>CM057102.1:10911422-11558922 GCA_029959045.1 Taenioides sp. WSHXM2023 | reverse complement strand
AACAGTCCAGTGTAAACGCACCCACCATAATACTGCAATGGAAGTAAGAGAATCACTATAACTCGCAATCCACGGTGAGTAATATTTAAGAGAGTGTCCAAAGATTCAGCAGAGTTCATGAATTGTCCATCTAGCGTCCAAAACCGGTTGTGAATGTTAGTAGTAGATATGGTGGAGAAGTGTGGGGACTGGACTGGCTGTAGCAAGCCTCTTACCAGGCCACACAAGGATGAAATTGTGCATGCATTGTGTGACTTGATGTATGTTCACAGACAGTTAAAAGAAAAGGAATTTATATTTTTGGCACATTTTATAACTTGGGTCATTCATCTATGATTTTGCATCAAATTAACAATTTTGATGTTGATGTTCTAGGACTATAGCTGGCTTTGATTTACTGTTCTTAACATGTGCAGGGCTTTAGAAATAAGCTTTACTGTCATGACAGGTGGTTGAAACTTGTTATTCCATTAAATGTTCAAAGTTATAAGTCAGGTTGAAGCTATTTTCAGTCTAAGCAGAAATTGGAAAGACAATTTTGCTATTTTGTACAATGCTGTAAAAATGCCCTTTTACAAGCAAGCTAGTTTAACTCTTATTTACTTTTTTAACATCTGTTGAGTTCTGGGTGTTGTAAATAAACAACAGAGAAGGTGTGATAAATGCACTATGCTTTTAAAACTGGAAATGCAGCTAGAGCAAATGTGGAGGAGTACAGAGTACAGAGCGAGCATTTCAAGGTAGTCATGTGCATTTATTTGGCTCTAAACTAGACCAAAAATATGTTTTGAGACTTGACCCTTTTCACAGGTTTGCAATTCTGTCCAATACATCCACTCATATTTCTTTGCTATTTTTACAGAAATAGGCACTTTCTACCTATAGAATTCTACCTATAGAATTGACCTGTCATAACCAAGTCCAGTGGAATTCAAACTACATTCATTATAATGGCATTTTGAAAAATCAGAACCATAGTTTTGAACAAAGACTACGAAGAACCACAATTGTATTCTTCTACAGAGCTTTTCTGGCATAAAAGTTCGATTTATCTTTACCATCATGGATTTGAGGCATAAAATTAAAATGTTGGAACAATATATTTCATGGGGGAAAAAAACACCCAGTCAATGTCCCTATTTCACTAGGAAAAAAACTAGGAAACAACTAAACATGGAAGAAACAAAACTGTTAAATATAAACACACAAACACACAAAATATAAACGTTGATGACGTTGTAGGACGCAAATTAAAATGCAAGATATGGTAATTAAGGTCACGCTATAACATTTCTAGTGTAGGGTTTGCCATGTGCTTTTACCTTTTGTACTCTTGGAGAGGTCATTGCCTTTATTATTCCACTGTATGACATTTAAACAGGTGGTAAACCATCCACCTGAAAAGTTAGTGCAAAAAGTTACTGCACCTTTTACATACAGGTGTCTCAAAAGGCCTGTTCTGTGGTGCTGTCGCTGTCCATGGTGCTGAAGGCTCTCTCTGCCCTCATATCAGCCTCACTTTACCATGCTGAGTCCCCTTCTGTGCTTATCGGCATACGGGGAGACACCCTAGTGCAATCACTGCCGTTTATCAGCCTATCCAAACGAACAAAACCTCACCACAGCTTGTGCCTGTCCTCCGGCGTTCCCTTCATTAATTAGACGTCTAAAAATATCAAACCCCTCCAAGACTTAATTAACCTGTCGACTCTGCGTGCGAGCCTATGCGTGCGTGTCTGTGGAGCGCAGATGAATGACTTTTATCAGCCTGTGTTCTTAAAGGTGTTGAGAGTCAGGCAGTGCTGAACACTACATACAAATATATGCAGGCAGCTGGTTGATTGATGATAGCCAATGTACCCCCTGGTGATCGGACAATATCATACTTACTGCTAAATACCTAGTGAAGTGAGATAACCACTAAATAAATGCCAAACACAGTATTAATCTTAAGTAATTAATTGACAGTTCTCTTATACTGTAAAATCTGCATGATCAATAATTATTTTTACTATGTATATAGTTTTTGGTGTAAAAGTAGTAAAAATAAAGAAAAATAAGAAATAAAATAAAAGTAAATTGTTAAGGCTTCAGTTCAAACAATAGTACAATTAAATTCAACTAATATGTACCATTTACAAACCCACAACTAAGGTTCACTGTTAAAGGTGCACTATGTAACATTTCTAGTGGGGGAGCAACCCCATGGAGAACTTATTGTTTTACCTGAAAAGTTCCACAGTATAACATTAAATGTATTTATTCTAATTCAATCACTTACAGGTGTTTTTATGACTGGAAAATGTTTAAAACATGTATTTTCCATGCCTCCACAGGTCTATTTTTTTAATGCCATACAAAATATGTAGGTAAAGCAAGCAGCTCCAGACAAGGCAGGTAAGTATTGAGGTAAGTGTGGGGGAGGGACAGCGGAGAAACAGAAAATCAGGAATGTACTATGACAATAACATGGAGACAAGCAAGCGGAGGACCCTTCACCAGAAAAGTTACATAGTGCATCTTTAAATGTCCTGCTGGGAGTGGAAACCTCAATTAGGCACAGTGAAAGCATTGACTTCCTGCAGCCCCAAACTATTATAAATTCATCAAAGCCTTTGTCAGAAGCCTCTGCATAGTATTATCAATAATGCTCTTTTATTGTATTGAACAAAGCTACAATCCAGCGCTCTGTGGGTCACCTCTGCATCAGTCATGTCGCCCTTCATGCTTATTTAATATCTGAGAGAACACCCTCCAGTCAAAGGTGCCAGTCCATGTGATTATCCATAACAAGGCTCTAATGAAATCATAATCAATTTGGACCTTTGGTGGGAGGGGAGGTCACACTTGGAAACAGGAATCATATATGGGTGTGACAAAGACCACTCATGTATTATTTTTTTCATTTTTATTTTTTTTTTTACTTATCTTTTTGCCAGTATTAACAGTTATTATCCATAAAGCTCAACACATCTACCGGCTATCTGGATTTTGTAGATTTTGTGTAATTCATTAATACTAATTAGATTTTTCATAATTTGATTTCTTTTCGAGATATATTCAATTAAAATACTCCTGAAATACCTGGAGTTGTGTTTAACACACAATTCCTGCATACTTATTCGGAGTTCTTCTCTCAAACGGAAAACACTCTGTTCCACCTTGAGATGTCATGCGGTAATACAGGAAGTGCTCCACTGTGGTTTTAAACTCCATACACCTTCACTACAATCATTTAGATCATTTTAGCCCTGGAATTGCCAGTCTCTACTGAACTAAAGGCAAAAGGTAGCTGTTAACTAACTGTTAGCTTCATGATATCACAAGGTAGAACAGCGTATTTTGAGCTTTGGAGATGTAGACAGACTAATAATAAAAGATTACTCAGACAGGTGTGAATGAAACAAAACTCTGGGTATGTTTTTGAGGAACAACATTATAACATGACTGAAAGCTCACAAGAGTCAATTTTGTGTCATATAGGACCTTTAATACTCTGTCACATTGTTTTTGACCTAATTGGAATTGTTTTTATTATTACTACAAGTCACATTTATATCCAAGGAGAATTATTATAGGACATGTTTTTGATTGTTTTTTGACATTTAAACATGGTGACATTTGCCAGTCAGCTGTTACATTGTGAACTGTGATCCTGTCAGCAGAAACTTAGTCATTGGCTATAGCATCACAACATTGTTCATGTAATCCTCAACTCATTTCTATTCTTATCAACACTTAGGACAAGTTTACTTCTGTGTTCAACTTTTTGATGCATGTATTTTGATGCTAATGTGAAGTCTAAACAAAGCCTGAATAGAGCGTAGTTTAAATGCGATTTGGAGGCGGAGCCAGCTGCCATCTTGCCCCTGCAGTGACTGATGGACACCACAGCCAAGCGGGCCTGAAATTCCCCAAAGTATTTAATTATTACTGACAGTGATATCTTTTATGAAAGCCCAAGCCCTATGTCAACTTCACTTCATCACAGCGGTTCAATGCTTTTCCCCAAATAGGACTGAATGCATTGTTTGTGTGCAGATAAAATTCATCTCATAATTGATTTCTTTGTGTGATATATTGACTCATTATTTCCACTGCACAAGGTGTCATCCACAACATTAAACAACATTACCAAAGTTTTTGTTGTGTTTTTTCTGGTAGGAGAACTGCAACCAGCTTGATCAATGAAGATAAGAGACTGAAAATATCCTCGACAAACATGCTTTCTTACTCTCAACAGGCTACCCTTTCCACACATGACCTATAACTTGGCCTTGTGGCATCCCCTACTTATATCCATGGAGATAGATGAGTTTAATGCCATATCGTGGAACATTCCAGGCAAAGAAATTGTATCTCCATGGTGACAGGAAGGTGGTGGACCCTTCACCAGAAAAGTTACATGGTGTTGTGCAGAGAATTAAAGTGACAGAATTGGGACAGACTAATAGACTCTGAACTTTATTAAAAGTTGCAATAAATGGTCCATATTACACTATTTTCTGATCCATGTTTTAATATTGTTTCCTCATCAAAAACATACTTCGAGTTGTGTTTTGTTTCATTCACACATGTTTAACATATGAGTTCTTCTCTCAAACTGAAATCTTCCTTTTCCACCTTGTGATGTCATGTGGTAATACAGGAAGTGGGCCAGTGTGTTTTTAAACTCCTACACCTTCACTAGAATCATTTGAATAATCTCAGCTCTGAAACTGCCGATCTCAACTAAATAAAAGGTGAAAGGTAGCTGTTAAAACCTACCACTACATGACATCACAAGGTGGAACAGAGCATTTTGAGCTTTGGTGATGTAGACAGACTAATAATGGATGGCTGCTCAAAAATGTGTGAATAAAACAAAACACAACTCGAGGTATGTTTCAGAGGAGGCAACAACATTATAACATGGCTTAAAGCTCACAAGAGTCAATTTCGTGCAATATGGCACCTTTAATAAAAAATGTCTGAGATGTGGGACCATACACATTTGTGCATCTCCATTACTTTATTTTAGAACTTTAAGCTACTTGTTCAACTACTAAATAACCAAAAGTAAAACAGTGTAAACTGTGCTGTCAATCTTTGTATCTAGTAAAATCTAATATCTCTCACTCCTGTGACTGAACACTACTTAATGAGAATGAATTAGGCGTTGAAAAAAGAATGGAAGTGCATAATGAACTTGTGCAGTGTTAATAAGTCCATGAGATGAATAAGTGAAGTTAGTGTGTCTGGTTTTAATAAGCCTGCAGTAGCGGCTCCAATGCAGGAACCTATTAGAATGGCATAATGACATTTGTACATGGTGTATAATGGCGTGTAACATAATGGGGTCACAGCAGAGATTATGACTGGTGAAAAAGCTCAGTACCACAAGTGTTCTAATAAAAGCTCTTAAAAGTGGGAACACATTCATGTGTCAGGAATAAAAGAACTGTCTGAACATTAGTCTGTGCTCAGCCACCTACTACTTAATCATGTGATTTCTAGGGTGCAAATGTTTAGGTGAGACATGCTGTTCACTACTAAAATAAAGAATTTAAAAAAACAGGTTTTGTTTTTACGGATTTAATTTTCTGAAAAGTTGTGTAATGGGATAAGGGCAAATAAGACGCTTTGGTGTGTGGCTCCTGATCATATAGGAGTGTTTGAATGGATAGTTTAGATACAAATGCCTTCAATAATAGATCAAATTTACAGAATATTAATATAGATTTTCTTAGATGTATAAAGTGAAATTGTTTTAAAGGAGCATTATGTAACTTCTCTGGTGGAGGGTTTGTCACCTGCTCGTCCAGCCTGAATTTCTTTGTTTTTGTTTGTTTGTTTGTTTGTTTGTTTGTTTAATAAAACCACCTGTAATTGAATAAATACAAGATAAGTTAAATGCCATACAGTGGAAAAATTTTGGCAAACATAACATCTCATGTTCATGTCAAATTTTTTGACAGATCGCACCAGAAAAGTTACATAGTACAGGATGAGCGTAACCCTGATGATTGGATCTGTTTCTTTTAGAGCTGGGCAAAAAAACGATTAAATCAAACAATCAGTTTAATCGATTAATTTGATTAATCAAAAAATCTAAAATCAAATTGATTTGAAAATCCACTTTCTAGCAGATAAATTGCACTGAAAATGCAAGAAAGCCTGCTCACTGCAGTCACAGGGACCAAGGTTTAGCACAGGGCCATTCAGCACTGACAGCCTTGAAATCAGTGATGTCATATTGGGGTTGCTTGTTTAATGCAGTAGTTTGTTTTATCTCATTCATAAAAGATTTCCCCAATGGTCAATAGGTTAAATATGATCACTGAATACATCTTTTGACCATTTTCTGTAGTTTGCAGAACAGGGGGGGAAAAAATCAAAATTTTAACGTTTCTTTATCTTCCTTTGTTCATATAGCCCTTCGTAGTAACATTTAAAAGCAATAAAACAATACAGTAGTGTAGAGCCTGCCTCCCTGTTAAGTATGAAATATTCTCTCGCTGTGGAGACAGCTCCCAACTGCCACTGAGAAACCTTGTTCCCACTCTGAACAGCATAATGTCCATACTGTCGTCTAAACACTCATTCAGACACTCTAACAAGTGGATCCCAACTGCTATTTATGACGGCCATTTTACACCACCTCAAGTGTCCTATTTTCTCAAGCAATTTTCTGATGCTTTTCATGGCAACTGTGGCTGTGGCTAAGTGGTACCAACATGATGAAAGTGAAAGAGCTCTATATATAAACTGGACACAGTGGACTGCATTCAAACTTTCAGCAGATGGAAGTACAGGATGTATTTTATGGTTTACTTGTCACAGTGGGGATCTGTCCCATATGATCACTCTATACATAAACAAGTGATTCATTCTGATCACTCCTCCTAAATTGCAGTAGGCTCTGTTATCAGTTTATTTATTTATTTATTTATTTATTTATTTATTTCGTTATTTATTTATTTATTTATTTATTTATTTATGTTGCATATGAGATATTTCCATACATATTAACAAGCATAAAATGACTTCTTTTGATAATAAGCACTAAAAACTACTAAGCAGTGTCACCACAAACTGATGAGAAAATTATTTTTTTCATCAAAGAAATGATAATTCTGTTTTGTTATTCTGACCTTGAGAATGATTTATTGGATTATGGATTTTTCAAGCACAGGTACCGTTTATTGTTTGCTGGTACCAAAAATATTGAAACGGTACCCAGTCCTACTTGATATACCGGTATTTGGTTTTGCGATCTAAAATGAAGTGCTATTGTAAATCTATATGCATTTTCTCTCCACAGGTGCCCCAGGATGAGTGGGGGGGGTATCCTGGTGGGGGTAAGGACGATGAGATCCCCTGTCGTCGCATGAGGAGCAGCAGTTATGTCAAAGCCATGGGAGATGAGGAGAGTGGAGAGTCTGACTCCAGCCCGAAGACCTCTCCTCAGAAGTCAGTGAGGCCGGATGCTCTGGTGAAGGCCCTCATTAGACCCAGAGACCTGCTGGACTCACAGAGGTACACACTGCAGTATTCAAACATCAGGCTGGGATCATAAAGTCGCTACATGGTAAAATGTTTGGGTTATCATGTTGCCATTAGAAACGTCCATACACTTCAAATCACCTGATATAGAACATTTTACACAGTGGCTTTATGTATCCTAAAAGATGTATTTTTCAGGCAAAACGCACAGTACTTTTGTTTTACAGAACATTGCATTTTGTCTTGGGCAAGACACTTCACCAGTCTTGCCAGGATGTGAATGACTTTGCAGAAAAAACCTGCCCAAATCTCTGCATGATTTAATCCAGTTTGTAATTTGCTAAACTATAGACATTTCTACTTATTTTCTGACAAATATAACTCAAAATAGAAATTATTAATTCCAGAAAAAGTTTATATTTCTACTCCAATGAGTAAATTAAATTTTAACTTTAGTCTTTAGCTCATAATTCTCCTATTTCTTGTAGTATTTTGTTGCCCGCTGCCAGGCAGTGGGTTGCAGATCCTTCCACTTACCATAGGCTTTTTATGGCCAGTCATATCCGTTAGTACTTGGTGCCTCCATTCTTCAGGGATGTGGTCTATAAAGGGTACAAGCTGTTGTTTTTTGTTATTTGACGCTGAAAGCAAGCACACATAAGAGGATTACACGGTAGGACAAGCGGAAGCACAATGTCACAGCAAAGTAAACACAAGTTATTCAGTGATACTATAAGCGATGATTGCACTAAACCCATTACAACCATATGGAATAATAGGATGCCAGATCTGTTCAAATATTATATTAACATTGGCTTTTGCACCTTTTATTCCCACTCTAATTCATCTGCCACATGCATACATCATAGAAGCATAATGCCATCATTTGTCATTCTATATATTAGTCGCAGCTTATTAAAAGGGCCATTCTTTCTCCCAATCCTTAGGTGAACCTTTTCAAATAAGTTTTATTAGACTGACTGTTATATTTTATTATTGTAGTCCACAGGATTGTGCAGTGTATGGAAGATATCCATTCATCCCAAATGGAGCAAAGAATTGTCTCTTTCACATTTTCAAAAAGAGCTCTTTGTATCTCTTTGTTCAAAACATAATATGAAAATGTAATTACAGTTGAGTTATATTTTTTAAATACTGCCTTTTTATCTAGTAATTCCTTTGTGGAAGTAAATGCAAGGTTAACAATGAACACGACTTTTTCTTTTTATGAGTCCAATTCTCAACATTATTGTAGCCTGCCAGTAACTGATGCTGTTCTGCAGTTATGCACAAAAAAGCATTGTTATATTACTAAAATGATTTGCCTTGTAAAACTGGTTGTATTGAACACACTACATTTTTTTTTTTTTTGTAAAGGTGACAATTACTTTAAATTACATTTAAAATTGACCTTTTGGAGAACATAGACTCAATTGTAATTCTTGCTGTGCTTTTAATTTGCCGGTTTTCTTTTTAGCTATGAACAAAATAAACACACTTTCTTGGCAGTTTGCAATGATGCTTTATTAACTTCGAGACAGATGCCTTAAATTCTCAGTCTGTCAAAATCTTTATTTTCACTTCAACTTTGGTGTTGGCAAGACTGTGCATGTGGTTGTTTCATACCTTTCTAAATAAAGTCGATAATACAAAAGTTAACATAGCGCATACACAAGGGTGTGTTTTTGCTGATTGCAGATGGTGGAAAAAGGAAAAAAATATGTGATTCTCAATTAAAACTCATGGCTAAATGTCAGTAAGACTTGTCCCAGCACAGCACAACACAGTGTGATTGAGCAGACGCCAAAAAGCAAATCATGACTGTGGAGGTGCCAGACAGGACTTTCCCAAATATGACTCAAATAGCCTGTGAACACTGCTAAGATGCAATGTTGTTTTTTGTTAGATAGAGGCGCTATGGATCACTACATTCACAATATAATGCCTGTTTGTGCTAATATGACTATCCTAAATGGCAATACTGCACATTTTGTAAACCTAATATGTGCATTTGTGTTTGTTTTGTCTCATTTCTCTTCTGTTTGCAATGGGACTGGCTACAAACACAAGATTCTTATAAGGTTTAAAACCTGTCAAAAGGAAAGTGAGTGGTATGTAGATGAATTGACACTGTTCTGTCTCGAAGTAAAAGTTTGTTGGATTTTAAAGGTAAGACTCCTGATTATCCGGTCTCCTCCCCCATGAAATTGAAGGCAATATTAAATGTGATATCCCAGCAAACGTAATAATTGCCACAAAAAATGTTATGTAATACTAATAACCCTACAATATTTAAGTATTTTGAGATGAATCATTGTTGGTAGTCATGTTCTTGAGCCAGTCTGAGCCAGTTAGTTTAAAGCAAAAAATAGTGTTGTATTCTCATTAGGTTTTCTCTGTATAAATAAAGAAAAAAGAAAACAAAATGCGAAAAAAATCTTAATTTGATTGTTTTGACTTTCCTTTAAATACTAATGCAACATAAAGCATATATGATGCTTATTTCTTTATTTGCACTTCAGCAAATCAAACTGGATGAAGTTGTTTAGGACTAGCGCCTCATGTTGTTTCTCTTCCTCCCCCAGTTGTCTTCATAGTTCTCTGAATACTTTGTGGAAACTGCTGCTGCATTCTTAACTCTGGTTCGGGCCACTGTCCCTTGTAGAAGGACATCCTCGTAATCATAGGAGAGGTCATATATATTTGGATCTCATCTGGAGACTCCATACCATCCATCTTCTTATTTTTGTTCTTTTTGTTCTTTCTCTTTCTGGTGGCGGTTGTTGAATCCTGGATCTCCGCCTTCTCACACTGGGATTCTTGAACCACACTGTTTGGAGTGACTTCAGCTCCTCCATGTTGTGTTCTCCTCTGGCTCTTCATTTGTATATTTAAAGCAGGTGAACCAATCTGGCTACATCAGGCTCTCAAATACCTTGTTTACCTCAACTGCTTGTGTCTTGTGGTCATCTTCACACTTGTCAGTTTCAGATTTTTGCAGAGTTGAAATGTCCAGAATATCAGTCTCCTCAGGGACCTGTTCACTGTGAGATCCAGTTTGTCCCTCCACTTATGGTTCATTGTTGATCACCTTCTCCTCAGCCTGTGTTGTTGGTTCTTCTTCTTGTGAAAAGACTTCAGCTTCTCCAAAAGTCTCCTGAGTGGTCTGAACCTGATTTAGCTCCACTATTGAGGTCTTCTGATCTTCAAACATCCTTCATCCTCCGGTAGACTACAAGTTTTTCTTCTATAACTTCTTCTGAGTCTCATTTTTACACAAACTGAGGAACTTCAATCACGCTGAGAGTAACATCAGGTATTGATTTATTGTCAGCATTTTCAATTATCTGAACGAATGGCTCATCGTGAGGTCCTGTATTTTCACCTGGTTTACAGGTAGTGGTGTCTTATTCTGGATTGGATTTGGTCACTTCACCTTGATTCTCAAATGAAATGACCTCTGCAACTTTTTCAGAAATTTCCTGTACTGCTTTTGCCTCTACTGCTGTTGTTTCTTCCCCAATTTAGTCCAGCCCAGTTAAAACATCCCCTAGAGGAGCAATCAATCATTTTCATTATATCTTTTGTTATTAGAATATATATGTTTTTTTCCTTTCTTCAACCCTTAGTAGTCATTATTACTACATCTCATAATTTATCTAAACAACATGTGTGACCAACGTAGTAGCTATAGTGAGATATAGAAGATTTATAGAGTTAGTATAGAGGGCAGAAAGATGCTGTATTACTATGTGTTGGGGTTCATATGTATGTTCATTGAAACAGTATACCCTACCACTGGACCTCCCCTACATAAGTCTGAAATGTTGACATTATACAAATAGCCTCTCTTCTCAGATGGAGTGTACTCTCCCTGACACTTGGAAGCCTCTTTGTGGTGTCCCGCAGTGGCCCTGACAGACAGCCATACACACACTAACACCCATGATTGTCACATCCACGTCTCGCAACACTGGCCGTGCTCATTACCATTCACAAGAAGCCCTTTAAAAGCTGCTGCTCTTTCTGGCTTTCTCTGGGGAATAAAGGAAATCCACATTGGGTAACAACACCAGAATCCGCCACTGATAAATTAAACCTGATTAAATATAAACAAAATAATGACATATTATGATGGCAAGGGATATGAGAAATACACATTTCCAACTTCTGCCTTTTTGTAGATTTTGGCTTGGGTAACACTATACATTTTATATTAGCACCCATTTTATTCATTACATCACTAACATTGTGGGTGTACAGTATATACAAAGCATTTAATCCTGAAAGTTAAAGGGTCCAGAGTATCACTAAAATACAAGAACATGTAGCAAACATAGCTGTTGCTTGTAAAATAATAATAATGCATTAGTCTTATATAGTGCTTTTCCAGATGCTCAAAGTCACTTTTTTTTTTCATTGGCCCCTCTGACCACCACCATCCCTGACGCACACACCACTTTCATACTAGGCAATGTGTGTGAAGTGTCTTGCCTAAGCAAAGCAAAGGAAATTTAATTTGTCCACTGGACAAAAGTTTATTTAGATTGAATACATTTCGCAGTTTATCCAACCAAGCTGCTTCTTCACTTCTGGTCAGAATGCTGGTGGACATGTCTTGCCTAAGGACACAGCGACAGTTTTTACCACTTTAAAAGTATTGAAAGTTGCAGGTATAAAGCTGTAGCTATAAATGTGCTGTTATGCTGTGTTATGCTAATGGATACACAGAACTATTGTCAACAAAAGCAAAGATCAACTCTCAGACATTGTTTTGAAAGTATCTGTAACAGTAAATGCAGTAACAATATCCGGGTTGATAATTTATTTGAACTGACCAGCATTTTGGCAGATTTGAGCACTTTCTTAGGTTATATTACTACTTTTAAGTTGTTACTGTACATATCTTATAATGTAACCAAGTCATCATTGTTTTTCTGACTTGAACACTGGAACAGAACTAACATTACTTTGAGGTCTGAGTTCTAACATCCAAGCATATGTAATGCAGCATTAGTTCCAGTACAACTACTTCTACCATGATGACAGCACCTAATAGTATTATTATTCCTAAAGCTACTGCTGCAGTACTCACTCATTCTTATACTCTACCTACTATAAAATATTAATAATGCACTCAGGAACATGTTTTGCTACCAAATACAAGTATATTGCTTGCACACCCATAAGTTACTTAATAACTCAGCTAAAAAATTAAAAAATTATAAATCCAATGTTATGATGATACTTATTGATACTAAAATGATACTTCTATGTGTAATATACAGCCATTTTTACTTTTTAAAACTGCCTCCTCGAGAACATGATGGACCATTCTGGCTTACTCTTTCCCCCATCATCCCAAGCGTTCCCTGGCTGTCCTTTTGAATAGCAGTAAACAGTGAATGATTTATGAGGATAGAATAGCAGGAAGCCCTATCAATTGCAGTTATTGTACTCTGAGGCCTCTTGTATAATGGCTTTCTCAGTGGTTAGACCAAGAGCGTCCCAGGCCTCCTCTGAAAGCAAGATATTGACAGGCATGGATCACACTGCACCCTTCGCTTCAGCTACAATTGACAAGAGAGGTGCTGCTATTGAGTGAGCTCTGTTTGTGCATTCATTTTAGTCTCCCAAAAGTCTCCCGTGGGTGTCATTACAGATCATCCTGGACAATATGTATACTCTTTAAGTGGGGGATTGTCAATGTAGGTGTGTGTATGAGTAAGAAATGAGATAGTTCAATGCAAATCTACAGGACCTCATGTTGTCATCTGATCACTTAACTGAACGTCAAGGTTGTTTGCGGGGCATTTCATCATGGCAGCTTTGTAGTGTAAATGCTACGGATGCACCAGCTGTTCTATTCTGGGACACAGAGGGTAGCCTGTATTGTGTGTGTAAAGCTTTTTAGTGAATTCTGCTTTTGGCTGTAATTATTAATGATCAGAATAGTTTAGTTTGTATAGTTTTCTCTATTTATACTTCCGTTCCTTTTTATTAAAGGTGCACTATGTAACTTTTTGGTTGGGGGTCCCTCACCTGTTTATTTCTATGTATTTGTCATTGCTCTGCCTTGAATGTTCCACAATATGACATTAAACAGCTCTACCTTACATATATTAAGTGTGCATGTTATGTGTTTTTTAACTTGGTCTGGTTTGGTCTCCATGAAGACAGAAAGCCAAACTGTGAAACATACAAGAGAAAGCAGTAATCTCCATGAAGAAAAGAATTTGACGGAAACTCCATCAGAAAAGTTGAAAAAGAAGAAGATGTCTTCTGGTGTTTTCTGTGCGCTGCTATTGTGATTGACAAGTCTAATCTGGACACAAATATCTAAATATTGTACTTCTTCTTTCTGCTACCACCAATAACTACATACTTAATAAATATGGCCTTAATAAAAATTGATCAAGTCATATTTCATAATTAAAAAAAAGAAATGTTTATTAAGAATGATTCAGGCTTGATTATTACTTCATAAGGGATTATAGGGTTGGGAGTTAGGGTATTAATTAAGTCACTAAGTCTTTTTTCATGCTTTATTTAGGCAAATTAAAGTGCAATTATTATAAAGCATTACGAAAAACAAAACAAAAACAAAAAAACACACACAATTTCAATCTTGGACTAAACCAAGCCTCTAGCATCAAAGCAAAGCCAGTATAAATAGCGCACATTATGTCATTACTCCTTTGTTGCATGAATGGCTACAGCATGTTCCTATTTTTACATCTGTATTTCTATTTGGGGTCTCCGCTGTCACCAGTGTCACCTGACATCTCAGCTCTCACGCTCCTCGGCTCGGCTGGGACACAATTGGACCGGATTGGAGACAGACGTGGGCGTTGGTTGAAATTCCCCTTGCAACTTGTAGCAATTTGTTGTCTCACGGGGGCATTCACATGGGCCAAAACACAAATTTGACAGCAGCAGCTCCCTGAAGCAAATCATGTCGGAATGAGAACAGCCTGTCAGGTTGTGTCCTCCCTCCCCCTTTCTTCAAACTCTCAGTCACATCTCTATAAGGTCATGGCTTTGCTCGTGTCATTTCTAAGTAATGCATCTCAATGGGAAAGTTGTGCACACTTAAGGGAGCTGAAGTAATTATTCTCAATCACTCCTAACTTTACCTGCAGGTCTTGAAAAAAACAAAATACGCATTATTGGTGAAAAACAGATGATACCTTTTGTGTTATAGCCGAGCATGTCATAGATGTTAATAGATAATGATGATGGAAACTGAATGACATGCAGCCAATTCCACAGTTAGCCATTAGCATAATGACTGGATCCCTGATTGCCACTTAGGCCGACACAGAGAAATGGTTAACCTCCAACCTAACTATGAAAGACTTTAGTCGCACCCTTTTTGGCTCATTTTTATTTACTTCAGCTGTAATTTGTTCAGTTTTGTGGAGCTAACATTCTAGTCCATTATCCCCACCCAAAGAACAGCACAAATTAGCAATTAACCTGCCCAGGGACTGCAGATGGAAACTAGCTTTATCTGAATCTTGTGTAAAGCATCTCTTCTTTTATGAGATGAATGTGTTTGCACATGGTCCCTGTAAAAATAAACCAATAAACTAAAACTAAACTATGGATCATCCGATCTCAAGGTCAACGCAAAATTCCCATGGATTGATTACAGGCTGTGCAGATATGCAATGTGTTCTTCACTTGGAACAAATCTTGCATAACATTATTGCTACAAATACAAGAGGTTGTGTTAGTCATTTGTGTTAGTTGTAATTTTGTAAAGAAAGAAATACAGAAGTACATTTTTGATTGCATATTGGTCATAAGGACAATTATTATGAACAGATGTGATGGTCATATTCTTTTAGGTCTTTCTTGGTGTTTAAGCAGAGGTTTTTCGAATCCCAAGGTCAAGGCAACTCTAATCCACTGATTAAATGAAGAGGGCTGTGCAATGCATAGTAAGTTTTCTTATAGACTTTAAGTGCAGCTGAGTCAACAGACTAAGATCAGACTTGGATCTTCTCATCATTCCTCTGTGGACAAGTTTTCAAGGGTAGTATTTGGTTTAGAAAAATCAAAGCACTTCTAGCAAACTATGGATCGGACCACAAGTCAAATGCTTTATGCTCTAAATAGCTGCTAACTGCTTTGATTTCTTGTGCGTGGTTCAATAATAAATATAAAACCTGACTTGAATTTTCATGCATTATTGGCAGACCACAGTAATAACAACACTAACTTTATTCAACCTCTCAAAGAAACTACAGAGACATCTCTCAAAGATGTTTTCATTTTTTGAAAGAAATGCATTATCTTTGGTCCATGGCATTGTGTGGAAATGTTGTCAAGTGTAATTTGCTAAAGACGCTGACATATTTTACAATAGTCTTTTCGGATTCACATTGTGATAAAACTCAGGCGTTGTTTTGGACAATGAGGAAAAGGGGGGACTTTTGAAAGGCTGGCCAAGCTGAAATACCCAGAGATGGATGTTAGCAATTTAGTGAAATCCTCATTCAGCGCCGTTAACCAAATTCAATTAACCACACTGGGAAAGATTGTATTGATGAAAAATAACAGTTTGATGGATGCAGCTTTTTGTCCCTAATGCTTTGTCTCACTATATTTATGTGTGATGGTGATGGAGGTGAACAGTGCGTGTGTGTGACAGCTCCCATTAAACTCCATTATTATGCTGTCCGTGTGTGTACACATTTCATTCAAGGACATTGCTGTGGAAAACGATTGTATCCACCAAATACAACATATACCCACTTTACCCATTCCTATCACCCTAATGTTTGCAGCATTTTGGTGCGAAATCCAAGCAAACATTCAGTGCTGTTCCTAGTGCACCCACCGGTATCACATCATCCAACTCCCTCTTATGGGACCCAGTAACTGTGTTCTCTTCTCTACCCACAGCTCTTACCGCCTGGATAAAATCAACAGTGACATGCGTAACTACATCACCAATTTTGCTGCAGACTTAAGGTGAATACAGGCTCAGTTATGTTGTGTTGTGCCGGTGTGTTGCAGTGGCTGGACGCAGGAGCCAGCTGGCCTGCTGCCCCGCTGACATACTCAATTTAGACCCCTCACAGAGGGGCCTAAACACTCAGGGCCAGTCAATGAGAGGTCACCTGGGGCAATGTGCACTTATCAAGGTTGCCACTGCATAAACCATAGTTGAACAGAATAATCATGCTCTCTGACAGATCGCTCTACAGTATTGTTGTTGTTTCAAAATGTCATCATCTGTGGGAATTAAAGTATTTTTTCTATTGCCTTTCTATTGTCTAATTCTATGCTACACTGTATTTTTGTCATCAAAAATATACTTGGAGTTGTGTTTCATTCACACGTTTCAGTAATGTCATGTTTTGGCCGTCTCTTTCTCAAGAACTCATAATGCTTGTTTCATTCCTGCCTTTTATTCTTACAAACCCTTTTGTTGTGCTTGGTTTGCTCATGTAATTGATGGAGCTCTTGGTCAGAAGTGGGCTCTCTTTTTTGCCTTTGATTTGCATTTCCTTTAATACTCACACTGAGTGGATGTTTCCACCATGCACAAAGCTCAGCTCAAAGTAAGAGAAAAGGTTTCCACCTGGGAGAAGAGCTGCGGTAATCACTTCCCTCTTGAGTTGGCTCTCACAGTTTCTGTCATCAGGCAACACCTATAACCATTTGATAAACCATGTTTATAATTCTCTAATTGTGTTAAATGGAAGGCAGTTTCCGTGACTGCACTCGCACTCATGTTTGTTCCTTTTATTTCTGTCTGTTCAGTCAGAACTACCACTTGCAAACCAGAGACATGCATCCGAGCATCGGCCTGGACCCTTCCAACAATTACAACTCTCCCAAGTTTCGCTCCAGGAACCAGAGCTACATGCGAGCAGTCAGCACACTCAGCCAGGCCAGCTGTGTCAGCCAAGTCAGTCAGGTAAGACGCTTCACTAAATGCTAAAGACGCTGACATAACTATACAATACATTTAACTGTATAGTTGCATCTTAAATGGCGTATAATAGTATATACTAAATAGTATACTAAAAATAGTATCAAAAGATTTAGCCATCTTTTTTTTATTGTCAGTAATAGCTTTCTATATATGTCTGTATTTGCTCTCTTGGTTGGGTTTCTTTCCTGCTTCTCATAATGTTTTGATATTCATGGATTTATTCCAGAAATATTAGAACTGAGGGCATTTAATTACACAAATTATACAAATTAATTGACTTTTTATCTCAACAAATACAGCGACAAGATCCATGCACCTTATCTCCTTAAACTGAGGCATATTGATTTGTTGAGAGTCTTAAAAGCTCAACTAAAGCTAAACTGCTAAATCCCAAAGCAAACAGCGCATGATGATATCTGTTCAACTCGGAGTAAAACATTCAGAGTCTACTTTATTTTCTGAGGCAAGTCTCTCGAACAAATCTGACACTTATCTAAATAAATAAATATGTGTGTGTCCCAGGTGAGTGAGACAGAGATTAATGGACAGTTCGAATCAGTTTGCGAGTCAGTGTTTAGTGAAGTGGAGTCTCAGGCTATGGAGGCTCTGGACCTGCCGGGCTGCTTCCGAACGCGCAGCCACAGCTATCTGAGGGCCATCCAGGCTGGCTACTCCCAGGATGATGACTGCATCCCCCCCATAACCTCTACTGTCACCTCCACCCTCAGGTCCACCACAGGTAAGCTCATCAATAGCTGTAGAAGGCAGTACTAAAAACCTGGTTGTGACTAGTTGAATGTTGTTGTAGTCATTAACCCTTACATTAGATATAACTGATTGCTTCATTTTGTTGCATGTATATTGTTATATGTTGCCATTGCTTTTATGGATGTTTGCTTTCTGTAGCTGCAACTTGTGAGCCAGACCATTAACTGTATTTGGAATACAGTGCTTCATCTGCTCATTGGATGCATCAGAGAGTAAAGCTATGAACCCTATTGAAAACCACACATGGAATTGTATTGGGATAAAACCTGGCTACACATCACACATTTTCCTTTTCATGCGCAACATGGAGAGACGGGGATAAGACATTGTTGCTTTACCACAAATTTGTCACAAGGTTCTACAAATGTGCTACATACAGAATGATGTAACAACTGTGAACATCTGTGGTTCTAGTTTGAATGGTAATCATTTTATCAATCACGTGTGCTGGATTAACTGAGAAGTGAAGAAGAACGGGCAAAGAAGAAGAAGAGCCTCTCTCCTCCTCCCAAAGATGAACATGAGACCTTAGTATCCTGCTGTGGACAGTCAGTATTCAGAGTCAGAGGTGTGGCCATCTGGTGATGTGCTTTGATGATTTCTTTATGCCTAAAGATTGCTTACACTGCTTTCTCAGTATTTTAAGGTGCAAAACTTTTCATAAGGTTTGTCACAATTTGCAGCTTGGAATGACTTGGTCAAACTGGACCTCACATTTTCAATAGGGTTCATACTATACTTCCTGATTGGTGGAAAAGTTTTGGAAGAGTTGCTTACCTTTTGTTTCTTTTCATTGCACAAATCTCCAAACATAAGGAGCATGCAAGAAGTGTTCATTTACATCTGTTAAAAATGTCTATTTTATTTGTAGTCAGTAGATCAGCTTTGTGCATTGAAGAAATTTAACATTGCATGCTGGAATCTAAGATTGAGAAGGCAGTGTAAACAATTAAGAAATGAGTCAAAATGAGAAATATTTCTCATTGTTTTGCTTGTAAAAAGTAAAGCCTAATATTAAACATAATCCCTGATATCTGTCATGGAAATGTGTGACCAGTCGTCATGAAATATGAACACTGTGTGAGAATTCCACTAATGCCTTATTTTGACTCATAACATTCAGTGCATGACTTGATGTTAGTTCTTAGTGGCAATAAAAAGCACATAATCTCCAGCTGCTCACACCTGTGGCCATATTACAACTGCATATTTACATTTGTCTTCCAGACAGAAATTATATGCAGGAAGAATCATGTTTACCCGAGCGGCCCAGTGTTCAGGAGAAGTTGCTAGACACTGCTCCTTTGGCTCATGACGATTTAGGCTGTCCCATCAGGAGAGACATCCCATCACGAGTTTACACACCAGAAACCATGGGGGCCACAGCCAAACCTGTGTCGGGACCTCCTGTGTCTCCCAGCCTCTTCAGGTCACCCAGGTCCAGTGCCCCAGAACGCTCGCCTAAAGCCATCCAGGCCAGTATCAAGGAATCTGCCACCCTGGCCGCTGCCATCAGTATGCAGTGGAAGGAAGAGGTGTCTGCGATGAGACGAGAGCTAGCCGAGCTCCGAAGGGACCTGTGTAAAGAGCTGCGAGCTTTTAACAGTAACTTCAACATCTTCACCCAGCACTACAACACATGGTCCCCTCAGGCTGCTCATATGACTGTCGGAGTGGGGCCAGGTTTGAGCGGGGGAGTAGTTGGAGGACAAGGTTTTGGAACTGCCGCAGCAACAAGGACATCAACCGGCATGGAGTCTGCAACTGAAAAATCACGACTATCTGAAATAGATCGGGCCACTTTGGGGGCTAGGGAAAAGAAACCTCAAATATCTAAGGTATCAGTGGGCACCCAGGCTCGGAGTAAGGTCCTTGTTCGACAGAGCACTGCTGATGCTGCTGTCAACTGTCCTGATGAAAAAGAGGAAAAGAAATCAGGGCGCAAAGGTTTACCAAAACAACTCTCTATGGATCCCAGTATTCTTGCGAGCCCACAGTCAATGTTTGTGGAAAGTGCCATCCCACTCGACCCCATACTTCCAAGCACTGTCCGAACATTTAAACCAAAGAAAGTAGAAATGACGATCAAACCTGCCAAAGCTAGAGCGGAGCCTGTTACAAAGCTACCTGATGAAGAAGTAGTTAAGTCACCTGAGAGGAGGGCTGTCCATGAGTCCATAACTCAAGGTACAGTACAATTCTCCAGTGTCACTTCTTCAGAATCTGTCACTGATAAACCGGAAAGTAAGGAGACAGAGTCTTCTTCAAAACCTGACCTCTCTGATGACACAGCATCAGACGAAAGCAAGGAAACAATCGTGCTTCTCCCATACCCAGTTCCCATGGTAACTGTGTCACCGCCAGACGATAACGAGGTCACAACCGATTCGGAATCCCTTGATCCTCTGACCATGGACCCACCAGACCCTGTTACTGTGACAACACAATCTTCAAGTGCAGATCAAAGTTCCATAGACCAAGAACCTGAGCCGGAAACATGTGACTCGCCTCCTCCACCTTACCCTGGTACCCCTGAAGTGACTGTTACTGAATCTAAAGATGGTATCTTTATCACATGTCCATCTATTGTAGTGTCGGAGCATTTCGACCCAGAGCCTCCAGAAAGTCCAACTGATAGCAATCCAGGACCATCGTCTATTGCAAACATTCCTGAGGTGATCATCTCTTCTCCACCAACATCGGAACCAACTTCTCGATCATCTTCGCCTCAACCGACCTCTGAAGAAGACCCCAAAGATTCTGAATGGCCTCCACTTCCTGAACCACTTACGACAACCCCAATCTACCAGTCTGATCTTGTGCATTTTGACTTGGTCATGTTAACATCACTTGACCAGGATGATCTTGACTCAGTTTTTATGGATCCTGAACCCGAACCACTTGACCTTAGTGACTCCTTATCCAATAGTGAGGATCCACCATTTTATCAATCAGATCCAACCTCATCCCTACCCACCGTGGAACCTGACACACTGTGCCCACAATCTGAACTGCCATACCTGGATCCAAGCATGGAATACAACTTGGATGACATGCCTCAAAATTTCCAAGTGCCACTGCCACTAGTCATTGTCACCATATCCCCTCCTAGCTCAGTTTCTCCAGATTCATCCATGGATTTCGGAACTCCAGACCCTCCATCCTCACCTGACTTGGTTGCAGAATCGGACGAAATGTTAGCAAGATCACAGGAAAGTTTGTCCATATCCCAAGAGAGCGGGAGCGTTGCCGGGGAAACAGCCAGTAACTCCGAGAGGTCAGTTGAAGAGATGTTTCTTTGGTATCGGTGCCATAGAAGAACCAATAGAGATAAGCCAGTTCGCAGGAGCGCTAGTGTTGAGCTCTGGAGTGGGAGATACAACTATAACAGTGCAGAAATAACATATGTATCTCTTACTTTGTAGACAATACCTCATAAAAGCAGGCAACATGTAGCATCAAGTCATTAGTAGCTGTGAAGACCCATACAGCCACTCCAGTGAACTTTGGGGCATTGAAATGTGAATTCTTAACTTTCCCACAGTACTCTAGAAGAATGATGAACACTGGAATGGAGGTTGATGGAAGTAAACAAACAGCTGGTTTACCCATTGACCCTTAGACTACTCTACCACCACTTGTGACATAGATCTTCCAAATGTACTGTTTCAAAGAATGCTTAAATTATATTGGACTTAACTTATGGACAGCTTGTTTTTAGGTGGTGGTAATCCCTAAGGTGGCACTGTGATGCAATATGTAACCCTGGATAGTCTC
This sequence comes from Taenioides sp. WSHXM2023, assembly GCA_029959045.1. NCBI lineage: Eukaryota > Metazoa > Chordata > Actinopteri > Gobiiformes > Gobiidae > Taenioides > Taenioides sp. WSHXM2023. The sequence goes on along the minus strand of CM057102.1, from coordinate 11,536,940 downwards.
ACAATAATGATGGAATTCTTTTATTACTTGTGTGAATAATACTGTTATCATATAACTATAAACTATTCATGGAACTCCTTATCTAAAACAAAAAGGGAAAATTATGCTGTGAAATAATGTTTGCACAACAATAGACTGATGTAACTTACTGTACTAATGCATTCAATCAAAAATATCAAATCTATGTTATTAGCACAGTGTTGTATATGTAGCTAAAATGTAAATATGTTGCCTAAATGCCACTCTATGAAGCTATTCTGAAGTATCTTTGTAAAACAAATATGGTCAAGTATGAATATTATAAGACCTGACTACAGTAATAATAGTGCAGAGAGAGAGAAAAAATGTATTTTTTGTATAGAGAAATATAACCATAATGCTCAGGAATTTAAGACTGAGATTGTAATGGTAATGGGACAATGAAAAGTAATGATATGTGAAATTATACTGAAATGAGATCCTGATGTAACTATTTTATATATATATGACTTTGAATGATGACAATAATGATGTAACAGTGCATGATTGATGGACTCAGTATTTTGTGCATTTCAAGGTGCCTCATTGTTATATTCTCAGTACTCCAATCAGGCAAAACATTATGACCACCGATGAGTGCAAAAGAGCAGCAGCACATTTTCTCTTCAGTATGACTGTTAGTGAGAAGTAGATCCAGTATTCTATTGCCCAGCCTATATATATAAAAAAAACCTCACCTTCCACGGTGGTTGGTCTCTCTCACCCTCATCCAGCTCGGGCCCTCTATCAGAGGCCTGGGAGCTTGAGAGTTCTGCGCAGTATCTTTGCTGTTCCTAGTACTGCACTTTTCTGGACTGAGATGTATATATATATATATATATACAAAACAAAACAAAAACAAAAAAAAAACAAATCAATCAAAACCACATGCTTTTGCTGCCTGACCTCTCAGTTTAAAAGACCAAAGCTGATAATTAGATTAGAAATTGACTGAATCCTGATCTCAATTAAAATTCTATTAATTGCACAGCCCTAGTTACTACAAGTAAGAAAAATATGCATCTGTAAAAATGGGAAAATGTCAAGGCATACATTTGGAAGACTAGACAAATTGGTCCTAGTATCTACAAAACTGCAGCTATTGTGGGCAATATTTCTCAAAACTGATCCAATCTAGCTGAATTAGAATATATCAAATAACATTGCTTTATAATTTGTCATACAGTTCTTTACCAGTAGCATGATAAGACTGTAGTCATAATGTTATGTTTGACTGGTGTACATTCATTCGCTGTTCATAGTTTTAAAAGGATATTAGAGGGAAAACGTTATGAACCCAAGATTAAGGAAGTCTGTTTGCCAGCAGCCCAAAAGCGAGGCAAATCACAACTTCTATCTGTCTTTTTGTCCAATTATTGGGCTGTGTATGGAATGGCCCGCTGAAGTCTGTGCTCTAATAAAGTGCAGTGAAACAAAAAGAATCTTTCAGCAGAACATCAGTGAAGCTGTGCCACAAAGGGAGCAGCTTCTGTTTGTCTTCAAATGAAAATGTGCACAACACTTTGGCTAAAAAGTTTTTAAATTGGTTCGATAAGAAGAGAGTGAGGGAGTTAATTGGGTTGCATTGTTTTATTCATGTGGAACACCAGTCTCTAATACACTCCCACTATTCCATATGGAACACTTAGATCTATTTATCAAGCCAGTTGCTAAATTTACAATAAAAAATGCATGTGCTATTTGTGGGCATGTTGCACACGAGTCATAGTTTAAAATATTGTGTTACTTATCTCTGTTGAAAGTCATCTGTAAGCTTAATTAGAAGTAAGTGTTTTGTTGAATGGGTTTTATTCAAAAGTGCACTATGCAGATTCAGGTTAAACAATGACACTGTATAGAAGAGTATTGCCTTTGCATCAATCTCTTTTTCTAGTGAGAGTTCGCCACCTTCTTGTCTCCTTGAAAACGTTATTTCTTTGCTTAGAATGCTCCACAGATTGGCATTAAACTCATCTCCATGGAGACAATTGGGAGACACCAAGGCAAGTAATAGGTTAGACAGTAAACAATGAATATATGCAGGAAAGATAAGTAATGTTCATCCATATGGCTTTAACCATACAGAGAAACATTACAGGCAAAGCTGAACTATGTTACCAAAAAAGTTACATAGTGCACCTTTAAATACACCAAACAAATAAGTGTCATAACAAAACATTAATGGTATGATTAGATGACTGTGAAACATTGTGAGAAAGTACTGTGGTCTGTCTGTGCTGTTGTTGGAATAATTGCAGTCACATCAAATTTGTATGGACAGTGAGGTTTCTCCTACTCCATTCCAGCCGATGATATTGACAGATCACATAGTTAACATAATTTCTCTCAGGTATTCTCTGTGTACATCTACTGGTACATTGATGTATTTGTGTTTTGTCTTAGCTGTTGTTTTCCATATGTCCTTGAGAAGTCAGTACGGACATGCATCTGACTCATAACAGAGAGGTACTTTATCAGACTCCAGCAGCAGTATACCAACAGGGGGACAGTGGCAAAGCATTAGACCAAATCACTGCCTTTGATTCAGAGATCAAGAGAAACATCCAGAAAATTGCCCTATTATGGTGTATTTTGATGTCTATGTCGGCACTGAAACATTTTTGAAACTACCATGCTGTGCAGAAGTTCTTAAGAGGTCTACAAACTCCTTCAACTTCAATTAGATTTTTTCAGTTTTGTACGTTGGTGTTTTTCATTTTATTTTGTTGTCACCCATCTCTTACAAATTATATGATTTTTTCTCATTGTATATTACATTAAGATTACCAATGCAAAATCATGACTCAACCTCCATTTACACACATATAGTTGACTTGCTTTGATATTGTTATATTTATTTGTCTTGCAGTTGATTATTATTCACATATTGTTAAAAACAAACACAAAACAAACTACATTCCTCATAGTGCTAAATACTGTTGGCACTCAGCTTGCCCCAGCCCAGCCAACGTTAGCATAGCGGTCTGTTTGATAGATGGAAGGTAAGATGGAGAGCCTGGTTCACTGCTTTTGTGTTTGGTTTTATCTAGGCACAAAAGCACAGAGCGGGCTGCTGCTGGTATTTCTGCCCACAGGGAAAAAATAGCTATTGTTTTTACATCTTAAAAACTACATAGAGAATTGTAAGGTTTATTAACACCCAATACATTTACATATTAAATAAACAATAGTAATTAAACGTGCTGTTATAATTGAGCTACTGAACTACAATTTTTCTTCATATAAAGCTGATTCTAAAGATGCACTACGTAACTTTTCTGTTGGAGGTTCTGCCGCCTGTTTGTCTGCACAGACATGTTATTGCTTTGCACAAAAAGTTCCACAATATGGTATGATCTGTGGAGCCATGAAGTCAAGCTGGTAATGGTATCTGGTCAAGTTACAGGTCAGATCTGTGAAGAGGCAACCCCACTCATTGTAAGAATATATGTTTTTTTAAGATATTTTAAGCCATAAAATACCTGTGATAGAATTAGTAAGATTTAAATTTCATATTGTGGATTTTAATTTAGTACTGTGGAAAATTCCAGGCAAAGCAATAAAGTTTCCATGGAGACAAGCAGGTAGCAGACTCCCAACCAGAAAAGTTACACAGTGCACCTTTTGAGATTATGGATAAAACTTTGTTTCAAGACAGGCCACACATTCCTCTCCATTTAGGACCGGCACTGAAGTGAACTCAAGTTTTAGTTTGAAGTTCCAAAACAAGGGCATAAGTAGACAGTTTTAGATTTTGATAAACATTCTCAACAGAACAGTTTATGCGCTTTATATTAGTCCTTTTTCTGTCATGATGTTAGCACAGAAACACTTGAAATACTAGCTCACTCCATCTGACTGAACCCACGCTCTTTTCATTCCCAGGTTTTTGCATAAATGAGAGGATAACCTTGGCGTTGGCGGAGCATCTTGTTAGCCTATGCTTTATAAATCTGATACATTCCCTTCATCTCCCTAGCCCTGGTCATCAAAGTGAAATTTAAATGCTGAGTAATACTGTTGCTGCCAGGACAGGGATGAGAGTTATAGCCCCCCCTTTGCACGACTGGCTGCCTCATAATAGCTCTATTTTGGTCGTCTTGCTGAATCATGGGTCATCTCTTTGCCGCCTTGATCTCCTTGATTTATCCGCACACACAAAATCTTTCTCCGCAGATGCCCTCCCATGCACCGTCCTCATTTTGCTCTTTGCTAATACCTGCATTCAATTCAAAGGGTGAATAATTTTGTGAATGAACTATGGTGTGAGTCATTATACCATGCCCTAAAGCAGATGGACCCTTTATGAGCTATGGTGAGGTATTAATAAACCAAAACAAGGATGAGAGGAAGGCCATCCCAAATGTGGAGGCATTGATTTTCGCTGACAGACTTATATCAGTGTGTTAAAGCTATTGTCGGAAAAGCTAAAATATAACCCAGTTCTTTTCATTGGAGTCAGCTTTGCTTTGATCCCGGTACAATGGTTCAGCTAGTAACTACATTGACCTGAGATTTTCCACAAAATAAAGAACAGAAAAGGCCTGGCAGACATCAGCGACCCACTCTACAGGTTCATCTCCTAGTGGATTAGGGCGATATTATTCATCTGCACTTGTAAAGCAACAAATCCCAACGCTAAGAACTGAACAAAGAGGGTCAGAGAAACTTGTATTGAATGAAATCAGCTATAGTGATATATTTAGAGATGTGACACCTAGCAATCTTTGATGTTTGTACCTTTCCTTCAATTCTGTGAATATGCAATGTTATTTTGTGTTTTGAGGAAAAAATAAGTTTTGTTGACATGTAGGTGGTATTCTTTTCTTATGAGCAATGTTGAATGTCTTTTCTTTCAGGTGAAGAGGAAAGGTAACTCAAGTCTTGTCTTTGCTATGGAGAACATATGAAATAATAATGAAATTAAAGCCTCCCCAAACAAAACATTGCAAACTTAGTGCCTGTAGAACCTACAGTGACTTACATGTCTTACATTAGTGAAGACTGCATTTAAACAATTTTATGTTTGTTTACCAACCTTTTTTGACTGGAGGTAGTTCTAAATGTAATCAAATTTCATTCTTCTTTTAAATCACTACAATATACACCATGTTGATTTTAAAATATAGTAAATTTAGTACAGATCTCATAAATACATGTAGCTAATTACCCTATTTTTATAGTATCCTCATCATCTCTCCTTACAGCCATCACCTACACCCCTAGCTACAAGAAGGACCCCCCTCCCGTCCCTCCGCGCACCACCTCCAAACCTCTCATCTCCATCACGGCCCAGAGCAGCACCGAGTCCACCCAGGACGCCTACCATGAGGGCCGCCACCTCCACACCTCCATGTGGGCCCCTGACGGCCTCACCCTGGGCCTAAGTCCTGGCAGATCCCTGTACAACTCCACAGACAGCTTGGACAGCACCAAGGCCGTCACTTTAGCCATGGAGGCGGCCAAGGCCATGGCAGGGAAGAGGCATCCGTCCACAGACAGCCATAGCTCAGTGCTCACGTGTGACAAAGCCATCCTCGTGTCCAAGGCAGAGGAGTACCTGAAGACACCTCGTTCCTCTATTGGCATACAGGTCAGGAAAACTGTTTATGTTTATTTGGTAAAGAAAAAAGATGGGGATGAAGTTAAAGGTGCAGTGAGTAACTTTTCTGTTGTAGGATCCGTCACCTGCTTGTCTTCATGGAGATGTTGACGCAGTGTTTCTCAGTTTTGTGTTAAACTTCTCTACCTTCATAGAGGCAAGTTACAGATCCGATCAATGGAGGGGGAGCCTGCTCACATTTAGAATACATGTGATTCTGTGTATATTTCAGCAAAAACACACAATTAAATAGCAATAACATCTCTATGGAGACAAGAAAATTTACATTGTGTACCTTTAAATTCTTTTGGTTTGGAAAAGTTGAAAATATGCTGAGATTATAATGGGACAGTCATTGCTATAATTGTTTTGGAATTAAATGTAGGTATTAATTTTGGCTGATGTTGTATGAAGTATAACCACCGCTGTTTTCACAAGAAGTACTGTAGTTAGCTGTTACCTGGAGCACCAGTGAATCAGGTGTGTCGCTAGCATCTGAACAGCAAATTAAATGAAATTATTACATGAATAAACTTTTGCCCTAGAGCAGAAATAAATTATTGAAATAGACACACCAAACAAATGTTGGTTTTGAATTCACTTGGGTAGCTAATAGTCTGGTGCAAACGTAGCCTCTAAGGAAATACATAAACAGTCTGTTATATCTTAATTCTACCTCTAATGGTTTAGTATAACTATATAAGCAATGTAAACTTAATTCTGTCCCTATTGCTAAAAGTAACATGGCCAAGTCAGGGGGTGAAAACTCTGCTCTGTTTTCTTTTCTAAAAATAGCCCGAGTGAGTCATTTTACCGCAATCCATCAATTAAGATTCAAGTCAGGCTGAGCAGGTTTTAGTGAATGGTTTGTAGCCATGGTCCATTCATTCCCCACCCACTTACTGTACCTTCTTCTGCCTCACACTCAGCCTCCTGCTCCAGCCCCATTTTCTCTTTGTGCAATTTCACCTCCTATTTCCCATTATCTCAGGGTGGAATTGTTCCCCCTACAGCCACAGGCCCAATCATTACTCATCTCTCACACTTACAGACTTTGTTGTTTTGCTTTGATCGTAAAATAAGTGATGGTTGATTCTAGCGAATAAAACAATGCTATGTCTGTCTTTAACTTCCCACACATGTAGTATGTTTATCACTCATAGGTGGATTTTAGTATTTTGTATTTGAAGGTGCTCTATGTAACTTTTCTGGTGGAAGTCAAGTACTGCAGAGAGGTGACCCCACTCACATTAAGAATACATGTTGAAACAATGAAAACATCTGAAACTGAAAAGAAATTTCAACATACAAGGCAGAGCAATAACAAACATGAGCAGGTGGTGGATCAGAAAAGCTGCATAAACCAACTCTACATAGCAAACGTCAACCAAATATATATGGTTTATAAATACTTTTAGCAGAAATGCTTTAGCTGTGAGTATCTCTGTCCTATTATTATTATTTGTATTTTTTTTTTTATTAAAATTATAAAAATTGAATAGTTATATATATATTTTTTTTATTTTAACATATGATGTTGAGTCATTAGCACTTCCCCTCTGACTCCAGGTTTGGTAACACATAATCATTTAGTTCTCCTATGCTCTCTTGCTCCTATCCCCTGACAAAGGATACTTTAAGCTGAATATAATATAATGAATTGGACAGTATTAACTGTCATATTCTACAGTGTCTCTGCCTCAAGACACTAACAAAGTACTTGACCATTCAGTGCATTAGTCATTATCATAGAAAATGTTATGACTGTAGCTGTGAACAGTTCTATGGCCTGAATACGTTTTATAGCCATCATTATACTGTATGTACCACACACAGTTCACAACACTATTTTTAGATTGAGTTAAATCTCAGTCCGTTCACATATTCACACTTGTTTGAAGCCAAGGGCAGGGTGAACTGCTGCATTCATTCTGTCCGATCCGAACCAGCGCTCCACACTTAATCACTTGTGCTTCCCATTCAAACTCCCTCATCTCCCTCATCTGTGCTTCCACTCTACTGAGCTCATCACACATCTCTGCTTACTCTATGTATCCGCTGGCAGATCAGTCACTCTGGAATGATCATCTTGATAAGTGGTTAATTTAAAATAGAAGCTTGTCGTCACGCCATACTAGACGTCAGGTCTGGTGAAACAAATCTTTCCAAATGAATACACGGACGGGATCTGACTCAGTCATTACTAAGAGAAAGTCTAAAGGGGTAAACAATAATAAATCAAATGAGACTAAATTATTGCAGGGTAAAAAGGAAATCATTGTAATTGTCCAGTTAGCTCAGTCATGTGTTTACTTTGGTTTGGCTCCTGGTGTTAAGACAATAGATGTATCCATGTGTTTGACATTTAACTACATAATATCATCCTAAATACTAGTAAAGGCCTTTAAAGTAGACATTATCCTAGTTTAAACATTTTATATGTTATTTTACATTATGTTAATTGGAAATTAATTGGATTTTATGTATGTATGGAAAGGAATGTTGTTACAAAAGTACACTGTGTGACTTATTAACAGGCTTGTTTGTTGAGGAGTAACTTTGCTTAAAATAAAAAGTTACGTTCTCATGGTATGATTATTCATGGTTACAAAAATAGTCCATACTGGAGATTATGGAACTGGAACTGTAAATGTATTTATTAACCTGCCTTCTGTTATAATCAAGCTAAGCATGTTTATTAAGGGCTTGAATACAACCCATGAATCACTTGAACTTCTTGGGTTCTTTTTTAAGACAATACAGTAACGTGTATTTACCTTGTTGACATGTTTTGGCTGCTCGCTGTGAGCCATCTTCAGAACTGTCCCCGGTGTTGGTGGTGACGTGTCGTATATCAGCTGTTGTTACTTCGTGTAGACGTGGTCAGTCTGATGGACCTGGCAGGTCGCTCAGACTGACCATGCCTCCCGTCGCACGGTGCTCTCTGGAGGAGGGTGTCCCAGACGTGTGAAAGGAGGAACGCTCCATCATCACGGTTAATGCTGTCCGTGCCTCGTTTCCTGATTTCAGTGGCCTCCTTGATCCAACATTTGAACTTGTCGTTTTCCAATCCAATGACCCGTGCCCCGTCCCAATCCATAATGTGGTTATTCCTTTTACAGTGGTCTGATATGGCGGATTTTAGGTTTTCCTGCTCTACTTTGTCTTTTTGTGTTCTGGTAAGTCTCCCTGATGTTTCCTTTTCACATTCCTTTTGGCGTTCCTTTTTTCAGATGTGAAAAGCCCAGCCTGTTTCCCCTATGTTTGATTTATTGTGTGATTTGCATTGGATTTCATAGATGGCGTTGCATTTTTGTTTTTGTGGGATTTTATCTTTGGGGTGTACTAGCTGTTGTTGGAGTTTTGTGTATGGTTTGACTACAGTGCTTATGTTGTGTCTTTTCATGGCTCTCTGGATGGGTTCAGTTATTCCTCTAACATGATAGTGTGACTGTCCTTGTGATCCTGCTGCCCTCTATTGGTTTGTTGTGTTTTTTCCCAGGGTTTGTTGGTTTTATTGTTGACTTGTTGTCTGCCTTTGTTTATGGCCCAGTTGGGATATTGACATTATTTGAGCGCTTGTATGAGTTTGTGTTTCTCCTCCTCTTCTGTCGGTTTGGTCTGTTATGAGTGTGGCCCGTTCAAATAATGTCCTTACTACCGAAAGTTCATGTGCAGTGGGATGTTCGGATGTCCAGAGTAGATATTGGTCGGTGTGTGTGCGTTTCCTGTATACTGTTATTTTGATGCTGCCGTCTGCGATGTGGTGGATTTTAATGTCCAAAAATGATATCGCTCCATCTTTCTCCTCCTCATGTGTGAATTGAATGTTACCGGTACTGTCCTGTGTGTTGAGATGGTTTGTGAGTTCTTGGGTGTGTCCTTGCTGTATTTTTTCTAGTATGTCATCTACGTAGCGTTTCCAGAAAGTTAAACGGCATTGTGGGGGTGCTGTTTTGAATGGTTTTTGTTCCAAGTCCTCGATGAAAAAAATGCTCATTATTGTGGATAGTGGATCTCCCCTCCTTTTGTCTGTAAATTATGTTATTGTATTGGAGGCGTGGTCAGTCTGAGCGACGTGCCAGGTCAATCAGGCTGACCATGCCTACAGAAAGTAACAACAGCTGATATACGACACGTCACCACCAACACCGGTGACAGTTCTGAAGATGGCTCACAGCGAGCAACCGAAACATGTCAACAAGGTAAATACATGTTACTGTATTGTCTTAAAAAAGAACCCAAGAACTTAAAGTACATAAGAAGGCAAAATGAACATCTTTTATTGATTAATCACTTGGTTTGTTGATAATAGTATAATAAGCAGCTTATTAATGCTCATGTTTTGTTGTTAATGCCTTATTAACATTATAAAGCATCAGCAAACGATGTTAAGTGCTTATAAACAAATGCTTATTATAGCCTTATTATAGGTACTAAGGAATCTTATTTTAAAGCGTTGCCAACTAAACTAATGTATATCAGTAATTAGAGTATGAAACTTGCATTCTTTTGTAATTTCTTTTTTTTTTTGTTAGACTAGTTAGTTCAAGGATATGCGTTCTTTCTGTTGTTATTTATTAGGCCACAAAGGGCTACAGTGCAGGATAATAGAAAGTAACAAGCAGTACGATTTTACAATTTAAAAGACCCTATTCTGTGATTTTACATTTCCATTTTTTTCTCTCTGACTCTGTCACAAGTAACACAACGAGCATGTTATAATGAAAGAAACTTAACTTACCACTTTTAGCCTTTTTATAAAATCTCTAAAAGTTGAGTCCATTTGTCTGATAGAACAGCAGTAATACTGATCGACTTGTAGAGCTAAGCACATCTTTTGACCTGAGGTTAGTTTTCTATCATACAGTTTCATTTGCCAGTCTGACTCTTACAATTAGCTGAATTATCCTGCTTCTGTATTGATCCAGGTTGAGGTTTGCAACAGCTGTCATTTCAACAGCAGACAACAAATGCCTTAACTTTGACCTTGTGGACGTGCCCCTGCTGGACCTGCTTCATCCTAAAGACATCATCTGAAACCATTATTGATTTGTTCCTGACCAAAATAGTTGTAATTGTGCGCATCATTAGAGTCATTATGGAGGAAGTCAAAGTATTTAACCCGAGCACACATGTCGTCTGGAGAAGGCACCGGGAGTTGTTTGTTTTCAAAAGCACAGTGCAGTTTTCGCTTAGGCGCACAGTTTTTCATATCTGTGCTGACTCTGTGATCACTGGCGCATGGTGGCAGTGTATGTTGCACATTTCAGTGACTCTATATACCCAAGCATCTCCAGTTCATTTCTGAGATGACAAAACCAAACAAAACTAAAGTGCATTCCTGGGTTAAGGTTTTGAAAACAGAGAAAAATGTATGTTACAGTCTAGTGTTTCTTTTTTGAGATAGAAGAAAGTGCCTTGCTAATTTACACATTTAAAGGGGCACTGTGTAACTTTTCTGATGGGAGACGGCCACCAACTACTTGTCACCATGGGGATGCTAGGAATATTCTGCTGTATTGCATTAAACTATCTATGCAGTTATTCAATTACAGATGTTTTTATTGCTTAAAAGTACCTAAAAACATGCATACTCGTGACCAGGGTTGCTTCTCCACAGATCTGACCTAGTACATTTTTAAACCAAATTCAGGTCATATTTTTTTAGCAATTGTGACAGCATTTGTGGTGTGATAAATATAGTTAATATAGTGATAGAAATATAGTTATTTGTTTTATATGTATGGATTTAGTAAGTCAGGTTTAAACATGTGAAACATCTTCATAAAGATGTGAAATTGTCTGGAGACAGCCTGCAGGGAAATAATAATTTTCAAATGTTGAAAATTAATTATCATGTAAATTACTTATTATCCTTTCACATCCCATGTCATTAAGAAGATAAAATTAGATAACTGCGAGGATCAGAATGTTGAGTTGACTTGTGATGTGTCATATTTTCACTCAAAACAGAGGTGTGTGATACGTGATTGACAAAACAATATTCAAGACTTGCTCAAACTTAAAGGTGCTTTGTGTAACTTTTCTGGTGGAGGGCCCATTAAATGCTTTTTTCCCATGGAGACATTATTGTTTTGTCTGGAATGTTTCACAGTATGGTATTAAACCTTTCTATCTTCATGGAGACCAAACTAGACCAAGTTACAAATCAGATCTATGGAGAGATAATCAGAATGCCTGTTTTTTCTAGGTATTTGTATTCTAGGTATGAGTTATAAAACCACCTGTAATTGAATAAATGTAAGGTAGAGATGTTTAATGTCATACTGTGGAACATTCCAGGGAAAGCAATGACATCTCTCTGTAGAAACAAGCAGGTGATGGACCCCCAACTAAATAGTTACATAATTCATCTATAAACTTCATCTAAACGTTATTCACCAACCTTGATGTTTGTCTTCTTCTCCTAATCCATCACGCACTCATGTCTCATTCTCTTTTCTTAGCTTAGCTACGCCGCTAACACCACAGAGTAAAATGGAGGTCACCCGCACTCATCGCCAGCCCGCTAACGGCATCTCCCCCGACAGAATACAAAGCGCCTCTCCAAAAACTCCACTAATACTGACCGCTCTGCACCAAAGCCCTTACATTTTCCTGCATCTCCAGTATGGGCTATTTTTAACCAGTGTTTTGACATGTTCGTAAAAAGGGTGCAGTGGGGCTGAAGATGTATAAATGTCAAACCTTTTTTTTATTTTTATTTGGACTCTTCTCAAACAGGTATTAAGCCAAACTGTCAAACAAACTGTGATAGCTAGACTACTGTATCCAAGCAATTCTGAGTCCACAGCCATAGTTCTGTAGAGGTCACTATCTGTCAAAAAGTGCTCCAAGCTAGAAGTGGAGAAGCTACTAGATTCTTGAAGTAGTTATGCTGGCTGGAAGAAAAACATGTCAAAATACACCTTTAGTAGTGCACAAATGCATATTAGTCTTTCCACATAACATTCTGGCCATAAATACTGTCAGGTTAAAGATTAAAGGTCCTATATTTCATAAAATTGACTCTTGTGAGCTTTAAGCCATGTTATAATGTTGTTACCTCCTCAAACATATAGACAGACTAAGTGTCTGTCTACATTTCCAAAGCTCAAAATGCTCTATTCCATGTAGTGTTAGTTTTCAAGTTAACAGCTACCTTTTACCTTTAGTTCAGCAATTCCAGGGTTGAAATTATCTAAATGATTGTAGTGATGGTGTATGGAGTTTAAAAACACAGTGGCACACTTCCTGTATTACCACATGACATCACAAGGTGTGTTTTCTGTTTCAGTAAAGAACTCAGCCTAAATATGCAGGGTTTATGTCTTAAACATGTGTGAATGAACACAACTCCAGGTATGTGTGTGACGAGGAAACAACATTATGATATAGATCAGAAAATAGCGTAATATGGGCGCTTTAAAGTACACCATGTTGTCGTGGAGATATTTACCCCCTGCATTTGACCCATCCTTCAGTGCCGCTGGGGCAACCTGTCAGGAGCAGCGGGGACCCATCTCCACATCTTACCCTTGAGATTTTGCCCTTATTATTTGTTTATGTTTCCCTTAATATCTCAGACAGTAGCAATAAAAGGATGCTTAGGGCAGACAATAGATAGGATGTCGTGAGGAAATTACAAAATGGATAGTAGAATGGACAACCATCTTAATTCTGCATAAATATAGCAAAAGGCTCTACGTGACGCCAATAAAATGTGGTACTTTTGTGAGCAGAGGAAACAGCCTCAAGTATCACTGTTGTATTATCACTTGCATTACTCTTGTTAATATTTGCCTGTATCTTGTAATAAGAAGCCACTTACAGTAATGGTGGTGATGGAGTGTTTTAACCTTGCCCCATCCCCTCTACCCTTATATTAAGAATCCCAATATTAACCTATAATCCCCTGCTCAAATCCTCTCCGGTCTCGTCTCCTTAGCCTCCGCCATTAATCATACAGTGTTTACTTCCTGACAGTCCACTACAGTTAAGGTGCTCTGACCATTTCCAAACCAATAAAGCCTGAACTACCATGGGAATACTTGTGCACGTAATGAGCAGCAATGTTGAATTTTCTTTATTTTTTTTTCCTTTTGTTCCATATTAGGTGGAGGCAGCCACAGACTCAGAATCAGAAAGCAAAGGCTCACGGGAGTACCACTCGGTCGGCATCCAGGTGGAGGATGACAAGAAAGGGTAAGAGTGCTTTTAGGAGCGGGGTTGTTTGTGAATAGGTTGTGTTCTAGTATCTGGTGACAAAATTATACCACCAAAACAACCCTCTAGCATATAGTAGTAAAAGCAGGGATGTTTTTGATGTTTTGAGCCAAAAACTGTATAAAAAGCAACAGGAACAGATGATGGATGGATCTTTTTGCATGATGTCGTCACATTTTACTATATGGTAATTATCACCCACATAAAAATTGGTCATGCTCATTGTCTTCAGTCAGGTCATAAAAGATAAAAGAAGATAAATAATATATAAAGGCATAATTTTTGCCCTTCATTTGAATTCTGGAGCTAATTAATTCTGAAAACAATTCTCTACATTGCATCAAGTTTTGAAAATGTCTCGTTGTGTGTGTATCTCAGACAGGGCCGGTTCAAGCGTTCCAACAGTGTAACAGCTGCAGTACAAGCAGACCTGGAGGTGGAGGGCTTTCCCATCATGGAGGACAAGGGTCTGCAGTTTGGAGGGGGCTTCCAACGGCACTCAGAACCCAGCACGCCCACTCAGTACGGAGCAGTTCGGACAGTCCGCACCCAGGGCCTCTTCAGCTACCGGGACGACTACCGCACCCCTACCGAGCCCACCAGTCCCAGAGAGAGCAGCAGTGAGGCCACCTGGCAGCTGGAGCCCCCCTCCCGGGACAGCACCGCCTCACCCGTGGAGTCAGGTCGGGCCTCCCCATCCCTCAGGAGAGACGGCACCTGGTTTATGCAGCTGCTGCACACAGAGACCAAGAGGATGGAGGGATGGTGTAAAGAGATGGAAGCAGAGGCGGAGGAAAATGATCTGACAGAGGAGAGTGAGTAATGAAATTATAGCTTGAATACTAAATGTGATAATGAAAACAAAAACAATGCTAATTAGTAAATAAATGTATCCATTATGCAGGGCTCATATGGTCACAAAGCAGCGTACTTTTCATGTCTGTCCCAAAAGAGAAGAAATTAGTCTGTCCCAAAGAAGAAATTACCAGGACTGCAAAAATACCAAACTGCATATGTCAAATGTTTTGCTGTTTTACTAGAAGTAGTTGAAACAGGTGAAGTAGTTGAAGCAGTTGAAGTAGTTAAAGTAGTAGTAGTAATAGTATTTTTATTTTACGTGCTAGTGGAGCTTGTGCTTATAATTCCCAATTTAAACTCCTCAGGCACAGCATCATGATTCTGCTAGGTATATTTTGAAATTAAAATATGGATTAATGTGTTTTTATGTATGTATTTCAGAATATTTTCCTTTGCTTATCTGACTCCAGTCATCACATTTAATTGCTCTAATGCCTGTGTTTCAGTCCTGGGCAAAATCCGGAGTGCAGTGGGGAGCGCTCAGTTGCTCATGTCTCAGAAATTCCAGCAGTTTTACTGGCTGTGTCAGCAAAATCTGGTAAGAGACAAAGGCATTGTGAAAAAGAGGGTAATATTGTCTTGGAAGGCTTTAAATCTGTATCTACTGTCGCACTGTGTGGCTCCCTTCCAACAGGGAGCAGCTCATAAAGTCATCAGTACATTTACAATTCAAACATTTCAAAGTTTGTGCATTGCCCCTTTCTGTTGACAAAACACCCCAAGCTTAATTAACAATATTGTCTGACTTCGCTTCCCTGAAAATTTGCATGGCTAATGTGTCACAAGTAACTTAATTCTAAATTCTGTTTTAAACTCACACAGGTGCAGATCACAGTGGGTGGTGCTTATTAGCTGCTGTACACAATGGGCCCACAGTATGAGGCTTTTTCAATCTGAACTCTAATTTTACTCTGTATGTCTGGTTATTATGAACATATAATTGGTACCAAAATAATGATATGCAGTTTACCTGTAGTCTATAAACATAATTGAGCCTGGATCACTTGTGTAGGAATTTATCATACTGCAATTTTTTATCAGTTGATGAAAGTTTTAAAGACATTGTAATTAGAAAGATGTTAGCTAAGTGCAGAATGACAGCAATGGTTCTATGTCAGTCTGTGCCACAGTATTATCACTGTTCAAATGTTCTATACACTAACAATACACTACTGTCTTTATATAGACAGACTCTATAGACTCTATAAATACAAGTATTATATT
Source organism: Taenioides sp. WSHXM2023 (assembly GCA_029959045.1). Taxonomy (NCBI): domain Eukaryota; kingdom Metazoa; phylum Chordata; class Actinopteri; order Gobiiformes; family Gobiidae; genus Taenioides; species Taenioides sp. WSHXM2023. The sequence continues at coordinate 11,521,009 of CM057102.1, read as the reverse complement.
ATGTATTGTATTATGTATTACAGAAAATGAAATCAAATTAGTTCAGAGCTATAATCTGGTACAAAGCATTTTTTCAATGTTTCATTGATTTATGCTCCTGTACATAGTCCCTGTCAAATAAACTAAATAAACTAAATTAAATTGTGTTACACATTAGGTGCTGTATCAAAATATTCTGCAGCTAAGTGTGTTGTGGAACAGTGCAGAACAATTCTCTGGAGGAAGGCAGTCTTGGATTAAGCAGTACGCTGTCAGCCAAGGCTTAAAATGAACTCCTCCAAATCTGCGGGTTATGGATATGTTCGACTTTAGAGACAGTTCTGAGAAGGAAATGATGAGTTCACGGGTCAGAGGAAAGCCAATCATCCGCTGAGGCAGCCCTGTGGTAATTACACATCAAAACATAGAGCTGCCTAAACACAAGCGGGGCAGGAGGAATGACATAACATATAAGTGTCTGTAATCAAGTTCCTAAGGAGAGGCCACTGGTACCATCACTAAGCAAGTCAAAACATTAAATGTACTAAATGTACACTGACCTTTCATGAAATAGAATAATTTCATGTAAAACAGCTCTTTCTGTCCATTGTAGTTTAAATAGGACTGTTGTATTGACATTATATAATAAACCAGATACACAGCTGATCCGTACACTCTCTTATGCAATTCATAGACTGTTGAAAAGAGAACACAGTTTTTACTGTACAGTCCCTTTGGAGACCCAATGGTTCCCCAAAGCCTTTTGATGGGTCTGCCATCTAGTGGATAAAAGTTGCTGTGTAAACAAACACCCTCACACTCTTTGCAGTAATGTTTTTGGTTGCAAGCAGTGCAAGTCATTGTTATGGATTACAGGAGTTGCAGCTATTGCCTGGGGTGCTGCTCCTACACTACAGACCTCATTAAAGGTACACTTTGTGTTCAGTAAAGTGTGTGCCTCTGCTCTTTGATAGGACCCCAGTGCCATGCCTAGGCCCACCTCTCAAGACCTGGCCGGCTTCTGGGACCTGCTGCAGCTCTCCATCGACGACGTCACCATGAAGTTTGACCAGCTGCAGCAGATCAAGAACAATAACTGGAGGACTTTGGACAGCCCTGAGAAGAAGGTATGGTCTCCTTCGTACAGCAAGGTACATAGTAATACTAACAACTGGCCATAATGGATGTGACTTGTTGTGAATTGTTGTCTGTATGTGTATGTCTTATCTTTGCCCCTTCGTTACATCTGTAATTGTAAAGATGCAGGCTAATTGTGAATGTACAGTATAGTACATGTTACAAAGATGATAACAAGACTTAAATGTGCGCTGTGTATCCTTTCTAGTGATAAGTCTACCATCTGCTCATCTCCATGGAGATATTATTTCTTAGCAATGTTTCATAGTAAGGCATTAAACTTGTCTAGCTCTGTAACGACATGCAAATGGTGCCACCTGGCCAAGTTACAGGTCACATGTGTGGAGAGGTGACCACGCTCACAAGAATGCATGTTTTCTAACACTGTAACTGACAATGTAAGATAGATAAGTTTAATAACATAAGCTTATTATTTAATTATAATAATAATAATAATATTTAATGACTAAGGACCCTCCACCAGAAAAGTTACATAGTGCACTTTTAATAATGTCATCACACTGAGCAGCATTTTTTGATAGATACATTTCTAAATGTGATCATCCTAGTTTTAATACTGTTTTACTTTTCACTCAGCTGCCAGCTCCTGTACCAAAGAAGGTGGTGCGACAGCGGAGTGGCATTGTGCGGGAGAAGTCCCTGGACCTGCCGGACCGGCACAGACAGGAGGCACGACGGAGGCTTATGGCAGCCAAGAGAGCAGCCTCCTTTAGACAGAACTCGGCGTCAGAGCGGGCGGACAGCATTGAGATCTATATCCCCGAAGCTCAGACTAGACTTTGAGAAGACCCGAGCAACTTTGAACTGTTCTAAAACATCTTACAACTTTGAAACTAGCCTTTTTTCTAGATTGCTTCTCCTCTGTCAAAACTTCCTTGCTCCATCATTCTGTCTCAGTAGCCATCCTCCCATTGCCAAGCTCCACTGTTCAGTAGGATGTGCTGAGCCTGTTGTCCCATTGCCAAATTGTGTGTGGATTTCTTTGACATGGGTTGTATTGGTGGCTGGTGATGCTTAGAGCCAGCTGTTGTGCTCACACATGGAGTTTTTCCAGCATTTGCAAAGTGCCATTTAAAAAGTGCAGCTTTCAAAACCTACCAGCAACCAGGTCTTTGAGCAACAATTGTAAGAAAAACAATATATTCATTTTGAGCGATATAAACTTTCCTCTACCTTTGAGCCATTTTAGTTTGTTTAGATTTAGATTGTTTTTTGTGTTTTTTTGCATTTGAAAATCTAACAGTAGATTCAAACTGTGCCAATGCTCGAAATACCTCAACTTTGATGAAGCATGTGGCACTTAAGACAATTCAGGCCACCCCTCATAAGCTCTGGACTGGTCAGTGTTGGGAAAAATGCAGCTTTCTAACCACTCTGGATGTAGTCAGTCCTTTCATGTTCTGGATTGGTGGAATCACAAGCTCATTATCATGCACATACTAACAATGGCAAACAGTGATGCTTGGAAAATTGGTGCTAGATTCATTTATCATTTAATGTACAAATCAGGGGCACGCTTCAAATCAAATCGGTGTATATGCACAACTTGAGGATTTCTGAGTTGGCTGGTTTCAATCAGTGTATGACAATCAGATGTGGTACTGCATTATTTATTGAAGTGGCATCTGGCAGTATCAAAGAGATTGCAGAGATCACAGTGAGTTACAGCTCAATAGCAATGGTACAAGAAAATTGACATGGCATTGAAATACATGGCCATTTGTAGTTTATTTCCAGAAAAGTGTGACAAACATTGGAAAAGAAGATGTTATTTTGCTATTTTGTATTGGCGCACACTGAATTTTAACTATATCGACACAAGCCAGTATATTATTTGTGCCATTTATTTATTGCTCGCCCAGTGTTAACCTACGACACCATAATGCAAGGCCCAGAAAGCAGACACAGTGGTTTGAGCAGTGATTTTCCAGCACCATTGTATGCTAAATTCTTGTTGTCATTTTAAAATATTTACATTTACTTGAAACCACAAACATGCAAGTTTTGTGCCAACATGTTCATCATCAATGCAGTAGTTAAACTTACGTAACTTCTAGATTCAAATGTGTAGACAATGCACTTATGCACTTATTACAATTCTCTTTGAGGGAAATGTACAGTCCACAATGATATTACTATCGTTTTTCTGAATTGTGGAGCAGGAAAAAAAACATTTGTGTGATTTGCCCACATCACCTGCCTGCATTTTGCTTTCATCAAATTTAACATTTCTTTTTTTCACATGACAAACTCAGGCCCTTTTCAAGTAGCATTTTCACTGGTAATTATAGACAATTGTTATCTTTGTCTTCACTAATTTCTGACATTTTACCCTAAAAATACCTCATTCTTTCCCCATTTCACAATAGTTTGTTGTGGTTTACAGAACAGCGATGATGAAAGAGATCGAAACGAAATTAGGTGACAAGCATTCCATTGAGGATGCAGCAGCCCAAATAGTATAGACACATAGGTCTCGTATTGTATAAAAAATAATTTGTTTATGATAACCAAAACACCTTTTATTTTTCTTCATTATATGGTAGCTCAGAGGGGACAAATTAAACTGTAATCTTTTTCCAAAATCAGGCATATTCAGTAAAATACTATCAGTGTCTTTGACTGTTGTTGTGCTGTAGCAGTATGTCAACAAATGTATTTTTGTAGATTATAAATATTATATTCCAAGATACAAGGGCTTTTTGGCTCAATGGATAAGAGCATTTACCCTGGAACTAAAAGATTCCTGGTTATCTTTGGCATTGTGAGACGTATTCAAAATTATATATAAAAAAGTGAAATTATAAGAGGTAGATTATTTATGAAATATTTTTAGAGTTTGTAGAGAATATTTATTGTCAGGAAATTAACATTATGAAGTCATTTGACCAAAATCATTCACATTTGTGATAGAAGAACAATCAATGTAGCAATGATTTTCACTTCAACTTCACAGATTATAACTGGTTGTTACAGAGGTATATACACATGTATACACAGTAGAATAATGTTGGTAAGATTTAATAATAACTACACTTTCAATAGATGAAACAACAACAGCTGGACCTAATTCATTAAGAAACTGCCACCAACAAGTGTTGTGTTGGTGACTCTGACTCCCTCTATCCATGGGTGGTGACGTTTTAGTGACGTCACCAAAAAGGTAGTTTAGTCTTACCTTTTGATATATCTTATTTCTGGGTGTCTGCATCAGTTAACACCTTAAAGTTGTAATTAGATTGGCCAACCGGGCCCTGTTGTATTCTCACATATCACCACTAGATGCTGTCCATGTTAGTTGTTGTCTGATAGTGCCACCTCAGGCCTAACAGAAGAACACCACAGACACAGGTGAGCCTGAAAAAGACCAGGTGAGGTGAGGGGGGGGTACACTTTTAATTAGCCTAAATAAAGCTTGAAGAAAGACTTCATTTGTAATGAACAAATAGAAGAATTATTCAGCTCTGAATCATTCTTATTAAACTATTTGTTCATTATGAATTATTATTTCTCTGTGGTTTATTAATGCTGCAAATAGTGTAGTTATTATGAAGTGTTGCTGAATATTTGTACTACTTGTTTATTATTATGGAAGAGTGTAAGCTAAGTACACATTTCAGAGATGTGGTATCATCACTACATACACCAAACTGGGCGCCGTGGCTTGACATGCTCTCTGTAGCATTACTCTTGCATGTAGCCAAAGTCAAAGGCACGACTACACGCAGCAGTGCCAGACTTTATCTCCATATTAGGCTGTTCAGATCATTATTATTATTACGTTCTAGCTGTGGAAGTGAGCTGGTGGTGGAGATGCCTTTCTGCTGGTGCCAGGCTATGGGGCGTGCACTCAGTTTGACATATGCTAACCCCAAACTGCATTCATTGTGGTGTGTAGCTCCAAGGCTGAGGATCACTATTCCACAGTTTGATTCGGTAAAGCAGCTTATATAAGATTTGGAGCCCTGGGTGAGATCAAGCAGGCATCCTCAAAGGCCCTTCAAATGCTTTTTATGGAGAAATGTGTCACAGAACAAGCCTATAACACCAGGTATTTTATCTAAATGAGACAACGCAGACATCCTCCTTCCTTATGCAAAATGATCAGGGCTTACAGAGATTGAAGTGTCTTCTCCAACCTCTTCAGTTTCAAATTATTTTTTGTTTGTTTAAGTGTATGAAAAAACACTTAAGAAATCAGTGCCAAAATGAAGTTTAGTTTATCTTATTTAGCTCATGAAAAAGTATGCTCCGTCAGTTATATAATGTTGTGGAACTATTGTGAATAAAATTTAGCTGTTAAAATATACAAAGTAGAGAAAATGAGTGAGCGATTTCCAGCATTCATTTGGCTTATGATATAACAATAAGTATATCCATGTCCCATTTCTGGCACCCTACCTTTTGTATATATGATTCCACTGCATACTTCAGGTATTAGTATTGATCTTGTTATTTTCTTTGGCATTTTGTGCACTATATGGATGGTGTGTGTGTTGCTGTGAGCTCTGCAAGATTTACTGACTAACTGGTAGTTTTGCACCAAAACTTCTGAAAATCTAAGGGCAAAAATTCACCAGGAAGGCAGCAATGACCTACAAGTGCCATCTCTTTGACCTCACCACCTGTACACTTTTTTTTTCATCATAAACTATTCCCCAAATGTTTTGCAACCCATCTCTGCCATTTGCCTGCTCTGTCTCTTCATAACCTCCCACCCATTTGTGGCCTCATTTTTGGTATGATTCAAGATGAGCATTCACTCAAACCCAAGATGTGAAATATTTAAGGGGACCTTTTGTGTAACATGCTGTGGCAAGTGTTACTTACTGAGACTGAATCAACACTTCCTTGAACTTGGAATACGAAACTCTCCAATTACTACATAAATGAAAAAAGGTAGTAGTTTAGCTAAGAAAAAATGTCATCTCTTGTACATCTATCTATAGTAAGGATGAATATAATGCCAAATATTCATTATTTGTAAAGAAATATATAATAGAGATATATATAGATATATAAATATATAATATATGCTCAATTAAAACATTAAAATATTTTCGGCTCTTGCTCATGTTTTGTCATTTTTAATGGTTGATTGATTTTATAAATTGATATGCCGGCATGCAAAATAATGTTTCTGAATGTAGGCTTATTTACTAATGATCGGTTCTCTTTTTTATCACTGTCTCTCACATTTGTATGTTTAAGTTGACCACACAAGCATTTTTAAATGTCTCTTATCTCAGTGCTTTATCAGTCCTATTAGACCTAGTAGCGCTCCACTTTTTGTGTTATGTATCTTAGCATATGCAAGACTTAGACACATTCTTTCTTGGGTCAATGTTTTTGCTTCTTTAAGTAGGTTAATTATAGTTGAGGTCATTCAATGTAAATAATATTGCAATTAAATTTTTTGACAAAAGCTTTGGAAACAAACTTTTTGTGTGGTGTCTTTTTTTCAGCAACACAACTAAGTATTTGCTTTAACAAGGTATTATTGCATTATTGTATTGCTATTGGCAAAGTATAGACCTATATTTAATTTAATGTGCAACATTATTCTCAGTATGACGAGGTCGCCATCTGGTGGTCCAAGAAAAAAACAAATATTGACCACGCAAATATTGACAATATGGCCTTATATCTTGCATTTATTGGTCTTTGAAGATGAATAAACATATAGTTTAATACGTGGTGATGTACAGTTTTGAATAAATAATTAGACCAATATTCAGCAAGTGTGCCGTTGCCTAAGTTGTAACTGAGACCAAAATAAACGTTAATAAAAAAGGTTGTGGACAGAGAGACAGGAAGTTACATTGACCAATAGGGAACAGGGAAATGGTGAGTGGGCGTGACTTCCTGTTTGCTGGTCATATGACCAAAATTGAAGCCGTGTGATCTGAGTCTTTTGAGCAGAACGTCATGTGAAATTTTATTCATTTGGCAGGTGTAACAAACTACTCTTTTGTGGTGAGTACCAATAAGCTGCAACGGTTTTCTTTATAACAATTACGACTTAAAGCTGATTTAGTTGTTCGTTTACGTAGAGTCGGTCGATGCAACTCGCAGTAAGTTAGCTTCACTGCAGTCGCTCACATAAACAGATACACATGCCTGGAGATGGTGTATACAAAACTCTACTGTGCAAGTCCTGCTGGTTTCTGTGCAATCCCTAAGTCGTCCTTGTAGATTCTATAGCAAAAGAAAATTATATTCTGTCAAGTTTTTATCATCATCATTAGATACAACTTCTGTAACTACAGACAATTATCGTTTCATAGTGAAGACGTTTCGCCGCTCATCCCAGCGGCTTCTTCAGTTCTGGAGCTAAAAACTCCTGTTTTTGTTAAACTTGTCTTATGCTCTCCATGTCCCTCAGAAGAACCACAGTTGTCCCCACCCGGCAGAGATCATGGACTCAGGGCAGCTGACCAGACTGCGTGCGGACCAAACCCTCCACCATCTTAGTGCTGAATACTTGTCTTGGGAGCACCGTCTGCAGCTCATGGGCGCGGGCTTTGCATTTTACACAGCAGCGTTCCTCCTCAGCCATATCCTCTCGATGGCATTGTCCCAAACCTATAACTCTTTGAAGGCCAAGGAGAAGGTGTTTTGGAACCTGGCTGTTACACGGGGTGTGTTTGGCCTTCAGAGTATTGTGGCAGGACTGAGAACCCTGACTGAGGACTCCATTTTATCCAGGGACAGAGTGAATGGCCAAGTGGACTGGTCATGGTTCCACATACTCACTGCCACAGGATTTTTTGTCTTTGAGAATGTAGCCCTCCACACTTCTAGTTTAGTATTCTGGTCATTTGACATGCCACTGGCCACACATCATTTCTTCGCCCTGGCAGGGTATGCAGGGGCAGTGGTGTGGGATTCAACAGGACACTTCCTGCCAATGGTGACTCTACTGATGGAGATGAGCACTCCGTTTACCTGTATATCATGGATGCTGCTCAAGGTATGGTGATGTCTTTTGGTGCAGTTATATCTGATACCTAAAAGTTTAGTCTTAGGCCTATTTGTTTCAGATCCTTTTTTGTCAGTTTTATTATTAGAAAGAGGAAGCTATCTGATGCAGTACCTTGAAGTAAACCTCTCTCTGTAACTTGCAAATTAGACAAGGAAGTACGCTATGTTTTTAAATATAAAATAGATATAAATATTTGAATGTGATTTTTTTTTTTTTTTTCTTCTCACATCTTTTTTCTTTCTCCCCTTTACAGTCTGGTTATGCCCACACCTTATTTTGGAAAGCCAACCAGTGGGTGATGATTCACATGTTTCACTGCCGCATGGTGCTCAGTTACTACATGTGGTACTTCAGCTATACGCACTGGAGCGAGATCAATACCCACGTGTCCTTGCCACAGCGCCTGCTCTTCTTCTCGGGTTTAGTCCTGCTCACATTTGTACTGAATCCCATCTGGACACATAAAAAAACCATGCAGCTTCTTAACCCTGTTGACTGGAACTTTGGCAACAAACCAGTGCCTGTAAATGGCCCCAAGAAGGGTAAATCTTACAAAGACTAAATAGTCTTATATAATTTCATAATTTGTTTGCACAGCATGAAGGACTAGATCTGCACAGAGCTTTTATAGTATTTTTTTTTTACTTTATTTAAAATATTTTGCTGAGTTGTTAGCCTGCTAAACCATTTCAAAGATCAAGCTAAAACAATGTTCGCTTACTTGTTTACATCAACATAATATTCTGTTGTGAAATGTTGCTTTGTTAATTGGATATGTTTTGGAAGTCAGCTTTGCTAGTGTCATTGTTGCCACAGACTCCTTTATACAGTCTATGATTGTCACCAAGCATTTATTTTCACAACTTCTTTTTCAATCAAAGCTAAATTTGTTTACCAGTGTTCTTAATAATTTTCGCACATTATTTTGACATATTCTGCTATTACTATTTCAATACCAGATCCCAAGCTTGTTCCAGCCCATGTATTTACATATTTCAAATTGTTAACCATGTCTGAGGTACGCAAACCAAAACTATTGATTTAAAATGGGGTAGTTTATGTCTGTCTGAAAAAGTTACTCACACAGTAACTTAATTGTACTTGTAACTGTTACATTATTTCAAGTGTATTTTTGATCATGCTGTCGTTACAGATGATATAAAACTGACAGGTGTACTGACATCCAGTGTATAGTGTTCTTTTTATCAGTTGAATTATTATAAGTTTTAGACACCAGAATTTTAGGATTTGGATTTCATCTTTTTGTTTGCTTTGTTTTGGAATGTGACTTATTATTGTGCACTTAATATTGCCTTACTGTATTTGAATTGATTTTATGTTTGGCAGAATATAACCTAATAAATTCATCTAGGGTTTGCAGCAGTTATTATTATCACATGCAGCCCCTTGATAGCAATGCACTTTCACACATTACATTTCCTCAAGGGGTTTGGAGAAGAATTGTTTAATTAAATCGCTGAACATAATACTGGAACGTTGCATTATGAAAACGTAAACAAAAGCCAGCGCCATCTGCTGGATACATTGGGGTTTAACAGAATTGCCACAATGATTCATTACTGCATAATTGTCTCTAATCGCAGGCAAATAATAACACATGGGCTATACAGGCCCAATAAAGTCACTCATATAGTTTTAAATGTTTGTGTAATGTTAAGCCCTGTTACTGTTAAAATTTTAAAACCCTGGACCTTTTACTTTTCGTACAATTCCTGCACTCAGGATACCCTTAAAACCTCTGTGAACAATGACAATGTTGTAAAAATACAGATCTCCCTATTCCTACTGTGACTTTCAGAGTGGTTTCATGTGTACACGTCACATGGTTAGGTCGCTCATCAAACGGTGTGGAAATGTGAGTGACATCTCAGTCAGCCAATAGGAAGCCTTCTCGGCAGAGCTCTCTTCCAATCAGCTCTTAGGAAGAGGGCAAACGCTTTACATGGATGGGCTCAGTTTGCATTGGAAAAAGTCATCCACTGAAGACGCTTCAAGAAAGTTATGTGATTTATTTTTTCTTTCCGTTTTATGTTTAATGCATTTTGTGTGAAGCCTCGTCGTCACAGTGTAAACGAATACGAGACGTGAAGGCGAAGATTAAGTAAGTTAAACACTTTTTCTGCAACTGACAAAGTTAGAGATCCTTCTTTTTTCCCAAGCTTTGCCCTGGATTAGTGTTAGTGCATTTTTACGCGCTGTTTGGATAAGAAATAGGCTTTGTTAATTGTTCCTTCTGGAATTTCATTTAGAAACATGATGTAGATGGGGAGATGGCTTATAACGTGGCGCTTGAGTTAACTCTGTAAGTCCCACCACTATCAACCTGCTAGAGGCTTTCTTGTTGTAACCTACTTTCCATTCTATAGCATAATTGTGGCAACTGCCCTTTTATCTAAAACTAATGTACGTAGTTCAGTGCTATTAATGCTCAATAAATTACACTTGTGCCTACAACAAAATACCTCAGAAGAGCTTGATGTTGTAGAATACTTTTCATATGTTCTTCTCCTCTCATTGCTTTGACTTTTTGGTCTGTGGTCTACATGATTTTTGAAGATGCTCCATGTAGCAGTCTACAAATACAAGTCTGATTCAAGTAGTCATGCATAGCATTCCTCAGTGAAAGGACTTCTACAGCTTCGGTCAACTGGAACATTAGGATAGTTGTGTAAAGAGCCCATTAATCAGAACCACAGTGAAGTTGAGTTTATGCACATTTCTGTTACAGGTCCTCCCTGAGTTGACAAGAAAAGAAATTGGAAGTACTTCGAAGTTCATTTTTTTTGTTGGTGTTTGGAGCATCCCAAGGTGAGGGGGAGAAATCAGGGTCACACACATGCTTGCACACAAATCCTCGTCGGTCATTTGTTAAACAAATAGCAGCAGTGGCCTGACTGTAAAAACACACACCTGCATAGACTCAACACTCCAGTACCACATCTCTTAACTAAACTTGCTTAGTCCATGTTATGAACACAGCAGCCTAGAGAAACAAACTATCTGCTTCCATTCTAAAGCAGGCACTCAGGACATTTCAAGCAAGCAGATTTTACCCTGACAAATCCTGAAGTGTCAGTACATGGAAGGGGTCCAGCCATTTCTCATTGGTTAGTAATGGACACAGTGGCCAGCCGCAGAGCCACTAAACATCCACTGAGATCATTCATGGATTGTTGACATACTTTAGCGCCAGCTGTGAATGTCAACAGTGCTACAGATTTTCTCCAAATACACGTGTGAAATTGCATATTTATTTTTCTAGCTGAGATTTGTTTGTCTGGGCAGAGCTCTCGTTTCCTTTCACCTTGTTGCTGCAAACTCCGACGCAGAATCTCCACAACTCGCAGTCAGTGTCAAGGCCTGCACAATGGATAAAGATATAGTGACAGCTAGTTGAATGGAATTTGTGTTTTTGTGATTAGATTGTGTCAACAAAGTTATATTTGGGCAACTTATTAGTTACAGCCTTGTTAATGCTTACCCCTGTGGTTTTGGCATGGGTCAGGGGATAGGTGGCAACCAGTTAAGTGACAGTTTGGATAGTGGGTGCCATCATTTTCACATACTATTCTTAATATGTTTTGCAGTCTATCTTTTGCTTAAGCTTACATTGTCTTATTTTGTGAAATTGTTATGAACTTATATTGTTGTAAATGAGGATTAGCTCTCAGATAAATTATCTGTTATTATCATACAAAATAGAACATTTTGTAATATTATGCTGTGACAAAGAGTGGACACGGTTATTGTTATCATGAGCCTAACATGTCAACACTCTTTTTGAACAATAGACTATAATTTCCAACACTTAGTACTAGATCATTCTAACATTGTTCAGGAAAGGTCAAATCTTGTCATGTTTAACTGATATTTTATTTTAGTTAGTTGACTGTACATGTACTTCTAGACCCAATTTCTTATTTAATATTCATTATACTCATTCATTGACTTTAGTTTGTAAAGCCGATCCGTCTGTTGTTCATGGTCTGAAAGCTGTAACCCTGTACATTTGAACACAACTAGCAAAAGAGTTCATTTTGTCTCTCACAGTCTTCACTCCTCTTCCTCACCACCCTCTCCCCCAGGCTTTGTTTATGACTTTTGTGGAATGCCACTTGTCATTATGCATGCTCTGCAACGCTGTGCTGAGGAATCAAAAACCCCTCCAAGAAACCATGCTGTGCTGTAATCTGTTTTTGAATTTGATGGAAGTTTTTGAAAAAATATCTTGAATTTCAATTTAATTTATTCAGAATAATTACAAAACAACCCAAGTCAGAGATGTACAAAATGCCATCTTTTGCAATGAAAAATTGCATGTTTTCATTTTAGTTTATCCTGCTAAGATAATGTTGCTGTGTACCATGAATCCCGAGTGTGTGTTCTCCTGTAAAGCGTATAATAAGAACAGGAGTAAGCTAATTGCAGCATTAGCGTAGCATTGCAGATGAGTGTTTAGTGTGAGCTGGGAACACCACAGTCCGCCTGGCGTGTGATGACATGCTCTGCTGTGTCTGTCATTTGCTCCAGGCTCACTGCCTTTTGGTGCCCACTGTTTTCAACTTTGTAATTAGACACTTCCATTTCTTAAGATGACTGATTATTATGGACCACATAGGATTATTAAGTGGTAATATCTAATGCAGTGGTGCTGGTATATTGTAACTTTACATCTACAACTGTTCTTTTTATTGTTTCTTCTCACATCTAAACATTTGACAGTTCCCCATCCCTCCCTTCCTTTTTCCATTGTTCCTGACTTTGGGAGATGATTCATGTCTGACTCACTGTAAAATTGTATTGTTGTTGGTCTGAGTTTACCTGGTTCACACTTTTTGCCTGCACCTTCAGATGTGCTGTAGGATTGGAGCAGTCTTTGTGTGCCTTTGAATTCCTTTCCATTGTTGGGAGCAGTGTCTTCAGGCGATGCACTGGCTGCTCCTGTCAGCTGCCCTGTTGAGCACACACTGGTCCTGTGTGTGGAGCCCCTGCTCTGGCCCAGTGCCCTCTGAAGGGTGTGGGACAGAAAGGCAGACGCTTTCACAGTATCTGCAGACAAAACAAGCCCTGGATCCTCTGCTTTATCCTTCACTGTGTTTTTATCCAAGTCAGATGTTAAGGTTTGTTGTGGTTTGGCGGAAAACTAAAAAGAAACCCCAAAAAGTCACAATAAATAGAATATAGAGCTTATGGGTTCCAACAATGACTGCTTTATACTGTTGCTAGCATGACGTCATGGTTCTGCCATGCAGAGGAAGTGTGAGGATGGAGTGAGCTGTTTTATTTATATATATATATATATTTTTTTTTAGTCTGTGACAGAATCTGTCACTTCTTGGTATCAATAATGCAACTGAAAACAAATGCAGTGTGGAATGTAACGTCTTCTGCCCCTACAGGTCCAGAGGTCTCCTGTCTCGGCTTGTTAGTATCCCTTTTTGATGTGTTGGAGCTACCATATGAAATATGACCTCATTGTTCTGAAAGAGTCAGCTCTATTTTGCATTAAGTATCGGCATGTCTCTGCTTTTTATGTAATCTTTCGGACATCAGGAAAGACAGATCCAGTGTATTCGAATTGTTAAGAATCTATACCTAATGTAACCCTGCCATTGTTGTCCCTCTTGTTGATGTTTCCTATTCCTCCTTTAGGAATGTGCGGCTGCATACTTGAACTCCTTCACGCTGCACTCTGAGGAGCCGGTGCCAGAGAAGAGTCAGCATGGACGTGGACGACTTCCCTCCCCCACCTCCTGAAAGTAAAGACATTCAACTTTTGTACACACATGCCATGCACTTTGACATGTACTTGAGTCTTCTCTTCGGGGTTTTAAGATACATGTGGACAGATGTATTACAAGACTTACCTGAGACAGACAGGAGCTAGACTGGGGGTTTTTGCTCATGGCTGGTTAGCTCAGTTGGTTAGAGTGTTATTAGTGAGTGGCGCTAATAACACCAAGCTTGTGGGTTTGATCCCCATATGGACCACTGAGACTTTTTTTACTTTGCAATTTTGTTTAGGATTTTCAAAAAACAATACCCAGATACTAATCAATAGTAAAATCACATAAATAGGACAGTGGTATAACTTTCCTGAATAGTTTTAAAAAGGTCTGCATTTACATTAGAACAAGTATAAGACTATTAATAAAATTACATTAATAATTGCATTCTATTGTGGTATCAGTAGTTTCAACTATTTCAGTATCAAAATCAAATTTGAAATTTGAGTATGATGGCAACACTAGCTAGATAGATCATATATGATAGTTTAATCTTCCTGGTTGGGTTCTATGTAGTGAAACTGGACAGCTTGAACAAACAGCACAGATTGCTCTTCACTCCTCTGCTGCCGGAGTGTGTGGGCAGTGGAGCCAGGGAATGAAGAGGGCAAATTGTGCTGGGCTGCTGTGAATTCCTGACAATGTTCCTTTAGAAGCGCACAGAATCATACACACACTGACACACACACGCGCACACACACACAAACAGGGAGCGAGCAGAGATAGACGCAGGCTAGAGAAATGCCTCGTCTCCATCTGTCCAGCTGCTGCCTTTGTGGACTGGGCGATGGAGAGCGTGACCTGTGACTCATCTGAGAGTCCCATGCCCGCTCTGGTACTGTATGTCAGGCTGGACATAGGCCGAGGAATACAACATGCATTGTTGTTTTCTAAGGACAAAGAAGAGAAGTCTTAGCTTTTATTCTGGCTTAGTGGACTGGTTAAAGGTCCTCTACTACACAAAATTGACTCTTGTGAGCGTTAAGACATGTTAGAACACCGTTTCCTCCTGAAAAATACCTGTTTTTTCATTCACACATGTTTGAGTAATTCTTTATTATTAGTCTGTCTATATCTCCAAAGCTCAAAATGCTCCTTGTGGTGACATGAAAAAAATGGTGATGTTTTTATCATATCGCCCAGCACTACTTTTACAGACACAGAATTTGCTTTGAAGTTTGCTGAAAACTAGGTCCAATTTAAAACGATTGATTAACTCCACTCAGGCTACATTTGCACATATACTATAAACTTCTTGTGAACTGAAGCCTTTGGACATTTTTCTTGTCAGTGTAAGCATGTTTAGTTTGAGTAGAAGAGCAGCATCCATGCTTCTGGTTTTGTGTTAGCGAACATCTGCCAACTTGCACTTTGAGGTCAGTGTCATGAACAGTCCCCTATAATTAAGCTACAGCAGACTTTCATGGCCACATATTTAACTGTGAGAGGCCCTATTCACAGTAGCTTCACAACTAGTCAATCCATCAAGTTTACTCTTAGGTGGTGTTAACTACTAGCTTAAACTATGGAATTCAGTGAGTAAACCCTTTAGCAACACTTTAGCTGTGCCTTATCTCTGTGACTCACAATTGATTCACTATTTTATGTGGAAAAAGAAAGATAGGATCTAGTTTGAAATGACCACTTTGTACCTCTGTTCTTAATCTGATGTTGGAGTGTAGTGGGGTCACTGTTGATGACCTGAGACATTAGCCACAGGCCGTTTCTACCCCGGATTTGAGAGAAAAGGCGATGCCGACAAACCCACTGGTAGTGCAATAGGCCATTTAGTGGAGTTTAGAATGACTTCAGAGGATTTAGAGTGGTCAGAGGTGAATAGAGCAGCCTAAAATTGTACTCAAGTAAGAGTGCAAAATATTATTGTTTAAGTTGAAGCAAAAAGTTACTATAACGTATCTGGGAAAACTGTTACTCAAGTAAATTGTCTGGACATAACACCAGAATTAATCATTTGAACTACAAAACATGACATCATGCATAAAAACTATTTTAAAAGAAAGGACCACAAATGTTCAAATCATGTGCTGTCATATTGTTAACAAAGCTTTTTCCTTTAGTGAACTTAGCTAGCTCACAAAACGTGGGAAGAGTAGCCACAAACATTTACTTTTAAGTTATGATAATGAAATGATACTGTTACATATTACAAGGTAAAATATACTTGAATACCGTAAATGTACCGTAAAGTGAGTACTACTCACTTTTGTAGCTAGGATAGAACTAACAGAATTTGCTTACTGCTCATATTAACATTTTACACTGAATTACTTAATTCTTTATATTAAATGTAAAATTTTCCAAAATATGCTATCTGTACTGCTTAAGTAGTGGCTGGGGGAGGGTCAAAATGCCGAAACCCGGGATCGAACCAGGGACCTTTAGATCTTCAGTCTAACGCTCTCCCAACTGAGCTATTTCGGCTGTGGGAGGGGGAGGGGACTTGTACTTTGAATAGCTAACAAGTGCCCCTCCTGATAACGAGAAGCTTGGCCACTCAGTACCTGACAAAAAATTGTGGAACTTTTAGAGCAGTGCTTACAACGCTTATTTCTTGAACAAATTAAAGTCAAATAACAACTGAAAGGAAACACAAACAGAAAACAACTTTACATAACATATTGTGTAATTCCCTCCTCACACTTGGGCTTCCTGCCACATTCATTAAATCAGAAAAAATTAAGTGAGTGAGCAACTGTGAGAGCAGCTTTTTATACTTTTAATTTTCCAGGCCAGTGTTCTGCCTTCAGATCCTCCATATGTTTGCTTTTAAAGAGAAGTAGATTGTGGATACACTGTAAAAATAAGACTGTTTGGTTGAGTTGAGCACACCCTAAATTACAAGTCTAAAGCTCATTCGTTTAACTTAACATAACAGAACAGGATCCCACCCACAGAGTCTCTCACAGTTGATTCAAGTCTTGAAATTAAATGCTTAAACCCCTCATTCATCCTGCAATAGATAAAAAGTGTTATGTTCTATTGCGAGATAGGGCCAGTGATACAAAGTCAGGCCCACAGTAGGCAGGTCAGGGATATGACGCTTATATTGTTGATCAGAATCAGAAAGATCAGAATCAGAAAAGCTTTTATTGCCATTGTCAGTGAACACAATTCACAGACTAGGAACTTGCTTTGGTGATAAGGTGCAACATAGAACACTGAATAATAATAATAATAATAATAATAATAATACAAAGTAGAGATATCACTGTTAGAAAAAGATAATAATAATAATAAAGTATCACTATTTGAAAATAAAATAAGAGCATGCAAAAAGATTAAGATATATAATAAAAAAATAAAAATAGTCAAGTATATACAGAGCATCAGAACAACAGTGCAAACTGACAGTGCAAAAGAGCAAGTGACGTGACATGACTTATTTAAGGTGACAGGTGTTGTAAAGTGTCCTTAGTACAGGTGTTATAAGTGTTCATAAAGTGTTTATGAGTCCAACGGCAGAGGGGAAGAAACTGTTCTTATGGCGAGAGGTTCTGGTCCGTATGGACCGTAGCCTTCTGCCAGAGGGAAGTGGCTCGAATAGTCCATGTCCAGGGTGAGAGGGGTCAGCTGCTATCCGGCCTGCACGCCCCCGAGTCCTGGAGACGTACAGGTCCTGGAGAGATGGTTTCATGTTGTGATATCAGTCAAATCTCTTCATGAGAATCTATGTTTTCACAATCAACAGAAAATTAAAACAAACACAAAGGGAAAAAGTTCCTCTGTGAACTTAACTTAAATTTTTTGTTATCAGCCAAAACAGCAAGACAAATATCAAATACTGTACTGACTGAAAAAAAAATCCATGTCAGAGCATTCCTAATAATGTTGATTCAGTTTATATAGGGACATTGTAGATCTTGAACTGTATAGATTTGCATTTACATTTCACTTTGTATGTGTAAGTACTTCATGATTTCCGTCTCTCCTTAGTGTTGGCGGACAATGACTCGTATGAAGAGGAGGGAGAGGCCTTTGAGTTTGACGACAGTGGAGATGACGTTCCTGAGGCTGACCGGTTACCTCCTCCTGCTCCTCCAGTGTTTATAGCCCCCAGCGCAGAGGATCACAATGAGGAAGACTTACCCCCACCTATCACCATGGAAACAGTCCCATCGCCCGAAGAGTCAACAATCAGCAACAGCCAGTCACTCTCCACAGGGGGAGAGGTGTTAGCAGGAGAGCACACGTCTGTAGTTGAAGACAAAGATGCAGATTTACCCCCACCACCTCCTCCCGAAGTCACGGAGAGAAATGAAGAAAAAACAGGTTTGTTATTCTATGCTTTAACGTTTTGCACAGTGAGTCTGTTTTTCACTTGTAACATATTGCTCTCCTAAATATACACAAGCAATTAAATGTGGACTAGAGGTATTATGTCATATTTTTCATATAAATATTTTTATATGAAGCATATTATTTTAAGCAGATTAACCTCTAACTTATACAAATATTTCCTTAATTCTATTAAAAAATCGATCTCAAATTATTATAATAGGAATTACAGGGGGTGTAAATAACAGTCCCTCTCATCATTAAAGCAACACAGCCATCACTCCACGGTTCAAACCATACATTTTAACATTCTCTACAGAGATGGGTTTTATGCAGCAAAATTTCCCTGGCAACAGGCAGGTAGAGGCCCTCCTCCAGGCCTCATTTGCGTCAGTTTTGTGGAGATACAAGCCTGCTCACAGTAAGGATGCATAGTGCCATAAAACATCTACAATGAAAATATATTTTTTTATTTATAGTTTTATTTTTTGGGCTAAAAAGTTACATAGTGGGGCTTTAAACTAATAGATAACTTACCCTTGTCTGATCAGTGTTGTTTTTTATAGTCAAGGAAATCTCTTCTCCACCACAAGAAGACATCATTCCTCAGACAGCCCCGTCCCAGGGAAAAGTCAACCCCTACTCTGTGATTGACATTTCTCCGCTCCAAGTGCAGCAGCTGGAGCAGACGCAGCATGGCCCCTCCTCCCCCGCGTCCACCCCCACAGAGCCTAAAACTCCAACAGAGCTCCACCCGAGTCCTGTTGGCATCACCTCAGGCTACTCAGTCCCCGTGCCCTGTGGTTATGCGACGCCCTCCAGTGTGCCTCTCATCACCCCAGCATACACCACACCCGTCATCATTCGACACCTCTCTATGGATGAAGAAGGTAACGGAAAGTATACAGCATGAGAAAATACAAATATTATTTAAATATAGTTGTAATAGTCTAATAGGACTGCAACCAACAAAAAAAATTCTTGCCTGACTAAAGACATGCCCTGTGAATGAATTAACGTCTAAAATTATCATGTCCAAAAACGTCTATGTTATGAGTAAACAACATTTTTATAAGCAAAAAAGTGGTCACTTCCAAAACTCCAGCTAACTTACTCTGTGCTTTCTCCTCTCTGTTGTGGTCCATATAAATCCTTAAAATGCTAAAAGAAATTGTTAATAATATAAAAGGCTAACAAAAATGTGGTTGACTAAGACACTACTGACCAATTACTGAACCAAACGACTAAAGGACCAGAGTTCTTAAGTTGAGTCATTTTGCTTTTCTTCTGTCCAGCCTTCCCACAAGGAAGTACAACCTAAATTTAGCCTTCCCAAAGGTCTGTGTTGGCTGTGAGGATTTTCCGGTTTCCCTAAATTCTTGCTCCATGCAGTTTAGTTGTGCTGTGGAATCTGATCCCTCTGTAATTATTTAACCATGGACCAGTGTCACACCAAAAGACACCACGAAGACTGAAACAAGTTTTAAAAGTTTGGTAGTGAGTGGCTTCAACCAGATCCCCACTACGTTTTACCCACAGAAGTCTTCATTTGTTTAATAAAATCTTCAATTCAGTACGAGAACAGTAAAATGCCTGGGTGACATCTAGTGGTGTGTAAACAAATAACATTTTCTGTGTTTGACTTTGCGTCTCTTTATTTCTGCCCACAGTCACAGTGGTTGGGACTGGCAGCACATCCGTTGACAGGTATTTGCTTTTCCATATTCATTCTACAACATAGTGTATGTTATAAAGATCTCAAAGTACTAACTCAATATATTAAAAAATAATCAAATATTTTTTTTATAATCCTGTGTTTTTCCGTGAAGTGTTTTTAGTGAAGAGTATCCCCCCATTAGAGAAGAGGATGCCTTGGCTAAATGGGTTTCAGATCCAGCTAACACTGCATGGATGGAAAGTGAGTGATGTTACGTATTTTTATCTATGAAAGCATGACTTATTAATGAAAAATCTTAGCAGTTTACTTTCCTTTTGGCTGCTGTCACTGGTCTCACATGAATTCCAAGACATTTCCTTCCCTGTATTTTGAGGAAGTAGAGATAGTTGTACGCCTTTCTTTAGATATTTGTATTTTAGTTTTTGTTAAAATAATGTTGCTCTGCAGATCCTGATGAAGTGATTTATGATGATGTGCCAAGGGAAAACTCAGACACAGGTAAGTACATATTTCTGAATGTATTCTTAATCTGTTATTACTATGTTCATGTGTATACTTTTGCTTTTCATTTCTTATTGCTGATCTAAGCTCAAATTCATTACAAATTAACTTTTTGTGTTCTATGCGTATATTTGATTTGCAGAGAATGAAGAGATGATCTATGATGATGTTGAGCTTGGCGAGGAGGGGGGAGGTAGCAGTCTGGACAATGGCTGGAGCTCCAGTGAGTTTGAGAGCTACGATGAGGCCAGTGATGGAGAAGGGCGCCATGACAATGGTGTACCCCATGCGTTTATGAGAGGGCAGCCACCCCAAAAGAAAACACATGTATGTATTAAACACACTAGCATGTTCTGCACAACAAGTCTTGATTAAAGACTGTAAACTGACAAATTTATGATACAAAAATAAGATTTCCATTTCAAATTTAAACTTATGAGAAGTCCATCACACATCTGTGGTCTCTGGTTTAATGAAGACTTGCACTGAGATGATAACAAATGTAAATATGACAAATTATAGCCACAAAGCCGACTTCCATCTGCCCCTAGGCAGTCCACACATCAAATAAAACAAGCACAACATAAACAACAAAAGTACAACTTTTTTAACAATGCAAGAAAATGTGGTACCACTTTATAATTACAAACCATTACTACAAAACATGAACGAAGACTTTAGTCATAACGAACATATTGTTTATTAAGAATAATTTAATTAAGAAATTAGGATATTAAATCATATATTTTTTATTGGTTCATTATGAATTAAGTTCATGCTTTATTAAGGCTAATTAAAGTATAGTTATTATAAAGTGTTACTGAAAATGTTAAAAAGACTGGTTGGTTTGACATTAAGTTGGCTTTTTAAAAATAATGTTTCTTTAGTATTTTGGTAATTAAAGAGAATACATTAGACATTATGACAATCAAAACATAATGGTTTGGCTGCGTACTTAAATCCATAACAATCAAGCAAGTGTACTTACAACAAAGTCTGTAATGTCTTCACTTCATTTGCCTCTGTTTAGCTCTCTCAAGATCTTACACGCTTGAAAGAACACTATGAGAAAAAGATGAAAGAACTAATGGCTAATACAGTGGGGACTGTAGAGCTGCAGCAACTTAAACAGAAACATGAGCAGAAGGTAAACCACTGTGGCCCGTCTAACTCCCCTGCGCTAGTCCCAAGCTGCTATAGCTAACTCGGATTTCATAGTGACCTGCATCCTGCTCTGATGTCAATGTCTCTTCAGTAGGTGGTTGTGGTGATGGTGGGAATGAGGTTTTCATATTAGACTTATTTGTGTCTGCAATAATGGTCATTCTTGTATCCATGGTGGTTAAGGGACTGTGATCTTCTGCCATCTTATAAACATAATTGTACAAAATCTGCTCATCCTATCTAACAATCCACTCTAAGTACCTCATTTTAGCAGCTTCTATAACATTCACTAATACATGGATATGTTCAAGTGGTACAATATATTTTTCTGATGATAGTTTGAAATTAACACATTTTATGGTTTTGGTTATAGATGCAGAAGTTGGTGAAAGCAGCAAAAGAAGGGACCAAAGATGGACTTGAGAAAACCAAAGCTGCTGTGAAAAAGGGACGTTCTTTTATCAAAACGAAATCCTTCTGTAACGGTAAGATCAAAACTGCAGTGCCATCCTTGTTTCATTTTAGCTGTACTTACTTTAGCTTTATGTTCCAGAGAGAAAGTCTGGCTGTTTTGAAGACGAGGCAGAGCTTTTCATAGAGGTGGACTGTTTCAATGTTGAACCGGTGTTGTGTCCAGCACCAGAAGGCCTTTCACAACAACAGGTAATAGCTTATCTGTCCAAAATATTAAGAGATACACTGACATATCGCACCGATGTTTGCAGTTTTAGCCTATGAGCTATCGGCCTTAAATCTCCCGCAGGCTGATATTTTGTTTTTGATGTCCTACTGCCTAAAGTGTACACACAAAACTTTATTTCAACACTTTAATGTGATGAGATGTTTGTGGTAAAAAGGGCTGTGGATGAGTTTGTAGTAAATTTGGGGAAAATAATCAAAATTGGCCCAACATATGAGCATCTGCCATGAAAAAAATGTACTAGTCAATTTCCACAAACGATTATACAAGTGCATTGTTTTTTTTGTTTTTTTTTTCCAGCTTGTTAGAAGATGTATCTTGGGGTCTATCCTGGAAAGTGAGAAGAACTACCTTGAGGCTTTAAAGAGGATATTGGAGGTCTGTGAGGTGTGGTTGCAGTTCTTTTTGTCATTGTACTTTTGTAGCTGACCTAATCTGCTTTATCAGCAATATGAGAAGCCCCTGACCCAGATTGAGCCCCGGCTGCTGAGTGACAGGAAGCTGAAAATAATCTTTTACCGCGTGCGAGAGATTCTGCAGTGCCACTTCTTGTTCCAGATAGCACTGGCGAGCCGAGTGGCAGAGTGGGACAGTCTGGAGATGATCGGAGATGTGTTTGTGGCATCAGTGAGCAGCCTAATAACTTCAGAACAGACACATATTCTTGGTGGTAAAGAAAGTTGAGATTTTTATATTTTCTAAATGGTTTTCCCAACAGTTTTCAAAGTCCATGGTACTAGATGCCTACAGTGAATATGTAAACAACTTTAGCACCGCAATGGCAATGGTGAGAAAGACTTGCACAGCCAAACCTGGTTTCCTAGAATTTCTTAAGGTTTGTGAAGAGAACTTTAATACTTGACATTATATAGAAAATATTGTTAGTTACACATTCTTTAGATAAGA
The DNA here is from genome assembly GCA_029959045.1 of Taenioides sp. WSHXM2023. Lineage (NCBI taxonomy): Eukaryota > Metazoa > Chordata > Actinopteri > Gobiiformes > Gobiidae > Taenioides > Taenioides sp. WSHXM2023. The sequence continues at coordinate 11,497,835 of CM057102.1, read as the reverse complement.
GTGAGACAAAAAAAAATAACTACGGATTTATTATCATCCTACAGCATCGTCAGGAGACCAGTATGGACAGAATGACTTTGTATGGCCTAATGATGAAACCTATACAACGATTTCCACAATTTATATTACTACTCCAGGTAATTTCATTGATAGTAAAACTGTAGATTCTATTTTTCACCAGCAGAGGGAGTGCCATCCACACAAGCCAAGTTGACTGGGTTGTCTTTACAAAGCACTTCTGTGGAATACAGCCTTCTTTTCACCGTGTACAAAATATGTCTGAAAACTTAAGGAATAAGTTTTATAGATTAGTTTAAAACTTGGTCAGCATTTCTTTTTATACCTTTTTAATAGCAATGATTTATCCTGTCTTATTACTAATTTTCTCCAGGACATGTTGAAGAACACACCTGTGGGCCATGCAGACCGCCTACCTCTGCAGATGGCCTTGACTGAATTAGAGACTCTGGCTGACAAGCTGAATGAAAAGAAAAGGGAAGCTGATCAGCGCTGTGAAATACGGCACATTGCAAAAGCTATGAACGAACGTTATCTCAACAAGGTGTGTACATATATGAAACAAGGCATATAAGACAGTTTTTCAGGTTGTACACTTATAATCTATTTCTCTCCAGCTCCTGAGCAATGGCAGCCGATACCTAATCCGCTCAGATGACATGGTAGAGACAGTGTACAATGATCGAGGTGAAATAATCAAAACCAAAGAGCGGCGTCTCTTTCTGCTGAATGATGTGCTCATGTGTGCCACCCCTAATGTCCGGTGAGACAGCCCCCACAAACCTGACCGAGCTGTAAATCTTTTCCTCTCTGTAATTTGCACTTCCCCTTGCCCTTTGACCTTGAAGGCAGTTTTATTGTCATCATAAATTAGTCTGGATATTTATTCAGCAGAGGATTCCCACATGCAATAACATTTTTTGTGTAACTGGCAGTAATACGTTGGATACATGTTTTAAGGTGTAGAATTGTTTAAACTCAATGACCTATTCATGGGTTTGAGCTTCCTGTTACAGGTTACATTGTGAGAACAAAATATAAAAAAAAAGATATAATGATATAAAAGGTTTAATTTGTCAATTACTTTGGCTAATTTCTTTATTCATCATTTTGAAACTCTTGGATAAACACACATATTATACTTATTTTAGCTTGATTGTGGTGAAGAATAATGAAAATGCTTATTTCTTATAATGCAGGTATCCAGATGGCAGTGGGAGCGGTACTGGGAATGTGTCCCTAGACCAAAGGTTCCTGCTGAAGTGGAGCGTGCCTTTAAACCTGGTGGAAGTTTTGGAGTTTGGATCCAGTGAGGACATGCCTGAGAACAGCCGCTTCCAACCACCTCATTCTGGGGAGAAGGTGGTCATCAACGCAAAGCCAAGTAAGAGACACTGTTATACAACTCATGGTACAATGCAGTGTCTGTTAGATCAGCCAGTAGGTATTTGCTGTCATAATGTGCAGAATGGCTTTTTATAGTTGCACAGGATTGCAAAATGTTTGTTATGGCAATATGAGCACATAATCCACAATAACATTCAAATGCCATAGTGTAATCCAACAAAAGTATTGCATATGATCATTGTCATTAAAGGTGCACTATGTAACTTTTCTGGTTGGGTGTCTGCTAACTGCTTATCTGGTCCTTGAATCTGGTCCATTTTGCATTTAATCAAGTACAGGTGTTTTCATAGCAAAATAAAATAAAAAATACCCTGACAAAATGTGATCAGTGTTGCCTCTCCACAGATCAGACCTGTAACTTGGCCTACTTGCATCATCTGCTTATCTTTGTTAAATGCTATAATAGTGAATATTCTACGCAAAGCAATAACATCTCCGTGGGAACTCCACTAGATAAAAGTGCAATAGTGAATTACTCAAACACAAAATATATACAACAAATATTGTTCCTCATCAAAATTCCAGAAACATAAAGGATGGGAATACGTTCTCTGTTTAAAAAAATCCCACATATCTGTAGACAGGGACACCACTGTTTGGTAATGTTTGCTTTGTTTCAAGTTGTGAATCATTGTCAAAAGTCTTGCCCTAACCGGTTTTCGTCTAAACACTCATACAAGGCACTTAACAACAGCCACTTGAGTGCTTTTATTACTCTGTTTTTTCCTGGACAAAGTTATCCTGTTGACACAGTCTGTAGTCTGTAAAAAATGTTTTCCACTCAGAAAACTAGTAATAATTCTGGCTTGGTACAGGCCTTCTCCAGTGAATTCAGTCTTTCCACTGAGCACTCCACTGTTGCAAGCAGCTGCTCGACCACTTTAAAAGGACCAGCTCGACAAAGAGAAGCAGGAGCGTAGGAGGCAAGCACATATTATTTAGTGGTCAGAGCAGTTTTATTCTAGGAGTTTGCTCAGAGGTTATGGCACTATGTAGTTGAACTGGTGAGACCCCCTGTCAGTCAGAGATCATACTGTATGTGTTTAAGCGGAGGCGGGGGATTAGTGCTTTGGTTGCCAACAGTAGTAAGCTGGAATTACAACCACTCTGGTCACACATTGCCCTGTTTACTCATCCTAATCCCTATTGGTTAATGTCTGATCCATGTCTTGTAAGCAATCACATACTCCCTACCTAGCATCAGTGTCACCTCAGTTTGATAAAATATTTTCTGTTACGATTATTCAAATTACAATCATAATTCTAACCCTATGGTGAAATCTTAGGGATTCCATCACAGTGTACTGAACTTCTAATTCCGTCTAATTCTCCACTGACCTGTATGAGCAGTCTTTCCCACGTAGTGATATGACTAGGCGACTGTTACAACATTTGCTTAAAAGTAAGTATGTTATTTGTGTAGGCTGTGAATTGATTTTAGTGCAAGACAAACAGTGGTTAATATTTGGTTTTGTGATCGCGTTAAGTGTTCTATTACACGATAAAAGATACCATACATTTTCACCGTGTGTGACCTATTCGGGGGATATAACAGGTTTATAGAGTTCATCATTTCTGTTATGACCTGATTCCCCTGTGGATTCAAAGCCTTCATTGAGATAAATGGGGCATTCAGCTGTACAGGAATTAGAGCATTGAGTTTATGATGAATCAATAGAACAAAACAGGGCATCCACAATCAATTACTAATATGGTGTGCCAAAGCATTTCTACTTATGAGGGTGATTTCTATGTAAGAGAGTTAAAACGGTTAAAATGCATTCTATCCTTATCCTATTTAATGCTTGCCTTATGTCCTAGTGTATGTGAGTTGTCATGTATGAGGACCACTATAAAATATATTTTAAATACATTTCTGGGGAGACCACCAAACAAACAAACCCATTTAGTGGAGTATATTTCCTGAATACCCAGTCAGCAAGGCCTCAGGGGTGGACAAAGCTGGGTTACCATGGAGTCGGAGCACCCACCAATGGCCAATTCAGTGACTATTGTAGAAGAGGAGGAGCAGAGACAAACAGGACCCAGTGTATTTCTGTGCCAGACATTCTTAGACTCAGTTTAACTCTTTAGATCCCTGTAATATCACCAGGAATACTTGCAAACCTGACATTTATTTTTGCTTATATGGTGTACAGTAGCTGGCATGGGATGAACTAAACCATATAAAATGATTAAAGGCAAAATAAACCTTGATGACTAGGCACCCATTCTTTCTGCCAACATTACAGGGGTGAATGAAAGTGTTGTTCTGCACTTTTGAAGGGGAAGCACATCTAAATTAAGAAAACTGTCCTTGCTTGGGAAGGCCCTTTATTGATTGATGTGTGTCTTAACTCACTATAATTGCTGTCACAAAATCACTTTTTAAAAATATGCAAAAAAAAGCCAAAGTCTCTGGACATTTTGCATTTTCCTTAGAATGCTTGGTTGCCCACAATATCTGAAGGCGTTGCTCATGTTAATGTATTCATTCTTGTGGTGTTATGTGTATCTTTACAGACAAACTATACATGGGTCCAGGACAGCTGTATCAAGATTTGCAGAATCTAATCCATGACCTCAGCCTGGTGAACCAAATATCCAGCATGATAAGTAGCCTCAAGGGGAACTACCAGGTATGAAAGCCTGCAGTATAACTGATGATAATAATAAAGTATATATAGTAGTATGTAGAACATAACATGTTATACATTTTTGTTGTGTGCAATAGCATACATCTCAGAAGCAGCTTGTGCCTATTCATACAGTCAGTCTAATGAGGGGAATGTGCCAGCGTGGCCAGTTTGTCTTGGGGAGACTGGGGTCCCTCTGGGCTCAGGCCTGTCATGTGATGTGGTTAGTTGAGACACAGGTCTGACTGTGCAGTAGGACTGAGCTCAGCAGGGTGTGTTTGTGCTGGGCTGTAGGTCCAGCCAAAGCTCAGAGGAAGCAGAGGAACAGAAAACCTTTCAAGGAGGAGGAGCATTACCTATGAAAAAAGGTCAATATATACAGAGAAACTGGGTTCTATGAACACTGAACTAAAATGTATAAATGTGTGTTATGAGACATTTACTCATGAAAATAATTTTATATTAAAACTTAATTGCATATTTCAGAAATTACTGCATCCTGTTTGTATGTGCAGAATGTGAACCCCACAGTGGCGCAGGACTGGGTGTCCGGTCTGCAGAGGCTCATCCTGAAGAAGGAAGAGGAGATTAGGGCAGCTGACCGCTGCAGGATCCAGCTCCAGCTGCCGGGCAAACAAGACAAGTTTGTACAACCCACTCACCTCTGTTTAAATCATTAGTAATACATTATGATTATTGTCTGTTCACAGCTGTGTAGTGTAAAATATCTGGCTATTAGACATAGCAAGTTCCCCACCAGTTCTAATCTGTGGCATGAATCACAAGGAGATGTGGATCAATTTGGCTTTTAAGACCATAGCTGCAGCTGATACTATGCACACATATTTGTCACACATTAGCACTCTGTTATATTCTGCACATGGTCACCCAAGGGTGCACCCTGACTTCAGTTTTCCACATTCTCTGCCCTGTAGCCACATATTTGCTCTTCCTCTCTCACACTTTAATATGATCCTTCTTCTCTGTTGTATATAACAGGACAGATTATCCACAGATATCTTTGGAAGCACAGCTGTGCCCCTCATTCCTTTACTGATCCTTCACCCACAAAAAGCACATCACCCTTGGGGCTAGACTTGCCAGTTAGCCATGGCACATTAGCTCCTGTCAAAAATTTAAAGTGACACAATTATAGCATATCTTAACAGGCAAATTTGTTGTATTTACCATCTAGTTTGAAAAATGCTAAATGTTAACATTTTTCAATTGTTATTTTTCTCTTACCCTTACAGGTCTGGTAAAACCACTTTCTTCAGTGCAGTATTCAATACTCTGAGCCCAGCGATCAAACAATCTTGGATCAGTAACTTGCAAATGGCAAAGTTGGCTCTAGGTACAGCCATTAAAGCTACTCCTTGTTGGCCTCACAGTATTATTTTGTCAGTGTTGACAGAATGACAGATTGATTTAACTATAAACGTTTGTCACTTACATTATGACTTGTTTTACTAGCTGTAGTTTTACAGTCTGCGTAAATCTATGAAAGCTTTTACAAACTGACCTGCAGAAAACCATGCTCATGTATTGTTTTTTCTCATAGAGGAGGACAACACACATGGATGGTTCTTTGCAGAGGACGATGGGAATCAAATCAAAAAGCAGAAGCATCCTCTTCTGCTCAAACAAATGCCTGTGGTCATGTCCAAACTACAAGAGTTCAAAGTGAGTATGTATTCCATATGTTAACAGTACTGTTGAGACAATCTTGGATGATAGCGATTAACCCCTGAAAGACTATTAACTCCTGCGCATTAACTGGAAATATCCAGTCTAAGTCTAATAACATTGAGTAACAAGGGAATATACCGTATAACAATTATCACAATCCTTTTTAGGCTTACATATTTCTCTCAATCCCAGTTTTTATCACTATTCTTTGGTACAAATCTGGTTTGCAGTTTTAGTAAGATCTAATTGAGCTTAAATAAATTTTTCATTACAACCTAATTGTATTTCATTTGTGTGGTAGGTGGAATGTGCAGTCCACAACCCAGAGCCCCACATAAATACAGAGAGCACAGCTGATACACCAGTCCTGGGACATGGATGTGTTTGGGTGAGATTCTTATCCATTGTCTCAAAATATAGGTCACACATGCTTGAATTGTAGGTTTTAACAAATACTGTTTTTAAGGTTGCAAGTTGTACCAATCAGATGGGACAGATAGCTATTGTAGCCATGCAGAACTCAAGTCCAAAGGTCACAGAGTGTTTCAATGTGGAGTCTCGTATCCTCTGCATGGCCTACATCCCTGCTGAGCAGCCCCAGGAGAACGGAGAGAGTGTGTCTGAGAACCACCACACAGCTCCAGGGAAAGCTGCTGAAAGCCCCACCATGTGTTTGGGCATGGAGGAGGGCAGGTACAAAACAGTTCACAAATAATTCTGCATAAACAATAGTAGTTTTCAGATTCTTTAATATAAATGTAATAATGCCACAGATAGAAAGCAGGATCTATGGTAGTTTTCTCTATTGATTACATTTGCACATTTTACATTGCAATTTCAGGAATAATCCAAAATTAATATACAAAAAATACTAAAAAAAAGTCTAGTCATGACCAGCCGCTTGAACTTGTGAAATTGTAACAACCATCTGAAAAATATTTGTAATTTTATCTCCCATCCAATGTTGTTAGATAACTTTACAACATTGGATGGGAGATAAAATTACAAATATTTTTCAGCATTGATAATATAACTTATTAGCCCTATGCATTATTTTTAATACACTAAAATACGTACAGAATCAAAATAGAATCTTGATGTCATCTGAAAGCCATGACTAGGCACTTCTATATTCGATGTGATGTCAAGTGTTTGTAATAGACAATAAGGTAACTAACAATTGTATCATGAAATATTTCCTTTTTCATCATATTTTTTCAGCATTATTGTGTACAAGAGCAGTCAGCGTTCAAAGAAAGTCCGTCTACAGCATTTCTTCACCCCAGACAAATCCACGGTGACTAGCCTTGTGTATCAGAAACACTGTCTTTATGTGGGCTTGGTGAGCGGCTCTGTGCTCGTCTACTCCAGATCTCCAGGTTTGTGTACCTCCTCTGTCTTCTCCTCATAGGTCTCTCTTTGTAATCTCTGTTTAGACTCTTAAATGGGTTAATTGAGTGTAATTACCAGGGTTAAGTATATGTGACTGTGCAAAACAACAGTGTATTCACCTGGGAGGTTTGAATTTAAAGACTAAAGTAAATATTTAGTCTGCACTGAATCACCCAGTTTTATTGCTCAGTTTGAGTGTGGGCTGTCCCTTTGTGCACTGCATGAGAAATGTCATTACATACACTCAGAGCTTCTTATATTCAACCTTTTTTATAACAATCTTAAGAAAAAAAAACCCATACAATTTCTTCAGGTTAGGGGTTGGCGATATTCAAATGAAATGAATCACAAAAATCTGAGACTAAATCTGAAATTACATCTGGACTAGCCCAGGACTAAACAAGGACTAGAAGTGGACCAAACTATGTCTACATCAGGACTTGGTCAATTTGTAAATGGACTGTGAAGTTAATTTCAGTAGTGCAGAAATATCACTGTAGCCTGTTCTGTATTTTTATTAGCTTTAATATGATCCTTCTGCAGCTGCTTCATATGCACGATAACCTAATTTAGCATCTTCAGTATAACAATTTCGAAATGAACTTCAGGTTATTATGTCACTTAGTCCCTGCTCCATTGCCCTCCTGGCCTTGGTCTCCTCAGAGTGGATCTCAGGTCAGCAGGTCTTCTCTGCCGAGGGTTACTGCTGAAGAAGCTGATCTGTTCGTGGTGACCTATTTAAGTCTATTCCTCCCGAGCACTGACACAAATGTCAAATAGATTTGGGCTGCATATTTTCTCTGCTGCGCTCATTTGATCAGTGTTTTGTAGCCAGTGTGTGCATGAAGTTAAGAATATTATGAATGCCTTGGGACAGAAGTTTTAGCCGTTACCTCTCATCATTTACTCCTTTTCTCAAGACTAAGAGTGCTTTTACTTTTCCTCCCTCTGTCAAGAAGAATATCTAAGAAATAAAGCATTGTATAGCTTGAAGTTACACATAACTAGAAGCTTTTTCTTAAGATATATTTGTATATTTTCTAGTAGTTTTATTGCTACTGCTTTAACAAAAAATGCAAAAGTTCTTTCACACACTACACTACAGAATTATTGTGCATGTACCAACCTGTAACATAACTGTAGTTTCAGTTTCAGTTGATGCGCAATTACTATCTGTTGCAACATTTCCCTGCAAGGTTTTAATGGGCTGATACAAGACACACACTGAACTATTGTATATTGTAATGCAGATTGTTTTTTGGCCCAAAATTTAAAGCTCTTCCAAATCTGAATTTCTTTTTATTTCTTTTATTTCATTCTTTAAATGTCACTGCTTCACCCATCAGACTTACCTTCTTTGATATCCCTTTAAAATATGAACAGAGGTATTATATTTAGATATTTAGTAACTGCTGTTTTGGAAAGATTCACATTCTCTTATATGAAATAAAATGCTGCACAAAGACGTGATGAAAACATGCACTTAGTGTCTAATCATCTTAAAAAGGATATAAACGTGATTTGTGCACTTTTGTGGTAAATTTTATGCTCCATTCAAATTTTATGCAGTACTTCTCAATCAAGACAATTACGGGCACATTTCAGCATATTTCTGATGCACTGCTAATGGATTACTCATCGAGATCATAAAAAAGGAGAGAGATCCATTTTTATCAACATCACCCACTCTTGGTAATGAATACATTTGTTAAAAAAGAAAACATAATTATAAAACGCTATGTTGAGGCTAAATCAGACTACCGTGCAGCTTCAGCGTGTAATGTAATGTCTGGTGCTGATTTGAGCTGTCCACTCAGCCTCATTCTGCCACGCATGCTTGTTTGTATTGGGCTGCGTCATAGAGACTCAGCAAAGGGAACATGTCATAGGCACTCAGTAAAAGAATGTTTTTTTTTATTTGCCATCTCTCACATCGCTGCACAGTATCACAGTTTGATTTGATTGATATCAGTTTGAAATCGCAGTTTGAGTTGGTAAAAATACAAAATCGTAAAGACCTCTACAAACATGTTCTTAAATGCATCTAATTCTTGTATTCATAAAAAAGTTTATATTTTAGTCTTTTTTCAAATGTTAATGCTCCTGGACTTGTTGAAATGAGCACTCAACAGAATCATAATTTTTAAAGATAGATCTCAAATCTTATTGTAATTACTTGTCACAGGGAACATATTTTCTAATAAAGCACATTATTCTTTATGGTATGATTACTGCAATAATATACACATGGCATTACTGGAATTCTCCTCCCACCCTGAGTTTGCTGAAGGAGCTTACCTTTGACTTCCGCTGTAATTATGGCAGCTTTATAAGAACATGTCTTTCTTTCTCTCTTACTGTGTAGTACTTCTTTCAATAGCAGTCTTTGTGCCTTTTCAAAACAAACACTACTGGTGTGACCACGTTTGCTTCTTGAACTAGATTACCCAGGGAGTGAGGTATCTGGCAAAAATTAACCTCCTACTGAACTCTTATGAAACAGAAAAATGTAAATTGACTCATTACCTTACCTTTGCTTACATTTTGTTACACATGAGACAGCACAATATATTACAATAGAATTGAAAGTGCAATTTTAGTTGCTGCAGTTGTTCAGATAATAGAATTTGCTAAATATTTTAGGCCTCTACAACTGTACTAAAAGGCTGGGAATTCTTGTAGTTTTATATTTCAATTTGTTCTCAAATGTGAATCCTCCTGGGGTTGGTTACAATACGTCCTGTGAACATTTTTAAACATATAATGTAACACAAATGAATATAGTTCACGCAGCCCTTCTACCATTTAAAATCTGTCAGGTTTCAGTGCACGTATATTAAAAAGGCAGAGCTTGTGTTTTTTCTGTCCCAGAGCTGGCGCTGTAGGTGTCCGGGCACATGCTGAGCACTGTGTAGGAGGTGTGTGTGGGATACAGCTCCACTCTGACTAATGCCTCTCAACACATCTATATTCACAGTGATGTCTTTGGAGTCCATCAAAAGCCAGTGATTTATACAGTCAGGATTTTGTAATCGCTAATGCTATTGGATTTGCAATTTATGTTTTAAAATCAAGGCTCTGTTGGGAGTACACAGTTGAACCTCATTCAGGACCAATAGCATTTAAGAGATGCATTGTTACAGTGCATGAATCACATGCACTGTGACAATGTGTTGACAGCTTAACAATTTGTTCTATATTAAAGGTGCGCTATGTAACTTTTCAGGGGTTTGCCACTTGCTTGTAGTTATTGATTTGTCTGGAATGTCTTAGTCTCCATGGAAACAAGCAGGCAGTGCCACCAGGTCAAGTTACAAGTCAGATCTGTGGAGAGTTGGCTCCGTTCACAGTATAGTTTCATGCAAAAAATTCACTTCCATGGAGACAAGCAGACGAACCTCCACTAGAAAAGTTGCATAGTGCACCTTTAAGAAAAAAGAAAAGTGTTATTATTGCACCATTTGAGAACACAATTCAAAATGTAAATGATAGCCTCTGTAAATGGTAACAAAAACACACATGTACAGTTTAACTGAAATCAGTGTTGCTGTTTTTGTCTAGATGGTTTGTGGAGCTCCGACAGGCCTAAGGTGCTGAAGCTGGGCGTTTTACCCGTGAAGACAATGCTGGCAGTGGAGGAGCACCTCTGGGCGTCATCGGGAGGGCAGGTTTTCATCATCAGCACCCAGTCTCACACTGTCGAGGTATGGAACTAACTTGTCTTTCTGTTTTGATTGGATGTCTGGAGCATGTTGAACTAGAGCAGAAAGCAATGAAAACTGTCAATTTTTCAATTCAAATAACATTCAATAAGACTTTTGAATGTAAACGTATGGCCTATATTGGGGCACAAATTACACTTGGCATGCCTTGGATAAACTCACCATTAGTGTAGGAAATGGACACACCTGTTACAAGTCCAGGAATAGTACTGGTTTTCTGACATGCACTCGTTCATAATCAGTTTAACCCATTAAGCTCATTATGTGGGACCACCTGCCTGCTTCACTCTCTTTCCCTCAAGGACTAGACGAGTTTGGGTATCAATAAACATGAAACCGAAGGAAAGAAATAGGAAATGATTGGATTTTTTTTTACTAACTGTAAAATAGTGATATGTTTTGCCTGTGCTGGTAGTAAATCTGAACTTTCAAGTAAAAAGCACTGACACACTTTCGGCTGGCCTCCTTCTTTCCAAAAATAAGACCACCTCCACATGAAGCAGCGTGTGGTGAGATTATGTAACTCGCAGTGAAAGCCTGGTTTGTAGGCCTCCCAGGAATGGAAATTTTAATGAACGTGAAGCAGATATGTGAAGTTGTAGATTACATTGATATTGTGTGGTATTACAGGATTCAAAACATGCAACAAAAATATCCAATCCACTGACAGCATATGGACAGACTTTTCAATGGTTAGACGTAGGGAATAGGACAAGATAGGACAAGATATCATGACACAAGATGTGCACACATGTGGAAAATGATCTGCTATTTTTTTCCATGTGTTTACATGTGGATTGGATGAAGGCTGCAAATGCTGTTCTACAATGAGAGCAAAAATATAAAATAAATTTAAAAATGTGTGGTCCGATTCTGAACAACACAATGTCTTTATTATGAAATGATAATAAAATAATAGTAATAATAATAATAATATTAAAAATATTGTCATTCTCATGGAAGAAATACAAGAAAAAAATATCTTCTATAGATTTTTGATGAATACGTTCTTTGTCTGTCCCACATCCAGAAGCAGCTGGAGGCCCACCAGGAGGAGGGCATGGTGGTGTCCCACATGGTGGTAGCTGGGGTGGGCATCTGGATTGCCTTTAGTTCTGGCTCCAGCCTCCGTCTTTTCCACACAGAGACCCTGGAGCACCTACAGGACATTAACATCGCCACGCCTGTCCACAGTATAGTGCCCGGTAAGAATCAAGTGTGATACTAACTCTATTTTAAGGCAGTTATACTTGTATCTTGTATAATAACAAGCCTTAGCAGAAAAATAGATTATACATAATTTATACAAATATCCACATGGTCTTCATTTCAAACATGGAGTTTTTTGTCATTTTGTAGTTGGAAGTATCCTGTCCATCTGTGTCCAACTAAAGGGACATTAAGAGTGACATACTGATACTAAAGTAAACCATAAAGACAGCTGCTTTCTGATAGTTCAGTGAAATACTTGACCTCATATTGTCAAAGTACTGTCTACTGCACCACTTCTCAGTAATTAGCTGACATCATAGACAACTTTGTTATTGCATGTCTGTCCAGTTTGTCATCTTTTTTTATTTCAAGGCTCCCCCAGTCTAAATAGTGGCTCAGTACCCTTTTATTATGGGCTATTGCTAGAGCACTTTGGAACCCATGCTGTCAGTGCTCAGCATGTTTGTATCTTATGCACATGTAGTATGGTCATAATAACTGATAGTACTTCATACTAAAAGGCACAATTGTGGTGAGACCATTCTCATCCATTAGTCAGTTTTAATCAGTGAAATGACACTTCTTCTAAGTGGTCAGGTGAACACTGGATGCATACTCTGGCTCCAGTCTAAAAAGGGTTGTAGTGTTTGTATGTGACGATTGTCAAGTCACTCAGGCATTTTTCTTCTTTGGGAACTGTCATTTGCAGTATTACAACAGTGTTTACTCAATGACCCAGCATATGCATGCTGAGGATTATGTCGTCATGTTGTTTTGTTGTGTCAAAAACACTTTACTACTGCATTTGTATTTAACAACCCTTTGCTATTGTACTACATATTTTGTTTGGACAGCCAAAATTACTTTTTTATTGTGTAAAGAAAATCTATGTATAGAATGTGTGGGCCAGGCTTTTAAATATTATTAATTCAATGTTTCCATGTTGCACAAACTCTGATGTAACTGAAGGTGTCAGTCAGACAGCTGGACATGAGTGAATGCCTGGACAGAAGTGAATACCTGTGAATACTTGTTATTGAAGTGCAAAAATAAGGGAATAAGGGAATTCACAAGAAGCATTGTTGTTCTATTATTATTATTATTAGACCAGAATGCTCAAAGATAGGATCTGTTGGTTGGGTGCCATATTGCATTACAGAGCATAATGTAATCTTGGATTTCCTGCAGGAGAAAGACACATGGGGCGTTGCCCTGAGCATGAATGCCTCTAACAGGGCTTCAGTGTTAAATCCACAAGGTGCCTGAGGTGGGGTTATCCTTCTCATGTTCACACATGTTGGAGCAATTCAGCATGCACTCTTCACTTCAGCCCTCTGTAATATGTTGTAATGGTCTAACTCAGAGTCATTTGTGCAGTTCATATTTTCAATAGAATTACACTAACGTTCAGTCAGTGGTCATTCAAGGACTGTACTGTATGTATTTGAAGCTAATGACCCAGATAGAGAACAATTAGGACATGCTCATCAAATGGAAAATAGATTTATGTTATTGAACTTCTGTTTAAAACGGAAACGAGTGGCTAGTACTTTGATTAAACTATTACAATCAATAAAGTGACATGGGCATGTTGACAAAATTATTAACATTTTATTTTAATGAATGTATTAATATTGACGAGTTTGGGTTGCAGTTCTCCGTCATGAGCACAGTAGTGGTATGTCAGAGGATTGTGGCTTACTGCTGTGTTGAGGATCTTGATGTCTTTGTCAGGATTGTTTGACCTAAATAGGCAGCCGTGCGTGCTCAGACGGGATATAAACATAAAGGGGGGGTCTGTAAATAACGCCTCCAGTTTTTCAGTTGTTTAGATGTCTTTTGTTCTACACTGCAGTTCAGTATCATGGACCATACTCCTTATCTACATCATTCTAATTGTACTGTATTTTATCTTAATGACTGTATTACAGTCTTGATATGAAATATACTAGTATAATTATACTGCTGTGTGACATTTCTCCTCTCATCTTGAGTATTATGCCGATGTTTGGGATTTGGACCAGTCTCCTGCTGTTGGTTGTCGGGACTAAGTACAGATCAAAGTGATGCTTTTGTAAAGGATCAGGCCGCTCCAGACCATGTTGATGCTCGCTTGGGGTTTATTTTAGTTCACCCTCTGGGCGGGGAACTCCAAATATTATGAAAGTAGGAAGTTGAGCAAGGCTAGTCCATGTTTCTGTTCACTCTGGGCCCTCATTAGAAGCACATGTGGATGCTGTCCTGAGATTTTGGAAAAAGGACTCCACAGGTCGGTGGCTGTGACTAGATCCCTCAGAGAATGTCAGGATGGCGTGAGTCTGCCCCATAAGAGGGGTCAGGTCTAGTGAGGAGGGTCTGAGGGAGAGACTGGGAGTAATTTTTTCCAAATCTCTAGAGGATTACTTTTGAAGGCGGAAACTCAAGTCAAGCCGTTGCAGCAGTAATGATTCATGACAATTTTGCCTCCCACATAGGAGGACTGAGGGACTGGTACTGGAAAAATAGATATTCCTCTCCAATCACAAATGATGTGTGACTGTGGAACGTATCTCTTTGTAAATTGTCTCAGATTCTGCGTTTGTGTCTCAGTGCAATGGTAATGTTCAGAAATTACAACAAACACTATGTTTACTGCCATGCTCTTGCCTTTGGGTTCTACTAACTTTATCTAACATTGTGTAGTGATTCTTCTGATTCCACCAAACTTGTGTCCCAAAAGAATCTGTACTACTTTCCTAATTACAGCATCATGCCTCACTTATCCCGTTACAGCAAGGCCGGGCCTGGTTAGTACTTGGATGGGAGACCACTGGGAATTCCAGGTGCCACAGTGGCACAGTGGGAATTCCTCCAGGTGCCACAGTAGCAAAAACTGTTGTTGTGTCCTTAGGCAAGACACCCACATTGCCTAGTGTGAAAGTGGAGTGTGCATGAGTGTTGGTGGTGGTCGGAGGGGCAGATGGCACAGATTGGCAGCCTCGCTTCTGTCAGTCTGCCCCAGGGCAGCTGTGGCTGCAACGGTAGCTTACCACCTCTGAGTGTGGAGTGAATGAACAATGTACTGTAAAACGCTTTGGGTGTCTTGAAAGGCGCTATATAAATGCAATGATTAATTAATTAATGAATTACATAAGGTTTTTGTATTTGTTTGTTTAGTGTGAAGAGTACCACAATGGTGATTTTGTTGTTGAAAAGAGCAGCTTTTATCTACACTTCTCATTCTGTTTCCTTGGAGACCACCAACTGTTAAACATCATCACACTGAAGAGGCACACCTCCCACCCCCACACACCACACATTATTCAGACCTGCTCAAGTGGCTCATTAGATATAAAGTCTTGTATACTTTTTGTATACTTCTTTAGTTGTAAGAATACCATGACTTTGAACTGATATCATGGTGCCTCTTAGTTAGCTAACTTATCAGTTTTGAACAGGTAGTCTTTCTGATTTTAAGATATATTGCGGATTAAAGTTAACAATTTGAGTACAAGTCATTAAGTTGCTATTACTCATTTCTGATAAATAAAATGATGTTTGTGTTTTGTAGGTAACCATAGAGTTTCTGTGAGCAGTTTGCTAGTGTGTCATGGACTGCTTTTGGTCGGCACCAATCTGGGGGTGACGGTGGGCCTGTCAGTTCCCAGACTGCAGGGGATCCCCAAGGTGACAGGTAAGAGATGTCAGAGATACCACTTTCAAATAGTCATGTGTATATGGCATGCATCAAAGTAAGAAAAAGGAAAAAAATACAATGTTGGTAATATTATTTAATGGTGTTAGAGAGGGTCTGCCATCTTCCTGTCTCCATGGAGATGTTATTGTTTTGTCTGAGATGTTCTACAGTATGGCATTAAATGTCTCTATCTCCATGGAGACAACCAGGTGCCACCACTAAGTCAAACCACTAAGTGCCACCACTAAGTCAAACTACTTGTAATCTCCAAGTAGACAAGCAGATGAAGGACCCTCCACCAGAAAAAAAGTTCCATAGTGGGTATTAACAGTGTCTTCTTGCCTTGGTTTAGGTCGGGGTATGGTGTCCTTGCACGCTCACAGTGGACCAGTGAAGTTCCTCACTATGGCGGCTGCAGTTTGTAATCGCCCCTCATCCACAATACTGTCTAACACTGCCTCTGCCCAGCCTGTTGAGCTCGTGGATGGAGATGGCACTGATCCTCCTCCAGACTCAACCCTCACTCCAGTGCAGGGCAGAGGGGTGTGGCTAGGAGAGGCAGGCTGCACCAACATGGCTCTCCAGGACTCCCTCTCCTCCTCCTCCTGCGGCTCCCTGGCCCTTTCGCAGGGCTCCCTAGAGCACGGGCCAGAGGATGGGGCTCTCTATGACCTGCTGCATGACCCATCCCACCAGCAGAGGGGCCGCCGCACCAACAAGGTCAACGTCAGCTCCGTGCTCGTGGTCTCTGGAGGTCTAGGCCACCGAAAAGTCAACAAGAAGACCAAACCATCACGCCATGAAGACACAACATCCTCCATCATGATATGGCAGATCCCACTGATTAACATGTAAAGGACCAAAACACAAGACAAGCACAGAATGAGTCAAATGACAATTTTGTTTTAAATCTAATTACTGAATATTTATGTTTCTGATACCAGAGCTGCTTCAAATATAAGTACCATAAGAACAAGAAAAGTGTGTATTTAAAATTATTAAGAATTAACCACTGATGCGTAACAGTATTTGACAAGTATGTATTTAAAAAAGACTTGCTTGTTAATATGCTTTTCAACATAGGAGTGTATCATTCATTTGTAAACAGAGCTAATACTTATTTGTTTGTGTGCCATTTCACAGCATAGAAATACAGTATTTACATTTTGGAAATGGAATATGAATCTGTGGCCTTTGTAAGGTTACAATTGTGATTGGAATCATGTAACATATTTTATACAAACATTTCTAGCTTTAGACTGACCTTATGGAAGAATTGTAAGAATGTCTCAGGATTATGTTGAAAAGGACTGAAGATTGAATTTAGATTTTGTTTTTATCAAATAAGTCGATCAATTTTGTAACACTGAACAGCTGTTAGGAAGGGCCTAACAATCCTTACAAGAGAAAAAGGGAAATTATGACTAATATTTTGAACTATTTTGGAGATGGGACGTCCTGGCTGGCCAGGTTTAGTCATGTATGTAAGCGGGATGTATTACTACTCATTTGTTTCCCCCATTTGTTATTATTTGGTTAAGGTTAAGGATATTTAAAAATACATATTTTATACTGCCATACTATTTTAAAGTCTGATGTGTTTATTAACATTCATCTTAAACATTTTAGTGTCCCATTTGTGTTCTCAAAATAACAGTGGCACTCCACACCAAACTTCTGTCATCTTTATTCTAGTGCTCTGATCCCTCCTGTCTGAACTCTCCCTCTCTCTGACTGTGTGCAGCCATCAGTACATGCTGTGACTAGCAATGTGCCTGGGGGGCCACAGGAACTGCGCCTGATACCACTCTTCCTGGATTTCTTCTCTCCCGCTACGTCTAGAATGGGTCAAGACTTTCTCTCTCTTTACGCCTACATTTACTGTTGCACAACCATCATCGACTACACTCAGCTTGGTTATAGATGCAGTGTGGTGGGAAATCCCTTATGATATCTGCTCCTATTGTGGTAGCATTACTCTGGTGATGTAATGCTTCTGACTTAACCTACACAAATTACAAGCTCATTTATCAGTGTGTATGGGTGGATGCCATATTATTACTTGTACATTCAGACTTCTTTGTTTTCACTCTGTTCCTGAGGTTTCCATGGAGATGCTCATTTTGTATGTGTATGGATCATGAGCATAGCTTTGTACTCAGAATATCTGTCATTTAAACCTCCCAGCTGAATGCCCTTTAATCTCAGTGGGTTGATAGATGTATATGGACCGGGTGGCGGCGCCTCTCTATTTTTACATTTCTAAAGGGCAGTTGTAGAGACCTACGCTCTTTGAAGAGGAGCACTTCGAACAGTAAAACAAAAACAAAACAAAAAAAATACACCATTTCTGTTGATTGGTTTGATTATGATCTCTCTATTACTGCATTATTTTTATGTACATTGGAAACTCCCAAACTGCAAATTACCAAAGTAAAATAAGTAGGCCTACAAGTTTATGGTAATGCGTGTATACATTTACATTGTATATGTGTGTACATGTGTTGATCTTAGAATTTGACCTATTTAAATATCGACAACGCCTCCCTATTACATTTTTATATGTCACAGTGATTTGTTCTTGGAGTCGGTACCAGTCGTTATCCCCAGACCAGGGGAGATGGGTAAAGGAATGCGTCTCATCCAGCGCACAGATGGACAGATGGAGCCTCGTGTTAAGTGTAGGGTTAATACCAAGGAGGGGGCGTGGTTTAGATCAATATTAAAACCGCCTCACTGTAGTCTACTGTAAAGGAAAAAAGCGCACCCACTCGACTAAAAGCCCAGTCCTGATGATGCTGGTAAACGCCCGCCCGTCAGTGCTGGACAGCTCCGTCTCCTGATAGCGAGAGGAGAGACAGGATGGGAACAGCGGCTCTCCGAGGACTGTGAAGCCGGAGAAGCAGAGGAGACTTGGCAGTGCTCCGACTGGGCTGATCTAAAGGAGGTGCGACCTGGACTGACTGGAGGATCGTCATTCTGCCTCGCCTTCTCCACAGAGCCTGGACCATTTCACTAAAGACGCACATGAACAGTTCGATACGCGACAGGAGCAAAGTGGGATACACGTCGGCGTCTGCGTTTTCGTTGAATTAATCCAAGAATGCATTGGCGAGTTGCTTCGTCAATTATGATGGCAACAGCCCTTACGTAACTGAGCTTTGTGGAGGAACGAGCAGAGAAAGAAACTGGGTGCCAAGCTGTTTATTCGGAGCGGGAAAACGCAGGTAGGTCACGTCAAATTACTGTCGTTAATGGAATGGTTAAACGACATAAATTACTCGTAAATACAATATTTGGAAACTATTGGTCATTAAACCGTGAACTGCTTTTACAGACAAGTTTAATATTGTAAACATCTATTCACCATGATTGGTTTTTTTTTGTATTAATTCCTCCATTCGTGCAACACCCTTTGCGCATGCGCTTTTGCAAGTGTCCACATCCACAAGAGTATAGCCTCATGGATTAAATTCACTTACAATGTTAAATATGTTTGATGTAATATTCAGCATTTATAGGACAGTATTGGACTCCCTGTTTGTCTGTCCTCCTTTTAAACGGTTGCGTCCAAGAGAAATGGAGATTGAATAGCCTCTTAGTGTTTTTATGGGATTTATTTATTTATTTATTTATTTTCTATTGATTCTTTGTTTTATCTAGGTGCAGAGAGAGGAGGCAGAAATCACTCCAGCCGGCAGGCTCTGTCCACTCAGCATGATCTGTGAAGCATCCAACTAGTGTAACATGAGTGAGGACTGTGCGCAGGGCGGAGGGGCCGTCACTGTGGAGACCGATGCCACACTCCATGCGGCAACCTCTGACCGTGTGACGCCTGCTGTTCAGAAAGATGGAAAGCTGGGTGCAAACTGTATCCACGATTTTCTTCAAGATGACGGGGAGGTCAGCCCACCACCTGTGGTCGAAAAGGAATATTTATTGGATGGGAGATTGATAGACATTAATCACACGGACCAAAACAAAAATAACGGATCATATACCTCAACATCAACAGAAAAAAGTGCCCACATTGAAACTGCTCTGCCCAACCATTTCACTAGCATCCACCAGAACTGCACTGCTAGTGAAAGCCGCAATGGCGCCAGAGCTAAAATGTCTTACCATGCAGATTCTTCAGTGCACAATGCCGGCCAAACTGTCCAGGAAACAGACACTTTCAAGGACAGTGGCCAGGAAGCAGAAAAAAGCTTGTCGCAAAAAGAGGAGCCAGATTTAGTCATTGAAGTTGGCGGACAGACAGTCAATGCACACAAGTCTGTCCTTGCTGAGAAAAGTGACTATTTCAAAGCTCGCCTGTCACGCAACATCCTCAAAGTGAAAGGGGTCAGCTACAAGACCATGTCCACATTAATAGATTATGTTTACACGGCTCATATGAATGTTACCAAGGATAATGTTGTGGATGTCATTACTGGGGCTAAGATTTTGCAGATCCCCTGTGCCGTCCAGGCAGCTATGGATTCCATGTCCGAACAAATCACGGCGGAGAACTGCTACGAGATACTTACAATAGCCAAAAAGCAACGCCTAAGTGAGCTGAAAGAGACTGCATACGGGTTCATGAGCGATAATTTCCTTCAAATACTGAAAGACCCCTCTGTGTACGGGCGTCTCACAGGATCTGAGAGGGACCTGGTTTTGAAGAAGAGAATGGAGGGGAAGCAGGTGCTGATGGTCGGGGAAGTCAATGATGTTTTTGATCGCGTTGGGAGCAGACCGCCAAGCCGCTGTGGAAGTCGTCCGCAGAGTCCATTGTCAGTGGGTTCATTGGAGGACAACCATATGATTTACTACTACAATGAAAAGGTAAATGACTGGACAGCCTTGACTTCAATGCCAGAGGATCTCAACACTAAGGGCTGTGGGATCTGCACTATGTTTAATTACTTATTTGTGGCTGGGGGGATCAAGGGTAATGGAGAAAAAGGTAAAGTGTCTGATAAAGTATTCTGTTACAACCCTATCACCAACCGCTGGGCTGAGGTGCGGCCTCTGATCCAGGCTCGGGCCCAGCTAAAGCTTGTGTCTATGGACGGTTACTTGTACGCCATTGGAGGAGAATGTCTGTTCACTGTGGAGAAGTATGACCCCCGTATGGACAGATGGACCACGGTAGCTCCTCTCCCTAAAGGAGCATTCGCAGTCGCCCACGAAGCCACAACCTGCAGTGGAGAGTTGTACGTATCTGGAGGCTCTCTGTTCTACCGGCTTCTGAAATATGATCCAAAGAGAGACGAGTGGCAAGAGTGTCCCTACAACAACAGCAGGAAGAAGTCGAGTGACATGGTGGCTCTGAAAAGCTTCATCTACAGATTTGACGTGAACCGCGAGCAAGGAATCAATGTGTTCAAGTACAATACCATAGTGAAAATGTGGCACGATTGCGCTTCACAGAAAATAGGGAGTCTTTTGCCCTTCCGATGTGCTGTCATTGGGAACTGCATCTACTGCGTGAACAAGAGCCAGACTCTGCAGTTTGTGGTGGAGGACGAGAATGCCTATTTTGTGGAGGAGATGCTCAAGGCGCCAGGGGAGGCTCGGGGCGTGCTGTTCCCTTTTGTTCTTACTTTGCCTGAAAAGACTGAGAAAGTTACATAATGGTCAGGTTCAGAATAACTAAGTGCTTTAGCCAAAATTCAATAAGCAAAACACATTATATAGACTTGTAAATGTCCACCGTGTCTCAGTGTATCGATGGCTGCTTGCAATGTGAATTTTTGCATGGGAACTTAATGCATCTATGGGTTAAGCCTTAAACCTTTGTTTTGAATGGAAGCATCAATATTTGATCTGAAACTGTAGATATGAATTGACAATATGAAGGTTACAGTTGGTGGGTGTCTAATCTCATGAGTCTTTGTAATGTACTGTCCATCATGATATCTAAACACCCTTATGTTTTGAAAGAGAGTATGATAAAAAGATGGATATTGAATGTGCAATCTGAACGACAAAAGGTGATATGCAAATGAAATGGCATTAGCTGTAAGTGAGCTTTGCTGTTAATCAAAATGGGAAAGGTTAAGTCTTGTACAAGGTTAATACGATTTTCCAACAAAAGCACTTTTGTTGTCGCTTCATTATCTTCTTTATTTTTAGATTGTTTAAGTTAAAAATAGCATACTTAGTCATGCCCAAGTCAAAGCCTCTATATAGGAGGCTACTTCAACTTAGACTCACATCTACGTGTAGGTTATAACCAGTAGGTTGTGGTTAGCCTGCTTTTATATCAATATATTTACTTCACTGGACCTTAGGTCAATTTTTTAAATGTACTAATTTACTATCTGGTTTTGTACCTAGGGGTAACAAAATTTTAAGCACAAGGTTGGATAGCACTAATGTGATTTCTTAATATGTCCTATATTAGGCTATAAATAAAAAGAAATGTGTGCCAAAGAGTTAAACAGCATTAATAACTTACTATTACTATTACTATTACAATTACTATTATATAAGTTTTGTCAGAATAAATTTACAATATGGACTCCTTTTATTAAATGCCATTTTTTGTATTTCCAACTCCCCAAGTTAACCAGATTATTGCCAAAAAAAGAACAGAGGCTTCATCTTTGTTTTAAACTTTAATGACACAAATGTGGTTTTGTTACATCATGGCCACCTTCACTTTGAATGATGTTTATACAATGTCCATTTTTAGCTGCACTAATACTTGCAGTGCTGTGGGGGATGTGTGGCTGAATGCTTTTGATATAGTTTGTATGGACAGTGTGACACAGGCATCGTTGATGTGGTGTAATATTTGGTATCTTGCTGGCTACACAGTCTGTATTTTGTTATTTTTCTATGGAGCGTGGAGCTTTTGATATGCTGCTGTAATGGACATGTTTGAGGTCAAGACTTTTGTTGATGACATTTGAAGTGGCCTGACGAAATAACTTTGGATATGTCCAAATTAAGTGCTTCGAATAAAACATTTGTCTTTGAGAGAAAATGTCTTGTTTGTCTTTACCACCGACTATAGCCTCCCTCATTGGTTTAGTCAGACTGCCACCTTCTGGTCAAACAGGAATATCACATCATTTTAAGGGCACTTTTACTGTAAAATGAATTACATAGGTCTACATTCAACTTCATTCTAATGGCAATGGTCAATTTGCAATATTGCCTTGACAGGGTTAGAGAGAGTGACAAAATAATAAAGCAATAGCTGTTAAAGATATGTGATGTACCTATATAATGTTGTGATTTACTCAAGTAATTTTTAATGTTTAAATTTGTATTGATTTCAATGACCTTTGTGGAAAAAGCCTATTTATTAACAACCATTCAAGTTAAAGACGCCCGGTGTGACATTGTCTCCCCCACTTGTAATTGAGTGATTGACCACTGGGGGGCAGTATGTGACCGATATAAAAATGAGTAAACAACTGCTCACAGTAACACGCACAGCCACACTGTCCTTCATCACTGTGTTGTCCCTTTGAGGTCATAGGGGGTAGTTCTGTGGGTTGAGGCCAGACGGTTTAGAAGTCTAATGTGGGGGTGGGCAATATGAACCAAAATAAAAATAAATATCACTTTTTATTATTATTCTGATATTCTGATTCTGATGACAATCAAACTACATTTCTACATTCCACCAGAAATGTAGTAGGTTGTAGTTTGTGCTAATTTTCAGAGGGATGGGGAGGAAATAGCTAATAGATAAGCAGAAGATGAGAAAATGATTAAAGATTAAAAAAGAAAAAAGAAAGAAAGAAAAATCCAAAGTGATGTTAAATTTTATCAAATATGCAGCAATTTAGGTTAGACATTCTCAGTACTTGGGTTGATCACTGGAACACCATAGACTAACATCATTAAAAGTAAAAAAGACAATTTCACATAATGTGTCCCCTTTTTACTGCTCAAAAATACCTTAAAAATATGCATTCCTACTGGCTCCCCTCTCCACAGATCTGACCTGTTAGCCCCTGTATCACTAAGGGAACTACAAATTTAGTAATTTAGTTTAGTTTTGTTGGTAACAGAAGACTTTAAAATGGACCATGGTGACAAAAGCGTTTCTGGTAGTCAGTGTTTAGACTAGCAGCTAATCTTCTGTTCACATTGTCATGTTCTTAGAGAATTATAATTAAGTTTCTATAATTGGTTTTAGTCATTTGAATGCAGAGCTTGTTAAATCTGTCTCATTTTACCTACAGCTAAGCATACCCATTAAGGACTCTCTGATTTTGAACTGCTTTGTTCAAAAATAAAGAACTAGTGATTTAGGCTTCTCAGCGGAGTGCCAATTGATCTAAAATCTTAAAAGAGAGAAGATAAAATTTGAAATGACTTCACAACAGCTTATGTGATAAGCCTCTGAATCGCTCTAAGCAGCCTCTTTCTTGTCAAATGGCACAGAGATTTTATGTTGCAAATGTGGCAGTGTCTTTTAATTTCCAGTTGATTATCTATGATTATGCACTAACTTGCACTGCCTTTATAGAGTAAAAAAGTGCTATAAATGAGAATCACCAGAGAAAAGTATGGCCCGGGGAGAGGCATCAAGTAATGTGTTTTTCTATATCCACCCGCATTCCCTCATTTCTTGCCATTTGAATAAAACCAGAATTATTTACACCTTCAAGGCAACTCGACTGAACCGTACATCAGTCAATTAGTTAATCAGAAATTTTCTGTGATTTCAGTTTAGCGTGCAGTCCTTGGATCCCTCTGGTCCCCCCCTTTTTAGTCTCCCATCCTGACAGTGACAAATTACTCCTCTGCTTGGTGAGATTGAAAATTAAAAGCATTTAAAGTTGCTCATGCATTTATGCTAATGAGAATTTCAGATATGATTTGCATGCGAAAGAGGCTAGTCGGAGAGCTCATCATTGGCCCCAGCACCTCCAGCCAATTTCTCCAGGCAAAGCTTTTCACTGAAGATTTTAGCAGAGAAGAAAATGTTGTTTGTAAACATGCTTGATATGCAAGAATTAGTTGGTCTGCTTTTGCTCAAATAGCCTACCAGAAATCATATTGTCATATTGTTGCTTTCATACCATTCTTTGTACTCATGCACCATTTTGTGTCTCCAGACCTGAGTCAAATGAGGTCATTGTGTCAAGGCCTGTCACATCACTCTGCAGGGGAACTCTAATGACGACGCACACTCACTGCTGGTGCTGTCTGTGTCAATGCAGAGAAGAACAATATATTTAAGATCTGACATGCTCCTTTACACTGTACGCCATGGCAAAGACCACGTCAACATACTACCCCAGTATAGGCTAATATGACATCACCATACTTTTTTTTTTTTTTTTTTTTTTTTTTTGGTATTTTATATTTTATATTTTGTATTTTATATTTTTGCTCCACCGGAACAAAATTAGAGTCTATCTTTAAGTCTATTTCTAAATTATTATTATTATTATTATTTTTTTTTTTAGCCATTATCTATTATCTTGTTTTATTGCATGTTCCATTTTCCTGCTGTTCTTGAACTGTGCGTTGCAACACTGGAATTTCCCCACTGTGGGACTAATAAAGGCATATCTTATCTTATCTTATCTTATCTTATCTTACTATCACTGCTACAATAACTAGGCCTACGGCTACAATATTTATTTCATTAACTTTTTATAAAACTTTTCAGGAAAGGTTTACAATATATAAAGCAAACGCATAAATTAAATATATATATATTTAAAATTTCTATTGGGCCATTATAAGGCTCTATGCTATGGATGTAGGTGGGCATGGTGTTCCCCTGGTGGTGAACATGGGAACCACCACTATATCCTCACTGAAAATGACTGTTTATTAGAGAGGAGATACTGTACTGACTTAGAGTCAGCTATCTGTATTATTGAAGCATTTCTAAAATATAATAATTTGTCTATTTATGTAAAAGGCATCAGTCTTATGCTCTGATACAACCATCTCTTGACTATTGGTACTACTGCTAATTCTAGCTCCTACTTGGATTATGTAAAAATACTACTGTTTAAATACTACTGCTACTGTTTAAAATATCAGTATTTTTCTGTCAATTAGATACAGCAGGTCTGTCTTTTTTCAGAATCACACATTGTTTTATGATCAAATGTAAAAG
Source organism: Taenioides sp. WSHXM2023 (assembly GCA_029959045.1). Taxonomy (NCBI): domain Eukaryota; kingdom Metazoa; phylum Chordata; class Actinopteri; order Gobiiformes; family Gobiidae; genus Taenioides; species Taenioides sp. WSHXM2023. The sequence continues at coordinate 11,471,996 of CM057102.1, read as the reverse complement.
ATTTTGTTTTTACATTTATGTAATAATTGTGCATGACAGGTGTACATATTTTTAAAGTATTATTTTGTTTGGTGGGATAGTAGCCTACATGTACTTATCATACTTTTACACCTGTCAATGCCCAGGCAGCAAGAGACAGTTTGTTTACCCTAATGATGAACTGTACTTTCATAAAGATATCTAACAGGAAAACTGATCGTTTATTGCGTGCCATGAAAGTAGAACTACCTCCTCTTCTTCTGCACCCTGTCTGACCACCTGTCACACCTCCTCCTTCATTACCATAGTGTTCTGGAGCTCTTTGTTCACTTGTTTTAGAGCAGAGTTGTCTTCTAAAGTGATCAGAGCGACAGATAGCTCCTCTATCTTCTGCTCCAGGATGACCCTCTGCTCCTCTGTGGTCTGTGCCATCCACAGCTGTTCCTTGTGGATCTTCTTAAGGCTCTCCATCTCCTGCCAGGTGTTCCTCTCTTGCTTTGTCAGATTTTCAATGGTGTTCTGAAACGTGGTGGTTTAGGCTCTTTGTCCGGGTCTGCTGCTTCTGTAAAGCCTTCGCTTTCTCTGTCACAGTGGAGTGAAGGACTTCAGCTTTGTGTTTTTCTTGGCTGAGGGTTGACTTGAGTACTTTCTCCACAGACTCCAGCCTGACCTTCTGCTGCTGCAGGGTTTGGAGTTTGCTCTCAGCCTCTGCAGTGATGTTCCTCTGCTCTGTCAAAGCAGATGCTAAAGTAGACACTTCTTTCTTCAGCTCCTGGTTCTCTGTCTCCTGCTCCTCCAGTCTGCCCTGAGTCTCTTTCTCTTGTTCCAGGGCTGATTTGAGTGTGTCCACTTGAGTTGACAGCTTGTGCCTCTGTCTCTTCAGGTAGTCCACTCTGCTCTTTGCTGCTGCTATGACCTGGTCCTTCTAATCAAGGGCTTTCTTCAGAGCCTACTTCTCCTCCTGCTCTTTTTTCAGGCTCTGTTCCAGAGCAGTGACCTCATGGGACTTCACGGTGATCGTATCCAGGAGATGCTGGGCTCTCTTTTCTCTTGATACCACTTTACCTTTATGGCGGGAAATGTCTTTTTTCAGTTTTTTCATACTCACCTCCACAGCTTTCTTGGCTTTCTCCACCTCTTCATGAAAAGCCTGCTCTTTTAGATGTTTGATCTCAGCCTCTTTGGCTTCTAGCCCCTTTTTGTGTTCTCCATTGACTTGTTCCATCTAATGATCACACTGGGCTTCTTGGCGAGCTTTGTATGCCTGATGTTACTCCCGTTCTTTCTTTAGCATCTCTTTTAGCTCCTGATTCTCTTTGAGCAGATCTTCTACAGACGGCACCTTGTCCCCTGTGCCTTGAAGAGTTTATATAACTGAGAGTGTACTCCTTAACACAGTGCTGAAGGAACAGCTGTCCCTCTTGCTTTTTGAGCATGTTACTTATGTCTGTGGTATTTAACATGGCCACTGCTTCTAGGAGCAGGGCACAACATGACTTTCTGTGCTGTTTACGGTTCATGATCACATTGGCTATTTGAGCCTCCGTGCTCCGCTCTCTGGTCATGCTGTTGTCTGTTGTCATGATGATTTCTGATGGACCGGGCATCTTTGTCACAGTCTGGATAAGTTATGAGTAGAAGCATGTGCACACAAGACTCGGGTTCAAAGAACCAGGTGAGCTGTGTGACATTATGACAACCAAGCCACGGAATAAACTCAGCAATGTTTGTCATAGAAATTTTTATGTTGCCATAGAAATCTATATACGGTGTTGCTATTGATACTTTGCAGTGACATCATACTGGGGGTGTTTTACATGTATCTCTAATGGTAGAATGTTTACGAGTTACCATAGCTGTCAAAAAGTTTTAAGATTGTCTGAAATCTTCAAGACAAAAATGCAAAATGGATTTAAACGACTCATTTTGAGGAGCCTGTGATTAATATGAGCATTGAAGGTTCTGTTTCAGTGATTTTCAACCCAAGGTGAGAGTGACTGAACTGAAAAACTGTTGTAATGCTGTTTAATAGCGAAAATCAACTCATCTCTTGTAGTACCTGCTAAGTCAATTCTTTATGGTCAGATTGTGTTCAAATAAAGCACAAATTAAAGCCTAAAACAGAGCAGAGCCTACAGTTAGCATCACACCACCAGGGAATGTTGATGACATCAGCTGCATTAATAGGCCAATAATATTTAGTTGAAATTAATATAGTTAAAAATAAAATGCATATTTTTGTTGTAATACATGAGTTCTTGGTTCTAGTGAATAATCATGATCAGATCCAACATTTGTGAATTTACCTTTTGGATATTTCATGGCAAAATACAACATTATTAATAGGAAAATCTGGCCTTTGCTCTTCATCTGGGAGTATGACGGCACAAATCTTCAAAACTACTCACAACTATATAATACATTATATTCTGAAACAAATTATTTTTTATTAATAAAAATAAATGACAATTATGTAAACTTCTGTCAGACCTTTGCCCAACTGCAATATTTTTTATCTTAAATAAATATGCAGTTTATTCACAGTTAGTCAGTAAACTATCATACGCCATCCAGTAACAAAGTCAAAGTAAAAGGTTTGTCTTTACACCAACTGACCACAACTGCAAAGTTAAAGGGCCCACATAGCACTATTTTCTGATCTATGTTATAGTGTTGTTTTCTCATCAAAAGCATACCTGTTGTGTTTTTATTTTTTTCAAAAGGTCACATATTACACAAAATGGACTCTTGTAAGCTTTAAGTCATGTGTTTTGTTTCATTCAACCATGTTTAACACACAAATCCAGCATATTTAGTTATTCTATCAAACAGAAAACACTTGCTTCCACCTTGTGATGTCATGTGGTACTATAAGTGCTCCACTGTGTTTTTAAACTCCATACACCTTCACTAGAATCATTTGGATAATTTCAGCCCTGAAATCTCTACTGAACTAAAGATTAAAAGCAGCTTTTCACTTTAAAACTACCGCTACATGACATCACAAGGTGGAACAAAGCATTTCGAGCTTCAGAGATATAGACAGACTAATAATAAAGGATTACTCAAACATGTGTGAATGAAACAAAACACATGACTTAAAGCTTACAAGAGTCCATTTTGTGTAATTTATGACCTTTAGTTAAATATGTAATCTAACCTTTCATATGCATTCATTAATTATAGTTCATTTTCAGGCATACAAAAAACAAATATGCACATACACATATAACTGCTTTGATGAAACCTTTTGTTTTGCGATAAAGGCAGAAGACTCAGGAGTCGGAGGATTAGCTCTGCTCACTGATTTGTTTTTCGTGTGTAAGCTCCTGCTCAGTGGAAGTCTCTAAATATCAAAGCACGCTCTTCCTTGTGTTTGTCTCTAAATGATTGTAACCTTGGAAACGCGATGTATTAATGAAGGGGGAAAATGAAACGCAACTTTAATTTGTCTGTGTGTCTGAGGTGAACGGATTAGCTGTGATTGAGGTGTAGATGAGGAAGGGAAAGCGTTGACATGACACTTGTATTTGTCATCATGTCATTTCAAGGAGGATGCTGCAGCAATTATGGCTATGGCTACACTGCAATTAAAAGCGCTAGTATTCATTAATTATTTTGATATGAATTTTTCAGTGGCCGGTGAGATGATTGCCACTGAGCTCGGTCACACCAATTATGCAGTTTAATTAGAAGTGTCAATATTAAGAAATAATTAAACTTGAAGATGTATTTAAGTTGTCAGAAGACTGGGAAAGTTATGGCCGTCTTTCCACTCATATTTTCTGTAATATGCTTCACACTGATTTGTAAATTAAAGATGAAGTTTTGATCTGTGGGTATGGCAAAGTGAACTAGATTGTAGGCTACATGAAATTATAATTTGTCCTATGATATAAAAGGTTTAAAGGGCCTATTTTATCCCATTTTCCAATCTATGTTATAATGTTGTTTATTCATTAAAAACACACCCAGAGTTGTGTTTTGTTTCTTTCACACATGTTTAACACACCAACCCTGCAGATTTAGGCTGAGTTCTTTTTTCAAACAGGAAACACATACACCTTCTCTAGAATCATCTGGATAATTCCAACCCTGGAATTGCCAATCTCTACTGAAACAGAGGTAAATGGTAGCTGTTAACTTGAAAACTACCTCTTCATGACATCACAAGGTGGAACAGAGCATTTTGAGCTTTGGAGATGTAGACAGACTAATGATACAGGGTTACTCAAACATGTGTGAATGAAATAAAACACAACTCGAGATATGGTTTTGAACTTAACGCTCACAAGAGTAAAATTTTTGCGTAATAGGACTTTTAAAGGTGCATTGTGTAACTTTTGTCTTTGTTTTTTGCTTTGTCTGGAATGTTTCACAGTATGGTATTAAACCTTTCTATCCTCATGGAAACCAAACCAGATCAAGTTATAGGTCAGACCTGTGGAGAGGCAACACTGCTCAGTCTAGATGTTTTTGAGTTCTAAAACCACCTGTAACTTAATAAATGTAAGATTGAGTTGTTTAATGTCACTTTTGCCTGTCACTTTTTCAACTGGACTCCATGACAGCTCTGCACTTTTACTTTGTGCCATGTGAGGCATAATTGTTTTGGTGTAATTGATGTGAAATTGCATGTCAAAACAACTCTGTACATCAGTACATAAATACAATTCAAATGCATGTTTTTTCCTTGATGTGTTTTGTCTAACTCACGCTTATTGACTGAGAGCAATCACAAGTAAAGTGTTGAGTGACATGTTCATAATAGAAACAAAAGTCTATCTTTCCACTGTAAGTTAGCCTACTCTGTTGTCATAGAAAGACATTGCTTTTCTTGAGGGCTGCATGATTTGGGAGAAAAATTTAATTGCATTATGTTTGACGTATGTTAGGTTTGAAGTATTATGAATGTAATTAAATTAGATTTATGAATTAAAATCAGCAATCAGATCACAGTGCAGATTTTAAGGTGTGTTTGCTTGTCCTGGTTTGAGTCTAGTTTATTCTTTATAGATTTATTTTGGTCCCATTGTAGTCCAAGTTATTGATTAATTAATTAATTAATTAATTAATTAATTAATCATTGCTTTTATACATCGTCTTTCAAGACACCCAAAGCGCTTTGCAGGTCATTGTTCATTCACTCCACACTCAGTGGTGCACCATCGGCTCCTCCGTCCACCACCAACACTCCACTTTCTTACTTCTAGTCCTGGTCTAGTCCAGGTTTAGTCCTGGTCTAGTCCCAATTTTGATGTGGTGTGTGTATCTAGTGTGATCAGAGCCATACACATTTGCTGGATTGGTTCCATAATATTGGTTCAGCTAATATCGCCTTCTGATATTCACTAAACTTATTTTACAGAGCTGTTTTGTAGTTACTTTAAATGATAAATAACAGTTACAAAACACATTTGGATCAGTTTTGCCATTGTTTGAAACTGTTATTTATTTTCTTTAAACAGTCTCAGCCCTAGTATCGGTTGATACCAAATATCAGCAGATAGGTATAAGTAGTGAGACTGAACCTGAAAAAGATGGACTGGCACAATAATCTGTGTAATAACCTTTTGACGACAAATTTAGCTAACTGTGGCATTTTTACGTTGATGCTGCTTGCTGACACATTGATTAATATGCAATGTCCTAATTCAAATAAATAAATACATATCCAGTTGTGATTCAATGTGGGGTCCTATATAATTGACCTTGTTAATGTTGACATGCTCCCCGCTGTCTGACTTAACGGAAAGTAAAGCGCCTCACGTGTAGCTCAGTGTGCGTCTGTCAGAGGACAGAGGAGCAGAGCTGTATGTACCCTGCAGCTGCAGATTAGCCCAGAGGAGCCCGAGGATCGCCCCCACTCTCTGACAAATGAGAAAAGCCACAGTGGCCAAAAGTGACAGGCCAAATGGAAGCAATTCGTCCCGAGGCAGGGGCGAACAGCTGTGGTCAGGCCCCCGTCCTACGCTGGCTTCTCTCTGAGTGTGCACTATATACAGCCCTCTGAGCAAACAGGGCAATAGACATGTCTACTGCCACAACTGACACACCTGATCATTTAGAAATGGGCATACGCCTTTATACCTTTGGCGCAATGTACTTTTAACCTGATATAGTTGAACAATTATTGGTTTTCACTTAAGAGACTAAAAATATAATTTTAATCTCACACAATACATAAATCATTTTATATCTAATTAAAAAGCAGAGGAAGGCATTCTATGTATTGCCACCCCTCTCAGTGTAGCTGCTGATGTGAGCCTAGTCATTTTGGTCTTAAAATTAACCCGCTCAACGTGATCCTGGTGTTTTTATTTCACTGTTTTGCCCGTAAATAAATTGCTATTCCTAATATGGACCTGGTTCCAAATTCGCTAGCCTCATGAGCTTCATTTGACTGTAGCTGAACGCTATGGGTGACATCACACTCCCTCAGTCCACGTCTATGTCTATTTCCATTTCATAAGTTACATTTTGTGAGGGAAAGGGAAAATAATCTATATTCATTGTTGATATTTTGAGTTAAATTGGCTTAATAGACTGCATCTGCTAAATGGATTTGCTCTCAAAGGCAATGCCAAACTACATGAAGAAGTCATGTTCTGGAGACTGTGACCATAGGGACATTTCCAGTACTCTGAGAAAGCCATAAGAAGAGTTATAGGAAAAATAGTACAAACTGCTTGTGTTTCCTTATGTGTTGAAACAGAAACTTAATGTGTTATGAAGAAGGAATGAAAAAGTTAGGTTGCCTTACAAAAAATGTCTTTTAAAAACCATCTCTAAAATAAAAGCAATGCAGCTTTAGTCCATGCATGTCCAATGTAAAATTGTAGTCCAATGTAAAATTATAACATATGTTTATTTTGTAATTCCAAATTGGCTTAAATGGGTCAGAGTCAACCAAAGGGCCGTATGTGGCCCGGGAGCTGAACAATGTCCAGGTCTGTTCAAAACAATCCGAAAACTATCCACAATTGTTATTCAGCTTGTGTGTAAGCACATGTAACTGTGCCTGTGTTGCACCCTGGCTCTCTCTCCATCACCCAGGGCCAAGTGGATCAGGCTCTACCCCGACACAACCATCATATTCACTCAGCGCCCCGAGAATCAATTACAGCTAAGCACCATTGTTTCCTGAACGGAGCTAAACATTAAAGATTAAAAATTCAGAATTATTGAAAAGCCATGCTCCCGGGGACACGCACAGAATATTTACTGTTAACAAATAACTTAATAACTTCAGTGCAAATTATTAATTCATGACTCACATTGGCATGGCAAGACTTGTGGGTAATTTTTTCTGCCTTTATAGACTTATATATATTCATGATTACTTTGATATCCTTATGAGTTCTCCATCTGTTAGCAAAACCGCTAGAAGTTTTGAGCAAAATCTTTGCAAGATGAAAAATTAGGAGAGAAGTTTGGGAATTGTTTCATAATTATACAGTTGTGACATTGATGCTACTGCTAACGGCTCCAATTTAGCAAGAATAAAGCATGAGCCAAATTCTGTTGTTAAAATGGATTGATTGAACAGAAAAATGAATTGGGTAAGGTAGTGTGCCTACTATTGTTATTCAATCCCCCTCCAACCGAGTGCATCAAAAACAATGCAGTGCAGCCTGAAACAGTTGTCGGAGCCCGTAAAAGACCCCAGAGGCTATAAATGGGCTCTCAGAGGAGGCACAAGAAACAATTGGCCTTTAGCTCTGAGGTTGCATGTCATCTCGCTGAAACTCACTACTGGGCAGATTAAGGTCAAGTGGATCACACCCCACTTTCCCCTCGTGTCAGGAGAGAGAGGGGCCCGGTTAAATGATGACAGGCCGAGGATTGAGAGAGAGCACGGCTAAAAAGTGGGATTTTTAAAGCTTCTGAAAAAGGTTTTACAGCCCTCCCTGGTGGCCCTTCTCCTGCACTCCACAAACGGAGCTGATAATGGCTGCTTGTCACAGGCGATGAGCTCACCTGCTCTGTCTAACTCTATCCCGCTGCTTAGGCTTAAAGCCTTGACATAAAAAGTATCTTAGCTCAGAACCCTCAAGGCAGAGGAATTTTTTAGCAATACACCACCCTTTCCTTCTTCAGAGAAGGGCTATTATTATGTAAAACCAACTCTACCCTATAGTAGACTGTTTTTTTTAGTCTGATTCAGGTCTGTTTGAGTAGCCCTGTGTTCTTTGGTGCTGAGTACAATAGCACTGCAGTCTGCTGCCCTCTGCTGGTCAGCTCATCTGTTTCTTTAGTGCCCTTTTTTGGGCATTTTAGATATCCTATGTAGTTTGATAGGCTCATAGTTTTAGACAAAAACTGCTCACTGATCACGAACAGGTAACAGAACCTATTAGCAGAAGAAGGCCATATTGTGTGATGAGGTGCTCTCTCGTCACACATGATAAATCAATGAGACTGAAGTGGCAGGCCTGCCAATTTCAATTAGACAATCAATTGACACAGTTAAGTATTTTGTTTCACTGGATTGTCTTGTCAATCTGAGATGGGCCATTGCACATCTCTTATGTGGCAGTTAACAGCAGCACATTTTGCTAGTTCATGTCAAGGGCAGAGTCACTAAGTCTGAACAATTAGAGCTGTGATTTAGCAAGCTGACAAGGAAACAAAATGGACCACAATTTTGTGAGCGTGTATTGAAATTATGCTTATCAGGTGCATGCCTCAGTAAAGGTGAAGGGTCGACCTGAGCGGGCCGCCAGCATTCCTCCACATAATTGATAGAAGTTTGGATTTAATTGTATAATTAATCTTGTCAAATTAAGTTACACCAAAGTCCGACCTCAAATTAGGCCATTTAAAAGTGCCTTAATGTGAAATGTGACTCCAGAATGCACTCTGCTCCCAGCTGATGGTGTGAGCTCAGCAGGCAGTAATAACCTGTTAGCACTTCTTATCACGTTGTTCTCCTATGATTAATTTCCTCCAAACGTAATTGCAATTCTAAAGCATAGTTCGTTCAGTGTATGTTGTGAATCAGTCCGCTCATTGTAATTTTTACATTTACAGTGAGTGACAAGAAATTTGCTAGTAGTTAATAAACCAGACTATTTTTTCAAGAAATAATATTGAAGATAATACATACCAGTCACGCAATCAGTTATTGGCTCAAACCCAAGCAAACTCTTTGAGGGTGAATAGGTAGGATTTACTGCATAGATTATCAAAGCTGCTCTCCAATACAATACTATGGGACCTATATCACAAACATGGCTACTTATTTTTTAAATGGAAAAGCTAAGAGGATTTGAAGTCTCAATCATTAAAGCAATATCAATACATTAATTGCCTTTTTCACAGAATTCTCACATCATACAAGATGTTTAAAGATGTAAACAACTTTTTTCTTATTTGTGATTGGATAAAGGGGAAAGTATTCTATATAATAAAGGCTATAGTGCTGTATGTAGACCTCATCTGGGAGAGGACCACCCCGGCCTGGCACACAGGCTCTGTCACCCAGAATACAGATGGTGAATTCGCCCTTGTGCACTCTCCCTGAAGTGCACACTTATAGATGGCTTCATTTGCTACTTGTGTGTGTGCGCTTTGTGAAAATGGAGAGACTGGAGCTGCAGTGGGATTTTATAAAGTATGATTATTTTTAGTGTCTTGCTTCCTCCAAGTCCCTGTTTCTGCCATTTACCAAATTTAGCTGGGCATTTGTGTTGATGTGTTGTGTTGTGTAAACTTACATTCTGGAGATTTAGGATATCTTAAAGGTGCACTGTGTAACTTTTTGTGCTTCTTTCTATGGGTATGTTATGTTCCACAGTATGACATTAAACAGCTCTTCTTTACATTTATTCAATTACAGGTGGTTATAGCTCAAAAATACCTAGAAAAACGGACATTCTGACTGTGAGCAGGGTTGTCTCTCCACAGATCTGACTGGTAACTTGATCTGGTTTAGTCTCCACGAAGATAGAAAGGGACCCTCCACCAGAAAAGTTATACAATGCACCTTTAAGTCAACTTTAAATACAATCTCTTACCTTATGTATATTGTAGGCTATAGCAGCATCACAGCAGCAGAACCACCTCAGCCTCTTCTTCTTCTGGAGAAAGACATTTTCCCAATAAATTTTAAATAAATTATATATGGCATTTCAGTCTCACTCTGTTTAAGCTGCATTGAAATGTTGTTCTAATTTCTTTTTTTGCCAATCTGTTTTTGATTGTTCAGGGAAATCTTGTAAAATGCAAATGGGACAAACAGAATGTAATTGGTGCAGTGTGATGATTAGAAGGAGAACTAATGATGTCCCAACACTAGGGTCAGGTGGGTTTAATGAGAAGAGGCACAATCAGTGTCAGTCCACTCTCCAGCTCCACTGCGCTGTGTGTCGTCTTGGTTCAGAGCCAGCGTTGTCACCAAGGAGCAATAAAAAATGAGTTGCCAGGCTGTAACTGAAGAGGAGCAGAAAATTAAATCTACCTTTCATTTGTTCAAAAAAGTGGTGGATTGTAATTGGATACCGCCATCATTCTCTCTGTCAAAAATGAAAATTGACCAGCATTAAAATAATAATAATAATAATAATAATAATAATAATAATAATAATAATAATAATAATAATAATATATTTCTAAATAAGTAGTCAAAATCATTTGTAGAATAAAAAAAAAATATACAAATGTATACATATACAAAGTATACATATATATTAAAAAAAGGGAAGAAATAACATAGCCATAATACATTAGAATTTATTTAGCTCAAGAATGCAATGCAACAGTGGAGATCAGTGGGACACAGACAGAGTGAGCGCAGCCAAGGAGCATAACTGCGGCCAACTTTCCAGATTATCCCATCAGCTCTCCAAAAACATCAATTCATTCTTGTCAATAGATAATTAAGAGGGATAACTGGCTGGCTGTATAAAGTGGGCAAGTCAAGCACTATTGGAAAATGTCTGTCCCTTACCTCAGCACAGCTACTGGTCACCACACATCGTGCACCTGTCCGGCGAATGTTAAAGGTGCACTGTGGAGCTTTCATAGTGAGGGTCTGCCACCAGCCTGTATGTGATGATCTTATTGCTTTTTCTAGACTATTCCATAGTATGCCATGAAACGTATCCATCTTACATACATTCAGTTCATTCAAAGTGGTTTTATAGCTCAAAAATACCTTGAAAAACATCACCTCTCCATAGATCTGACCTGTAACTTAGCTTGATAGGGTCACATTCTTGTTTTTATGGAAATAGACAAGTCTAATACATATTGTGGTACATTCCAGGCAAAGCAATAATATCTCCATGGAGGGGAGCAATGAGCGGGGGCCCCACCAGAAAAGTTACCCAGTGCACCTTTAAGGTCAGCCGGTGAGCTTGTTGTATATTGGCTTGGAAGATGGAGCGCCCTCCTGTGGTGAAATCCAGGTTACACTGCTGCACTGAGAAGAAAGCGGCTAATTCCTGGAAGGTACTTGTAACTTTAGTACACTGGAAGCTTGTATAAGTGTATTACATGATGTATAATTACTTAATGTTAAATGAATGAGTTTTGAACTAAACTTTAGTGTGTAAAAACATGTCTACACAATCAGTGTCACATGCTAACTTTGCATGCTAGCGATCTGTGCTAATTTAGCTTACCTAAGTGCCATTTTGAATTCTGTCGTTCATTCGGTTGCTGTGTTAAGTGGTTAGTTTAGATTTAGCACGTTTTACCATGATGACAGGAATGTACTACAACATGCATATTTATTACAAAGTTTATATCAAATTCACCAAAGGCTGTTGTATTCATTGAGTTGACATGGACTCCATTTTGAGGACTTTTAGATATTATTATTACCTATATTATTTTGTTGTGAAACCCATAGATAGCTGTACTGTGTAGTGGGGATAAGACATTTAGCTAGTATGTATTCATTTAAATATGCTGATTGTTTTGAAAGTTATGTAACATGCCTTTGCAAGCCTCAACTTTATCTCCTTCTTATCCAGAACAGTTGATCAGCTCCAATTAAAGAACAGCCTTGAAGATTCCACTGGACAAGTGTGGAGACTTTAAACATGACCTGCTTGGCTTCAACAGCTGCATGCTAACCCATTGCTCTGATTGTCGTCCTGCTTCCACTGCCCTGGTGAATACTAGCAAGGTCCTTAATGTGTGAGATCAAGAGGAAAATAAGGCTCTCCAAATGGAATCAAATCACACAGGGAGGCAGGCTGGCTGGCAGCAGAAGGCCTTCGCAGCATTAAAGCCCGAATAAGACAGAGCAATTGGACCGTAATTCCTATTCCAGCTATTAGGCCGTCACTGCAACCGCTCACTTGCTTGGTTTGCTTCTCATTACCCCTCCAGTCCCCACCCCTCCGAACCACCACTTTGATTAATTGATTAACTCACAAACTAAAACTGAATCACATCGCGGTGCTTGGTTGATTCACATTGGACGCGGGGTACCAATCAGTCCCTCCCACCACAAACAGAAAATACACCCAGTAAATAGATCTCTGTCCATTTGGCATGATAATTTGTTGCATTTTCATGTTTTATTTATGATCAGAAAGCCGCCTGCTCGCGTATATCACAGACGCAATGAGCCGGGGCGGGTCTGCTGCTATTGATTCGGGTTGACGGTGCTCCCCTCCACGCAGCCTCCCGCTACACCCTTCGCAGTTTGTATTCGTCCCCAGTTCTGAGCCCTGTAGCCCTGGTGCACTGGTGCTCATTCAGCACTCCCCTTCCTGGCTGACACCCGGCCCAGTCCCATTCCCATGCATTCAATATTCCCATTATAAGCTCATTAGTCGAGTCATTGTTTTGGGCTCATTAATAGGATATCCATCGCCTTAGACACCTTCAAATTACCATGTCTCACTGAGGCCTTTCAGAGCATCAACAGTGCAGAGATTTGGGATTGTGCGCTCGATCGCGGACCACGGCGACCTTGAGTTTGCTGACATGTCCGTCTCTGTGGAAACCTGCTGACACACTTTATGTAGATGCACAGTCTCCTCCGAAGCATCCGCCCCCACCCCCTCGCTCCCACAGGCTTGTCCGTCAGAGATGCAGGAGACAGCGGAGTGAGCCAGTGAGGGGGAGGCAGGGCCAGATTGGATTTTTAACATGCGGAGCAGCTCTTCCTCTGCGTATGTATTGATCCTCAGAGGCCTCCCAAGCCCCCGTTTTTCCTTTCTTTCCCTGGCAGTGGAGGCCATTCATCACCGGGGCCATGACTGGAGAGCTCAAACAGCCGTCTCTGTCAGAAAATGGGCTGCGCTCTGCCACACTGCTCTGGCCTCTCTCATCAGTGGGATGAAAGCTTGACAGCGACTCATTGTATGTTCTGTTTCTCTCCATCCTAAGACATCTGCAGAGGGGAACTTAATGCATAGTTCATAAGCCCAATAAAAAATGCCCTCTTAGTTATTTGTTACACAAATTTCTGGACATTTCATTTAAAACTTTCACCTGAATATTTTACCCAATAAATAGAATAAAATACAAGAATTTGTTTATCATTACAGATGTTTTTGTAGTTGAACGATATTGAAAAACATGCATCCATACTGTGGGGTGGGCTCGTCTTTAGACACCAGTATATAACTTCACCTTATACTTACATAAATATTTATATCCATCTCATTTTGAAAGTTTGCTGCAAAAATAACATGTATGGGTGTAGATAAGTAGGGATGCACCGATACTGATACTGAAATCGAGTATCAGCATCAATCTAGGAAAAGTTGCAGTATCGGATATTGGTTCCATGATATTGGTTCAGCCGATATCCGGGTTGGACTCTTTACTGACTGATGTAGGCCCAGGACATCTCATAATTCATACAAATCTGTTCTGTAGTTACTTGCCAGACACATAACACAGTCGCATCAGTTCTGTAATAAGTTAACTGTATTTTGAGAGAAAAAAATGCCATTTTCCATCCTTACATTGGTATTTGTTAATATCGGATATTGGCAGATACTGACATAGGTTCGATATCATTGAACCTGAATTGGTGCATCCCTACAGATAAGCAAAAGGACCATATTTTGTAGCTTTTTGTGACAGTTTAGTTGGTGGGGCACCTAACTTGGAAATGTTACGCAGTATGGCTTTAACTCTTTGTATTCACATCCAAGCATCATCATTCTGAGCTGTTTGCAGTGAAACACCTTATTCATTTTGTGCATTCTTTTCCCTCAGACTACTGTACTTCTCTTATGCCTCCTGACACACCTTGATTAACCCACACACCCTCTGCGCTTTATTGATAGTGACTTCTGACGCCACAGGAACACGCACCTCTAGCTGAGCCGCCAGTGCTGAAGCCTGCAATTGGACCTCCTCAACAAGGACGAATATGGAGATGCAAACATGGCCTCCGTGTCTTGTGTTTAAGTAACTTTGACAGAGGAGTTTGAAGCATCTCCCTACGGCCGGAGCTAATCTGATGTGAGAGGAAGCCACACTGAGACGGAGGAGGAAGAGGCACAGGAAAGCATGGCCGCTAATAGAAGTGCTCACTCAGCTGGTGCCGAATCTGCCCCTTCATCTCTTCTATCTCTCCGACTCTCTCCTTCTCACTCACCCACTTGTGTCCATTTACCAGCAGCTTTCCTGGGTCTCCTCTGCTCTCTCTCTTTCACACACACACACACACACACACACACACACTTAGCGCCTATACACTCCCCTATTCGTCCCTGTCCCCCCCTCTCACTGCTGCCTCCCTCTGTCTTTCACACACGATTTAGGAAGTCGCAGCCTCTCCCTTCCATTTATGAAATTGCTCATGTTATTTCCTGGCCTCCACCTCCTGTGCCCAGCGATATCTCTCATAAGTCCGAGTGAATGCATCCTCTCCCCGCCTGCAGAGAGTAAGCACACAGCTCCAATCCCATAAAGGACACATCTCACTGGCTTTGCTCCAACAAAAAAACAAAAAACATGTGGAGTGCAATATTCCCGTCCAGCATGACTAGCTCCAGAGACAGCGCCTGGGCCTAACACTGAGCATCCATTCTTAATCCTCACCCACTGCCTGTTGTTTACCCTCTCGCCCTCTGGACACTGGGAAAGGCACATGTCATGATGTCCCATTTCTCCTTCCGCTCTGTGTTTTTATTGCTTACTAAGACTCACCAGTGCTGACCTAGTTGTGTGTTGTAAAAAAGTGACCAGTATAAGATGTCTTATCTCCTGTCAAATGATGCCATAAGACAGTATGACTATCAAATTGTGAACTGAGCCCTGGAAGAAACCTTTAAAGTGCACTATGGATCTTTTCTTGAGTTTCTGCTACCTGCCCGTCTCCATGGAGGTAATATTGCTTTGTCTATAATGTTTCACAGTATGGCAATAAAGTAATCCATCTCCACAGAGACGACTAGGTGTCGCCACCAGGCCAAGTTCCAGGTCAGATCTGTGGAAAGGTGAGATTGACGGATGATTGTGGCTTATCCCAGTATTTTTGTGCCTTTAGTGGGGCACAGACAAAAGAGTTCTTGTTGCAGAGATGATTTCGAGGCATACATAGACAACTGTCACACTCACATTTATTCAAAAAACAGTTTGTCAGAAGGCCACTCCATCCCTTTTCAATCACATCTGTTTGGTGAATTGTACTTTTTTGTAGAAGCAGATATATTTTACCATTAGGCGCAGGTGATATGGAGCAGAACAGACACGGAGCCCGGCTGTAGGAAGCAGGATGAGTGTCAAACAGTGAAAACATTGAGGAGGACCTTGATGGTGCACAGATAGGGTATGGAGGAGGAGGATAGATTGAGTTTGGGGGGAGGAGGGGTGATGTGGTATGCCTGTCTGTCCTTGTGCCTATACTCTCCAGCCTGTTTCTGCCTCATTACCCCCTCTGGTCCCTGGGCAGCGGTGAAGAGAAGTGTCCTCTCCTGGTGAGCTGCAACCCGCGCTCTGCCCTGCCCTCCTGATATTAATCAACACACACTCTTCCCCTCTCTCCCCAGTCGCTGCGGTGACGGACAGGCGGTGGCTGACGGCTCCTCTCCCGACACCCGCTCTCTTGCAAATGAGACGTCCAGCCTCCTCCAGAAGCAGGCAAGGGACAGGATATTAGAAAAGTTTCATTGGCAGGGAACTTTGTTTTCTGCTGTTATGTGAGTGAAGGGAGATGTGAAGTCAGATGTTGGTCTTTCTAGACTTTTTCTGTACAGGTAAAGTGTGTCTGAAATGTCATCTGCGAAAAGGAGAAATTATTGTTGAAGTAAAATAAAACATATATTTTTGTGCATAGTCAATAACACATATCCAGCATTCATTCTTCCAAATCTAGAGAGTTTACAATATTATATTACAAAGAAGTGCTTTCAGTACATGAATGATTTGATTAAAATAATCAAACCATTTTCAATAATGTGATATTCCAATTGAGATGACAATATATCATTCCTGCAGAGATATTATAACAAATGCATTTAATATCCATACGCTGTATATTGATTTTTACTGTGCCTCTTCTACTGTGACTCTATGCAATCTTTTAGGAGCAGTGAGTGATCACGGGAACAATTTTCCAACTCCTGGTGTTGGAAACCAGAGCACCCAAAGGAAACCCACCCAGATACAGTCCCTGACAAAAGTCTTGTCGCTTATCCATTTTGTAGAAACAAAAGCTTATAACCTGACTTTAAATTAATTGATTGGTTTTAGAAATGTCTCATATGAAAGCTAAAACCCTCCCAAATTGTGCTCAATATACTAAAATAAATTTGCTTCACTGAAGAAAGCTTGATCATTTAATGAACACAGAAAGGTCAGATTTTGGCAAGACAAAAGTCTTGTCGCCTACAGAAAATTGAACAAATAATTTACTTCAAATACAAAAATATGTTGCATAACGTCAGTGAATTAAGTAGTGGTGCTGTGAGATCCATATTTAATATCTTGTCTGACTTCCATGAGCTTGAAGGACTGCATCCATGCGGTTCGACAATGATTCATACAATTTGTTGATGAAGTCATCAGGAATAGCAAAGAAAGCTTTGCTAAGTCTTACATGCCTCCCAGAGTTCATCAAGATTCTTTGGTTTTGCCTTCCATGCTTCCTCTTTCATTCTACCCCAGACATGCTCAATGATGTTCATGTCTGGTGACTGGGCTGGCCAGTCCTGGAGCACCTTGATCTTCTTCGCCTTGAGGAACTTTGATGTAGAGATAGAAGTATGCGATGGAGCACCATCCTGCTGCAAAATCTGACCCCTTTTATGGTTGGGAATGTAAGAGGTAGCTAATACTTCTTGATATTTTAGGCTATTGATATTGCCTTCCACCCTGCAAATGTCTCGCACACCCCCATACTGGATGTAACCCCAGACCATGATTTTTCCGCCACCAAACTTAACTGTTTTCTGGGTGAATCTTGGATCCATGCGGGCTCCAGTAGGTCTCCTGCAATATTTGCGGCGGCTGTGATGTAATTCAACCGAGGATTCATCTGAGAAATCCACCTTCTGCCACTTTTCCAGTGTCCATCCTTTTAGCAGGCTGTGGGCCTTGGCAAATGCCACACGGTTTTTTAATCGCCTTTTGTTTAGTTCTGGTTTCTGTGCACTGATTCGACCATGGAGGCCATTTCGAGACAGAATTCTACAAACTGTTCTGGTTGACACAAGGACTTGAGGTGACCAGGCCTGGTGGAGCTCTGCTGCAGTGGAAAAGGGGCTGGCCTTGGATTTTCGAATCAACAAACAGTCCTCCCGAGCAGTTGTCTTGCGGGGTCTGCCGGACCTGGGCTTGTCAAAAACATCTCCAGTCTTTTCAGATCTTTTTCTTATTCTTTGTACTTGACGCTGAGACACATTGAAGGTGTCAGCCACCTCAGCAGTGGATCTGGTCTTCAGCCTCTTGATAATTAACGCTTTGGTCTCAGGGTGGATCTTAGGCATGTTGTCAGAGGTCAAGTTGCAGTTGATGTGAAGGTCTGGTGTGCTGGGGTTCTTTTTATACACACCCACTAATTGATTGATCAGTAACTGATCACAGGTGAGGCTGTAATCTAGGATTGGGTGCATCATATGACAAGGCGACAAGACTTTTGTCTTGCCAAAATCTGACCTTTCTGTGTTCATTAAATGATCAATCTTTCTTCAGTGAAGCAAATTTATTTTAGTATATTGAGCATAATTTGGGAGGGTTTTAGCTTTCATATGAGACATTTCTAAAACCAATCGATTAATTTAAAGTCAGGTTATAAGCTTTTGTTTCTACAAAATGGATAAGCGACAAGACTTTTGTCAGGGACTGTATGTTGAAAACATGCCAACTACACATGCAATGCAGGATTTGAACCCGGGACCTTGTTGCTGCTGTAAAGTAATAATCCACCTTTGTAACCATTGTCTTGATATTGTGTTATAGAAATGATGACACAAAGTTAGTAGTTTTCAGGCTTGTAAAAACTTAGTCTGACTTTTTATAATGCTGTGTTTATTTTACACACTATATGTTGGTGTCCATGTTTTTCTCTTTTCTTGCTTAGCCCCCTGACAGAGGGCCAGGTGTGCCCAGACCCAAGAGACACTCCCGACGACCCAGCATGATTCTGGTGTAGGTGAGGGGAGGTGAGAGTCCAGACTTGTCGCAGAATAGCTTTAGGCAGCAGATGCAGTGGAAGCCCGACTCTGTGAAGCTGGACTTGTGTGACATGAGCTGGCTGCCTTCCCTCTTTTCTCCACCATGGCCCCTGCCCGCTGTACCTTCACACGCTGAGGTATGTGACCTGTGTCCAAGTCGCACAAAGTCATAAGATGCAGAGTTCTTATTATTTTGTGGTTTTGGTGGTATATGTCTTGTTTTATGGTCCATATTATGCTTTGAGGCTTTGCACACCTTAGGAACAAAGTATGTAGCATTGCACAAAAGAAAAAAAAAAATTCAGGTATGTTTTCATGTGGATTCATTAACATGGTTATAATTTAGCATAATACCACACTTCGTCAACCATTTGATGCACACTATCGACCTTGAATTTCTTTTGTCAACTACACTACTACATATAATTCTGCATAATATAGGACCCATAAAGAGGATTTTTTTTATATTTGAAGTACTGCATATATTACAACCTTTCTAAATGAAATGCTCTTTTGCTCTATACAGAATTAACAATGTACCTTTTAAACAAGAATATACACAATAATCTATGCATTCCAGAACATGCTCGTAGAGGTCTAAGTCGTAGAAATAGCAGTATACAAAGTAAGACCCCCGGAGACAGGATGTTTTTGTTCTCTGTGGAGGACATTAAATTACCCAAATAAATCCAGGTTTTGCTATATGATAATTGCAACCATTGAACTATTTTTTTTGTTTTTTTTAATTTTATTGCCTGCATTAATCCTGCAGCCCCGGACAAGTCAAAGTCAATTTTGTAGATTAGCTTTAAAGCAGTTGTTTCTGTTTTGAGGCACTGTGTCTATCTTAACTTCCACTTGAGCATCCCTGTCTCCTGGGTGTTACCCGGCTCTTCCTATTCTGATGACAGTGACTGGACACTGGGGAGCCCTCCACTACTTCTCAGGCAGACTATGCAATTTAAACGTGCCGCGGGCATGTAGATATTACTCCCTGGTGAGATGGCTGAAAATTAATGGAAATTGTTTTAGTGGAATGGTTATTAACATTCTCCTTTGGATGCCCTTTTGTCATCGCAGCCCCATCACCTCTTCTGTTTTACTCTAATGCTCATTTAAGCAGCTGTGGACGCTCCCTTGTCATCCTTAATGTGTTTGCAGGAGGAAATTATTGGACAAATATGTAGTGATTCTGCAGTCACTGTTTTCATATTATTGTTAGAGCAATTGTGCTTTATGATATTTATTTTACTTTTATTTTGAGATGATCTGTTTTAAACTTAAATCAGCTCTATTAACATTGAATAGGTAGTATTGCATTTTGGTCTGTTTTTGCCTTTGACCATAACTTCATATGCCATGAATACATCTTTGTCTTGGTGCATTCAAATATTACATTCTAAAAATATTACAACCTGCTGAATATCACTTGCTTATGGTTCACCTTGGTGTAATAATCTGCCAATATTAGATTTTGAGGTGCACTGCTTTTAAAGAAACGTCATCAGAGCGTCTGTCCTGTGTGTTTCTCAGACCCCTGTGGTTGAATTCATGCACTACATCACCAGATATAACAGAAGTCATCATATCACCAGTCTTTCACGGATTAGACTGTTTTGAATCAGACTTAATGGCTTTCATTTGTCTGAACTCCACTGCTGAGCACTGGAGGCAGGCTGTGATAATGTCATTATGCAGTTGGCTTTTGTTTTCTGCTACTTTTCCTCTATTCTTCATTGAAACATTTGACTGCATTAAAAACGCTCTTTTGTGACAGGACATAATTGAGGTCCTGCTTTAAAACCACTCCTCTTCTTAGTGATGATTGGGATTTTCATCTGCAGGATTATGTATAGAGGACACTAAAAGCCCTTCAAACAGTCTTGGCTTTCCATTATGTTTAAAACCACTCAGGCTTATTAATATGACTGAAATGAATTATTCTAATGCTATTGTCAGAAGACAAAAAGATGTAGATTGCAGTTGATTGGTGCGATTGGTTGACAGCATTTGTCCAATCAGGCTGTTTCATTTAGTGCCTTGTGTATACTTGATTCTTCAAGTATACACATCTTTTATGGACAGAAATTCCTAGACAAAATAATCAACATACCGTAACATGAATAACAATTAGTGTTGTCGACGTTCATATGCAGTTTTTCAGTTGTGGCGAACAGTCCATGAATACCCAGTATACTGGGGTGTTCCTGGTGTCTTCTGCTCCAGTCTGAGGCTGGCAGTTTTGCTCCCCACACAGTAGTAACAGTAGTAAGGATGAGCCATGTAAAACTCCACAGCTCACTCAGGAATCCTCACAGATGACGAGTGGCTTCAGATGTGCTGATCACAGAGGCAGTCTCTATGAAAAAGCCCACTCTGTGAATGAAGCCCAGATCTGCAGCTGAACGTCAGAGGAGGTGCAAGGAGAATATTCAGGTGTCAGTATTTCTGCCTGCTTCACCTGGGGGTCTAATAAGTGATCACACAAATAATAGGGAATCTCTCCCAGAGAATGGGGAACAACTTTTGATTTTGTGTCAAAACATATTTAAAATTTGAAGAGGGCCGTCATTCTAGTGGCGTGCTGTGTTCTCGCTGGGGCTTGTCACAGGAGGCATCATGCCTCACTCCACCAATACACAGGGCTGCTTTCATTTCTGTCTGCCATGTTAAGTGTGATGGCACAAAGAGGTTCACTTTTAATTGTTTGGACAGATCACTCAAGGGAAAGGCCTTTGATATTTGGTGTTGACAGAATCGGCACAGGCCTGCTGCGCTGCTTTGGTGTCTGTCTCACCAGCACTGTATTGATTGCAATATTCTGTCTTCCTCGGGCTGCTCTAACACAAAGGATTGTGTTGAAAATATGTTCAGCCAATAGTCAATGTTGTTCTGTTATTGCAGAATCAAGTCATAACCATGAATCAATTTTTATTACATAATCTTTTAAGAATACTGAACAGGGAGAGCTGTGCTGCCAGCCTGGTAACAGATAAGTCATTGATCTATAGACACAGCTCCACAGTATGTTTAATACTGATATTAAATGAGATGAATGGGCACTCGAGCTGGCCATACAAGCACTTTATAAAATAGGAGTCTGCTTCCATGAAGCCAAGTGAGCTCTGAGAAATCACCTGTTGATGACCATAATGTAATAGAACATTTGTTTTGAATGGGCGGGAACTAATGTCTCACCGTCCATTAATATTCTCATGCTGTGCCACATGGTCGCCTAGTGCTGGGGGGGAATGATTAGGGTGACGGACGATGAGGTGATGACACAAGAAAACAACGTGCCCACCTCCCTCTCTACCCCCTGTTCTTCTCCCTCCCCTCGAGCCTTCAATACAACAGCCACAAATTACCCACTTTACTCGCAATATTATCGGGGCTGATCGCTGGTGTCCATAATTAGAGTCTTAGTGTCGTCTAGCCTCCATTAGGCTAACAATAGAGCCATGGAACAAGGCCACTTTGGGCAAATAACATGTTGAGAACACTTGACTTTTGTGAAGAGATAGTGAAAAGCATCTGAGGCCATTACACATCCAAAGAGCCTGGAATAGTTGTGCAGCTGCCAGTGCTGTAAAAGCCGTACTGTAGACACTGTGTTTTTATCTTTATTGTGGAGTGTGCACACTCACAGACTCAAAGACACAGATGGATTCTCACGCCCAGACACCATTAAACTAAACTAAGGACACAGCTCCGTATTCCTTTGACCCAAACACAAATATCATCACATATCACATAGCCGCAGCTTAGTGGAGCCTGTATTTCAATCACACGCGTTGGATAGCTCACTGCTGTGTTTCCTCTGCGGCTACAGGGAAAGAGACAGTGCGCTATATTCTGAACCCGGGCCCTGTTTGATCTCCGTCATCACCCCTCCAAGACATCATTGTGTAACAGCGGAGGGCTTCATGGTGCAAAGGAAATATCAAGGAAGTTATTCATAAATATTAGATAAGATCAAAACAGCCAGTTGCTCCTAGACTTTGCGCTTTGGGGTCAAGCCGTCCGCATCCCTTTGATTTCTTTTTTCACTCAAGCGTGCATTCAAATTAAATTCACCTTTTTGAAAAGATCTGGAAAACAGGAAAGTACAAAGGAATGTGACGAGCCCAATCATAATACTAATAAGCTAATAATACAGGACAAATCTACAGTTTTGTTTCATTTCTGATCAACAGTCTTCATTATTCATATTACCCTTGTTTTGATTAGCATCTCTATATGCACCGCACAGTACCAAACCTGCAGAGATTAATAGGCTGCATTCTCCAAACTCTTCTTCCTCTCCTCCTGGGCTGACACAAATTGGTGAAATATCACTTTGATCATGCCTCCTGAACAACAAACAAAACACAAACCTAATTAGCCTAATTCAAAATCGTTCCAAATGCCTGTGTTTGTTATCAGTGTTGTCTTTCTCCAAGCTGGAGTTAAAGCTAAAAGTTGGACGAGAAAGCATGTTTTACTTTTGTGGAAGTCCCTAATGTTTCCGACGACCTTTGCCATTTGCTTCAGTTCTGTAGCAGATATCTCATTGTGGTATAATGCAGACGGGTTTGTTGATCTTCCCATCTGGATAGAAATGTCAAGCGGCAAGGGAATCCAAGAGTTAGGCTTTATTGCACAACACCTGGCAGTAAAGAACATGTAAAATCCCCTTATGCGGTATACATGTATGGTAAAAATGTCAGTACATTTTATAACATTGCCCCAATTTCACAAAATTATATCTAAGGATAATTTGACTTAAACTCAAACATAATAGGGATATTTAAGTGCCTCAAGTATGACTTATTTTGGGTATCTGTTCCCTTAAATTTGTTGGAAACGCTTAGAATAGTGCTTGTCACCAGTGATGTATAGGAGAGATGAGACCTTTCTTTGATTAAACTCCTCTTATTGCATTTTGTTCCACTGTTTTCATTCACACCTAGTACTATTCAACATGAAACTAACAGCTGGATATATGAATATGATGTTGTGTACTGAAAGCAGTTTCGGTTGTGAAATTATCCTGTATACCAATGCAAGGCAACTCCAATGTACATAAATTGATGTGTTCTGATGTGACTTAGTGAAAAGCTCAGAAAGGCCTAATGCACCACATACAACTTTTAATATATCCAAACTACATAGTGTATCATTTGCAGTAAAAGGTGACACACCATGTTAGTGACTGTTTGCCATGAGGGATATTTTTTTTTCCAATGGAAGTAATTCACCATCACTATATAGCATTTGAAGTGTTCACTTACAACAAACAGCATGAAGTCTACCTTGCAATGTTAGCGGATTAGCCCACGATGCCTCGCTAACATATGCAATGACTGGCGGCGAGTTCTTCCCCATTAGGTTGACACATCAAAGGCAGGCGGCGGGAGAAGTTCTTCATAGCCAGTTAAAAGTGGGCTCTGTGTGGATCTTGTAAATACCATCTTTGAGTGTGTGCCTCACGGGGGACACTTCACACACTCTTCCAGTCAGGAGAAAGAGGAGGACAGAGGAGGGAGGGAGAGAAGCAATGACAGGCAGTATTGGGGGGGGGGCTGGGGGTCCCCTGTCACCATCACACCATCAGCAGCAGGATCTGTGGATGAAGAAAATCACTCTCCAGTCCTCTGCCTTCCTGTCTTCGGCTTGTTCTTACCCAGTCCTCACACTCCTCATGATCGGCAAAAGTAGAGCAGGGCTGTTTTCCTGTTTCTTTTGAGTCATGTTTTTCATACCACATAAATAGAGCATGTGGCATCCTGGGAATTCTGTGTTTCAGTATACAGCGGACACAATAGCATCCACTCTTTTCAAGTGTTGTTGAAAACATTTTATCCATCATAGCTGTTTGTAGGGCTCTGCTGAGGCCCTCGACTCTGCAAGGAGCACAGAGGAATAAGAGATGTGTTTTGTTAGCTGCCACACGTACACACATACACTCACAGCGGCGCACACACTCTGCTCCAAAGCTTGTCTTTGCCTGATTTTGCAGACTGATCAATGCAAATGCTGTTACTTACCCAAGCCTGAAATTAAAAGACTATGGATCAATTTGATGCACTTCCATAGGGTGTGCACAAAGGCTGTCTTTTTGTCTTCCCCGCACAGTCCCCTCCTCTGCAGCCATGCACCCCTTGTGTCTTAAAGACATCTTTCAACATTGTTAATGCAAAATATACAGTGTGCTCTCTGTGGTGTATGAGATATCCTCTCTCTCTCTCCAACACACACCAGTGTGACACTGGGCTACATGCGTCTGAGCAACTGTGTTTTGGGCTAGATTGACAACATAGTTTAAAGTTGAGATATGGGTTAAAATAGGTTAAAGTTAGGCAAGTAGTAACCATGATTAAGTCAGGATCAGTTTCCAGGAATCAAGCCAATGTGATGTCCCAAAGAAGCATGAAAACCCAACATACTGTATGTGTGTTTGTGTGTCTGCATGTGCTTGTATGTGTGGGTGTGTGTGTCTATGTGTGCTTGTGTCTGTGTTCTGGGCTGACCCACTTTCTGTGCTTGGCCAGGCTCATGCTGCTGCTGTGTTGTGCTGTGGTGCTGGGGGAGATCCCTGCAGACTCCCCAGAACAGACTCCAGCTCTCCTCCTGACAGACACTCACCGTGGCATGTTATCCCCCCGGTGGAGCGGGACCTCTGCCTTTCTCAGTATGTGTGTGTGTTGTGCAGAAGCACAAGTATGTGTATTCACAACAGTAGGTTCAGACATGCTCAAAGTAGAGAGCATTCCAGTGCAGTATATTTTTAATTCCATCCACCCTCATCTCCAGCTCCTCCTCCTCTCTTGCATGTGTTTGTCTGGAGTTATTGTTTCAATCTTGCTGCATCAGGGGGCCCCTGAAGGTTATAAATTAAACATAAATGCAAATGCGCTGAGCCATTGCCCTCCTCCACCTCCCTCCTGCACCCCCCCCCTCACCATTCAAACAGATCAGTGTGTCTGAGAATTAATAGGAGAACAGTGGGCTTTTTTAATGAGTGAGAGAGAAATTAGAGTTGCAAAGCCACAGCATGGCACACCCAGAGCTGCAGCCGAGGCAGTGACGGCGCCATCATAGAATATGCTAATGCCCCAGGTCCCCTCTGTCAGCGCTGGTGCGGCTGTAGAGATCAGAGCTCAGGCTTTGATCTGCCACGCTGATGGAGCCAGTCGGCACTGCACAGGCCATGAAGTGTAACTGTGTGGATGACACTTCTTTTAATCACAACAGTGGAATAGAACCAGTCATGTGTCTTCAAGTGTATACTCAACACAAAACTTCTTGATCATTTAAATGGATGTTCTTTAAGACTTTTTACCCAAATGTTTGGCAGTGAATGCAAATGTGACGGCTCCAAGGTCTGTCTATAAATAGCCATCTGGCCTGTTGGTGCTATAGGCTGGGCCTCAGCAAGTGTTTAGACCATAACAATGTTACTGCCCTCACTCAACCATATGGACTCATAATATGAATAAATAAAAATGTTTTAGATCTGTCACTTCTTTTATTTGCTACCATTCACTTGACCCTGCTTTGACAATAACTGGGAAGTATAAAAGTAAGACCACACAACCATTTCCATGTATATCAGTAAGCACTACGCCCGGTCTTACGTTATGCTGCTATATAGACTGTTTATTCTAAATTGTAATAACATCATGTCTCCAGCAGGGGTCTTCCCTCCTACATGGCCTTCATATAGCTACCCGACTCTGAGGAAACGGTGTGGATGAGGAGGAAGTTTAGAGATGTTTTTTGATATTGCATTAGGTTTAAACAAATGTAAAGTTCCCCTGCCACGTTTATTCTCGCATATTTTAAGGAGCTGTAGTTACTTTCTTTATGGACATCCTGCCTGAGAGCCCTATCCCCAAACCCCGGCTCTTCCCAGCCCTCAGCCTCGCTCCTTCTCGTCTTTCATCCGCGGCTCTCTCTGTTGATCAAATGCATCTGATCTCATCAAAGAGGACCCACTGCTCATTCAAGTCCCAGCAGACACCAGGCTTCTTTACTAAGCACCAGCATTATACATTCATGTGTGAATTACTGCTGATGGGAGAGCGTGTCTTGTAGACTTTGGTTTTGTGTGGTCCTATACACCACAGCCTGGGGTTTCGTTTTATCTCAGCTGTTTTATTCATTGTCACTTTCACATCAAGAAAAGTTCCTTTTTGACAACCTAAACTAGATGGATGAAACAAAATAAGACAATAGGCCTCATTTAAAGTGAGTCGTAAATTTAAATAATAATACTTGTAGACCTACTTACTAGCCAATTTAATGAGTCAATTTTATGAGTCTCGGTGTGGTGCAGATTATGCCACCGTTTGTCATGTATGGTCTCATCACCAGATTACGGTTTGTTACAGGGGGATCATTACTCCGCTTCTGGATGAAAAAAACGTGACTGAAGCGCGTGGGGGTGAGCTATGTGGAACAGATATTACTACATTAAAACGGCTATAAAGTGTGATTACATTCTTATTCCGATGGCAACATTATTGCGCACAGCTTGTGGTTGCGTGTCCGACTCCTGTCAGAGCTGCAGAGAACTGGCGCTCGCCGAGGGACAGGGAGAGCGGCGGATGGGAAAATCAGACCTGGAGTAGATCCGCCAACGTAGTCTTGCAGTCTTTTTATGTTTTAATGTATTTCTATTTCTTTTAACTATAACTGTTGTTGGGTTTTATTCCCTAGTCACTCCTGGAACATACTTTGACACCTAAAAATATTATTCGGATGATGCGTCTAATCATTTCTCGTTAACTAGCCTGATATTGGAATAATACATTCACTGGCTTTTCGTCTAATAGTTGCTTTTTCCCATGTTATAGTTACGTCTGAGTTACGCTATACAAGCAGTTAAACTGTTTCATAAAAGGGATGCATAGTAGTGCAGTGTGCGTAATGGCTCACAACTCCAGTCCACATTTTCCTGCGAGGCGCGCTAGAGCAGGAGGTGGATAAGCTGGTCGAGCCCGCTCTCTCTCATGCCATGCTGGGCCACAAGGGCTCCGGGAGACGCTGCTACACATTACCGAGAAGCAGGATGGATGAGAGGTGGTGGGGGCTCGAGAAAAGTTTGTTTTAAACTACTGGAGAAACTTTGAAGATGAACCCTCGTTGACGCGCCATGTTACGACCACAGCGCGAGAACAAAGCTAGTTTTTGCTGAATATACGCATTTATACCTCCTGCGCGTGCTTTTTGCCTCTCTGGTACTATTCTGTGCGCAAGGCTGGCTGGAGCTTGCTGTCACTGCGCGCTGAGATGTTGCAGTGACTATGGCTGCGCAAGTGGCATCGGCTCCGACCAGAACTAGTAAAAACAAGAAACTGTCTAGCAGCTTGGGACCGGACCTCGGTTCGGGGAAATCCGGAGGAGGTGGGACCGTGCAGCGGACTGGACTGATGCTCGGAGCTGGAGATGGAACTCTGAATAATGTAGATCATCTCCGCCGAAACGAGAACAACATGGTCCATTCAACTTCCACGAGTCACAACGCTGCGGACGGACATGACAAAGATGGGAACAATATCTCTTTAGCTCCGGCGTCGACTCACTCATCCACTTCCTCGATGGAAGTGGGCTTGATCGCGAACCACAAGCTGAAATGTATGGGGAGCGGAGACCCCCAGCCTCAAACACAACAGCAACCGCCACCGCCGACGCACTTCAACCAGTTTGCGCCACATCAGCAACGGCAGATCCAAAGTAACAACACAGCCAACAATAACGGCCAAGGTCCCCGTGGGGATAGGGCTGTGGATCACCCTCACCACGGCGGCAAGGAGAACCTGTTAGGGGGCCAGGGAGAGCCACAGCAGCAGCTCATGACGGGGAAAGGTGAGGGTGAGCTCACCTGTAAGCCCGTGGAGAGGATGATGGGGGGCAGGTATGAGCACGGAAACTTGGGACCAACAAGCAACAACTCTGAGTTCAATAACAACTATTACACTCCTCGTTCCTATTATGAGCAACATGGCGGCTCAGGGATGGCTCATAACAGCCTGGAGAACTCCCACGAAACGGGCTATAATAGCCAATACAACCAATACCCAGGGTACCGCGCGGGCTATGGTAGTGGGGCTTACGGGATGATGGGCTCCACAGGGTGCAGACAGCCCGGGAACATGATGATGGGCAGCAGCTCTCCTGCGGGCCACAGCAAGTCTCCTCTGGGACCGACTTCGGGTGGCTTTCAGAGGTACCCAGGACAGAGCCAGTCTCAGCAGCATCCCTCCGGGGCCACGCCGACCCTAAACCAGCTGCTCACATCCCCCAGTCCTATGATGCGGGGCTATGGCGCTGCCTATCAAGACTATAGTGGTCCTTCCTCGCAACAGCAGGCCAGCATGGGTTTGGGAAAGGACATGGGACCACAGTACGGAGCGCCCTCAACTCACGGTTGGGGAGGCCAGCAGAGAAATCAGCCGCACTCCATGAGTCCTGGAAATGGAGGCCAGAGCATCGGCAGGGCGCAGGTGAGTTCTGGAAACTTGGTTCGCTCCGCGGAGCATCGGTGACCTGAGGTCAGTCTCCTCACATGCATGAGCTGTCACTCACTCAGGCCTCTGCTTTGAGCTGGCGTTACGCAGACACGCAGACACACACGTTATGCTCGCTATATGAGATAATGTTTTCTGTAGGTTATGCACTTTAAAGTTCATTTAAAGTTATTCTTGAATAACCCGACATGGGCTGTTTAATCAAATGCCAGTTGACGACGTGATCTGAGACAAGTCTCAAAATTACTTGTTTCTTCGTGCTATTCATCAGTGAATTGTATCATGCTACACATTTGTTTTCAGGAGCCATATATGCGCACATATAACCTGAGGTAATTACATACATATGTTCTCAAAAGTAACCTATCACTTCAATAGTGATATCTTAAACAAGTCCGTATGACTACTTTTTGAAATATTTTGTCATTCAAATGACTTGGATGACTAAGTAATGTATAAAACAGGTCAAGTATACAGCGTGGATCTAACCATGGCTGAAAACACAGTGCTGCTACTACTACTACTGTGTTTCATGCTGCAACTTAGGAATTTGAATTGGAGGTAAAGTGGCCAAAAGCGCTCAGTGCTCTTGGCTCACATTTGACACACCGTCTGCCATCTGATTGGCTCCCCATGGCCCTGTTGGACAGACTGTATTAGTAAAAGCTTCTCCACTGATGATGGGCGATGGTGTTTTCACGTCCTGTGGGAATAAAAAAGTGGCAGTTTAATACACATTGTAACGTTATAAGACTTGTTTTTACTGTGTAGCCTACCATTTTCCCCATTACTTGTTCAAGCTTAGATGTTTGGAGTCAGACAGTCTGATATTTTATAGTTGTATAACACAAGAAACCTTTATGTTGAATCCAAGTTCAGTTATTCTGTGCATAAATAGGCCTTGTTAGAATTTAACTATTCCAAACATTACTAACACAGTTTGTTTTAAATCAGCCCATCAGTGACAGTAGTTGACTTAAATTATGTCCAGATGTGAATGACACATCTGGACCACCAGGGAGCAGGGAGATAGTACGTATGTATTTACTATCCGTCTCAGACATAACACGAGCAGTTCATTAACCCACATGGTTAAATTCAAAAGCAATCTGCATTGGCTGCATGGAGTGTACCGGGCTCCGCTGTTGTATTGATCAGTGTAAATGATACTGATATGATGGTCAGTGCAAACCCACAATAGCCTCAGTCCTGACCGCTACTACCACTGTTGATCATGCATTTTGGACTTAGTTTTTGCTCATTCAAATTTGTCAAATCAAACTGTACAGTTTTTGTTCCTCATTTGAAAACATTTACTTTTCAGCATTTTATTCTAACCTATCTTCAGAACCGAGCACACGTGTTACTGTTTTTACTTGACTCCCAACATTTCAGGCGCAGTATATTCACGGCACAAATCCCAATGTTTAATTCATATTTAGAGCAGCGGTAGCAGCAGCACGGCTCCTCTCTGCACTGACAGGCTGTGAGCGAGAGCCGAGCGGTGTAGTGCATAATATACCGTCTCCAAATTGGCCCCGTGATATGACTGCGCTGTGCTTGAGAGAGTGCATTTGGTGGGGAGCAGGCCTCTTGTCACCTGTTGGCACACTTTCCCCCTCTTTCAAATTCAATTACCCCTCCCCTCTGCCTGCCCCTCCAGAGTGCACCCCATTTACGCCGGGCCTGACCACTCACCAAAATAAAGACACAGACTCCCGTGCACCTGTCTATGCCTGTGTCAAAGTGCTCATCAAAATGGCATTGTCCTAGTTTTCAAATGACTCTGGTCTATTTGAAGTCATGAACAGAAGAATATTTGGCATTCATTCTACATCCTCTTCTTTGGCAGTAGTGAATGCATTATGTCCAGCGCATCATCATTATAGCTGTTACATGTTCCTATTTTATTGGCTTAGAACAGTCTAGAAATCTCTCCAAATGTGTTAAAAAGATCACTTTGTTATACACACACATACAAACAAAAGCAATTAGCAGACAAAAACAGCAGCCTAGTAAGTTGTTGCTGCTAATTAAAGCAGCAATTTGTTTAAAACCTGACCTAATAAAAACTATAAACTGCATTTGTATTTCTTGCTAAGTTATCAATTATGCTATGTGTTTTGTCGTTTTTAATAGTAGAAAATTAGAAATCAAAAGGCCAGTGCTACAGTTCAGCTTCATATCAAAGACGCACAAAGGTAAGCTAATGTGCTTACCTTGATATGATCCCTTCTCACTCTCTGCTCTCTAGTGCATACTGTTTACATTTCTCCCTTATGAATTATTAGTGTGATACGAACAAAGACTTTATAATGGGAGCAATGCATCAATGTCACGTTGTATTATGCGGCTATCTCTGGGAGTCTTGCATAGTGATGGGTTTGACTATGGATATGGCGGACAATTAATTTATGGTACATGTTGTGCATAGACACAGACAGCCCACACATGCAGTCCAACAGTGGGCACCTAGGTGATGGTTTGCGTGTCTGAGTGTGCCCTTGAATGCATTGTATTAGCAGGCTAAACCTCCTGGTCAGCGCTAGTCCACTCCCCTCCCTTTTCTCATTTGTTTATATCGTTTTGTTTACATCTTCGCTATACCGCTGATTAGCTAGACCATAGCGCTGTTTTAATTTGCTCTGTCGCATCCGATAAGAGCCCCAGTTTCTTTTTTTCTCCATCTTCCCAGGATAAAACGGCTAGCCGGTGGAGGTAATTGCCAGGCAGAGGTTATCCTTGTGAGCATGCGGTTCTCCACCAAACGCCAATTAAGTTTACGTCTTTAAAAATAATAAATATTAAATGCCTGTACATGAGTGGTACAGGATTGTGTTATTAGTTAATGTATGTTTTGTGCATGGCTCCATTGTACACATGCTCGGAACATCCCCCCGAGTCAAAGGTTGATGTGTAAACACCCCGAAGAAGGGATTTAATTACTACGGGCAGGCGTTGATTTGATGTCAGCTGTTTCCCGGCACCGTCTTCTTATCCAAGTTGCTGGTAACAGAATGTAATTATCCATAGGGGAAATTTGGACTGGATGGTGTGGGCGATTTAGTCTTTTGGATTGGCTCTTGATTGTTATGTTTGGGCTTGCTCACTTATAAAATATGCAGCTTGTCTTTAGGCACTCTGCTATGTTTTATGTGCACGTCTGACATAGCTATAAATGAAGTATAGGCCATCTTGAGCAACACTTAATTTGAAAACATGTAATTATTATTTCACCCATAAGCCCATGATGTTAGTGTTTAGTAATTGCTCATGAAGGTTTTATTGATAATCAGATAAATTAATTTACAATTACTCTTTGAAAGTCTCCATTGGAAACAACAGTGTTTTGTTTTATTTTTAGCAGTGCCAAAACGACGTGCTAGAATTTGTGTTCATGTTGTTTTTACAATGTGTTTAGTGAAAGGGAGTATAAGATGGAGATGCACAATTGTAGGCTATATTTGATGTAAGTCACAAGGATCACTGCTGACTCCTGAGGAATGGCCCGACCGGGTTCACACGGATAGAAAAAAAAGAACGTTTGGCAAATGTCAGCATAGTTTAAATCCTCCTCTCTCTTTGAACGATATACACAAGTAGTATTTACAATCTGTTGGCCTCTTGCACACACACGCACACACTTCTAGTCTCTTGGCTGGGTGCCAGGTCTCATGGTGTCGGGTGCTGCCGTGGCACCCAGCCCACCCCTCTGACCTTCACATATGCAAATTAGCCACGTGGAGCTACTGAATGGGACCGCCCCCTCCTCCCCCCTTCTCTAATCCCAGACGAGCATCACTTTCTCTCTTTCTTTAAGTCACACGCCGCCTGTAGCTTGATGTTGCACCATGAAACAACTATGTAGGATGACAACCATACCTTCTTAACAGATGTCCACTATAGATTTTTAAAGGCTGTATATTCTGCCACTTTTTTCTCTATCCTGAGGGAGCAGCAGTCACTTGTTTAGATAGTTGACAAATTGTGTGAAATAAGCACAAAGCTGAGAAGTCTGTAAGCCGCCGCCGTTATTAATGATGTCCTGAATTGTAAGAAATGGAACGTATTGGAATTGTGGCCTTATTGGGACAATTGAAATACAATACAGATTTGATTTGCCATGCACCTAAGTGGGCAGTGCCATAATTAATTTATGCATTTGGAAAAGTGTAAAATACATTTTTGCATGATTAGCTAATTTGTATCACTACATACTAGACCTAATTTTGGTTTTGTTACAAATTTTAAAATACAATGCAAATACATATATCATATATTTAGGCTTTATTGCAAGTGCCAAGAGCCACCAGCTATCTTCCACACACATCCCTTAAGTGTAAGCACATTTTATATCCTCTGCTACAGTCATATCAGTCGTATCTGGAGAAATCAGTGCCTCTCACAGCTGCGCGATTAGAGTAAATACGATTCAATGCAAGTGTACATTTGTGTGTGTGTTTTTCATCCAGTAAGTAAGGACATCATCATAATTGTGGCTCTCATCATCATTACCAAGCGCTAACATCAAAGCTAGCACACTTCTCTGAGCTCCCAGACTATCTCAGTGTTTGGTTGGAGGTGATTCTAATCAACACTGGCATGACAGAACCATTTTCTCAGCTTTTAAAAAACTCCACAATCACAGTGTGGGGACGCGTAGGAACAACAAAATGAACTGACAAGAACATGCAGCCTCTCTCGGCTTTTGTTTAGTTTTTTATCTCACACAAACTTATGCTATGCTTTGACAAGGCCTAAATGTATTTTCTAGCCTCAACATGACACCTGTATAGTGTTTTTGAGATTTTCTATTGCAAGCAGCATGCTGGTTTATGTTTTTTTGTTCTAGCTGTGTTCTCATGGTGAGTGATGGACAAGCAATTTTAAGTCACTTGAACTCCCCAGCAATTTTGGAAATACACAATACTGGTCAGAGCAAAACTTTAAAAAAGTAAAGTACAGCATAACAAGCATACATAATATATAATTATTGACAATGGTCATGTCACAGAATGGTAAATAGTTTCCAGTTAAAGATGGAGATATGCTATGTAACTTTTCTAGTATTCACTACCTGCTACACTCCAGGGTTATTGCTTTGTCTGGCATGTTTAACAATGTGGCATAAAATATTTCAATACATTTCTTAGCAATAACATTCATATCATGGAACATTCCAGTGAAAGCAATAAAAATAGAGCCAAGCAGGTAGTGGACCTTCCGAAAAGTTACACAATGCACCTTTAAAATGCCTCAATTTCACTACAAGTGTATACAACATAATAACAGTGTAACAGTAAATTATTTGTTGAATAGAAATGGAAATAATAAAAAAAAAATACATTTTTGACACACATTAAAAACTTCCCTATAAGACAAGGAATGTTTGTTGTATTAAATTAAAACAAACTTTGCTTATTGAGGCTGTTATCGGCATCTGCTGTTTCGGCATAGCTTTTTATTTTTTGCATTATGAGCTCCTGATATATCCCGGCTTGTTTTTACATACCAGCTGCCACTCCTCTGGCAAAAACCGGATAGACTGGATTAGATATCGACTACACCATGAACTTTATTTTCTGAGTTAAATTGTCTTATTCTTTAAGTTGTTAATTCCCTTAAAGGATATCAATACTGTTAACAGGGAGAAGATGTTTGCCATGCACAGCTCTAATCTCCCTGTGCAACTGTGTGACTCCAGATTTCTCAATGATCAGTTATAGCTACTGTTGGCTAAACATGCAAAGGTTACTGTAATGTCAGGCATGTGTCAATGGAGAGAGAGGAATACCGCATTACCATAATCTATAGACCAAATAGAACAAGGAACGCGTCTCTCATCTCCTTTTTCCGAGGAAAATGTGGATGCAGTAGACTTCACTGGCACTTCTTCCTGGAAATGGGTGGTTGTCAGCTTTTGGCTTGACTTGACAGGGCAGATTATGATGTTCCAAGCGTTGATGTCGTATCCTTCCAATATGCCATAGGCTACAGCTGACAGTCTACATGGCCCTTGCTGTCGTGAAATGTTGTCTTTCTGACCCGCTGGCCCTTGGGTATATGTAACATTTCAGATCCGACTTTTCTTATTTTTATTTTTATAACAAACTGCCACAGACATGCACTGTTGTTGAATACTAAGAAACTCTTAAACATGATGGCTTACGGAAAGTCAATGAAGAAATAGTAAATTTTTGGAAAACTAGTTATGGAAACATTTTTGTCAGGATTTTAGTTTAGTGTGCAATGCAATGCTGTTGTTGGGATAACCTAGGTTTTAAAATGCATGGTACAGCCTTTTTAAACAAAGATTGCGCTCTGAAATCTAAACAGATAATTAGAAGTTGCATACTATCTGAGGCATCTGAAACACTTGCCTTCTCACCCACCAGGGCTGCAGTCTGTACCAACTGTTTTGACTGATTTGAAAAGTACATTCTCTATTTACTGCGAGCTGGCGTAGTTTGGTAAGAAGTATTGTTTAGTTGCAGAAGGCTATTCTAATTAGACTGTCTTTGGAAATTCCCCATGTGTGTTGTGGTTGATCTTGGACACTGCAGACCGGGTTGCCTAACTTCACAGATTCCAAAAAGCTGAATCATGTTTAAAAGTTTTGCGTTCAAATAGACAGCCTCTCCATCTTTCTTTCCAGTCTCTGAGCCTTCCTCTCTCAGATGCGGGTGGCGGTGGGGTGACCTTGGCTGGTGACTACTCTGCTATACTCATTAAGTAGTAAAGATGAATGGTTCCATTATGGCGGCAGAGAAACGAGCGGGGCCAATTAGTGGTAATTAACAGAGACGAGGGCGCGCTCTGGAGGGCACCCTGACCTGTGTTCTGGCGGGGGCGCTCTCTTGTATATACAGCCAGACTAATGCATGGATATAGAAACGAAGTGTTCACCGTAGTCTGTATGTATCCATTTACAAACAGTACAGAGATACAATACATGACTACATTATGCATATATATATATGACCCATGCAAATCCAGTTCCACTCCAAGGAGGAGAGCTGTCAAATGCTTTGAAATGTTAAATTGGATAGGAGCTTGGGTATAATTAGTATTCTAATATTGTAATTCATTATAATTGAAATTTCTATTTCTGTTCTTTCTCAAAATCATCAGTCCTTCATAATTAAACAAGTCTAATTTTATTTTAAAAACACACGTTGTGTATAATCAATTACTTTATGTAAAGGTGTTAACAATTGACAAATTATTGTCAAAATATCAAATGTTAAATATTTCTGAAAGTGGAAAAAATGCTTGTTTAATTTTGTTCATAGTGAACACTTCTACATTTTAGTTTGAAATTTAACAAAATGTATAATTTTTATTGTGAATCAATGTTCTTTAAGTTTTTTTTATTTATTTATTTTATTATTATGAACTCACATTAGCTAAACTATAACTCCTTGTAGCTCAAACCTGATTGTGTATTGTAATAAAGGAAAACTCCATTGGGGATTAAATATACTGTACATATTTAAACATCTCCTGCTGATGGGGTCAACCTGCTCCAGCATGGCAATACCTTTGGGTGACATGTGATCCGCGATGTGATGTCAGTCCCCTCCTACAGCCCTTTGGTCCAGCCTGGGAGCTTGTTAGGCAAAGGTCTGAGTATAAAAGTCCCCGAAATGCCAAGCCAATATACCATCAGCGCTAATGAACATTTCCTGATGATTTTTATTCTTAATTGGGGATTCCATTTTGTGCTGATCCGCAGTATTCCAGCATCTCTGCATCAAGGAGAGACTCAAGGTTGTTCACTCCCTAACTCTCTCCTCTGTCTCTCTTCCTCAGTGGCTGCACTTGATTTATGCATCCCGCCCACCTCCCCTCTTTTATCAGTTCTTGGGTGAAATTGTTACAGGCTGTAATCCTTAGGGTACTACTAGGTGGGAAACGTTCTTGCGGGCATGTGGAGGTTGTGTGCCACTTCTGAACAGTAGGTATCACCAGGCGCTCTGCCCATCATGCGAGTCAATACAGCACGGTGATGTTTTGTCACATTCACAGACATGTTTGAATTGGCACTTTAGAGAGAGAGTGAGAGAGAGCACGTTTGAACAGGCTGTGTTTTTCTTTTTTAAGGTGTTCTCAAAAGTGCAGGCAAAGTGCTGCTTTTGGGGCCCCTGAAATTGCAATGCCTGGTAAATGGATGGTTTGAGGAGTATACAATGTATTAGAAGTCAATTGTGCATGGGAGGGCCTATTTTCCATATCGCTGGCTGAACGAGTGTGTATGAGAGGGGGGAAGAGAGAAAGTGGTTGGTGCCCTGCTTCATCTATTCCCCTGTTGCTTTAGTGTCTTTGCAGGCTGTTTTATTTTCTGGGGGGACCAGTGAAGGTGACAATGTGGGGGCCTCAGCATACATCAGAAACCATTACCCATAATGGCCCCCTATCCATTTCACCCCTCCTCTTCTGACATTTATTTTATGACTGCTTACATATCAAATATTTAAATAAACACAATCGTGGACTTGAGCTGAGGTTTGCCCGAGGGTGTCAGGGGAAGTGGGAATGGCGGAAGGAAAGGGGTGTATGATGACATTCATTTCTGAAACGAGGAAAGTAGTTTGGGTACGCAGTGTGGTGATAGGTGGGAGGAAGTACCAAGCAGCAGCGGAGAGGAAGAGAGGGGAGAAACCGAACGCTAGGCAATCAAAGCAGGAGAAAGAGACAGCATGTTTCTCTTCCTCATGTGTGTGTTCACGTGCACGCCCTCGCACCCCTCATCCGTCAGCGTTACCCAGGACGCTGGAGAGAGAGAACGTGGGAGAAGGCCCTGGTGGCTCATAAAAAAGCAGCGCTCTGTATACTGGCAAATGCACTACTTCCGCCGTGGAGCTCGTGACAGAGTAATGAAGGGACAAAGAACAACAAAAAGAAGAGAAACAAAGTGATTGTGCTGCTGAGAGAAAGAGGAGGAGGAGAAGAGAGGACAGAGGAGGGTGAAGGTGAACAGAGGAAGATTTATCTGGCGTTTCCTCTGGAGAGCGAGCCCGAGCGAGATGGAGAGAAGGCAGGCAGAGTGTGAAGGGTAGAGCCGCACAATGAACCAGGAGTTCGACACAGCGCGCGTTTATTTTTCTATATATAAGACAGGAGACAAGGCTAGTCCCGGGGTACAGGGGGGCCGTCCTGCATTGGCTGCTGGCGTCAGTGGGAGGCCCATTACTGTCAGACTAATCTTAAAATAATTAATTGCGAAGTCGACGCTTTTTAAAGAGTATTGTAATTGAATCCTAAATTAGGCCTGGGAAGAGGGACGCGTCCTGCTTAGCTGCGATGCTCCCATTCTACACTCACACACACACACACACACACACACACTCACACACACACACACACACACACACACACACACTCTGACGTGCATGCATTAGTTGGTCCTGTGCACAAGCGGATAGAAAGAGAAAAAAAACACAACAAGCGAAGGAAATGCTAATGAAATGCATATTTGGGGAGAAAGGGGCCATCTATAATTTAGCGGTGCTCTTTGAATGTGAATGATGTGTGTGCAAGCGCTGTGATTTATTTTTGTTGTGCAGAGGGATAATTCTGTCAGAGTAGGCTTTTATTCTTGTAAACAAATGTGGGGAAAAGAGCAGAATAAAAGTGCCATAATAAAGTAAACAGAATGGTATGAATACATTTAGCTGCTGGCATGAATAATTTGTATAGGGGACACAGGCACTGGATGAAACGGAGATGACAGATAGGAGAGCTGTGATGCTGTTGAATTGATTTTGGCTTGTCACTTTTTTTGGCAG
The DNA here is from genome assembly GCA_029959045.1 of Taenioides sp. WSHXM2023. Classification (NCBI taxonomy): domain Eukaryota; kingdom Metazoa; phylum Chordata; class Actinopteri; order Gobiiformes; family Gobiidae; genus Taenioides; species Taenioides sp. WSHXM2023. Next base: position 11,433,119 of record CM057102.1, on the reverse strand, counting down.
TTTTGTTGTTTGGGTCACACTTTATTTTACACTACACAATGTAACGCACTGTATATGAGCCTGAATAACATGTAACCAAACTCACTGGGTACATTTGTATGGCCAGTGAAAATCTAGAATAATAAAACTAGAATAATAAATTAACCCAATAATTAGATCAGGTTTCTGGTGTGTGTTTACATAACCAAGAGATCTCTCATCATCAAGAACACATGGTTTCAGTCTTTAACACTTTTTAACACATTTTTGTCTTACCACATTAGTTAGCCCTTTATTGCATAATTTCCTAAGAAAGAAATCAGATTACTCAGATGCAACAGATGACATAACATTTCAATAATCTGTTACCTCCAGAAATCAGATAATGATCAGATTTTGTGTGTGTAAATATATCCAGTGTCTAACATCCTGATACCATTTAATCCAGACATAACACACTTTGTACAACCTGTAATAACATGTAATTACATTGTATTTATGGTTAAGGTTACTGGTTGTTACACAGTGTATCAAAGGTAGTGTAAAAGGAAGTGTTTCTGTTCCATTTATTCTATGAATTAATGTTGTATACTGTACCCACACCTGCACATGTGGACTATAGCCTTGGCAGCCACATGGATGGGGGCCAGCATACACCTCATAGCCCTCTTCAAATCCTCCAAGGCCCCTGTGGTGACTCAATGTGCTTTCATTTACACACACCACTGGCTGCATAGCTCTTCTGGGATGACCCCTACAAAACTATAGGCTATAGAACATTGCGGATCAAAGCTCGGAGAAGAGGGTCGACCCTCCATAAACGTCGGCCCCACTCCATAACTCTGCAGCAGCCAGAGAAGAAAGATGGCACCAGGAGCAGGGTCAGGGAGACAATTCAACAGGCAATAATAGGGAATGAGCAGACAACACATGCTTTTTGTAAAGGCAAAACGCACAAGTACATTATCAGCTCAGGTCACTGCCTTGAGGAGTACAAGCTGTTATGGCCATAGCATAGAGTCAAAACACCGGCAAATATTTTATCATAGACATAAAATATTGTTTTTATATTAGAAAGTCAATCTGTGATCTCTGCTAAGTGCAGAGGTGAGAAAAGGAGCCAACAATACACAAAAGCATTCTTATTTTATTATCTGTCATGAAAATAAGAATTAAAAATATATGTTTTTACAAATGATTGTGTGCCAGTTAATAATTTATTCAATTTAGATGATTCATGTGTCATTATAAATGATCAGACAAGACAACATAATGACAACAAAGGAAAACAAACAAAAGAATTTAAAACATAACACTAAAACATCTTAAGATGGGTAGTTAGAAAAATAACATACAAGAGGTTAAAAGTGTGGTGTTACAGCACTAAACTTGGAGGGATAAATACTTGACATATTTACTCACATAAGTGAAAGAGTAAATACAGTCTCATGATTATTATTCCCTTTTCTTTCTGTTCTTTGTGCTTGGCATTGGAATCTGGAGGCATGTGCATGATAAATGAACTGCTTCTTTCGCTAAATGTTTGAACTGAGTTCAGCTCTGATTTGGCCCAGATCTGACAGCTGTAAGCTGGGCTCTGAAGCTCCCATTTGGTCCAGGCCGACTGGGAAGAATAACAGCACAAGACAATATTGTGGTGGGCTGCTCCTCTGTCTGTGTGATCCCTCTATCAATAAGAAGCACAGGGCCGTCAGAAGGCCTGCCAACTGTGTGTGCTGTCCAGGCTGCCTCAGTCTTCTGAGCACATCTGGACACATCTGCTACACACTCCACTGCACTTGGACATGGCTCTATACATGCACCAAAGCTTTGACTGATACCAGAGGACATTGTTCTTGATAAATAACATCTATAGGCTTTCATACAGTCAACATGGTTTAGCTGTGTATTGATAATTTCTTTTTTTTTTTTGTTTCGGTAACTGAGCACATGCCACTGAGCCAAGTAACAGTGAGAATGTGAGTAAAGAATTGCCTCTCTGTTACCTTTTTCTCTACAGGTTGTATGTACTTACGATATTATTCCAAAGGTATTCCAAAGGTATGCATATGTTCAGGGTAGTAGCTTGTGGATATGTTTCAGTATGAATGAATAAGTTAGAAGTTAATAAGTCATGTGACAATATCTTGCATCGCAATACGATAATAGCTTCCATATGAAAAGCTGTTTATCAGTTTAACCTTGCCTAAATATAGTAGTCTTAGTAGTAAAGTAAGTCTTTTAACCAGCAGATATGTTATTCATGTGGCCCGGCCCGGTCAGTGCAGTGTAAACGGGGCCCCGGGCTCTGCTGTAATAGAAGTGAGAGGTCCAGTGCAGACATGTGCGTGGGGCCCCGGAGCCTCTCATTGATTGGCCCTTCTCCCCCAACAGCTCCTGTGATTGATTCAAAGGCAGGACTCAGGAGATGGAGGCCTGGACTGGGCTCCACAGTCAGGGGGGCCTTCCACAGGGTGAGCTGGGGGGCCATGGAAGAGACACAGCACCAGGTCAAGGAGGCTATTTCTGTGGGAGGCTTCACTGTGGGCAGGAGACATTCATTACAGGTCAAAATAAAAGCCAAATATGTCATGACTGCTATAAGGAACACTTTGTTTGAGTGGGAGGGGTCAGCAGGTTAAAAGACGTGAGTATCAGTCATATTGTCCTATATTAACACATTAGTTGCTTTTGACTACATTGAATTTTGATGTAGTTCTCTTGTGCTATTCGTTTATATTTAACATGAGTCAAAATAAAACCCTTACTTAAGTATGGTTTGACTGACAACCTAAAGTTACTGTTCTCCAGCAGTATTGTAGATTTAGATTGTTATTGTACATAAACTGAAACATCTTAATCTGAAAATCTGGTCCACTTGACTTTTGTGCATCCAAAGTAATATAATTGTTATTTATATAAAAATATAATGACAATTTTCAATTATATTATCAATGACAATCTACATTTTGTGTCATTGCACAAAAAATATTTGGTAGTAGCAATACTTAAATTCAATTTTAGACTCTTGCCATTTCTATAATCTGCTATCACATTCACACCCCCCTGTCTCTGTCATTGTGGTGGCAGAGCTGTGCAGGAAAAATTATATGAAAATCAATTTTTTTCTAATTAACTTTGTAAATTTCCCGCTGAGCTATCAGACATGGGGTCCTTGTATGTCGTGCCGAGACCAATAATGAAATCAATTTGCCTCAAATTGTTTCAGGTGACTTTTAATGAGTATGTAATATCCGCCTGAGGAAGGAAGGTCATGGTATCTGTTTGTTATTTGTGTTTTATGTTTTTTTCTTGTTCCTGATGGATCACCTGCAGCAGAAATATGGATGCCTCCACCCTAGAGGACTGGGCAGTGCTCCAAAACAAACAGACTGATTGCGAATCCTTGTTTTTAGCAGTGAGCGCTCTTTAACTGCACGGCTGGTGTGACCCACTTGCTTTTTATAGAACTGCTACATTTACTTTGATTAATGCTTTCGTTGATTTGTTTGAAACAGTCCTCCTACATCTAAAATCAAGATGCACAAGTGGTTTTGCACAAGTTTGCTGCGTAAAGTGTAAGAGTCAGTATAGCTTGTTTTGCCTTCGGTAGCATTAGCATTCATAATTCACTGTGCTCTCCTGTGCAGTGGCCGGCCTCCCAGCCCAAAGAGCTCGTTAGGCTTTGCCTTGCAGGGAAGACTAATGGATGGCAGAGAGAGCCCCCTCAGGACCCTTTAGCAGCGTTTCTGTTGCTTAGTATTCACTTATGTATTTTCACACTATCATGAATAACCATTTCTAATTCATAAAAAACACTTGGCGATATGGGGCCTCTTTCATAATTATCTGAGATGGAGAAAAGCATTTTCTCTCCAGTGTCATTCCATTCACCAAGGTGGTGATGTCTGGGAATAAATGGGAATCAGGTTTGCATATTTAATGTTAGCTCTATGGCCACATTGAAATAATGTTTTCTACCCATAGCTGTGTTGTGTCTTTGTGTTGTGTAACTGTCTCTCTATGGAACTGCGGCTGAGGGAGTGTGAGTGGAGCACATTCTTCTGGTTCCTCCCTGAGCCCAGCGGTCTTGCTCCGTCCAAGAGCTGGGACAGTGGGAGACAGGAGGAGCCTGGGAACCGAGCTTCTTAACATTACACAGTGAACACGTGGATATCTTTCTAAAAATAATTCACAACTACTTCCAAAGACATCGTTTTAATTTGGGCTTTTTGGAACAAGACCCACGTTACAAGATTGTTTAAAACTGGCGTTGTCACAATACTCAATTTCAGCCTTGGTTTTGATACTGAGGAAAAGGCTTTATACTTGATAATGAGAACAACAGATTGGAGTTTCAAAACCAAAAAGTAGTAGTAGTCTATTAAATATTACCATGCTGTCTCTAATACTAGTTAGAATGATCAAGACCATTCTAAAACTACTGAAGACAGGTCTTGTTTTGTGCTTTTTCAAAGGAGTATCTAGTTTCAGTACTAGTTTTAGTATCAATATCGGGTATCAATACTTTTGACATCCCATTGTCAAACACACAAGGGGCGTATATTTGAAAGGAAAAGTTTTAAATAAAATGGCTGCATTAGGCTAAAAGTTTTTTGGCTTTCTATCTCTCAACAAAAACATCCATGGAGTTGTATTTTGTTTCATTCACACCTTTTTAATCCTCTTCCGTGGAGTTTATGAAGCTTAGTTCCACAGAACAGAATTACGCCTACCTACTCCACTCATTCATTTATCAAAGTGTGCTGCTTTATTTTCACTCACTCCTCACTATTATTCATTCTGTGGCAAAATGGCATCACACAAAAACCTGAGCCCTCAGAGCTGCCCCCTGCTGGTTTCTTCAACAGTTTTGTATTAGAGTAAAGTGTAGCATTTTTTTAGGTGCTATAAAAAGTGCAATGCTTTTCCACAGATGACCAAGATTGCATGGTTTAAAAAGATAAATAAACACATAGGGCAGAGTTTAGTGTATCTTGCAAACTGTCTTGAAAATGCTGTAATGCCCCTTGTTTTCATGTAACCATCCATCCACAGATTCAGTGCAGAAAAACTGGCAATTTGAGAGTGTGCTATTCCACACTTTTGCCGACAATTGCATTTGATTTGTTTTGGCTGTTAATGCCGTGTCACCAGCATGTCAGCCACATCTCGTTTTGTCATTGAGTTTTTTCCCATCTTTTTGTCCCTGCCGCTTCCTCCATCTCTCACTCTCAGTGGAGAAAAAGGGCTTGGGCGACCCCGTGACCCCAATCTCACTTGAGACAGATGAAGCAGCCTCTCTTCTCCTCCTGCTCTCCCTCCCTCCATCCGACGCTGTCCTCCACACAGCTAATGACGTGTCTGTAGCGGCCGTGACCAAACCAGAGCTCGGCAACTTTTGCTGATGCACAGGGGAGGGGCGGGTGGGGGTTTGAGGGGGGCGGTGTGTGTTTGTGTGGGGTGTAAATATTGGTGTCAAACGCATAGGGCCACAAACACAGACCAATTATTTGTATTGCACCGACACAAAAGCCGCATTACAGGAGCCTCTTATCGGATGTCCCTTTGTTCACCTTATTCTCAGCTCCACCGGTGTCATTGGTAAATACAGACTAGTACACGCTCCAGTCTACATGTCAGCTCTCATCAGTTCAAATTCTCATTGTATGTGTAGAACTTTGTACACAGCAACTTCTTACTGTCTGTCAAATGTGATTATACAAATGAAGCTTTAGTCTTTTGTTAAAGGTTGTGTTGTGATTAAACGTTTGATGTTCCAAATTGGAAAACTCAAATCAGAATCAATATTACTTTGTTTATTCCTAAAAGGACATTTTGGGTTTAAGACATACAGTTTCCAAATTAAGAAAATAAAAATATAGGATTGTATTAAAGGTATAAAATAATTGAAAATATCCCCAATTTGCATGGTTTTTGCATGTTAAAGATGTTTATGGAAGTTGCCAGGAGTTTTAGTTTGACATAAAAAAAAAAAAATTACAAGCTTTTATTGCAATAGTAATCATAATCATTATCCCACTGACATTATAGCCAGCCCTGTTGACACACATCTTTAAAAACATTTGTTGTATTTGAACTAGTATCTGAAATGCATATTGATTAGGCATATTGTTTTATATTTGGTAGTTTTGCAGCTACTGATCATAATCCCTTACATATATCCACAGGTGAGATCATAGTATGAGCTACACCACATTTTACCACAAGAGACATTTGTTTGTTCACTTTGATTCTGGCTCACTGCAGCCTGATCTGTCTTTCCGGGCCGGGCAAGCAGGAGTTAACAGCACGCTGCTCCTCTGCTCTCCACTTGATGACATCAGTATTGTCTCTGCATCCATGAAATTAATTTTTCTAATCTTAGTCAGCAGGAGCGGGGGAATTTGCACACATTAATATGGAACTTGCCCACCCCGCTGCAGTCTTTCTTCTCCTCCTCTCCATACTTATAACCCTTTTTGTCACTGGCTTTTTGCAGAGGGCCTTGGCTTGGCTGGACACTACACTTTGAATAGAACAAGGCATGTGGGGTTGTTGATTCTCCTGAGACAAGCCGCTACACAGAGGATAAAGAGGATCCGATGACAATAATTATTCCTTATTTGTTTCTCCTCACAAACACACAAATAAATGCCGGCATACCACAGTTAGTAGTCCTTCCAAGAAAAGGGAAAGACAATCAATAGCAAAAGGCATCAAGGGGCAAATTTTCATACACAATCAGTTTGATGTCTTCTTGCAAGGGGAAGCTTGTTGTAATTTGCTCCATGTGAGAAGTTGCCAAATAGCTTTTTAGTCCTAATAAAAGAAACATAATTTCGTCTTTGCACTGAAAACTGAAGAGGAATATTATAGGACTCCACTGACTTGCTAGCAATTTATTGCATGTTATTAATGATGCATAAGTCAAATTTTAACCTTATTACTAGGTTTCAGATGACCTCACACCATTCTATAGGCCAATATTATTTAATACAGATGGGGGGCAACTAAAATTAAGACTGTTCAACTGCAGATTTTTATTCTCTCTCTCTTTTTGTTTGTTTGCATCGTCTTGGGTCTAGTCAGTAATAGAAATGATCAGGTATGATATTTGGGAAGTTACCTTTCTGATAGTTCATGGCAAAATACAATATAGTTAATAGGAAAAACTGGCTCTTGCCCCTCATCTGGAAGTATGATATTATGACATTATATAATTTGAAAACCACCAATAATCTGCATATTAATAATGATGAGCTTGTTTTTATATTAAAATATATTTGCAACCTTAAATTAAAGCATTGTTTTGACAAAAAGTAAATCATTTCCCACATACTTTTGTAGAGAAGCAGATGAAAAGACCAAAGGGAGTCATAGTTCAGTAGTTAAGTAAATTTTGCATAATAATCATAGTACTTCTGTCATTGGTGCTGCAATTTCAGATGCTGTAAATAACTGAGGGAAATGGCATAATGATTCGGTTGCATTGTGGACAGAATTTGCTGAAGTCAGGTTAGTTCAGTTATTCACAATGACACACAATAATTTTCAAAAGATAGTGATTGAAAAATTCCCAATTTCCCAAATGGAAATGGAATAATAACCATTTTCTAATCTTGTTTTATGTTTACCTGATCCCGGAGCGCATATCCACATTTCCGAGGCTTTTGTGCTCTCTATTTTGTCTCCTTCTGATTAACAACTTAGCACATTAAAGCAAGTAGTACAATAATTTTGCTACATAAAAACACTTTCGATTGAGCTCTGAAAAGCAATTTAGCAGCGTTCACACACCGTAATTTCACCCATGTTCTGTTTTAATGGCTTTGTTTTTTCCCTCTCTTTAGCTCACGAGAGTAAGCAGAGGAGTTCATAAATTGAATTTTAAATTTAGCAGCTGAATCACTATTGTCTCCGCTGCTCCTCCCCCTGCTCCCGTCAATGGCGTGCCCAGACGAACAAAAGTGAAAAATGCATTTGAAGGAAATAAAAAAACAATTTGTGTGTATTCCCACTAGTTTTTTATCTGCTGTCCCTCCTGGCACAAACAGCACTCTCTTCATGTCATATTCATAATTTTTTTTTCCTAACTACAGCCATACCTCAGAGGAGAGGAAGGAGAATGTTTCAATTTGTCAGGAATTGTTGTGGAGTGGTGTGAGGGAAGCAGTGGGCTGAAATCTCATTTAATGGAAGTTGTCACGAGAGCTGATATGAAACTGACTTTGCTCCTTTGTGGACATGTGTGGAGATTGTGGATTTGAGAGTGCCATAGAATTTTATTGCATCAGTTACTAAAGTTGGTGGTGGTATACAGTAAGTGCAGTGCTTTAGTGAAGAGCAATATTAGCAATAATGTTTTTATTTTTTAATCAGAACAAATTATAAGATTGAGGTTTGATGATAGAAATCTCCAGTTGATGATGTTGTGTCATGTTGTGGAATAATCATGCTTGTCTGGTTGGTGGTCTGTCAGTGAATGTGCCTCAGGGCGGATGTGACCAGACAGCTTAGTTTTTTTCTAATATGTACAAAAAATTAAACAATCAAGTGGTTTACCCCTTAGCATGAAAAGTTTTGAGTTGAAGTCTATTTCTGGGATTTGGATTTTCAGTAGATTACGTCAATATTTGGAGTGAGATATCCCATAATTTTCTTGTTTTTTCCCCTAAACTCCCTGGTTGTTTTCTATGTCCAGGTCTTTTCCAGTTCAGCACTTTGTTCCCCTCTGTGTTGGTGTGAGTGTGTGTGGACTTGGCAGCCACGTGCAGGGGGATTTACTTGTGTTGTGCTCAGCATTTTTGGCATACGGAGGACCTCTGGAGATGAGTTGGTGCACTGGAAGTGGAGAGGGAGGGGGAGTGTGTCCCATATCATGAGTGGCACACTGCCCTAGATTTTTAGGAACTCCAGGCATTGCCCTTTTGCAGCAGCAGCAATAAGAGCTCTGTGTGTGTGCATATTTGTGTGATGTGAGCGACAGTGGGGAGGAGGTCATATTTTACAGAGAATAGTGAAGCTTATGAATCATTGCTTGAATTATTTTTCATACTTAGTTATTTAAGATTCATATATTTTCTAGATTTTCTTGTTATTACATTTTCCTCATAAACAAAACATTGTAGTATTTTGTTATTGTTGAATTAGAACCAGTGTTAACCATGAATTTTGTTGAGACTATGGTGAAGGATTTGTGGAGTATAAATGTCAATGCTGATATTTAATATTTAAGCCCTTTTTAACAGTATTGTTACATTTCATGTTGGATAATACAACAAACAACAAACTACGATTTGTTATGTATTGCCCAGATTGTTTTTCGATGGACAAAAACATTGAGCACAATTATTACTAGTAATAAAAAATTACACCAGTTGAGGGACTTGCAGTTGAACTGATTTAAGTTGAGGGGAATTATTACATAATTAAATTGTATTAATATAATACTATTTCCAATGCATTAATTTTACTCAGTAATACTATATAAAAACAGCATTATATATATTTTTTTTCTTGAGCATACATTTTGAGTGCAATAGTGCAATATTTCTCACTTTTTTATAACACTGAGCAAAACAACTAGTCAGTACTTTTATACAGCCTAGATATGAACATTGTACAAGCCTTGCAAAACATGCCCATGCACACATTTCCTGGATAAGCTCACTCATCCCCCCTCCAGGCTGCCAAATAACTTCCAAGAGCTCTCATCTTTCGCTAACTCCGGTTTTGTCTCCCACCACCAAAACACACACTCTCTCTCTCCAAGTATCCTGAACAACTCCACACACATGCCTCAGTGGGCAAAAGCACTTCCCAGGCAGAGCAGCCCACACAAGCTGCAGAATAAAGTGCTCCCATCCTCTGGTGTGTCTCCCAAATATTAGCCCACTGCTGCGACCTCTCCTCCACACCAGACGAGGTGATATTGTGTTTGGGAAAAGAGTCCGACCCTAGGAGGGAGCTGGAGGAGGGAAGAGCAATATTAATGTGTCATAAATCGTATGCAGAAGGGTACTCCAAACATGTATTCTGACTTAAATTCTTATTGAGGTAAAACATATTCTGCTATCTCTTGTTAATGCAGAAGATTACAAATAGTTTCAACACCATTTTTTCTGTAGACATTCTTCTTTGCAATATTTTGCAGTTTTCATCTACTACCATTACAGAACAGAATATGTGTTATGTATGTTAATGGTAAACATTAGTTTGTTTTCAATATAAGTACTTGATCTGTACTATTTTTGTATTTAAGGCTGAGCAATATTGCATCCTTATTTTGTTTTCCTTGCATTGATCAAGCAAGAACTTTCAATTTTGCCATTTAACACAAAGTAAAGTCTGAACTCCGTGTTAAACCACATGCTTTTACTGATACATGATTGACTGTGGAGCGCTCAATTAAAAAGACCCAAGCTGATCATTGACAATTACAAATTACTGCATCTTGATTAAAATGTTATTAATTGGACAGTCTTGCCTATCTACAATTGATTGTAGTTAGGTACTGGTAGTACCAGCCCTTTTTAACAGTACCCAATGCAGCTCTACTCTTACTACAGTTTGTATTACAGCCGCTGTTATCACTGCTACATATAAAATGTTATGTTTCACCTCTTAGGTCTCCCTGGGTGGTAGAAGCAAAAAGACAAGAACTGAGAAACATCCTAGATTAAAAAAACAACAAAAAAACGATGATTGGCAGATTAACATTTAACCTAACGCACAGTCCATACATTTCCAAAACATCACTTTTTTGACCCCAATCTACCATCTCAAAAAAATTAACTGATCTCTCCAATGTAAAGATCCCCCTTGACATTTCTCCTTTTGTCCTCTGTTTTCCGTGTTCACCGCTGTGCTAAGCTCCTAAGGTATAGCTTTACAGAGCAAGTACTTTTGACTGCTTGACTGCCCGCCTGGCGTTCCCAGCTGGGATTTCCAACTTTAAATGTCTCGCCACAGTTGAATTCTCCGAGCTTGGATCCCTGCCACGCACCTTCGCACTCGCAGGCAGACCTTAAGCACATAGCAGCTTGAATATTTGAAGAAGTAATGGCATATAGTCACATCTAATAATCTGTAATACTGGCAGTTTGCAGTTAGTATCAGTAGTAGGAGCAATGTGCAGTCATTATTGGCATCACTGGGCTGTGGTTGTGAGAACAAGGCCATACAGGTTTTTATGGCTATTGCTTCCCATCTCTTTAAACAACATTAACAACGCTTTTTAGAGGCCTCGCAGACATTAAAACAAAGATACAAGCTTTAGGTTTTAATTAAATCATTTTACATTGGCCTTGCGCCAGGTTAAGTTTGATTCTGATTGTGGGCCAATAAACATCTTTGTGTATTTAATTCCATTTGTAGTGAGTTTACGACCTGTACATGTTTAGTCAAGGCTTTTACTGACTCGGCAATTATGCAATAAATCAGTTGTGTCCATATTCTACAGTGGGTGCATAAAGTTGGTTTCAATCAGGCTATTACGATATGCAGTTTTTCTGAGCAGCCGCAGCTTACAGCAGTGTGCCATGTGCCAAGAGAAGGCCTTTTATTGCCAACTCACAACAATTAAGTCAAAATTTTGAAGTTCAATGAATAACCTCCCTTTTCTAAACATGCTCCATCTAATATTCCCCAGATGTCAGAGTTTTACCTCATATGGACCAAATCTAACAATCTATGACAAATTGATTAAACAAAACAAAAAAGGCAGCAATTAGCCAAATTGTCACTAGTCGTAGCTCCAGATCCATCTGTGTACATCTTTGTTGTAGAGGTACTTAAAACTTGAGTAGAACATATTTTGTTGTCTTGCACAGGTATCCTCCATGGACTTCATGGCAATGAAGCGCTCCCAGCTCTATGGGATGCCCAACAATCCTTACTCAGCGCCGCCACAACCAGGGGGCGGGCCTTACCCTCCCAATCAGCCATACACATCACCTCCTCCTCATCGTTATCCAATGAGCATGCAGGGACGCGGGCAGATGAGCATGGGCGGGATGCAGTACTCCCAACAACAGGTATGTAAAAAGCTCTGCTTAGGCCATGACTCCATAGATTAGTAGAGGTGTGTAAAGCTATATTTAACTGCAACCAATGTAAATTCAAAAGAAGAAGTATTTATTTTGGTCATTGATGTGACACAATTACAAGCATTCATAGTAAAGAATGACCTTAAAGAGCCCATATTACATTATTTTCTTATCTACAGTGTTGTTTCCTCATCACAAATATACCTGAAGCTGTGTTTTTTTTTTCATTCACACATGTATGGGTTTTTCTCTCAAACAGAAACACTCTGTTCCACTTTGTGATATCATGTGGTAATACAGGAAATACTAAACTGTGTTTTTAAATTTCATACACCTTCACTAGAATCGTTTGAATAATTTCAACCCTGGAATTACCCATCTCTACTGAACTAAAGGTAAAAGATAGCTGCTAGCTTGAAACCTACTGCTTCATGACAGCACAAGATGGAACAGACCATTTTGAGTTTTGGAGATGATGGGACGTGAATGAAACAAAACACCACTCCAGGTATGTTTTTGAGGAGGTAACAGCATTATATGGGTTAAAGCTCACAAGATTCAATTTTGTGTAATATAGGACCTTTAAAGGAATAGACAGAAGCAATGCTTATATTTCCCTGTCCTATTCAATCAAATATAGTGAATAAGTTTAACCTATGTTTGCTTGGTTATTTTGTATCACACATTCTACAATATTCTATCAATCTCAGCCTACTACATTTGCCTCTTAACAGTTCATCCATAGACCATAGTCTAAGCTACAAAATGTATTGATGCAGTCATTGTTGAATGTTATTTGTAAGCTTAGTTCAAATTCTACATGAGGTTTCGGAGGTGCCAGTGTGTCTTCTTATTTTGGGATGTAAAGGAATGCTTTGTGCCTAGTAAACAGCAGCAGCACGACCAGCCTACGTCACTCTCTTTCTATGCTACACAATAGCTCTGTGTGGAAGACAATGGCGGTTCTGTCTGTATTATTGAGTCTTAAGTAAATCCCATTTGGACTGGAAGGGTGCATGTGATTAGAGCGGCAGAGATAGCAAGAAGTTATTTCGGTGAATTAATAATGTGTATGTTATCACGGCCTTTGTATGCATTAGTGTGTGTGCGCTGTATTAGTGGATGGAACAAAACAGGCTTGTGTGTGTGTGCATGTGTGTGTTTGTGTGTGTGTGTGTGTGTGTGTGTGAGGATGACAGTGACGTTCTTTGAGCTCACGGTCTTTGGTGAGACAGCAGAGTGGAGCTGCAGAGAGAGGAGAGGAGAGAGAGAGCCAGTGCCCTGCTGTGGGTGCCTGCTATATTTAGGGAGACGAGTCGAGTGGACTTGGACAACTCGCATGGGGGACAGACTCACTGACAGAGGGATTTGGACAGAGAGACAGGATTGCAAAGATATGGAGGTGCATTTGATTCACATGAGCAGTCTTGACCTTTTTTTTCTGAGAATATGTCACCCTTATATAGTGCCATTTCATTTTTATTTGAAATTATTTTAAGTAATTGCATAAAAGTTGTATTTGGTTTTATTGCAAATTCAAATTTATCTTTACAAACACTTTTTTAACTGAAAAATTAAGTTCATGAAAACAAATAAGTATGTGATTGATTTTTACATATTTTTCTTATCTCATACATCTCGCCACCACAACAATGTGTAGATGCTATTCAGATTTCAGACACTCCCAAATACATGTGAAGGACTGAAGTGAGATGAAATCCTTCAGTCTAATACATTGGGGAGGCCGAGCGTCCGGGTAGCAATCACAGCATAACGCTATGGAACGTAATTAGTTCAAATAGAATTAGCTGTTCACTCTGGCTATAGCCATGGGAACTGCGCTTCTAAAGTTTCTAATTATCTGGCTCTGGCTTTAAAAGCAGCACCAGTGCATTGCCTATCTGCAGCCAGTGGAATCTAGCTCACAGTAATGAGTTTGGAGGAGGAGGTTTAAATCTGGGCTCTCAGATGAACATAATGAGCCTCACCTACAGAAAAGCGGTCAGGGGCCTGATCAGTCAGCCTAAAAAATGAGGGTTCCAGATGTGCTTCACAAAATGCACTGTATATTTAGGGCTAAAGTGACTGTTAATTACGTATTGAATGATGCAACAAACAGAGCGAAGATGCCAAGACTCCATCTCCTCTCAGCTCACGTGTGCCAGAAGGGTACTGCTCAGCTGTGGCTCTGTGCTATCTGCGCGGTGACAGGAAGGGGATCCAGGGTGATGTAAAGCACGCACACACATCCCCCATGATGCATCAGGCTTCAGGGCTGAGGCCTCAGCTTGTCACACTCAAGCATGCTGGGATGTTGCCAGGACAACGTGACGTCAGCATTGATATGCGTGTATGTCTTTGGCTTCTCTGGGACTGAGCCAGGTTATGTGCAGTGTGTGTCTAAACTGGTCACTATATCTCAGTCTGTCATACCCCAACCCACTGCTGTATCTAAAAAGAAGAACTTTTTTTCTCTCAATGTAGAAAAAAATTATGTTACTAGAATTAATTGTTCTTGTTTTGAGTAGTTATGCTTAATGTGATTTGTAGAATTACATTGTTGTGCTGAAACCTTTTGCTTAGTTTCTCAAAATACCTTAACAACAATAAATTATGCAACAATAAATATCTTTAGCTGTGATTAGCTTCCAGATGTCCCATTCTTTAATGTTTTCTCAGACTGACTATAGGGCACATCATGTACTGGTTCTCCTCCTATATACACACAGAAATCAACCCTTGTAGAGGAGAGAGGAATGCGGGTGAGTGGGGAGGACAGCCCACGCGTTACAGAGACACCTTATGAGAAAACGAACAGACTTGAAAGAGGGGGGAAAACTGGGCCGCCAATTCTGAGCGTAATTTCCTGTGATGTCAAAGTTGGCAGACAGAGAGGAAAAGGAATTTGAAGGAAACATTAGTGTTAGATGTGAAAAGGGGGAGTTGGGAGGAGGGGGGGGGGTATCCAGGGAAATGTGGAGGGCTGGGTGAAGGTGTCAAACCATTACTGCTATTTGTTCCTCATACTATATACTACTGGTCCGCTTAATAAAAGCCAAGTATTTAAGGTAATGTAAAATGTCTTTAGAAACATGCTTTATGAGATTTTTCACATCTACAAGCCCCATGAATCCAAAACTATAGGTGTAAATACAAAAGCCATAATGTCAAGGTATTAGTGGAAGTCTTAGTAGTGAAGTGTGTAATAACTGAATGTGTCAAACAGAGTCAGGAAAATAGTTATGATAAGTCCTTGTGTTAAACCAGTGGTAGGTGTGTTTGTCTTGGAATCACAGAAGTACTGGTATTATGCACTGATGTGCTTGATTAATTCTTTCTTGTGCAGCTGTCGATGTAACTGTCAATTCCATTTAGTAGTAAACACAAAGGTGTGAAGGTGTATAGCATTAGAGGTGCTAACAGTTGTGCTTAGTTTAATAGAGCAAGTTATGCTTCAGGAAGACTTTTTATAAAGTAATTTAAGTACAAATAAACTAATAAGCAAAGACATTATATTTAGGAAGCAATCTTCAGCATCATAGTACAAAGCTAAGATCGTACAGCAGTGGTATTTTAAAATACATTGCAATAGTAATATGTGTATAATTCATTAAAAATTAGATTTTTACTTTTGTGTTTCCATTAAAACAAAAGTTGTACAAATTTGTGTCTGTGCAAACATCATCTCGTGGGCTATCGACTTTGTGGAGTTAGATGGGTAATTTACAGCATCGATAGTGCCTAGGCAGAGGGGTGTTTCTCACTGCCGGGAGAGTGAGGGCCACTTGGAAGCACTTAGGGGCCCCGGGTGCTGGGGTTGTCTCTGGGGTTAATGCAGCCAGCGCTGCTGCCTCTGACGGATGGCTGGGAAGCCCCAATAAATCAGCCTTTCCTCTGCCAGGAAAGATGGAGGGTAAGGGGACCACTCCAGCCCCGTCAGGCCCCTCCCTTCAGAGAGTACATCAGAGTGCACCTCTCCTCATGCAGATACACTCCAGACCTGCACTCATGCCTTGCCCAAGGGGCCCTGGGCACTCTCACCTCAAAGTTTGAAGCGCATTAGGACAGAGGGAGGAGAGGACTGAGAGGAGAGAGAAAAGACAGTGTTATAGAGGCTGATTAATTAAGGGTTCTCGCTGGCTACAGAATAGATGAAGTTTCAGGATCAATTAATTAGCCAGCGAGCCTACGCACGTCAATGTCTCTAATAGGCTGCTCTCATTTGCAACTTTTATTACCCTGCCACTGTGAGTGACTCCCAGACAATCACATGTATGGAGAGACAATGTATGGAGCTATTCAAAAAGAATGGCCTGGACCCCTGTGATTATATCAAAGCTCACACAGAAGAAGTAAATACAAGCTTAAACACATGTTCTTAGCAGCAGCTAACTCCATATAATGTACATGCACACGTTCATTTACTGTGAGGCTGAAGCATGAAGAGCCACATTATACTTTCTCATGTGAACCATTAGTTAAATTACAAAGCCAGCTGTCTCTCTTATTTCTCGCTATTGCATTAGCCGTGCGAGCTGCCAGCGCCGTCACTTCCACTCAGGCAGGTGAAGTCAAGTCGGAATTTAATACAATTTGGTGATGAATGCCGGCAAGCGGTGTAAAACGTCTCCAAATGGTGCGATTTTTTTTTTTTCTTTTTGAAAGCTTTCCGCTCTATACGTGCCTATTGATAAGATAAAAGAGGCGCGAGATGAAAGTGAAGTGAACCAGGGGGAGTGGGGGAGAGACAGGATGCAGAGGTACAGCCGGATTAGTGCCTGCTTTAATTGGCTCACTGAGAATTCTCCTCACTTTTTCATCCAGATTACACATAGATTTTTTTTTTAACATCCACACTAGTATCACAACTTTCCCACTTCATTTGTAAAGGTGGAAAGACTGTTAACAATGGAAGATGCAATTGATTGGCATGATCAATAGGTTTGATACTGACTATATCTCATTCATTTTAATAGATGCTTTAATTCGTTTGATATTTCCAAGCACAATGTTATAGTAATGAGTCTACATAACCATTGACCTCCATTTGCAGTTATGTTTACAGTTAGATAATTACTACTATACGTGCAACTCTTTGAGCTCATATGAAACAGAGAGACAATTAGTGTGACAGCCAGAATTAGATGCAGGCCAAAGCAGCACATGCATCTTCCATAGGTCACTGCACACTTTTGTTTACATTGATGCTGTGGTTCTCTGGTTATGGGTGAGTGCAGATTTATAGTTCTTTTCTTTTGTCATAGTAAAAGTATAATTGATGTTTTGATATAGTTGTGGAGGTCAAATGGAGATACTTAGGAGAATGACATAAAACAGGCACCTTTAACCTTTTGTTCAGTAGAGATTGGCAATTAAAGGGCTTAAATCATTTAAATGATTCTAGTGCAGGTATATGGAGTTTAAAAACACAGTGGAACACTTCTTACCACATCACAAGGTAGACCAGAGTGTTTTCCATTTAAGAGAAGAGCTATCCTAAATATGCAGGGTTTGTGTGTTAAACGTGTCTGCATGAAATTAAACACAACTCCAGGTATGTTTTTGATGAGGAAATGACGACATAACATAGATCAGAAAACAGAGTGAAACGGGCCCTTTGATGTAGTTGCTATTACTTACATATAACCAAAACAGATTAAACGGCGCAATATAGCGCGTTTTTCACTTTGATTTAAACTGCAGAAATCATCATGTAAATGTATTTATTTATGTTCCTTTAATTTTAGTTAGTTGAGTAGTATAAATTATTCTCCTAAATAAACTAATGATAAATCAAATTCGCCCCTGATTTGTACCAAAATCATTTCACTGTGACCACTACAATATTGGCAAAATCACCTATAGTTGAGCTTTCACAGTGTTAAAACTTGTCATCTCCCCCACACTTTTGGTCTTTTTACTAGCTCGTTTTAGTCACATCTACTCGTGACCTCTCCAAATGAACTACGTTAAGCCTTTTTTTCTGTCTCGTACACTTTCTCAATTCCCCTAATTTTTTTCTACTGTGGTTCTTGGCCTCAGATTGGGGTCAAGAGTTTACTAGGGGAAAACATTTGGAACTGGTGGCATGGAGCCCAGAACTTTTCACAGACCAAAAAAAAAAAAAAAAAAAAAAATCCAAAATAAATGTCTGTTCTTGCACACATTAGAGAGAGCATTAACCTGCCCTAGCACTGGCTCTCCAAATGTCTCCATTACTGCCTGCCCGGAACAACACACTCTCCGCCAGTCAGCAATAAAACCCAAAGCTTTGTACTCTTCTCCCTTCTTCGCCGTCAATTGATGCGAGCAGAAAAACAGAGAGAGAGAGGCAAAATAGAGGCAGACAGGCAGGGGGCACGGTGCAATCTTTGGTTGCGTTCACAAAGGGATCCAAGATGAAAATAGAGAAAAACAGGGTCCGCGGCGCGTCTATCCGTCAATGGCTACACTATCTGCTCGCTTTCACTCACCGTCAGCGCGCCGTTGATGTTATCAGCGGGTCGATAAGTCGCCGGCCGTTTGAATAGACAGGCTTGTGTTTCATTTCAGAATAAAAAATGGTAGTATATGGAGTTATGTGGGAGCAGGAATGGGATCGGATCAGACTTCATAACGCTAAACTCCTCTGCACACGGAGCTTTATTGCAGGGCAGTCAGTGTATCCACCTAAGCGGCTTGCTGGGCCGTTATTCTATATGTGTAGGTAGGGCTACCGCACAATACAGAGAAAATGTATTTGACATGACATGCTGGTCTTAACTTCTGATTGATGTTTAGGGAATGGAGTTCAAAGCTTTTTCAATGCCACTTCAGCCAATCATCTACCACTTATTATGCATTCATATAGACTATCATTTGACCTATATTTTACATCAGATGACCTCCCTAACTCTAATTTCCTAATTTTCCTAAACTAAGCTAAATGGGAGCCAGGCTCATGACCAAGAGTTTGATGATAAAGAATAGGATTACTAGGCCTAGTGATACTAATCAATCCTAAAACTAGTATTGAAACTAGATACTCATTTAAAAAAATATCAATACTGAACACTTTGACAGTTTCTGATCTATATAAGAATACCATGTGGTAATTGTAAAAAATAAACTATAAACTAGCCTACTACTGAAAAAAAATAGTATTGTAACAACATTAGTGGCCAGTGGTCACTCGGTGCTTCTGACCTAAGTAAACATATAAAACACTGCAAAAAAGATATTCTTTTGATATTGATAACAGTTATCACAGGTTACATATTTTTCTAATAATGTGCAGTATTAGGCACATGAGGCCTTACACCTCATAACTCCTCTCCCCAGCCAACCCTCTCCTCAAGGGCAGCTCATTCTCCAGGTGTCAAGGGCCTTCCCATGCGCGAGGAGGGGAGGAGCAGAGATCAAAAGTAGGGAGCGACAGAGCATGCCGTCACCTTGGGAGGAGAGAGAGATAGAAAGGATGACGCTACTCTTCCTCCTCTTCCTCCTCTCCTTCCTCTCCTTCCTCTCCTCCTTATGTTTAATCATGAGCTTGTTGATGCTGATCCTTACCTCCGATTCCCTGCGTTTCATTAAAGCACTGCCCTCCTTCTGATCCATCCGGAGCTCTGCTGCAGACACGTCCCGGGAGCAGGCGTCGGAGCTGTGCCTGTGAGTGGATGATGTTATCGCTGCACAAAGCTGGAGAATGTGTGACGATGGAGTGCGCTGATAACCCCTTTAGATGTCAGTTTCATATGATACAAAAATAAGAAGAGATGAAATCCACATCACAATCAGGGAGTATACAGGCTGCTATGGAAACAGGCCAGACTCACTGCATTTATTTATTTTTATTGCCACATACTGTATATAATAATAAATAAAATGAAGTTCCATTATTTAACTTAAGATTTAGCTCAGCGTGATCGTACATTATAAAGCCAATATATGACTAGGGCTGCACATTTTTGAAAAAAAAATCTACAAATAGATTTGTGATTTATGTTTAAAAGTGGGATTCTGTTCAGAGTGAACATTGTAAACTTCTCCAGGGGCATTAACATTTCAGTGAGGACTGAAATATGACCTGCTAAACAAATCCTGTACATTTCAGAACATGTTTGTAGAGGTCAAATTACCAGTACAACAAGATTTATCTATACAAAGAGTGTTTTGTTATTTGCTACCTGCTACCCTTCTAAAAATGTCCGTTCACTGACCCCATCTATCTGTCTTTCTGTCTATCTAATTTTAGCTACGGTTTTGGTGTGCTAATGGATAAAAGTGAATATGATTTGCACTTTGGGAATGTAGTGGCAGAGTGGTGAACACTGATACATCTCAACTATGTGTGTTTTACCTTCCTGCAATGCAAAAAACTGGCAAAATGTTTTTTTACTTTACAATGACACTTGATCTAAAACATGAAATACAGTACTTACAATATTTTTAGTTCTCATAGATCTGACATCTTAAAGAAACTGGAATAAAATGCTTCTCCAAATGCATAATGCAAGTTCTTTAGCCATTTCCTAATAATCTTTAAAAAGACATGAGCTGCTTGCGTTGTCACTGAGTTATTTTGATACCTGTATATTTCTCATCTTCTTGATTGACGCGTCTGTCAGCAGTGCCATTTCTCTGCGCTTGTCTCCCCGCTGCGCTCCCTTGCTGAAATTTCTTTTGATTAGCCGCCTTTAAGTTAGCTTTTAGAGTGCGCGAGCTGCTGGAGAGAGAGTGTCATCTGCTCTTTGTTTACAAACGTGCTTATTTTAATGCAGACGATTTGTGCATTTCCACATCTAGAGACTGTGATTAACCACTATGACTGTATTTTTATATGATAATGGCTGCATGATGGCAGGAGCAGTAATGTTATACTGCTTTGTTTAGCTATAGGTAATTTGTTAGGAATAGTTGCCCACAAAAAGGTCAAAGGTCGACTTAGAAAAATATGCCTTTTAGAATTTATAAAATGCATTGCTATGTTGCTAAATGCTAGTGAGAGTACATCTTTAATCTTTTATGAATTCTAGCATGGGTCATGTTAGGTCTTATGAATGCTAACGTAATGCTAATGTTTATCCAGTGCTTATCCAATGCTTATAATTTTACAAGTTTACAGTGTTTGTGCTGGGCTTATGAAAGATGCTAATTGGCAGTAATGGCAATAATTACAGCATCTGTATTAAAAAAAAAAAGCAAGGCTGCTGCTTAGAAAAAACGTATTAGCAGATATATTTGTTATAGCTTATGTTAAAACGTATTGCAAATATACACCGTTTCAGAGTTTCCTTAGAGGCCAGTTTGTAATTTTGATGTGATGTGACAATTTTTGTTTACTTTGTTGCTTTTTATTTCCTTGAGAGGTAACTAAAACGTCTTCAGAGAGTTGACACTTACCTGTGATTGGTTAATTCTGCCTGTCACTCACTCCAAGCTCAATGGAGGCTGACCAATCGCAAAAGTTGATGACGAAAAGAAGATGCTGTACTGTACGTCTGTGTGTTAGCATTAAGCAGAGCATCACAATCTATCAATCCATATGAACTGACAGCTCATCACTATTCAGATCAGATCATTGTCACATCATTTTGTATTCAATCTAACCTCACATTACTGACATTTCCTCATATTGAGAAATCTTTACGGACAAACACTGAACTGTTTAAATCACTGCCTAATACACTGTAGTCTTATAGCCTTACTGTTGTCTTTACATCTCCATTACTGCTGCACATCCTTCCCTTAAAGCTCTCTATAGTGTGTCTGTGTGAGTCTATGTGTCTGTGTCCACATCAGCGTCTCCATCTGTCTCCCTTTATCACGAGCCAGTGCTTCTCCTGTCTGCGGCTCTAACACCTCTCCTTTATCTGATGCCTGTATATCCAGCTCAATCGCACACAGCATGTCTCTTCCACTCCTCTCTCCATCTCTTTCTTTCTCGCCATGTCATGCGATGCCCCATTACTTGTAACTCTTTCTATATTTATTTAAAGCTTCCAGTTGAGTTCTTTACAGATAGAATGTGAGTGCTGATTTGCTGCCTGTATTTGCCTGTCGTTCCGTGACTGCTAGGGGTCGAAGTGGTGGCTCTGCTTAGGGCTCTGGTTGGCTGGGCCCATCTGTCAGTCAAAAAAACTTGACCTCTGGACCTGGTCGGCAGCCAGCCATATCGCCTCTTTGACAGAATTATGAAAATCCCTGTCTATTGCTCATTGGCCCAATTGAATTACAAGCGGCGCCGTGTTGCGTGGAGGGTTTTTAAACGGTTGATTTAAGGCGCGCTCGCACACACACACACGCACACAGATGTACACACAGACTCACACAGTTCTGTCTGCTAGAGGATGCTCGTTGACTATTTATTCCATCTATTTACAGAGGCCGATTGTCTCTCTTTTCAGAGCTCTCATGTTTTGATAGATTTCTGATTGAGTTTTCCCAGTCTTTCTGAGTCTGTTTGTGTCTTAATATGCCACCGAGGCTTTTGTTTTCATCACACTGTTTCTGCAGTTTATGGTAAATTATTTGCTTCGTAGGACGTCTATTCTGCGCCATTTCTCCCTACAGCACTTCACATCTGTTGTCATTTCATTACAGACATTTATTTGACTCCATGTGCCTGCCAAGACACTCTGGGTAAATCACAGTGTTATTTTGTCGGCTGGCTCACACCTGAGAGGAGGGAAAAGGCAGAAAATGGTCTTATTTTTGACTCCAGCCACTCGTTTTATTGGTCGTAGCCACCAGCTCAGCCAGCCTGTTTATCAGCAGCATATTCTCAGTGAAGGAGAATGGGGTTTGAGTGAGCTGGTGTGTGCTCAGTGGGTACAGTGCATTCATTCAGTGTGATTCTTCTCTGACTGACTGGCTCGCCCTCCCACAGCCACAGTGACAGGTTGCTACTTGTTAGACCTGAGCCTGCCTGCTGTCTCTGGGCCCATTTGACTGACTGACTTGTGGTATTTCTGCCTCTTCTGTTTGTCTTGGTGTCTGCCTCTCTGCGCTCCTGCCTGATTGCCTGTCTACCTGTTTGCATATCTGTCAGCGTCTCATCCGGGGCGCCCCGAAAATGGATAGTCCCTCCTAGCGAGATTTTTCCATTCAAAGCAACTTTTGGGTTGTAATAAAAAAGACCTACAACATATCAGCCTCTCTGTCCATCTTCGTTTCTGCTGTGCTGCAGGGAAGTCTGCTGTTATTGTGAGAAAAAGTGGTGTTTTACACAAATCACAGACACAAAGCCACAGGTACGAAAATACGTTTTGACATTTACTTTTAGGAAACTGAATCAATTGTTAGCAAAGTAAACACTACATTGGACGGTTTTCAGTCTCTCTCCTATTCCTGTTTAAATAGTCTTAGTAACCAGTAACCAACACCTTGTCAGTTTCTTATATTCTAAATATTTTTTTCTCTGCATTTGACCAATCATTCAAATATGGCTTGGTATTTAATCTAATTTAAATCGAGATTGAGATTCAGTCATGTTCATTCTTTAATTTTCTTAGACAGCGAATCTTCTGCATCATACAAACAGATCATTTGGGGCAAAGTTTGGACTTAAAAGTAATACATTTGGCTATTTTTGTGTTAAATTGCAATGATTAAAAGTCTGACTTGTTTTTGTTTTTGAAATAAAAAAATTAAATAAAATCAAAATTTGAGTTAAATCAAAGGGAAAACATTGATTATTGATCGCCCAACCCTATTTCAGTATTGTAGCATGTGCATGTTTTAGCCTAACGGGCAAAACCAAGTTACCCAAGAAACACACCCAGACTCAGGAAGAACAAATTCCACACAGACAGGCCCCATAGGTAATCTAGATGTTCTTGCTGTCAAGTGAGATATGTCGAGATCACGCTCCATGAACTCTCTCACAGTCACATGCGTATAATGTTATTGTTTAGATTCAGAATTACTTCATTCATTCCCCAATAGGAAATACTTTACATTTTGTCAATAATTGTTTTGCTAGTCATAACTGAGTGAGTAAGTGAGTTTAGGGGTTCTTCTCATCCAAACACATTTCATTACATTGTTGACTACTAGAATGTGTTAACTTGTAAATTTTCTATCTAAATCTAAATTTCTAAATGTGTACCCATTAACACTATACAATACATCTACATCAACATCGCATATAGAACAAATATCAATCAGGCATATTAACAGAGTGAGTGACTTTCCAATGCTTTGTGGAAAACATGTCCCCAGTGTGTCTTTACATGTAATTTGCACACATTACACATTTAACAGCTCTTTACAAATAACTGAAACAAGTATATGCTATTATTTATTCATTAGCCTTACAACATGCCTATTTATAACAACAGAAATAGGGCCAGTATGTTAGTCATAATTATATTTCCCATTCATTTATAATTGTGTCTCTAACCTCTCCCACAGTCTGTTACTGTTTGCCCATATCTGTCTCCTGGTTTGGCATTGTTTTGTTTTTTTCCTTCTTCTTCTTGAGAAAGCAACCCACCCACGGTTGTCTGGTCTCGATCTCCATGGCGACCTAATCCCCCACCAATCCCAGAACAGGAGCGTTTGAGTTAAGACCCAGCATGTTACAGCAGCCTGTCATCAGCGATCACTGGATAGACTTAGTTTGGATGGGAGAGACAGCTCAAGGCAATTGTGAGCGTGCATGCATGAGTGGCCTTGGAGTATGGGGTATTTATTATCCCTTAAATCCATGTCTACAAGGGGTATGCAATATTGACAAAATTAAATACATATTTTTAATCTGCCATATTCTACCACAATGATGTTAAAATAGAGATTTTTTTACAGTAGAAGGTAATTTTCACGAGTAAAATAATAGTAGTTTCTATAAAATTACCATGTGGTCTTATAATAGTTCATTCTATATACATTCTAGTATTGATATGTCAATCTATTAGGTAAGGCAAGTTTATTTGTATAGCACAATTCATACACACAGTTCAAAACAAATTCAAAGTGCTTTATAGAATAAGAAAGACATTAAAATCACAATACAGTCAAATCAAAAGATAAATAATCATCATAAAATTAACATTAAAGGAAACGAGTGCAGAATAAAAAACTTTTATCATTTATCTTTAAATTAAACTTGCTAGAAGTATACTATATTTATGTGTGCGTGTCCATGCTGTGAAAGTGAGTGACCGATTGGACAGGTCATAATGAATCCCGAGGAACAGTTGGCATGAGCAGGGGCCATGCTATTAACCTCTGCGCCTGGTAGCCTCATCGCCAAGCCTGCCGGTCTGCCTGTCTCCATGGCCTAATGATACACTCTCACACACTCGCGCAAAACCTGTCCTTTCTAATCAATTTCCCATTCAAGTGAAAAGTATTCCGCATTGTCCAATCATCTCTATTCACAGCATCAAAGAGCCTCTGCCAGTATCAAGAAAAGACATTTTTACCTCCCACTCAAGGGAAGTTACATTTGAAAACTATTTGATATTTATTCGTCTGAAGAGGTCCTCCATAGCAGCCAGATCACATTTCACTGTGTTTTATACCCACCATTACAGTTATCAGAAAATTCTGAGAGGGTTTTCTATCTCAGTGCAGTAATAGAAGAGATACAGTTCAGAAATGTGCACAGCTTTGCTTTTGATCTGACAAGGCCGCTGTAGAGTAGTTTATGTGTTCACTCAATAAAACTAGTACCCAAATTTCAAAATAAGTTATGATACTAAGTGTAAAAAAATTCACTGCCGTATTTGATCTGTGCTGAAAGACCAACAAGAGAACAGGTGTAAAAATATTGTGCTATTGAATTTAAGCTCAGAACAACACATATAAATAATTTGATGCAAAAGCCCTTTGATATAAATATGATATATAATGATATTATACACCGTTTTTTTATTGTTGATATATCAATTAAAGGGGCACAATGTAGCTTTTCTGTCAGATGGTCCACCACCTGCGTATCTTCATGGAGAGGCTATTGTGTTGCTTGAAATGTTCCACTGTAAGCTTTTAAACTTATTTCTCTTACTGGGGATAAGCAGGTACCACCAATAGACCAAGCTACATGTCAGATCTGTGGAGACGCAAGCCTGTTCACTGAAGAATGTAATGGTATAAATGCATGTTTAATGCCATTTTATGGAACATTCCAAACTGAACAATAACATGTCCATAGAGACAAGCAGGTGGCAGAACCCCCACAAGAAAAGTTAGTGCTGTGCCCCATGACGGTTTGCATCTTGTCTGACTAGATGCAAAAGATATAGAGGCAGTTCAAATATTTGTGTTACTGTACAAATGTAGCTGTAAGTAGTTACATAGCTAGCTTGTTTCTCCATAAATTATTATGTTTTTATTACTGAATGAGTCAAGTTGATAGAGCTTTTTTATTTTGCATGATCTAACATTAAAGATTTAAAGGGGCAGTTCAAAGATTATGACAGATGAAAACCTGGAAGTAGACTTGTACATGCCTGCAGAAATTACAGCCTGTGCTGCATTTAATGAGTTTGTGGCTGCATCGTTGGCCGTCTTTACGAATGAGGGAAATAAAAAAAATCGTCTTGACATGATGGGAAAATCAGACATGAAAAGTCATGTCATATTGCTACACCAGTGGCTGTAAACGTTCTTTAATAGTCTGTGCTTGGCTTTTGTATGCAGGGGAGTGAATGAAAAAACTCCATAGGAAATCCTTAGAGGAGCGAGGGAGCACCTGGCGCTGTCTGTACTCATAACAAATGACAGGGCCAGGATTAAGACTACATTTGTATCAGTGCCAGCTTGATACATCCATTCACTGTTCTCATTTCCGTAACTGTAATGCACTATGCATCAGTGAGCTAGTTTAAAAAAAAAAAAAAGGTATGTTGGAATGTCCCAGAATCAACCTCATTAAGGTTACAGACAGGGACAGGCTTGCAGTAATATCAAATGCACCTCATTCCATCTGTGAATTTACCGAGGCAGTGTTGAGTTGATGCAATTGGCAGGACAGGGCCAGGGAGTTCATTATGGGAGAGATGCTGAGAGACAGGTGGATGGTTTGATTTGACCAAATTAGAAATTCAAGGAAAGAAGAAACAGAAAAATAATTTGGAAAAGTTAATTTTACAAGTTAATTTGAAATTTGCTTTAAAAATTTGTTTTTGTGAGTTTCTTCAACCAAAATCAATATTTTTTCCCAGGCATTGCTATGTTTTATTTTTATTGCATGATTGTGGTCAAGGTAGAGTGGTTGCCCTAAAATAAAAAAGTTAATGGTCCATCTTCCTATCCCAATCCCCAATTGTTGGCGCAGTGCCGTACTTAGGCAAGACTGGATTTGCAATTTTTGTGTGTTTGATGATGATAGGCAGTTGTGGCTACAGAAGCTTCAAGAAGTGAATGAATAATGCACTCTACAACTTAGGCATACTTCTTCATTGAGATTGAATTGCTAACGTTACCAGATTCCAATTAAAGGTGCATTGTGTAACTTTTATGGTGGCGGGTCCATCAAACAGTTGTCTCCATGGAGATGTTTTTGCTTTGTATGGAATGTTTCACAGCATGGTATTAAACATTTCTTTCTTCATGGAGACCAAACCAGACCAAGTTACAGGTCAGATCTGTGGAGAGGCAATCCGCTAACTATCAGAATGCATGATTTTCTAGGTATTTTTGAGCTATAAAACCACCTATAATTTAATACCTGTAAGGTGTAGCTGTTTAATGTAATACTGTGGAACATTCCAGGCTGAGCAGTGACATATCCATAGAAACAAGCAAGTGACGGACCCCCAACCAAAAAGTTACGTACTGCACCTTTAACAATGTATCTCTTGTCTCAGCAGGTGCCTCCATACGGCCAGCAAGGAATGGGAGGCTACGGTCAACAGCAACAACCACCACCGCAGCAGCAGCAGCAGCAGCAGCAGCAGCAGCAGCAGCAGCAGCAGGCAGGCCAGCCTGGAACCCCCCCATACTTCAGCCCTCCTCAGCAGACCCCCCCAGGACCTACCCAGGGCCCGTACATGCAGACAAGGCCACAACCACAACAGGTACCAGCGCATACATCCTACAACCAACCAAAACATCCACTCTCCGTGCCTGTTTTTATAGTGCAACACAAGCATAAATACATATTGCTCTTGTTCAAGGTCGCACAGATGTCACTTATCAGAAACAACATCAAGAATAATATTTGAAACATCAGCAGCGAAGGGATTTCAGCCAATTCTTTTCCATGGCCTGTATTTTATTATTTCGCTGGTGCGGGGGATTGTAGCAAGCATCTTAAGGGATAAATGCATGCAGTGGGTGTGTGTTTGAGTGTAAACATGTGCTATCCTCATGCATTATTCATGAGAGGTATTTTAGGTTCATCTCAATCTCTCCCTATCTATTCCGTAGTACAAAAAAAGGACATCTGAATGTGGTTCACATATTGGACAGCCAAAGTGCACAAAGACAGTATATGTGTGTGTGTTATATATATATATATATATATATATATATATATATATATATATATATATATATATATATATATATATATATATATATATATATATATATATATATATATATATATATATATATAAAATCTCCCATGCACACAAATAGAGCGACTGCCAGAGTAAACCACATCCACAGTACAGCAAAGTGCCTGATATGGATCGTGGCCTCATCCTGCCAAGTCTCCGTATGGTGTTCTAGGAGATTTTTTTCCATTTTGTTCCAAGGAGAAGTTGAGTTCAGCCAGTTGTTTTGGAGTTGACTGAAGGCTGCGCATGTGTTTCCCATCCGCTGTGCAGCCCGTGTGGAGCGGCTCTGGCTAGCAGCTCCAGTTTTGATGCTAGCGGAGCACAACAAGGCATGATGAGGAGGGAGATTAGGAGGAATGAGGAGGAGTGGCATGGATAGAGGATCAGACAGGGTCAACAGAGAGGCAGAGGAGATGCACAACAATGGACAGAATCATCTTCAATAAATGATAATAAAAATATGCCTGGGACTGCGCATGCTGATGAACATCCTGTTTACCCGAGAAATCTTGATATTATGCAGCATTTTAGTTTAACCCAAAATAAGTATTGATGCTGCAGGTATCTGAAAACTGCTATCCTTCATGCTTTCAAAGAGAGAAATACTACATATTTTAGTAATGGGTGGCATGGTGGCACTCTGGAGTTTGCATGTTGTCCCCTTGCCTGCGTAGGTTTTCTTTTGGTGCTCCAGTTTCCCCTACCATTAAAAACAGTGGGACTATCCACGTTAAATAAAGGCTAATGAAAATAATAATAATAATAATAATAATAATAATAATAATAATAATAATAATAAATACAATTAGACAAAAATTAGACATGAGACTGAATCCATAACTAGATAGGACTTATGTGTACACTATACACCAAGTGACATATTGAACCCTAACAACAACAAAAATATAAATGCAATGTAATAATCACAGCATGTTAACCCAAACACTTTTAATAGTAACATTTTGCTCTGAGTTCAAGTTTTTCAGTATTCAAAAATATTCTACAAAAGAGCACAGGGGCAGTGTATCTAGAAAGATACTTTAAACTGCATCCTCTCTGCAGCCGCTTGGCCAGTATTATGGTTCACAAGTACAAAAAGAGACTGAACAAATTGATACTTTTTGACATGTGAAGTATGCGTGCTACTTATACTATGATTTACCAAGATGTAGTTAAAGCTTTCTTTAGACAGCTCTGAATATGGAGCAACTCGAGACAAATATGCAAGCAAAAAGCCAGCCATTTTGAAACAATGGCTGGTGTCAGAATAGGAAATCGTTAGTCCTAGCATAGTAATTTTAAACACTGAGTGAAGGTTTCAGCTGCCATGCCTATTGTCTCCCATTTTAAAAAGCACTTATGTCTTAACTAACACACTCGCTCTCTATAGAGTAATGCTGTACGCTGTGAGGAGAGGCTGGGATTCATGGCTTGACATTTTGTGGCTGTATTATGGTCTGTAGTCATCACTGCTGATGATATTGCAGCAATTGACCCCATATGACCTTTCTTCAATAGATTCCTGTTCAGTCTAACCAGTGATTGGTCCATGGCACATCTTATATTTACTTATTGTTTTAGTATAGTGGACCTTTACTATATGTGTACTAGATGAGCAAATAAAAGCACAAAATCAAATCACAAATTAGCATGTGATTCCAATAATCTTAATAGTCTGATTATGTTCAAGATAATGCTTGCAAAGTAACAAATTATTACAGACTATGCTAATTAACAAAGCGATTGGATAGCTAAATGTTCAACAATTCAGAGCACAGCACCAAGCTAACTACTCTTGGGATGCTTTTCTGGTCTAGAATGGTTTTCGAGCTATTTCTGTTTAAAAAAGTAGCTACTTATTTTGTTTAACTTTAATTTACTATGCTTGTTAAAAAGAACATTAACAGAAAACTCTTTCATTGCCCCTATAGTAAAAACAACAACCTTTTATTTGTCCAATTTTCAAACAGCAGCAAAGATTACATTATCTTGTTAGTATAAGGCAGCTTTTGGTCTATAAATAACCAACATATAGCAATCACTACCGAATGAATTTGTTTTCAACTTGCAACATATAACAATAAAAACAAATCTGTGCAGTTCTATTTAATAAGATTTCTTACATGTTTACTTCTGTTCCCATATGTCTGTTTTTCATTCAAATACATGCACATAAGAGAAGTTGCAATCAGCATACAAGCTTGTTAATGATGCATAAAAGCCACAATACCTTCTCTAGTCAGTGCATCAACGGCGCAGTCCCGCTGTCTTTACTTCTAATCAAAAAAACGCCTTCCCATGTGTTACTTTATGCCCTGCACCAGGCTCAGCAGGCAGCCAGCGCATACCTCCTTGGTCTGCTCACTAGCAAGCTCAACATTGAACACAAGTCAATCTATTTTGCCAGCTAATAAGCATCCAGTCCTATATTTTCACATGCACGTTGCTCTTTGCTGCTTGACCCACTGCGAGGGAAGAGGAATTTTAATTTGTTCCAACTGAACAGAGGTGATGGGTGTAGTATGGCTTGGAGGAAATAAACAGTGTAGCTGCTAATGGATGGATTTATATGTAGAACCTTGTTTGGTAAGGAATGTAACAAAAACAGTTCACACAAGAATAATTTATAAACCAGGGCAGGGTGATATGGCCTAAAAATTTTATCACAAAATAATGCATGTGATAAACAAAATACATCATATCCACACCCTTTACCCCACTAATATCAACTTGTAAAGTTTTACTTTAAGTTTTGCTTCCACTTTACAAATCCTTTCTCTGTCATTATTAGTGTTTTAATAGTATCTGCAGAAGCCATGCTCATTGTAAAAGCTGCTTTTGATGTTAGCTACAGCTAACCAAATGTTGTTTTTTTTAATGACAGTAAGTTGGAGATGTACTTATCTGGTTCACATGCTTCTGCTGCTAACTGCAAGCCATCTTCATTGTCTTTAAAAAACAATATTTATTAATAAAATATAAGTATATCATGGGCAATATGATATGACCAAGTCCTAATAAACATTGTAATGGCATTGAATGTACTTATTTGTCCCCATAAATATCTGTGTGCTTAAGCCTTCACTCCTGTTGAGGATCATGGGTAGAAATATCTGAAATATCTGGTAGTCTACTGTTCAGGTGATGGGAATTACCCACACTCCCAGACAGGGAAATTGAGGATTTTCACTTGTATGACTTTCTCGAAAACATTTAAGTTTGACATTTTTGGAAAGTGATGTTGAATTTGACCACAATTTAAAATAGTAGTGGTGTTTCATTGGTGGTGTCGAGTTGTGTGTGTACTCTAATCAGCCGAATGTTCTGCTGCAATTGTGAGCGGAGAAAAGGTCGAGGCATGACCTTTGTGTGTGATTCTTGGCTGAAATGAGACATGATGTTAGCCTCTGTCTCTCTCTCACACACACACATGCACAAACCACACACACACACACACACACACACACACACACACACACACACGCCTGCAACAGTATACTGCAGATTAGGATGTCATTGTGCTATTGACCCCAGTTCTTTGACCCTGCATTACTCTGAGAAATCTAAGCTGAAAAGTTTTTTATTTTGTTCTTCCGCCTTTCTGCTTGGTTCCTTTGCCTCCACTCCACTCCCATTAACCCTAGCCAGAGGACATCCTCCAGTTGATGGAGCCATTCCAGCTGCCTTTGACACCGAATTTGCTCTGCACCCGACCACTATTAGCTGGTTTTGTAACAAATCGAGGGAAAACACCGCCGCCTTTTGAGTCTATTGCACCGCTGTGACCTCATCTGATTGCAGTGAGCAGAGCAGGCTAAAAGACTTTTCCAAGACTGATAGAAAAGAAAGAAAAATAAGAATATGAAGTATAGGTGGGAGTCTGAAAACACAAGTATATGTTTTTCTTCTGAACTGTTTGTCAACCAATAGAGACATTCAAAGCACATCAAATTTTAGTGTCACAATTATTGTGAGAAGAAACTAGTATCATTAATAATTATTGACACTGTGACCAAACAAATGTGAAATACTTGAAATTCTATCGAGGTTAGACTATGAATATATTTGATCAGAGGTATTACTGACCTGCAAACAATGGATAATTTGTCCTACTACCTTGGGTTGACAGTGTTTATGACTAGGGATGCATAGATCCAATACTGGTATCTGATATAGGCGGCAATACTGAAACATTTGCTGGTTCAGATATCGGCTTCCAAATATCGGTTCATTCGATATCCTGGTTTGGTATTTATATCAATGTAATAAATTTATTTAATGGTCGTAATTGGACCAGAAAGTCTCGTAATGTCTGAATTTGTGTTCATGCAAAGTTATTGAGATAAATAACAGCTATGTGACACATTTGGATCAGTTTTGTCTTATTTTATTTTTGTAAATAAATACGGTTTTCGTCTCTGCACTTGTATAAGTTGATATCGGGAATTGGCAGATATTTAAAGCTATAGTATTGAAATCTGTATCGAGCCTGAAAAAGCATGGTGCACCATTAATTATGACAAGTCTAATCCCTAGGCTTGTTTATATTCATGTTAAGGTTAAAAGAAAGTTATACTCTATTGTCCACGTATTGATATCCTTTACATTTAACTTCATATTTTCAGAAGCCATGGGAGACCATGGAGTCCAGGGATCCTTCTCAAAATCATGGGCAAGGATCCTGGATGAAAACACTGCATTAGTTGTTGATCACTAAACTCTAAATTTGTAAGAAGAAAATACATCTGTTATTCTAAACTTAGCTGAGGTGTCATTGTGGAAAATCTGTCTTCACTGATGCGCAGTAAACTGGCATACTGTCTCCTCTTTGAAATGAGTTTTCAGAAAAGAGCATTTTGCGTGACCTAAATCACAGTTTGGATGTGTGCAAAAGGCCAGAAGTCTTTGAAAAGTAACATTTTCAAAAGTACGCCTACATGTGGACAAGGCCTGCTAGAATGTTGTCTCTTCACAGCTGCACAATTTCATTTAGAAGTACTCCGCTCACTATTTAACTGTACTGACTTGATTATAGTGGAGATGGATATGATTGTTATAGCGCAGGTCAGTGCACAGTCTAAATCTTCATAACAGGGAAAGTGAGATCCCGTTACCATCTAATACATTGTACCTCATAAAATCAAAATGAGAGCGCTGTAATTTTAAGAATTTGGAGATTACTTTTATGGCATGTTTGTTTTATTGGGCAGTATACAGCCGAGTGTGACAGAGGAGACCAGGGGGAGGGATAGGAACTCTAATGCTGTTCTGGCAGCGTGCCAAGTGTAAACTCATAATGTTGTGAAAACAGCCTTTAATCTGTTATTCCAACCAGTCCCTGTTTAATTTTACACTCCGGAGTAATGTGTTGAATTTATGTTTCGGGAGTCATTACATGTAACTGGATATAGTCAAAGCGTGTCTGTGTGGATTTGAGTGACTTTAAAGACAGAAATCATTCCCACCGTGTAGCCCACCCCTCCTCTCCGTGAGAATCTGATCCCACTCCTTACTTCCTCTATTGGCCTTAACGGTTTCCTCTTCCTCTCTGGGAGTAGGCCCCTGGGACATGAGTATCACCATACAAAAAGATCAGGGCTAAGCAGGAGCACAGGCCAGCAAAGTCACTTACTCTCACTGGTTTGGTTTGGCATTGTTACCAACTGAGACTGATGGAACAGTTTCTCATTATTGAATTTACCACTCAATCAATCAATCAAAATCACTTTATTTGTCCCAGAGGGCCAATTTGGG
Organism: Taenioides sp. WSHXM2023; assembly: GCA_029959045.1. Taxonomy (NCBI): domain Eukaryota; kingdom Metazoa; phylum Chordata; class Actinopteri; order Gobiiformes; family Gobiidae; genus Taenioides; species Taenioides sp. WSHXM2023. The sequence goes on along the minus strand of CM057102.1, from coordinate 11,398,846 downwards.
CACACTGAGCAGTAAAATACAATAATAATAGAAAGGCTCAAAATAAAGTCTCAACAGATCCTGTGTCAGTGCGGTTTGAGGAGGGTATCAGCTCTCAGGACAAACGGGTCCCTCCTCTGTGTCCTCTGTGTCCTGCATCATCACAGCAGTATCCACGGGGAGCCAGGTGAATTCTGGACACACAACAGGAAAGCCTCTTTTAAGCCTCACTATTCCTTCACTCTATTGTTTTGGTTGATAATGAGATAGGACATTCTCTCGAAGTGTTTGCTCTGGAACATCTTCTGCCATACTTGGTGTAGAAACCCTTTTGCATTGTTGTAGAAAGTCTGTAGCATTTCAGAGCTAGCTGGCTAGCATAGCTATCGCCAAGTAGGGTCGCCATGAATACAGGAAAAACAAAGTGCTCACTCATATTGGTCAAAGTCATAAAAAATTAAGTTAAAAAAGTAACATAAAATTTTAAAAAGTTTTAAAGCTGCTCAGTGTGCTAAACTGTCAGTCGCAAGAGCAGCATTTATTGTTTTTCTTGTCAAACTGACTAAACTATACTAGAGAAACAGCTAAAATATATAGTGATATATGTTTGATGTTAATATACACTGTTTTGTTTTGGGGTTTTTTCCTCAGTTTTTCCCCTCTCCATAGGGCTGACCTGTAACTTTGCCTGGTGACCTTATCTGCTCTTCTCCATAGAGATAATCTTAAATGCCAGAGAAGAAATAACACTGAGACAAGCAGGTGGCAAACCCTTCACCAGAATTCACTATTCTGCAGAAGTTTTCTAAGTCTGTTTTACTGTACTTTTTTAGAATTCCCTATGTGCAACCTAGATTTCATATCATACATTTGAAATATTGCAGTTAGCATCTTCCTGTAGTTATGTGCAATTATATATTTACTGCTCAACATAAGCAGCAATCCGGGATTTAGTTGAGATTGTGTATTTTACGAGAAGACTTTAGAGATTTGATTGAATATCATATATTTTATAACCTATGGTCCCTAAACTGAAATCAAAGTGGGGACACTATTACTTTTGACTGTGCTTTTGTGACTTAGAATAACTTTTTATTGATTTTATGGGCCTATAGATTGCTGTAAAACAACTCAATCGGGAGTGTGCATATGCCTCACCTGGACCCAAGAGCTGTGGACCATTTTGCATTTCCTGTCTGTCACCCCAACTGGCTACAACAGTGCGCCCTATCTCCCTTCACCCTCCCTCTCCCCAGCCACCTCCTCATTTAATCACACCGGGTTAATTAAAAGGCCTTTCCAGCGGTCTACACCCTTGGCTTTATTACCCCATGCACTGTATACTCTGCTCTGTTGCTTCAATTATCGTCCTTCACCACCCACCCACCCCCAGCCTTATGAACACACTCTCCAGCGGAAATGGGCGCTCACCTTGGGTCGAGAGAGGGTGGACGGAGGAGAACGAGGGGGCCAGGAGTCATGGGTGCTAGAGAGTGGACAGTGGAGAGGAGCCTCGGCACCCCCAAAGTTCAATGCCATTAATTGGTCACCATTTGAATATTAAGCGAAGAAGTGTGTGTTAATTAAGGGGATAATAAAAGCTAGCTGCGAGGGGGGAGGCATGGAGGAAATGGAGGGCATATGGTGGCAGATGAGTGAGGGTGGGGTGGGGATTGGGGGGGCGGCTGGGTGCAGGGCGATAAGAGGCGAGAGGGACGTCCACGGGTAAAGGTCTGGCAGTGGTAATTTGCAGCGAGGCGGCGTTAATTGTCATAACCTTTTAAATGGCATGAGTTTATCGGAGTCCTCTAAATGTCCCCGCATATCGCCACGGCAACCCCGGGCCTGCCGCGCTCCGATTTGCCCGCCGCTTGACGAGCACTTAAGTTTGATGAGTTTCCCGGCTAAAAAAGTAAATGATAAAATTGGGGAAAAGAAACTATATGTCAGCTAGCACTGCGAGCGTGCTTGAGACAATGTTTTTAATTTAGTGTGTGTTTTTGACTGACACTCGCTAATTGCTCAACCAGAATCCACCATGTTTTTTTCTTCTTTTTCTCTCTTTTTTGATTTATGTTTGTTTTTGTACAGCCGAGCGGCAATTCAAATGCAAATGAACGTGAACAGGAGAGGTGTTTTTTGGAACGGTTAGGACAATCATAATGGCTCAGAAAAAAGGGGGCCCGGTAGTTAGCGCCATAGCACCCTGGGGGCCTCATTTAGCTGCCATTTGTTAGGAAATGCCGCTACATTTGTTCCTGGATACAGACTCAGACACAGAAAGAGAAAACAGTAAAAAATGTCACCGTCAAAGTCAAGCTCGCCAACACATTGCTATTGTTCCTGCGTGTTTAGCAAAAGTCGTGTGGGTGTGCACCAGTTAGCGTGGATGTCCTCTTTAACGGGAAGCCAAAGTCATTCAAGTGAATGGGCGGACGGGGGTTGGCGAGGCAAACTTCCAACGAGTGTGTGAAGCTAAAGATGCTACAAAGACAGGCTTTTATTTGATTAGCCTGTTTAGGCGAATAAGAATAAAATGTTCTGGGAAAGGCACCTGCTGCTAGCATTGTCGGCTACATCTGACATCATCTCTATAGGATGGTCTCTGCTCCTCTAGTTTTATATGGCTGGCACTGGCTCTCTGAGTATTATGGCGCATATGGGAGTGTGTGTGCCCCATGTTGAGCGCTGGTCCTCACTTGTAGTGTCTTTGTGCTAAAGGTCAGGGGGATTGTGAGATAGAATCCAATTTGAAGGACATGGCACTAGAACAGGCCCCGTACAAATGGAGCTATTAAGAGCTCACCGCTATATGGAAACTCACACTTGGACAAACAGCAGCAATTTCCATTCTAATGCTCACCTTTTCCCTGATGATAATAAGTATCCAAATGTCTGTGTTGGTGGTGTACATGATGGCATTTACATAAAGGTAAAGCCTGCCCTTTAATATATGGCAGATATAGCAGGAGTAATCATACACTAACCCTAGTGTTTTTCAGATGTTGTGTAATGGATCAAAAAGGCAAGTGTCAGAAAAACATGAACATCACAGCAAATGTTGGCATGCCAGGATCGCACCACTCCGCAGCGCTGATTGTGAATTCAATTATGGCACCGTCAGCCTGATTGGTGTGAGTCGTAACTGACGCATGTGTAAAAGCGGTGTACTGAATATGGATGCGCCCAGTCGCCGTTGCCAGCACAGGCTCTCTCTGATGCATAGGGCTGTGTATGTGTGCGCATTATTCTCACTCACTCCTCTCTCTCTCTTTGAAGGCCACAGTTTTACAGCCTAGCCAAATGAGCAGGAAAATGGATGTTAAAGAATCATTTGGGCCAGGCTCAGCGCACACACATAAACACAAACAGTTCTCTCATAATAAATGTATAATAAGAAATTAAAGAAAAAATCTGATCTAAAATCTAAATGGGCCGTTTGATTCAATGCCAGACTAAATGTTTGTCTGTATGTCCAGCGTATACCCCACTTAAGGCCTAGTAGATTATTTACATCTTACATGGAATTCATTGTGTCTCGCAATTACGGGTGGACGATACTGACATAAATATACTTGTATGAAAAATTGCTAAACTTTGTATTATAAACAATATACCAGTTATTGAAATTTTGCATAACTTCAAAACAACAGTCACATGGAACAATGCCCACCAGATATTCAAATGTTCTTAAAACTACTACAGAAACAAAGGCCACTGCACTGAATACCACCATCCAATACATGGAAGGTATAGCTCCTCAAGCATCAGTGAGCGTGCCCCTTAAGTATAGGAGGGTCACAGGCAAATGTGCTGTGCTTTATAATGTGTGTGATTAGAGTCTGTGAGGGGAGGGGGTTTGGGAGCTGAGTGGCCTCCCTCCTAAAGGCGCACAATTAAGCTTAATTTTTAATGAATATTAATGGCATTAACATCAGATTTTGTGGAGATATGCATCTGCCAAGGTCCAGGGGAAAAGGGGGGATGACTAATTCATTTGTGAATCATGAATAAAGCGGCAGGAGACAGGAGGGTAGAGGTGAAGGTGCTGGGTTCAACCACGAGAGAAAGGGAAGAGAGAGAGATTCCTGCATATATTGATGTAGGTAACTTTTTGCTATGATTTTGGTAAAGTCATAAAATAGAGTTAAACTGTTCTGTGTTTGTTTAAACTGCTCTGTGCTGATATTAAACAACCGTAACTCCATTGCTAAAAATAATGATCTGCTTCTAAAATTTTTGCCTGAAAATGTAACAGTTAGTATTTTGTGGCTTTTTACTTTAAAATGACATAAAATTAATAACTCCTGTGTGTAGAATAGATAAATATTTCAGCATTTCATAACAATAAGGACACATCTACCACCATCTTTGGTCATATTTGCCAGTTGTATAGTAGGGCACTGTGACTGGCCGTGTGAAAGACTGAGAAGCGGGGAGACTTTTCTTATCTGGCGCCAAAGCATGTCAGATGAAACTCCTGCTGAAGTACAATTTGAAGTAATCCATATCTTGTCTTTGCTATTTATAAAAAGGGATTGAAGACACATGTCAGGTGAAATCAGCTTTAGTTAATGGCTGTGATTTCTTCGCTGGGTGCTTTTGTTTAGTGTCAGGGGGAAGGCGTCAGATGTGCCTGCGTGCTGTCATACCAGTTTCACCGCTTATTTGTCCCGACAAGCAATCAAACCCATTCAAGTAAAGGCAGGCCAACTCTGCACCCTGCACCCTGCTCCAGTGCACAGACAAAAGGAAGTCCCAGCTAAGGATTGGTAGTGTTTTTGTAGTTAAAGTGACAGGTGTCGAAGTTGATCCAATCTGGTAACTGAGTCTGTGACGTTTTGACCTGCTTTTAACAATACAGGTCGCTGAGTAGAAAACATGCGCTGTTGAGGAGCTTTTCATGTAGATTTCTAGCAATGAAATTGTTATTCAAGTGGGATCTAGACATACTGGTGGGCTATATTGACAAAAATTATATTAACCGATATAGATTCTGTTGAGTATCCCAAATTCAATATTTGCACAATATTATGTCAATCCATCGGGTTCTGTTAAAATATATCTTTAAATATGTTTAAGGTTTAAGTATCAGACAAATGAGAAATAACCGGAAAAGTGCAGAAATTTAAATCTAACTTATATAACTGATATTCAAATTTAGCATATCTTCAAAAGAGCATTCACAACATTATTGATATTTTGATAATCTGCCCACCTCTATCTAGATATAGAGATAACTAGATAGAATATGGGTAAAATTGATATTCCATCTGCAAGTCTTGACAAAATCCAATAAATATATTTCCCCTTCTCCCTACTGCACGACAAACCAAATTTTAAAATTGAAAACTTCTGTAGTGTCTCAACAGGGAATAAAAATGTCCATTCCAGAAGCAAACATCACACAGACAAATGACTTCTAAACTGTCTTGTAAAGCATGTACTGACATCATGTGCAACAAACTCATCTTTTACTTCCCCAACTCTGTGTGAGTGGCTCCTGAGTGACTGGGATTAACACTGTGCTGCTATATTGATTTAGGTCTGTATAAAGCCTCTGCGGCTCTATATATTACATTGCATTCAGCAGTCATCTATTCAATCACATCTAATATTACACTGGCTCTCCACACAGCTGTCTAATAGCATTTAACTCACAGTTTGATTCCCTGCGTTCCCCCATGCACTTCAAACGCTTGCCTTCAATATCCTTCATTTCTACTATGCCAAGATGGAGTCTTTTGAAAATGCAAGCAGGATGAATGAGCGTGTCTCGGCATGCGTGTGTGTGTGAGTGTGTGTAGAGACAGGATTAACTGTGGCCTAAGGCTTAAGGTATGGAGTGGGGTGTATTTTAGAAGCTTCTAAATTAGCTGGGAAATGGGATTTTGAGACAATGGACTGGAAAGAACTCAAATGAAAGGATGCACGCGCAGCACTCCTTCACTCCTCTGATGTCTTTTCTCCTCCACATTTTTAATCGTAATTGCCTAGGCCCATGCGATTTCACCTTGTTTGTTTTGGGCCGTCAGTCTCCTTGTAAGCTCCGCCCTCTGTGCCCCCATGTCCTTATTACGCTTGACAGGGATGATGTAAGAATATGAGCGTAAACAGTGGCACGAGGCAACCCTGCTCACTTTGACCCACTTAAAAGAGAAATCCCCTGGAGTACACACAAATGCGCACACACACACACACACACACACACACACACACAATTACGCCTCAGTAAATATTGGACTTAGGTCAGCAGTCACTCTACAACACTGTTCAGCTGTGTGTCCATCCACCTTTCACTGACTGCATATGTCCAGCCCTTCTTCTGTTTACCTATGGAGCTCTATTTAGGTCAATATTTGTCAAATGTAAAACCAAACTTCGACATGGGCCATTATTTATAGACATTCTAGTATTCTTTTGCGATGGAGGTGGAGACATTTTTATTATTGGCTTAGTCTGCAAATAAGGATTTTCTATACTTTCAGTAAATTATAACTCTGTAATTTAAATTGGTCATAATCTTTTATTTGTTAAAAATAGTAATTGGTCTTACTCCAGCTGATTGGGGTTTCTTATACTAAACATAGTAAGATTTTTTTTTTTTTTTTTAATTGTCATAGAAAACAACAAAATTACGTTTAGAGCATCAAACACTGCATAGTTTTTATATAAAGTGAACCAGGTAAGGTAAGGTAAGGCCTACCACATTAATTTGTCTTGAAAAATAAACATTGTATATCTTGTATAAAAACATGCTTATTAGCAAAATATTGAAGCATGTGTTACCATTTTCTATAGCACGCTTTGAAATACGAAAGGGTTTATTTGGGAACAGTTCATATTAGCAGCAACACATCTATTGGTCTTCCTGCTTGTATTTTTTTTGGCATATTTGTACAGGAATGTCTGACTGCCATAGCTTGCACAGTATGCACTAGGGAAACTACAAAATTCATTTTAGACAGTGGAGTGGGAAGTAACAAAAACAAGTTGCTGAGTAAATGTGCCATGTTGATTAGCATTAGTGCTTCTAGTAAATATCCAGAACACATGAATGCACAATCAATACAGGCTTAAACTAGCAATTGCCGGCATTGTATTCAAAAAAGCACCTCAGCAGTCACAATGTACACACCCACTTATTACCGTACACATTTACTATGCACCTACAAATTGTACTATATGATCTGGTGTTGTTGATAAAACTAACTATTTTCAGTCTAGTTTGATTGAAACTTGAATAAACACCTGAATAGATGCAATCATTTTAATTGCTGAAATTCTTCCTCCTTATGCAGCTAGAAATATTCTCATTTATCGAAGCAGGAAAATGAAAATCTGAATGTACTTTTAATTTTTATGGCTTGACCTCTATCTGTCTGTTAACTGGCAAAGTGGATTCTATATGCAGTTATGGTAAATTAATTGACTATATGAACAGATGAGGCTGATAATACCCATTCATTTGATACAGGCGGCGGGTTAGCAATGCAAATCCAGTTCCTGCTAAATGGTGAACTGCATGTCCACTAAATACCTGCTCTGTATAATAATCATATTTATACATTTTTAATATTTAAAATGATTGGATTTAATTGGCTAATTATTTTAATCTGACCTGTCTGTATTGGGCGTTTGAAGTTGAATTATGAATGAATAGATTTTTGACTGCCTGTATGCATACGACGCTATTACAAATGAGAAATATGGTTTAGGAAATAAATCTTAAATTGAGTCTTGTGGCACTGTTGTATGTTTAATCCTGTAATAAGAGTATTTTAGCTAGCTGTAAGAAATACATCATCTTGCTGGCAGTAACACAGCCCACCTACTGTACCGATAAGAAATCAAACATGGGGAGAGAAAGTGGATTTGAAGGAACTGCCAGGGAAGTGTGTGTGTGTGTGTGTGTGTGTGTGTGTGTGCGATCCCAGTTATCACTAATCCCTCCACTCAGGGCTCCTTAACAAGTTGCCATTGTGCGGCCGATGCTTAACATGATGGAGAAACGACCTCGGCGGTGAATGAAAAGAGGAAGGCAGAGGCAGAGAGATATGGAAGAGAGTGTGGGAGAGGGCAACACCTCCGACAATGGAAGGAAAATTGGTTTACACTAGATAGGCGCGTGATTACAGAGGGGGAAGAAAATGACTTAGATTTGAACAATAGACCAGGCATGTGTGTTCCAATGGTTGTGTGTACTTCTGTATACTATGCTGGATTAGTGGGTGTTTTTAGGCCCAGATTTGGCGCAGATGAATTGACGGTTATAGCTGCTCTAATGGTTGATTTTGTTAGCAGTATTTTTCTGTTTACTGTATTAGAGTGTTTGTGTATGTTGTGTGTTTCTGTATTTTCCCCCCTCCTGCTTTTGAGACTTTGATCTAACCATGTCAACAGGAGGCTGCACAATACTGCTCTAATAGAAGGTTTCTTATGTGAGTTCTAATAGTGTCAAATGTTTACGCCAGACCTCTGTGTGTGTGTAGCGTTGTGTATTTAATTTAGAGCTTATGGATTGGACTGATTTTCTCCATTTGTGCCTTTTGTTCCTGCGCTCCAGGAAACCCAGCAGGACAGCTTTAACGCCAGGGGTCCAGTCACAGCCAATTCTGCTAAGGCCAACAGTGAGGACGGTGTACCCCAGGATCGCCCGTCTAGCCTGCCGGTGAGTGAGAGAGTCCAGTGTATCTCTGCCCAGTGTTATTTCACATGTCTTTCTACCTGGATACAAGCCACCGGCAGGCCAAGTATTACACTCCTCATATTTGCAAAACTCGCATGCAGGACCATAACGATTCATAAATTCATAAAATCAAAATGTAACTTTATGTAGGTTAAAACACTACATAAAGTTTAAAGTTGGTATCCCAGCTATAGTGATGATGTGACATTTGTGGAAGCCTTTATAACATGGTTAAACATGGTCTTATACTGTATATTTTAATTTTACATAATGTGTCTCCTTTTAGGAACAAGTGAATTAGAATTAGTTTTGTGCATGTTAGCTTTGTTAACACCAAAACACATTGGGAATCACATAGTCATAATCATAATATTTTGATGCCTGGTTTAAAAGAAATGCTAGAAAAACTGCTTTCTCATATTGCTATATTGTCTCACGCACAATCAAACCAGTGTTCCAATGACACTTGCTCTAGCTTTTGTCTATGTTTTGACCCTTTCCACATCAAAGAAAACAAATGCTTACCACTTTTATTCATTAGCTTGGTCTAAACATGGAGTTTCACATACTCCCACATGAGCAGTAAAAACATATGCATGGACGCAAGGCATGGACGCAAGGCATTCCCGCCAGAGCGCCCATGCAGTCACACTACTAACCCACACGCACTCAGCCTCCTGGCATTCAGACCAGCGCATTTCACTAAGCAGGTTGGACTGGAGGAGTAATCACAAGATCCATAAGGACAAGATGTGGGCTTGGCCATTTTTACTTCTCTTCTGTTTTCCTGGCTTAAACTCATTTTCACTTTCTGTCAGTATGTTCCTTCGCAGCTCCTCAGCACTTTGCAAGAATAGAATAAATACACATTTGCAAATTGTCGCAAATATTGGCACGGCTCGAGGTGCGCGGCGTTTAATTTACCAGATACTTTGGAACGGCCTCAAGAGCGGTGTGATGAAGTGAAATCTAAATTAAATGCATGAAATCTAATTAGCTAAAATAGTTTTCAGATGCTATACTTTTTTCAACTTAGTTAACTTTGCTCTGTGTTTAGTCAGTTACAAGTTCTTAATTATTTTCTTAAAAATTAACCCAAGAATGAATTAAGACAAATGGCTACTAAACAAACTGAACTAGTACTAAACCCAACCAAAATTCCAAATTAGGAGACTACTAGGTGTCATGATACTAAAGTTTAAATCAATACTTGTGTCAATAAGAAAACAACATTAACATAAAACAATATTAGCTTATTTAATATTACTGTTTGGTCTTGTACTAGTTCATATATAGATCAAGACCATTCTGAAACTATTCAGCAAAGTTCAATTTTGTCCTAATTATGTTATTTCTTTTTATATCAATGCTAAATATATTTTTAACAACCCTAACTGAAAAGCACGTAAGCAAGTCAATGTCTTTTTGATCTAATGTTTTTAATTACATTTTATATTTCCATTGTGTCCCAGTACATTTTCCCATATCTTCCTCTCTAAAGCAGCATCATCAAAGCCCCCCTTGCCCCCCTCTCCTACTGCTAAAATGAAAAATGCCCTTGATGTATTAGCATGTGAATCCATAGCACTAAGGCAGGACCTCTGCATTTGAACCAGGACCACTATCAACTCTCTTACCCCTGGGTCCTCCGTGTGTTTTTTACACCCCATCCAAAAGAGATCCGCTGCTAGCCTAGATCCTAATCGCCGGCACATTTTTTGATGGGTGAGACACAGAGAAAGCAATGGATAGATAGAAAGAGGATAGAAGAGGAATTGCCAAGCTTTTTTCCAACAGGCTGTCATTGCAGAGATGTTCACTCTCTCACTCTCTAGCCGGCGTTTGATGTCAGATCTGAAGCTGCTGTCATCTTTTTTTCCTCCTCTCTCTCTTTCTCTCTCTCTTTTCCTCTCTACTGTCAGGGGGAGGGAGAGAGAGGGTGCAGGTCGACACAGTGTCATGTTGTTGTTTTGGGAAAGGGCTGTCGTGTGATGTGGCGCTAGTTTTGAAGCCAGACTAAAGGGAGAAAGTGCTTTAGTAACTTATCAGAAATGTGTGTCGCACCACCCCTAGACACATATTGCAAAGGGGGCATGCAGGGCTGTGAGTAGTCAGTAACTACTATTCACATCTCAGTTAAGCGTCTACATTCTTCAGATATAATTACTATATTGTTTGATTCAGCACTCATTTTCAGTACATGGACAAGTTGAACTGTTAGCATATTTATAGTAATCTAACCTGTTTTTCCAGTTCCACACCAAACTGACTTTCACAGCCTAAGAACAGGTAATGATGCTTCACAGATTTGTAAACTGGTCCATACTCCTAGTATACTCGACACCACATTTTAATAAGTGTAGTTCAGAAACACACTATCAACCTTCCAAACATGCCTTGTGACAATGTTACACACACACTTTTGTTTTCTTGTGTGTTTGTAGTGTTATAGACCACATAAACAGTGACAAACATTTGCTGCTGATGATTGGTTCACAGTGAGTTGTGGTTCACAAAGGTTTGTGGTTACAAACACAGAATAACAAGAGTTTTGCTCCTGTTTTTCTCCTGCCTTTGTCGCCTTCTTGAACCTTGTATCAAGCTAGTAGCTCCACTGCCACAGTGAGTTGGGAAGCACTGCCCTCCCTTTGCCACCTCCACCCTCCTCCAACCCCCGTTCCAGTCACTACATGTTCCCTGCTCTCTGGCGCTCCCCTGACAGCCTGCCAAGCTGCCGCACAAGCTCCCATCCTCTGGGACATGGGAGAGGATGGGCAGCCATGTGTAAAGATCAGGAGGGGGCTCTGAGGTGAGCAGAGAGAAAGAGAGAGAGAGAGAGAGAGAGGGTGAGGAGCAATCAAGTGAGACATTGTTATCTTTTTGTCACTTGTTCTGGGTGACGGATGTGGCTCCTCTCTTAAACACACACACAAATGCATTGTAAGTTTATGAGCATCATTTGCCTCTCCGAATGATTTTCCGTCAGACAAAAACACAAACTCATAAGCACTGTGTGAGGCTGCTATCTCCTCTCAGGTCTGTCCACCTTGGCCTCCTGTGCTGTTCGGAGTACTGGGTCATGAATGATTGACAGGACACAGCTGGAGAGGTTGTCTCCCCCACAGCCCTGCTCTGCACAGATACACACGCAGGCAGCGCACGTGTGTGTGCTCTATCAGAGCATGTCAGTCAGGCTGCCTATAGCATGTGCTCGCACTGTGGCTCTCCCACCGCTGTGTTTTATTTTAGAGTCCCCAGGCAGGCAGACAGGCCAGCAGGCAGCACACAGTAATGTCATCCAGCAGGGCTAGCTTTAGCCTCACATTAGAGCTGGGGGAGGAGGAGGAAGCAGAGAGAGGGAGACAGCACAGAAACACCAGGGACGAGGAAGAGAGGGAACTGGCAAAAGAAACTGGGTGAAACAATACAGAAAGGAAAATGCATTTACTGCTTTCAAATTCATATGCTTTAAAAATACAGCTGATATTTTAAGACACAGTATGCACTGACAAAAAGCATTAGTCGCTATCCCAGTCCAGCGTTCCCCAATAACCCCTTCTGTCACTTAAACTGTAAATGTGAAATGGATAGCTCAGATGTATGTTTTGAAGTACGCAGAGGCAGAGGGAGTGTGCATGAGGGAGACAGCATGTTCCCTGGGCCTCTGCCTATTCTTAGACTGGCAGCACTGAAGGCCACAGCGGCGTCCTGACACCGCTCTCAACCAGCAGCTCTGAGAATAGGACAGCTAATGTAGAGCTACGTCCGCACTCCCAGCAACAGCGTCCAGCCCCCTCCCCGCAAGAGGCGCAGACATCCAGGCACGTTCACGCCCGCCGTACCCTCCTCCGTTCACCTCTGATTCACCGCACTGCAGCTCGGATCATGACACAGACGCTTAGAGGACCTGCTTCATCAGAAATGCAGAGGCGCTATTTTTCCGCTTGTACTCGCGCCTGTTTTCGTTTGCGTCTCATGAATCATTTAGCACGCACACACACAGTTTCATGTACACCGAGTTTTTATTTGATCCTCCCAAGCTGTGAATGCATGTTTCAATTTGGGCTTTGCCATTTGTTCAGCCACACAGAGAGTTAATCCCTGCTTTAAAATATGCAGTGTTTTTGGATACATTTTAGGTCTCACATTGAGTCTAGTAATGATAATAATATCTTTTGTGCTTTACTTATTCATTCCCCTCTTGGTTACTTCATCACCAATTACAAACATTTGCACAGGCTGGTGGGTGATGTCTTGTGCCCAAAGACACAACAACAGAATGTACACAAGGTAGTAGGGATCAAACTACCAGCCTCAGTATGTGAATGACTGTACAATCTCTTCTACATCCCAATTTCCTGCAAGTAACCTTTAATAGGCCGGTGAATGCCAGGAGCTGAGTCAGTGTGCGTGCATGCTGTGCCCAAACTCTCCAGTAAGTCTAGCCCCATGGGGATCAATAATGTATTTCAGCCCGGAGGCATTTAGTGGTATGTTATGGCAAAATGTGAAGGCGACACACTGTTCCACCTACTGGGAGCTATGCCAGCCAGTGCAGGTTGTTAGAGCGAGTGGGTAACACACGGTTGAAAAGTACTGGCAGGAACAGAGTAACAGAGGGGCCATGTTTTTACCCACACACCCCCGCGACAGGAGACAGGAGACCGCCTCCAGTCCCAGGCAAAGATGCACCTACCCCCGGTGTGTGACAGGACTGTGATTTGGGAGCATGGGGAAATGGAGAGGAATGAACTTGGTTAGGAAAACAGTGGTGCGAGTCAACTGGCGCCGCTCCACCAGACTCAGTTCAGAGCAGAGACAAAGATAAGCAGCAGCAGAGGCACGACGGACCCTTAGAAGGACACAGGAGGTCCCCATCCAGCTTCAGGGAGGATCTTTGTACAACAGGATCTAAGCAGGGAGTCTTGTGTGCTGTTAAAGATGTTTTTGATAGCCATCCTGTCACCTAAAACTGTGTATATGTTTAGTTTAATAAAAAGTTTGACAGTATATTCATGGGCCTCACAGAAACAAGGAAGTCAGATTCAGAGGGTAGTGAAGGCCAACTTTAGGTCAGTCTATGTGGTCCCAGTAAGCATCATCTACAGTTGAGGTACAGAATAATTCCTTCTATTCAACTTAATAAAATTTAGCCAGGATATAATGGCAAATTAGTTAAATTGACCTTTTAAAAACACCACCAGAAAAAAGTATATATATATATATATATATATATATATATATATATATATATATATATATATATATATATATATATATATATATATTCCAGACACTAACAACAACTAACTATTAAAAAATGAATTGAATTAGCAACAACCCAAACAGTATTATAAATAGATGCACTGTCTAAATAGCAAAACAGCTACATCATATGCCTCCTCCTGGCTTTAACTCCCTCCCTTCTCCCAGACTGCTGTGCCCTTCCTCTGTCTCATCTGACCCCCCTGCTGCCTGCACACATCCACTCTTAACCTTTGGGTTTATTTTGGTGTGTGAGGCAGGCACAGAGCGCCTCTTGCCAAGGGGAGATGGGAAGCCGGCAGTCTGTCATCACCATGGCTCCCTCTGGCTGCTGGGAGGCTGAAATTACATCTTCATACTTCAGGGTTCGGGGGCAGCGTTGCTATGGCGACATCAAGTGTGTATGTGTGCGCTAACTCCTCGGGAGGTTTATTATGCATGCTCCACACTGCGACTAGTTCTGATGGTATTACACTTGTTGTATTAATCTTGCCTCGTATTATACCTGTGCTTATTTAAACACACATGCGCCATTATCTCTTTGAAATCACTCACCATGGAGCGCTCACACACACATTCGACCCATTTTCCGCCTTCAAAACTTCACGTTGTGCCTTTTAAAGATTAAGATAAAGTTTTCTCCCCCTTATTATCTTGGAGAAGGTTTAGTTGGATACACACTGCGCTCCCAGGCACATGCATAAAAAGATGCTCTGATTGCAGATAGCTACGTTTGTGCTGCTAATATTCCGCCGAGTCCTGGAATATTCATGTTTTTTTGTCTTTATCGACTTGTAAAAGACACATTCAAAGATAGCATAGATGGATAGACACATATATATATAGCTAGGATATAAAGAATGACATGGGATGAGCTGGTGAGAATAGTGTTCCATTAATGCACAGCCAGGCTCGCGCTCAGGGCCAATCTGCATCTCCCCACAGTCTGCCTGCTGCCTGCTATACATTTTTCATGAACGCTGAGTGAGAATTAGCGACGGATCTCGGTTGCAAATCGCTTCTCCTTGGTTTCCGGGGCTGAATCAGGATGGAAGAAGCGGGGAAGAGGGGAGGAGGGGAGAAGGACGCCGGCCGGGTGTGATGGAGGGAGGAGAGGTGAAAGACAAGCCAGGAATGAGGAGAAGGAATGGGGGAGGAAAGCGGTGATTTTTGGCCCCATCCTAATATTGCCTCCCCTCTCCTTGGCCCGCGCACCATATAGCTTTGACCTCAATCTCCACTCCAATATAGTGCACTTTCATTTTGCTCCATGGCCTTGCGCCGCTATTACGGACCTTCGCTGACTGCCTGACACTAGATGGCTCCTATGCTGGTCAACGGAGTTCATTATTCCCATGTAAAAGTGCGTTTGAACAGCACCAGTGTGCGTTAAACATATGTTATCTTGCTCGGCTGCGATATCTTTGATTTATATGTGTACCCATAAGGAAGCAGGAGATGTGGGTCAGGATGCACTGTGCTCTCTCTCGCCTTCTATGGTTATTACACTTGTCGATTTGCCGCTCAGGGTTTTATAGACACAACAGCATGACTAGCCTGGACAGC
Organism: Taenioides sp. WSHXM2023; assembly: GCA_029959045.1. Classification (NCBI taxonomy): domain Eukaryota; kingdom Metazoa; phylum Chordata; class Actinopteri; order Gobiiformes; family Gobiidae; genus Taenioides; species Taenioides sp. WSHXM2023. Next base: position 11,383,347 of record CM057102.1, on the reverse strand, counting down.
AGCCAGTAGTGTGCATGTGCCAGTTGTATTTGTTTGTGCATATGTAGGTCCATTCCACGCCTCGCCATGTTTTTGTGTGTAATTGAGCTGTCTCTTATGTAAAGACCAGATCAGCAGTGTGGCTAATTATGTTGCAATGTCCCAGCAGCGAGCTGAAAGACTGTTTGTTTTACAGTGTGGGAAGGATGTGTTCATGAGGATGGGGTTATGGTGAAATGGATGGTTCATTACTGAAGGGTTGGGACGCTATGTAATATGAGAAAACGCATTATTAAGTGCTGTTGTGTCACAAGCCCTTTATAGTATTACTTGCAGCATTTATCTGGGCTTTGGACTGGCAGTTAAATATTAATAGTAACATTGAAAAAAAAAAACATTTATGGTAATTAGTTTACATTTTATACTTGAAAACCATATCAATAAAGTCATGGTAAGGGAACATAAAGGGTTACTAGAAAACTGCTGTAACAATCTGGTGCTACACATAATTGAAAAAAATAAAAAATATTTAATTTTTTTTTTATTTTTTTTTTTACATTCTTAATATAGTAGTATGATAGTGTCAAAAAGTTTCGGGCTTCAAGAGGTACTACAGATGGGAACAACACTTCCACTTCCAAAAGTTATTATCTGAAGAGCTTTATTCAGAAATTATGTGGATGGAGAACATTTTAAATGTAGAAAACTGCTCTATGATCAGATGAATTGACACTCGGAAAATAAAACCAATTGGCCCTGAGAATTTTTGGGCTGCACTAGTAGGCATTATACTTGGTGTAATGGCTTGTTAAAGTGGTGCAACGAGAGAAAGTTTGGCTCTGTATGAATGAAAGAAGGCGGCATTGACTTGTAAAGGCCTTCTCTGAATGCTTGTCGTTCTGCTATTCAACCGTCAATCTATTACTACTAACATTTGGCAGCAACTTCCAGTGAAACAAAGCTGGTGTAACATTAGCTTTAGTAACAGTGGCACTCATGCATACGCGCACACAGCCACGCCACGCCAGGGTCACTAATGGCCCATTTTTCCGGCAGCCACGCACTGCTCTTTTGGAAGTGGCCGGCCATCTGTCAGACTTGGCCCGATCATTAAGCAAGCGCTCCCTGTCTGTTTCTCCGGGAAAGTGTTATAAGTCATGAGCCGCTGACCTCCGAGATGGATGCAGCATCTTTATTTTCCAAAGTGTCTGTATGTCTTTTGTGTCGCAATAAAAGTCCCATCTCCAAACCAACATGCTGCAATGGAAAATTAAGGAACAATATCCCTTCTGCTCCCCGAAAACCTCGCCATTCTAATGGATTCTTTATGAGCACTAATACTTCACAATGTTTCTGCATGTGCTAAGCAAGGTTTGGCTGCTATAATTGATTCTTATTATGTTTTAATTATGCTTCCTCCATGGGCCGTGCATGTTTTAATTGTTTTAATCATTAAATTATGTATAAAGGCAGTCTGAACCATCATTCCCCATGAAAAAACAAGTGAAATTTGAATTAAGCAATTCACTATTTTTGTGCTTCGGAAGTAAACTGCTCTTGACCTCGATTAATTGTCCTTTTGTTTTGTTATTGGGGCTATTACAATTAGGTTGATTTTTGTAAAACTCCTGTCAATAAAAAAAAAATCACATTGAATCAGGTTTGCATTTTACTGTAAGCTTAACAAGCGTGATTTTTAACAATGAACCAAAGTAGTACATTTGTTTAGTATTCAATTTGTGAAATTTTAAGATTCGTTTTAAATGAGATACTAACTCTTTACTATTATAATTGCTCTTTTGTCTTTTTGTACACACAGCTAGCACATATAAGCTAACTTGAGCTAAATCTCAAAGTGCCTTGTGATAGCTTTTGCATAGCATTTGGACTAATGGCATGCTTCTTCCTCTCAGGTCGCTGCATCCATTAGCGGCCATATTACTGCTACATAACGACTTATTATTGGTTTCTTGGAAAAATTACCACAACGCCCAGCACAAGGATGGAGAGAATGCAGAAAGATGAAGCATATCAAAAAAGCTGTCTATTGCCGGGCCTCCAAATTGAGTTACAGCTGTTATGATTTGTCGTCTTTCAAGACGTTTCCACTCTATTCTTTCTCATTTCTTGATTTCAGCGCACTATCTAACCCTCAGGCTCTGCGAGGTTTTTATCTTTCTAATGAGCCATTGACTTTTTAGTTGTTTCGCCTCATTCCTTTTGGTGCGCAAGGTAATATTCATCATTTTGTCAGCATTCTATTTGCATCTCGCTTGTGCATGGTGCAGTATTGGAGTGGTGAAGTGTTTACTGTGTTTTGGTTGGAGGAGTGGACTCGGGTCAGGCTAGCAAGTCCAGGTCAGTATTCAGCCCTGCCTGCCTCATCAGTATGCTACGGGGTGGGTGGCTAGCTCTTGACTTGATTGCTTTAATTGGCATAGCGCTATAACACATGCAAACACACTAGCCAGGGTTTTCCAAGTGCATTGTTGATTTCTCTGTTGTTGTTTGGTTTAAATGTTGAAACCAGTTTGCATGAGTCATCTCTCTCCTACACGCTCATATGCATATTGAGTAAACATACATTTTAAAAGGGGACACTAAATTCATAAATATGTAACGCACGCTAGCAAACAAACTATATTAGCAGTGTTATCCATGTACATACAGCTCTTCAGGGGGATGTTACTCGCTAGCGTTGTGTCAGTTGCATGTGCGCTAGGTTAAGTTGTGGAAATCAAATTCACCTTCAAGTGTCCTTCTCTCCATCCCTCACCACCCCCGTACTTTTTGCCTTCCACTTTGAACACGCTGCAGCGCTCAGTTCAAAGCAGAGCACCCGCCCGCTCGTATGCTTGTGTGTGGAAGTCTGCGTTCACAAGGAGGAGCGGGGAGGAAGGAGAAGAGAGACACGAGAAACTGCGCCGGTCCCCCCATCACTTGCAATCAAAGAGCCCCCTCCTCTAATTAAAAGTGACCCAGGGCAGTAGCGGGGCAGGCAGGGGAGTCCCAAAGGTGAGCTGAGGTCGGCACAGGTGACTCTCAGAGATGGCTGGGATGGACAAAGAGACAAGGACAGTGACAGACAGATGAGCTCCCATTAGGATTGGAGTCACCTTTGACCTCTGTGTTGACAACAGTAGAAAGAAATGTCAGGATTCCCCATGAGCTAATTTGAGAGTGTTGTTTTCTTCCCTCAGAAACCCCTTGTGGTGATTAACAGAACTGCATATACTAACAACAATATACTCAGCGATGGAGTTACACTTCTTTCGTTCTTTGGCAAAATTTTACTACTTAAAATTGCTGCGTCATGTAGTTAAATTGCTGTGTTTAAAGGTTGTATATTACACAAAATTGACTCTTGTGAGCTTTAAGAGTTGTGTTTTATTTCACTCACACGTTTTAGTAATCCTTTTATTATCAGTCAGTCTACATCTCCAAAACTCATAATGCTCTGTTCCACTTTGTTGCATCATTAAGTTGTAATTTTTAAGTTAACAGCTACCTTTACCTTTAGTTAGATTGGCAATTCCACGGCTGAAATCATCCAAATGATTCTATTTTAAGTGTATGGAGTTTAAAAACACAGCGGAGAACTTCCTGTATCAGGGTTTGTGTGTTGAACGTGTAAATGAAACAAAACACAACTCCAGGTATGTTTCTGATGAAGAAACAACATCATAACATTGAAAGCACTGGTAGAAGTAGTAATTATTATTACTAGAAGTTGTCATTATAATAATGGTAGTATCGGTACTATTAGAAGTAAGTTGTAATCTGCAGTATTAAAAAACTCATACTTTAAATTGCAAGTATAGTTGACAGAGTTTAGAGATATTATTTTGTACTTTAAAGGCACTATTGTGGTATATTCACTCATCACATTCATTTTGCATTAACCTGTGTGCACATTTTGAAGACCCTCATATATTATACTATGGAAAGAGTGTGGGGTGCTACATTTAACCACATTGCCTGTGCCTGTGATGAGAAGACTACGTGCACAGGACCTGTGTTTGTTACCCTGCATATTTTCTCTCTCGTGTCTGCGCACCACCATTTGACCCAAAGGTCAACCTCGAGTGGCAATTGACAGTTTCATATTGGCGCTCAATATCTGATTTCCACAGTTGACTTTTGTAGTGCATAATCAAACATGATTTATGCTGCTCTCTTGAGTGTGTGTGCACAGGTCTCTGATCAGATTTATGGGTAATGACTAAGGATGTTATTATGTCACATTTAAAGGTGATTATTATGAGGTGAGATACTCTGATTTTTATGATTATTGGCATCACATAAGGAAATCAGAGCCTTTTAAAAAATAATTACACTTCATCTGTTTTTTTTTCTCTTTAGTCAGTGTCCTTGTTCTAACCAGGTCTTTAACATTAATTATTTTTATTTGATTTTATTCGCCTGGAAACCTTAACTATTTACACTAGTGGATATAAATTAGTTCAATTGGTTCATCCTAAATCTCAACTTCTGTTTTCATAATTTTACTGAATGAGAATTTGTGAAGTGGTAGTTTTATGGAATGATCTGGACCAAGAGCAAAGAAACCAGTGTCTTCATTCCTGTTCTGTTGTGTCCCCGTGTCTTGTCCCCATGAGGACGGTGTGAGACAGAGCAGTGCCAGGAGACAGTAAAGGTCACCTCATCTCTCACTCCGTCCTTCTCTCCATCTCTCAAATGATTTCCACTCAAACTCCTCTGCTGACTTCATTTCTCTTCTTCCACAGAGAAAAAGTGGCCGGCGCTGACAGAAAGAAAAAGAAGAGAGAGCAGGGAAAATATCTGGAGGTGTAGTTAAAAACCCTGCAGCTGCTACTAAAGTTTACCCCTGACCGACAATTTTAAATCTATTTTAAAAAAGCTTTATTTTTATTTTTGTTATACATTTATTGGTTTAAAAATTGATTTCAAGGTAATTTTTCCTTGATTGGATTTTCAGAGGTTCTCAGCATTTGTTTAGTTATTTTGGTCATTACACTCTACTTTTCTCTTTTCTTTCCCTCCATCCTCACTTCTTCCTATTTCCTCCTCTTCCACCTACAGCTATAGGCAGAAAGGTCACTTCTGCCTGACATTTTCTGAGAAACCTCATTGATTTCCGCTCCGCACACTCTGATTGGCTAATCGGAACTGCCTCCATTCCCACCAATCCCCTTTAACCAGGAAGCGAGGCAGCCGCCCGACCCCTGGGTCAGCCTGTTCCAAATAGCTTCCTCTGAGCGCTACTCTCTTGTTTGCTCTACATTTCGGTTGCGCACTCCTTCCTTTGGGCTGGGCACAGTCGGAGCAGGGGAGGTGGGAGAAGGATTCTGGTTTTAAATTGAGTTTATGGGCCCAATAGTTTGTGTGTTTTGGTCCACAACTTCCAATAAAATGCATGTGATGTCAAAGCTTCTGGCATAAATAACTATTTGCTAACCTCATATCTTAATTATTGGTTTGGTTTGCATGATAGAATGGTGACTTACAAAGTACTTGACAGAAGATTTTGAGTTGTTTATGTATTTCATGAGGTTGGAATTGCACAATAGAACCATAATGTCTGAAGGTACATCAAGAGAAAGAGCATCTTGACTAAGACATTAAGACAAGTATTTTATTTTTCATCATTACGTGATGGTTATGTTTTTTTATACAATTAAAAATACTTGGAAATGTACCATAGGAGTCCAACCCACAGTGTACGTTATGCATTAGAGAATCAAAGAAAATAATGTGACCCTTACTACCAATAGTTAAAATAGCCGCAAAACTTGACCTATATGGTTCTAAATGGTTACAGACATAAATTAATCTGCCTGTAATGCGTTATATGTTGCAGATGTGATCAAAAAGGCATTTATTCTTATCACTAATAAATTTTTGTTGCGCTGGCTCTTACATGTTGTAATATTAATGATCCCTATGGTCACAGTGTACTTGATAGCTCCTGTGTGATTCTTCAGTAGACGTCACATTACACCGTTTTATTTTTGTCCATCTCTGCATTTGAGCTCTTCCTCCAACAGAAAACGGCATTCTCGTGAGACAAGTGCGACTCGGAGAGAAAATGTCCGGGACAAGGCGCAGTAAACAAACCCACAGACAGAGTCGGGCTTTTCTCTTGTGAAGTGATAATGCGTTCCCCGCGCTGTTTTTGTTCTCATGCTAATCAAGTGGACCACATCGGTAATCACTTTCAAACCCTCTGCCGGAGAAGCAGAACGGCAAAACAAAGGCGCAGACAAAAGGATGCTCTATTGTTGTGTGCAGTTTCATCTGCATGTATATGTGTGTGCTAGCTAACCCGCCACCGTTGCCATGACTACTACAAGGTTATAGGTCACTGGGTTCAGGTGATGTGAGGAGGCTGAATCTTGTCTGTTCAATCTAAAGAGATCACATGCATGGAATAAAAGCTGTCAGAACCAATCAGAGAATCCTTGTGTTTACCGGCACTTCAATTCCCAGCATGCATTTCAACTGCTGTCGATTTATATAGCCATCAGGAGCGTATATGTGGCAATCATTTCTGTTTGATAGAGCGGCATAAATGTCTCTATGCTGTGATGAGAGGTAGACACAGTATCACTTACTCAATTATGGTGGAGAAATAGATTTAAAAGTCCTGCCACTCCGCTCTGCAGCTGCTGTTATTAACTTACTTTAACTCTTCTAAACATTATGCCTCTGTCTGCAGTCTACACATGGTTTCTTACACTGGCCTGCTGTCTTTGTTGATTTTTCATTCGTCCTGAAATATAGTTTTTGTGTAATGACTCTGACCTTTGCGCATTTGCACCATCATGTTTTACTGAATCACAGAATTACTGTTATTGCACTGTTAGCTCTTCAGAGAGAGAAAAACAGCCCCCAATGACATTAGATCCAATGGTTAAACGTTTAACATATGAAATTCTTGAAACTGCTCTTGTATTGCAAAAGAAAGTCGCAGATGCAATAGCTAATGTAAGTTTGAGCCATAAAAGCCATATTAGCAGATGAAGCCGGAAATCTGAGCGTTCATTTCCTGCTTGGTTTCTTTTTCTATATTAATGGCAGCTCTTCTCATCCCACCATTCCTCCTTTATCTCGTCTCATTTTTAATTTTTTTTCCCAACAGTCTCCTCCACACTAGTGAGGTTTGGACCATTAGCTGAAACTCAGCCCCATGAGATCCATTCATTTAGCAGAGTCCTTTGGAAAATTAGCATGTATCATATAGAGTGTATGCAGCTGCCTGGCTCATCGTCGGCCATGTTGATTTTTACCACATATAGGCCACTGTTTCTTCTCACATTTGTATGCGTCTTTTGTGCATGCTAATGTTTACCAGCATGTGTTTGTGTGTGTCAGCTCTTTGGCTGCAGTAACCATGTATTGATCGGAGGAGGCGGGAGATAGGTGCTGATCTGTCACGGAAATGCTGAAACAGAAAGGAGAAGCCGCAAGAGGACATGAAGCGATGCAAAACATATGGGAAGGAAGCTACATGCAGATATATTTAAAGGGGCAATGTTGTGCTTTGTTTTAAACCTGGTCATCAACCACTTTAAGGCATCTGATTTTTCCAAAGAATTGCAAGTACAATTAAATGTCCAGTATTATGCAAAATTGACTCTTGTGAGCTTTTAGCCATGTTTTAAGGCTATCACCTACCCAAAAACATACATGGAGTTTTGTTTTATTCACACATGTTTGAGTAACCCTTAATTATTCTGTCTACATCTTTAAAGTGCTCAATGGTCTGTTCCACCTTGTGATGTCATGAGGCGTTAGATTTCAATTTAACAGCTACTTTTTACCTTTTGTTCAGTAGAGACTGGCAATTCCAGGGCTGAAATTATCCAAATGAATCTAGTGAAATTGTGGGTAGTTTAAATGTGGAGCACTTTCTGTGTTACCACATGACATCACAAGTTGGAACAGAGTGTTTCAGTTTGAGAGAAGAACGCGGCTTACATATTCAGGATTTCTGTGTTAAAAATGTATGAATGAAACTCCAGGTATGTTTTTGATGAGGAAACAACATTGTAACACAGACCAAAAAATAGTATAATACGGGCCCCTTAAACAGTCTAGAGTGGAGATCGCTCATATGCGTGAAAGACATAAAGCATTCTAGTTATGGACGGGAACAGCAGCATACATATATATATATATAGCATGATAGAAAAAATACCAAAATATAACCCCTTAATTGGGTTTGTAGTTTCATGAACTCAGCTCATAACTCAGCATCTATAAATTATCACTTTTAAATTGCGAGACTCTCCCAGCACGACTTTGCATTTCCGAATATTCCCATTGAAATTCCCACACCTTTGATCCGCTCATATCTGGTGATGACTTCAAGTGCGGTGAATTTTCTTCCACCTCTCGGGAGCAGAACCTGTTAACTGCCAAAATCAACTGTGCTTTGTGAAATATTGATCAAGGTTTGTTATTAACATTTCTCTCTCAAAAATACACTTGGAATTGGGAGTACCTTCAGAGACGCAGGCCTGTTCCACACCTGCCTGGCTGCTGGCGTGACGCTGGCGTCCCAGAGGTAATTAGAGCGCGCCTGTTTCTGGCTGTGGTACAAGAACTCACATACCTAGACTGACACCTACAGGGACAAGATATAACGCGTCATGCAATCTTATGATCAAGAACCCATGTTATAACACTATATCCTTATCAGTCATACATGCCTTAGGTTTGTTTCAGTAACACTGCATTTCTGTATATTAGTCTGTCTCTCTCTCCACACATTGCACATTGTAATCTAAGAAACTTCTTTCTGTTTTTAAAGTCTATACACCATCAACAGACTGTACCCAGTTTTATCTTGCAATAAGATAAACCTTTGTCTTGCCCCAGTACAGATTTATTGTAAGCAGTTCTTTTATGATCTGTTAAACCAAAATTAAGGTTGGTGGCGCTGTTAGCATGGTAGTTGTTGTTAGCTTTACCTTGACGTCAAAACTTCGCTATGACCGGTAACAGTTGTGAAATGCGCTTATAAGCATGTAAGGATATATAGGATGCTAGGAATTAGTCAGGAATATGAGGAATACGTATGGTCTGTAACAAACAAATTAAAATGGACTGGTTTTAGTTTTCACATTCAGAGAGTAAAAATCAGGTACAGCTTCTTTGTAGCTCTAATCGACTCTTCTACACAGTTTATTCACATTTTTTAACAACATATTTTAATCATGAGGAATTTCAAGGTCATATTGCCCAAAGTAGTATCCCAATGTAGTTTTATCAGAATGACACACACAACTTTAGCTCTATGTCCAAAGTTTTAATTTGATTTCCATGCCAACCTTGCACACCCTGTCTCCCTGTGAAGCGTACGCGTGTGAGGACAGCCCGTGTCATCACCTGCTAGTGCACAGTTGTTTTGACACGGCTCTGATCTAGGTGATAAGCCTTAACAACAGTCGCATATATGATCAACCTCCTTTTCTGCGGCGCTCACATGAAAGGCTAGACGTCTGGATTATGGAGGAGCTAACATGACAAGGCTGTTATCTGCTATGCTCTTTATGAATATCACTAGATGGTCTTTAGGATAGATGGCGCAGGCTTTGATGATCGGCGTGTTAGCAAGCGAATGACATTTTGGCAGTTGTGTACACTGGCAAAACACAACATAATGCACTAAAGCTCAAGCACTCACAAGCTAAAGGCAAACTCACAAATGTAGGGATTTGCACACAAGCTGTCTACCAATTTTTTCACACATTTTTGGGGAGAGAATATACACAGCTTGCTGCTAAATCTCGCTTTTTCCGTAACTGGGCGCAAGCACAGAAGCCTGCACTCTAGTGAGTTATAGGGTGTGTGAAAGGATCCCATCACTCACAGTTTTTATCATTTTTAAAAAGTAATTATTCAGTATTAACATCGCACATGTTATTGCAATGCCAAAGTATGTAATCACATTTGTATATCTGGCATTTTTACAATTATAGGTGTTTTTATTACTTAAAAATACCTTTAAAAGCTTTACTAATCTGGCCTCTACACAGATCAGACCTTCCCTTCTTGCCATACAAGGCATAGCAATATCGTCTCCTTGGAGATAAGAAGGTAGCAGACCTTCCACCAGAAAAGCTACATAGCACATCTTTAACATTTTTTGGGGGCTAATAATTTCAAGTACCACCTAAATTCAGACTAGCTTAAGCCAAGAAAAGGTTAGTTAGCTTGACTGTGGCTTGGTGTATTAAGCTTATTTCCCTTGTCTACTGGAAAGGTAAAAACACACACAGACGCACAGTGACTGGAGGCTAAAATTAGCTCTATAATTGGGGTGATTTTTTGGACGAGCATTATAAAATGATTCAGGAAGCAATGAGAGCTCGGCACAGAAAGTCGTTTTCCCCCCTCACTCAGCGCATTTCATTTTAAATTGAGCTTTCTTCTTCCCTGTTTATTTCTGATGGCTTTATGCCACTAGACACATGCTAATAGGATTTTTGCTCATAAATTAACTTGGCGCTTTCCTCCTGTAGGGCCCATTCTGCTCTTTGACCACTCGCTGTTCAATTATAGTTTTTTTAGGCTTCATTTTAATATTAAATGCAGTATGTCTCGGAGTTTGCCTACATAAACTAAATGCTGATATGTTTTAAAAGGCAAGCGAGGCAACACAATTCCACCCGAGAATCATTATATTGTGAGTTATTTGTCTGTGGCTGACCTGTGGGAGGACAGCTGTGTGGCTGAACTGAAGAGAAGTACTATGCTAGCCCATACATTTAGGTTTGAGGACACCGGGCCACTTGTTATTTTAGGAAATTAATGTACAGAATTTTCCATCAAGTTTCCTGCTTAACTATTAACGAATAGAGAGGTTAGTCCATTCTCCTATAACTCATATGGACAAATGCATATGTGTGGATTGTAGAATGAAACTTAGTAATGTAATTTAGGATAACTGTATTACAAAAATGTGTTTTAGATCACTTACAGTAATTGTTACTTTTACATATTAACGGTACTATTGGCAGAAGTTATTGCTAGCATAGAAGTAGTGACATAGGTCAAGCATTTAGGGGAGGGCATGGAGTGAGATAATTGAATTTGAATTGATTTGAGAGTTTATCTACCTTTTGACTTAAATACCCTGTTTACTACTTCTCTCTGTGTAATTCTAATCTTCTTCATCTTAAAATTAAGTTTGGGTCAGATGCATCATCATATTATAGAGATACAAAAAAGTTCTGCGAGCTTGCGATGTGCCCCCTTTAGTTGACCAATTGATGCAGAATGTCTTTGGTCAACCAAGACTTTCTCAAGTCCACTACAGATCTAGACATACTAACTTTTCTTTTCCCGGATTGAAATCCACTCAGATAAAGATGAACCACAATCGCTTTTGTAGGAGAAATAATAAGCACAAACTTCAGTCAAGAGAGTCCTTGAGAGTGCCTCTTTTAAAGGCCTAAACTCCTCTCTATTTATCCACTGGAAGTTAACCAGTACTTACAGTAAGATTAGCCATGTATTGTTTAATCCTATTATTTGTTTGTGTACCACTAAGTCAAATCCACAAGGCAGCCTCAAAAACCTGCAAACCCAACTTCCCTCCCTCAAAAACAGCAGATCAAGGCTTTCTCTTTGCTCAATTTGAAGAACCAGAGAGATGCAGCGCAAGAATGGAATAGAGAGACAAGAAGAAAGCAGATGAAACGAAAGGAAAAACTGACAGTCTACTTGCTCCCACCTGAAAGACGAAAAAAATAAATAAAAGCAGAAATCTGGATAGACACCGGGGAGAACTTGAAAAGGGGGGAACAGAGAGAGGAAGAGGAAGAGAGAGGGTACGCATAGCTCCCCAAAAGGCACGGCAGCGTTTGAAGCCAAAGAACTGGAACAAGAGCTCGAGCCGACTTCACAGAGAGGAGTCCCCGGATACAGGACTGGAGTGGAGGGAGGAGGTTTGATACTGGGGACGCTGGGAGGAGAGGGGAGCTCATTAGACACACCAAAACTAGCTATATCACACAGATTAACAAATGTAAACAAGTTATTTTAACACTGTCCATTGTGACTGAAAATACAGCTCTGTGGTGTTTTATGCAGTAAGTCTGCACGGGGAACAGCCTTAATAAGTGTGTATTTATTGTCAACAAATTAATATTTATTTTTGAGTCATTACTTCTCCCGTATCCCTCTCAGTATGTTTTTATGTATGACTCACTAGGTAATGTATAGACTGTGTGTGTACTTGGTGTAGCCTTAGTAGTGTACAACAAAAGGTACCTCACGTGTGCTATTATACTGAATACCTGCATTAAAATGCACTGTGTAACGTATGCTGATACATAGTCCAACCAGAATACTGTATTCTCAATACTTGGAATACTTTCACACTGAGTTACATATACATTATAGTGTAAAGACGCAACATAGTATTAAGAAAAGCTTTATGTTTGTTTTACCATTTGTTCTGCATTTCCGATCACTAAATCGAGAAGGAAAAACTACACATGCTATACACATGCTACAATGTCTTGTATTATTTCGCACTGATTATGTTGAGTTTAAAGCCTAAACTGTGCGATAAAGTACTGCCGTGTATTCCTTTGATTCTAGAAAATTAACTGTGTTCTGAATACCACCAGATGTACTGGAATACAGTTACTCATTTGTATTCTGAATACATATTCTTGGTACATATATTCAGTTATTTCCCATTACTGATTATTTGACATGGTAAAATAACCTATTTTGCTGTAGCGCTCCTCTGGTAAATCTGGAACAACATGCTAATGCTGTCTACCTCCTCAGTACACTTAGGACTTGGACTTCTCAACCAAACACTTCAACTTTGTAATACCACAACGCAAGTCCCTACCTAAATAGGAAGCCGTAGCAGTCATTGCAGTTGTATTTGAAATAGCTGTAGTTGAATCAGTGATTGCAGTTATTGTAGTACTTGTATTACTTAGGCATATAGAATATAAGGCCACATAAAGATCAAAGTTGTTTACATAGGGTTCAGTCTCCCGCGCCCCAACACAAACAAGCTTTGGAAAATGATTGAAAATAAATGGACTTCTGGTGGATAATGTGCATTTGTCTGTGGCTAGCTAACTTCAAACCCCAGGCAGCACCAGCAGGTCACATTGTTTTGACTGTGAACCAAATTTCTGAATATTTTGCAGGCTAACAGCACTTTTTTCCCATATTGTTTCCCATTGCTTGTGTCATGCTGAGCTCAAAGTAATGTGTGCATTCATTCCTTTAATGTGGCTTGTGTGTGTAGCTTTATATAGCGCTGTCACTGTTAGCTGTGAAAAGCTCAGATGAGAACTTGTCACTTGTGAGCAAATGTCGGGCAGGCTAGCACGCACACGTCTTTACTGTATCCTCCTATTTGCTTTGGGAACACAGTGACTTTACATGGCAATGTATTTATAATGATGTCTGACCTCATTTGTCATTCTCCCAACTATCTTCGGCTCTTTTCACCTGTCTAATTATAGAAAAAGGAGCACAAATGAAATCTCTTCCACGACTAATGATGTGCTTCGTTCTTCTTGTGTGAATGCCCTTGTTTACATACACAGCCTTCATCATAAACCTGCGCTTCGACACAGAATGGCAGTAGAAAGCATGTGGAGGTGTCATACAAGGAGACGGTGTGTGGAGTTGGTAAAGGCAGCTGCTTAATGAAGGACGGACCCTAGACCAGTGAACCTCCTGCTGCGTTCAGACAGAAGTGCATACAGAATACATATATAAGTTTGTATGTTTAGTTGCATATGTGAAGTTGTAAAGATACAAGAAAAGTATTCTGTGCTTTCAGCACATTAAAACTTTTATAGTTGACAAAGTAAATTTATAACTGTTTTGGCAGCTGCTCATAAGTTTCCATCCTCAGTCTACTCCTGTGGGCTTCTTTTAAATAATGTATCATTGCTGATTGCTCAAATTAACTAACTAAAATGGATGAGTGAATATTTGTAGATCTGGAATTTTAAATGACACTATTTTGTTTTGTTAATCATGAATAAACCAGGGTATGCAAGTTGGCTTATTGACTTTTTGGATGAATCCAATCATAAGGTGTTAGAAGTTTGCATCTTGGTACTAAGGGATGTCAAGATTAAGTCTCTAATCGATCATCATAATTGTATTAGTCACTATATAATTGTGAGAATTAAAAACAACCATTGTAAGAATTTTAGAAGCAAAAATCTATCTGTACTCCAAAAACGTGCTTGGTGTCAATAATTATGAATGATCATAAAATTTATCTTGCATTCCCACTAGGAATTGGACATAGTTTGAGTCAGCTTTACATGTACACATGTATGCTTTTTTATTCCTTTCATTATTGATAGTAAAAACATTTTGTTGCAGTTTTTTCTCAGGCCAATGCATTTTTCTGTACTTCTCTCACTCCCGGGCCCACTCCAGTAGTCAGTACACAGCAAGGATGAGAGCTAATGAGAGGAAGCCAGACAAGAAAATCCAGCTATAATAACTTTGTCCTTGCACTTTAAAACGGCACAATATTTAAATTGCAAAGCGACTGAGGCAGGAAGCAGCCGGTGGGATGGAGGAGCCCAAAAGATCAGGAGGGATGACAGACTGGTGAAGAGGGACAAGTAGGAGAATTATTAAAATGTCTGTAGGGCGATGAAACTGATAAAGGTAGTCTAGATTTTTTACATTCAAAAACATGGTGACACGATATTACCTTTCCTCAAAAATGTGATGGTAGTCTGATGCTTTGTATGCTCAGAAGGGCACATTGGCGACACTTTGATCTGATTCTGTTTTTAGTGTGTCTGTGATCTGAGCTCGGGAGAATTTGCGTTTGAAATCTCGTCTCTCTTTCTTTTCCTTCCTGTGGCTGTTGCTTAAAGTGGCAAAAACACAGATGGACAGCTAGACATCACAGTGATAAATGCAGAAAAAATAAATAAATCTGAAATCTTCCATATCAATTCTTTCAAGTGTTATAGGTTATATAGATAGGATCCCAAAATATTGTACACCATTTTCTTACTTATGTTATAATGTTGTTTCCTCATCAAAAACATTATGTTTTGTTTCATTCACACATGTTTAATACCCTGCATATTTCAAACAGAAAACACTCTGTTCCACCTTGTGATGTCATGAGGTAATACAGGAAGCACTCCTCTGTGCTTTTCCATACGCCTTCACTAGAATAACTGGGATAATTTCAGCCCTATAACTGTCCATCTCTACTGTACAAAAGATAAAAGGTAGATGCTAATTTGAAAACTACAGCTTTAGCACATCACAAGGTGGAAAAGAGCATTTTGAGCTTTGGAGATATAAACAGACAAAATCCATATGAAGTGCTAAATACACCTATGGAATCTGGTACGAAGAGGAAATAGTACAATTAATGGTTGCCCCTGTGTCCTACTCCACTCATGCCTGACCTGTTTGACCTTTCTGTTTTTCCTCTTCTAGTGATAACATCAGGCCTCCTCATCATTCATTCGAACACACACACCTAATCTAATTCACTTAAAGGCTAGATTGTTTATCATGACATCTTCCGTTCTTTACTCCGCCCTCCTCCCTCCCGTGTTTCTCACTGCTCTACGTTTTCCCTTTTAATTTCTCCTTGTGCATTCTGGATAATTAAAAGCAGAGCCGCGAGATTGAAGTGAAGAAGAGGAGAGGGAGGGGTAGAGGTGAATAGTAAAGTTTGGGCATATTTTCTAATAATTGGAAGGAACATATCTGTGACATATTAGTGGTTATTTTATTAGTAATTTTTGCATTTTAGATGCTGTATGTTAAGTAATTTAAAGCTATTTACATGGCATCTAAAGTTGGATCTAATTAAAAGATTTCCTGGTAAACTGATTACAACATGAGTACATTTCAGGAACGGTTATGTATAAACAGTCTTGAAAGCAATATTGGGAGTAGTAGTACTAATTTGTTTCAATAGGATGAGAATACCATGCCACTGTAAGTAACAACAGCAGTAACACTAGTAAAGTTAGTAACAGTAGCAACGGTAGAAATCATTGCAGTTTGTCAGTCAGTGCTTGTCAGAAGTAGCTGCAGAGGTTTTAGTATTGGTTAGAGCAGTGTTCATTTATGTTAACATTTTTGCCTTGAATTAAATACTAAATACTATAAACCTTACATCAGTTAGATTTTATTTTAGCTTACATTGACTTCTACTTCTATAATTTGTATGAAACTCCATTATATTGGCCATCACTCTCCCTCTCTGTAGTAATAACACTAATTCCAGCCCTCTCTTTGTGGCTCTGTCATGTGCAAACACAATCATTATAACACTGTAAAATCTACTGTGGATCTCAAAGGCACTAATGATCCAACAGGCTCTTAAGTAGCACATCTCTCACACCAGTTCATATATTCACGAGCACATGCAGCAAATTGTCACCATGTTAGACAACATTCCTGGGAATATATGTAATTATACTACCAAGTGGCTGTTGTAAACCCCATGTAAAATTAATGAATTGCATGTTTTGTATGGGAATAATGATATGCAAATGGTAAAGACTATAGGAGCGATTATGCTGATGTCATTGTGGAGATCGCATTAGGAAAACGCTTTTTCTTGGTTGCAATGTGTCTTTGTCAGTTCAGCTTGGTGGGTGGTGGGTGCATTTATCTTGAACAAAAGGGAGTATTTTTTGTATTTTGTGTTTTATTCAAAGATATGCATATGTATAATACTGATAATTAAGATTATGGCAGTATTAACCAATGTGGATAGCAAGTGCGAGATATGACTGTACTGTAGATGCTATCTCTAGCCACAAGGGGTCAATAAAGGAACAAATTATTTCTTATTGTTTACCCATATGGTTCATTAGAGGTTTTTTTTTTCTGAAAAGGAAAAAAAATTGTTGGCACTAAGCTAATTATTGGAGTTTGTGATGTGTAATATTGGTTGACCCATCAGAATACATTGGTCCACTGATTCAAATTCACAATCAAGCGCAAGCATTAATTACTAGGTGTGTGCAAAAATATTCAAATGTTAATATATCATGATACTAAATATGGTGATACAGTATCGTTATCGTGGGCTGCTGTATCAATATTATTATACAGTATATTAGTAATTTTGGTACTACAATTTTGTTGCTTATTTAGTGGAAGGAGACATGTTTAAGCAATACACTTGACATATTCACTGTTTTCATGATTAAAATAGATGTATTTCATATTAACTTTGTACACGTGTTTTAATAAAGAAGTACTGTTGCTAAAATGTATTTGGTTCTTAAAAATACAGCAATATATCATGTGCATTATATCGATTATTGCATGTATTGCCATATATAATATCGTATTGTGAGCCATGTATTGAGTATCGTACTGAATCGTGATTCACGGTGATTCCCAGCCCTATTAACTACAAGGAATGAATCAACCTTTCATTTTCCATTGGGGATCTCTGACACACAAAGTTGATCTCCCATTATTACATTCTACACAGTAAGACACTGATCATCAAGCAGCTATAGCATCAAGAGTACATACAGCCTTTTATAAGCGCTAGAAGAAAGAATATTCTATTTTATAAGAAATGAAAAGTGATCTAAATGTGAGCTGTTTGAAAGAAGTCTCTGTGATCGCTTTAGAAGAGTTTAAGCTCAGATGTTCTCCCTCTTCCCCCCCCTCTCTCTCTCTCTCTCTCTCTCTCTCTGTCTCTCTCTCTCTCTCTCTCTCTCTCTCTCTCTCTCTGTCTCTCTTTCTCTGTCTCTCTCTCTCCATCCCTCTGAGAGCTCCGCAACAGGCGTTATCTGAGAGCTGCGCATGGCTACTCATCTCTGACACACTCAATATGCAGCACGCACACACGCACCCACTTACTTAAGAGAGCGTCCGTGTATTATTCACACTAAAATGCCTAAACGCTCCCGTCTCTTGCGCTCCTCGGAGGCCCACGCTTGAATGGCACCGCCGTTTGACATTGAGAATGCATTGTGAGACAGTAAGAGTGCCTGTAAGGGACATTTCTTGCATGGAGTGAGAGATAGGACTGTCATGTGCCACCGAGGATTGTAGATGTGTTGGGTGTTGGTGAGTTCTCCTGGTGAGAGCTGTTCAAGTTTTCGAGTGGCTAAGTGCTGATTGCGAGGTAATATTTGATACAGGCTGATGTCATGTTGGGTTTGAGAACATGTCAGAGGAAAAGTATCTGGAAGTATCATCTGCTATGAAGCCACATTCAAATCACTGTTTGATTAATCTAGTAATCATTTTTATCTTCACTGACTGACTGTATGAAATTGTTTTGGCAGCTAGTATAATCCTAATGCTGTCTTTCTCAAACTGTGGAGGTTCAAATACTGGTGGTATGAAGAGATAGACATACACTATATTGCCAAAAGTATTCGCTCACCCATCCAAATAATCGAAATCAGTTGTTCCAATCACTTCCATGGCCACCGGTGTATAAAATCGAGCACCTAGCCATGCAGACTGTTTCTACAAACATTTGTGAAAGAATGGGTCGCTCTCAGGAGCTCAGTGAATTCCAGCGTGGTACTGTGATAAGATGCCACCTGTACAACAAGTCCAGTTGAAGCTGTTATAGCTGCAAAGGGTGGACCAACGTCATATTAAAACCTATGGGTTAAGAATGGGAGTCACTTAAGTTCATATGTGAGTCAAGGCAGGTGTGCGAATACTTTTGGCAATATAGTGTATATCAGCCAACTGATATATCGGGCCGATATTCATACTTTTTTTTTTAGACGATTTTTGTTTTGGTCAATCTGCTGCCAAAAATTACACAGAAAGCTTTATATTAACACTTTATATGAAGAGATAACTGCACAAACTATACCTGACTATACTGCTCTCTTAAAGTGTTGTAATAAAAAATGGCTGTGGATGAGTCTAGTAAATTTCAATTACAAAATAATCAAAATCTGCTCTATATATGGGCCAAAAAATATCGGCAGAGTTTATCGGTCATCGGTTGCTGCGGCCATGAATGACCCACATTGGTCGATCTCTAGTGATATATATGCTCTTTCTGGTGCTGCGTAAGATTCCCTACAGTTTTTTTTTTCCCTCTTTGGATCATTTATTGTTTAGAACTACTGTAGTCTTGTAATATTAGACCTGGAATTATCCCATTATAACTTGTTGTCTTAATAATTTTGAGCAATATATATTTGCATTGACATAAAGTGGATTCCCCAAGTCCAGCACAATTGAGTGTGTTCTTGTGATCAGTTATATTAAGGACATAATATTTTTAACAAATAAGAATTATAAGAAATGATCCCACATACAGTAATTGTTGATTCAATACAATGTGAGATATGAACTGTGCCATATTGAACCTAGACAAACTATATATACATAACTGCTCTTTCGTACTAAAAACAACTTGCTGATGTGGAGACTCAGGTGTTTTCTTGTAGACGGTGGTCAGCCCAGACAGTGGCTTGAATCATCACTTCTTTACATTGCTGAATCTGCTTACAGAAACCTGCATCAATAAATATTTCAAATGAGTTATCATTTGTGTAGTGTTTTTTATCAGTAGCAGATTGCTGATCTTGCCTTCTGAGACATCCCTGTTGGAGCCTTCTTGCCCTGAGCCTTTTTCTCTCTCTTAAAATCAATAATCTAATGGAGAATGCCTGAGTGCGTGGCCGTGTATGTGTATGTCACTTTTGGTTGGTATTACCCTCGGAGCAGGGCTAGCCAAACACGAAATGCCCTGCAGTGAAAGGGGGGATTTAGGAAGTCTTAATAGCTGCCTTTCCCTGTGCGTCCGTGCCTTTTTTTTACTCCGCGAAGTGTGAAAAGAGCAAATAGCCAGCCCTAGCTCTCTGCACTGGGACCCAAACTGCAGCCACACTCCACACCGGCGTACACTTTCAGTCAGTGTGTTCCCGTGGTGCTGTGAAAAATTTGTGATTCTGTCCTTTTTTTCCTCTTGTGTGCCGTCCTCACACCATCACCTTCAAAGGATTTACCGCACTGTGTTAGATATTTGCTTTGTCCGACATCCTCGGCAATAACACACAAGCGTTTGGGAATATCCTTCTTCTATTTGTACAATTGGCTCCATAGGTCTTTTTCCTCACCAATGCTGACACATAGCTGCTACTTCTCCCTCCTTGGCTTGTCGTGTCCCCGAGGCAAGCGGAGAAGTTTGGTGCCCTTTGCTGGCGTCTGGGGGTGTAGGTTTAGGACAGAGAATCAGTCACAGTTACACATATTAGATTAGGGGAGAGTGGAAACCAAATTGCCCTCTCCAGCTCTTCCTACTCAACCTTCGCCTCCCTCCCATCTCTGCGGTCCCAAAGGAGCAGGCCCATGTCCGTGTCCTCTGCCTCTTCTTTATACGCCTTTGTCCTTTGCTTTATCGCTGTGTTTGGTCGCTCAATACGCTCATGTCAAGCAGGCCTTACGCATGGACGTTTTAATACATATTTCATTAGGTTATTTTTGTACTTTTTTTTTAAACAAGTTTACCTGCACAAAAGAAAAAGTGCAAAATACTCAAATGAGCGATATTGTGCTATTTTCCGATCTATGTTATAATGTTGTTTCCTCATCACAAACCTGGAGTTGTGTTTTTTTTTCATTCATATATATTTAACACACAAAGCCGAGTTGTTTTCTCAAACTGAAAACACTCTGTTTCGCCTTGTGATGTCATGTGGTAATACAAGAAGTGTTCCACTCCACTTTTTAAACTCTGTACACTTTTACTAGAATCACTTGCTTGATTTCAGCCCAGGAATTGCCAGTGTCTACTGAACAAAAGGTAAAAGTAGCTGTTAACCTGAAAAGTACCGCTTCATTACATCACAAGGTGGAACAGAATATTTTGAGCTTTGAAGATGTACACAGACTAATAATAAAGGGTTACTCAAACATGTGCGAATGAAACAAAACACAACTCCAGGTGTGTTTTTAATGAGGTAACAGCATCCTAATACGGCTTAAAGCGCACAAAAATACATTTTACGTAATACAGGACCTGACCAGACATCAGAATTTACGAATAGCAAACTGGCTCATGAGCTTATATTCCTAGAATGGCTTGAAATGATATACTGCATTGTCCTTATAAACATGAAAAACTAGTTTGAGGAATTTGTCCCTTACTTTGCAACTTTAGCTCTTAAAGACCTTTCATAGGCACTGGTCATACCTTCTCCTGACAACCATAAAACTATTACTAGCTGAATGACCAAGAACAAGACTCCGCAAATATTACTTCTGAAAACCTTGGGCACTTGACATGTAATTTAATTGAAACTTTTTATTGAACTGAACTTTGCTGTTTGATATAACAATGCAACTAGACTGAATCCTTTTTTTTTTTACTAACCCAACTTCCATTGTTTTTGTTCAGGCTTCCCTTTATAGCTACTCTCCTCTCTCCCATCCATCCCGTCATAGGGCCATTTTTCTTCCCCTGCTAATCAGCCCATCTCAGTGGGGAAATGGGGAGCTTGACTTTGACTCCTACCTCTGGATGGCTGTAGATGACACAAGGGCACACAGCCAGGATATTAACTCACATAAATGCACTTTTTTCCTCCATGATCTATTGCCTTCATGTAAATATTATCCAGCCGACTTTTGTGTTGTGAATCTGTCATCTTCAGAGCACTTCGCCAGAAATTCAGTATGGAGTAAAGCTATATTTTAAACCAAAATCTCAGACGCAGTAGCCTTTTACATATTACCTAGTATAATAAATTGTTACAAGAAAGACATTCTCTGTTCACTTTTGGCTAAATTGCAAGTTTTTTATCAAAACATATTAAAGTGACAGGACTGACTGGACTGTGCAAGTCATTTCAGGTAAAAATGTAATATCATAAGACTATATCTGGAAGTGAATTAGTTAAACTGGACATTGGTGACATCCTGTATAACTTTAGAATACTGATTGTACTTCTAGTCTACTGATATTTTAATAGGTTCTTCTTGGAAATATGGAAATCCTAATATTCTCTTTTTAACAGTGTAATCACCAAATGTGTTCAGGGGCAGTATTTAAAGGGCCCATATAAGATATTCTCTGTTCTATGTTATAATGTTTCTTCATCAAAGACATACCTGGAGTTGTGTTTTGTTTCTTTCACACATGTTTAACACACAAACCCTGCATATTTAGTTGTGAAGATGTGAATAGACTAATAAGGGTTACTCAGACGTATGAATGAAACGAAACTCCAGGTATGTTTTCGAGGAGGTAACAACATTATAACATGGCTTAAAGTTCACAAGTGTCAATTTTGCATAATAAAGGACCTTAAACATAATTAATATTTGTTACATTTTATTTTGTAGTTGGAGATTTCTTGAACTATATGACTCACTAATAATCTGCAACATTCATTTCATTTCTATATTAAAAATCACTTCTTTAACAATCTATATGTGCATTTGTAGTCGTCGTCCTCATGTTGACTCAGCAGTCCCTGTAGCCTCTTCTCTGTGTTCTAGGCCAAATGCTCCCTTTCATTGTGAGCCGTGGCATTGTGTTGAGAAGGCCGCCATGTGTCTTTTGTATGTGTCTGGGACTAATTGAGGGGACGTCCAGGCACTGAGCCATAACCAGGGCCCAGGGAGAAACAAACAGCGCAAGAACTGCTCCGACAGCCTCATGCACCCACAGGCCCACGGTGATCACAACAAGATAGACTAGTAAGGAACAGAGGCAAGCGGATATGAGAACCCATTGTGGACTTTGATAGTTCCCATCAAAATAAGACACTCCTCCTTTGTTTTGTTTTTTCCAATCATACTTCAATTCTGTTAATTCTATTATTAGAATATTCCCCCAGATTGGACGTACACCTTCAACTTGGAGAAATATTTCAGTGTGTACTCTCAGCTGTGAAAAGTTATGCTCGTCCTTCTTTGGCCTAATGGACCTAAAATCATTCAGCCATGAACATTATGCTAATACTGGCTAAGCCCGCGCTCACTGCCTCCTTTTGTGAGTGTCTGTCATTCTATTTAGCCTGATAAACAAGTCTGATTTTCAATTATCTCTATTCAAATGAGCCCCGCGGCAGTATTTGCTCAGAGTTGTCCCATTAGTGTGTGTGTGAGCGTGCCTACGTGTGAGTGCGGCTGTGTGTTTACAAAGGCAACATAAAGGTAGGAGCAAATGGATTTCCATACACTCCATTCAAGCAGTTTGTCCATGTTGATGTCCATGTGTGAGTTTTATCTGTGAGAATGTTGTGTAGGCCTGTCATAATAATTACAATATCAACTTATCGTTCAGTATATGAAAGCTGGAAGAATATATTTTGGTTGCTCAATTATTTTAGCCATTTTAATGTAATTTGATGAGATTTGAGCTGTAGAAGGTTAAATAACTGCTATGGATAATTATCAGTTCATTCTGCCATTCTGGTGACAGTAGCTCAGTGTTTACCCACTGATCCAAAGGTTGGCAGTTCAAATCCCGCTGCCGACATAAACATCACTGGGCGATACTGTCTCTTTAAAAATGGGTTCACTGCTTTGTGTTAGTGGCATAAAGAAGTTTCAGTCTTATCATTTCTTGCAGTGTAGTAAAATATCGTGCTTCAAGATTTCTTATCATGACAGGCCTAATGTTGTGTTGAGCCCTAACTATGTGAAGTTTGTTTATGGAGGACAGTAAAGCTGAGCGGCGCCCTCTTTCTCTGCCTACATGCCGCTGGGACATATAAGTGACATGCACACACTGCTGTACTCCCACACCAGGACAAACAAACTAATAAACTGCTTATTGATCATGTGTCATTAGAGTGTGCCTTAGACAGACAGCCTGACCCGACTACAGCGGGAGATAAGAAAGGACAATTAAAGTGGAGCATGATTCATCTTGTTGGCCTCCCTCCTTGTCTTTTCTGAGAAGCGCTGCCTGTGCCCTCCTTTGCCTTCCCTCCCTCCTCTGTCCTCTGTTTATGAATTCCCCTTGCTTGGCACAGCGGCCGATGGAGAAGTTTTTAGTATGCAGCCTCTCTCAAGGACAGAGCCTTGTTAGAAAGCCTATTGAGCTGTGGAGCAATAGCGTGCTAGAGCCTGGCAGTGGACTCCGTCTTCCTCTGCTTTCCCTCCCTTCCTCTCATTAATGATGTATTAGTTTATTAGGCATTGGATATTGGGTTGGGGACCCTGCGACGGACTTCATCATGGCAAAGCTGTATGGAGAAGAAGCACAGGGAGGAGGGAGAGAGACGCAGAAGCATACAGATGTTCAAACACTGCAACACACAAGATAAATATAAATAAATAAACATGCTCAGACATAATAACGTGCGCACACTGAACTGTCAGCTCTCATGAACCACAACAGTCTGGTGTAGAGTGGGCACATTATGAGCTGTCTCTTGCACCAACGACAGAAGCGCATGGGACACCTGGACTCACTTTCCCATAATGCCGCAGTGTTATTAAATATTGTGCCGTACAGAGCAACTGCGGTTAGCCAATAGCATTAAGCATTCTTTCATATTGTATTACTTGGCCTAAATGTGCTGGTCTATTGCCTGTGTCGTATGTGTGTACTTAATTTATGATGCTCTCTCTGTTTATTTGCATCATTTAGCATCTCCTACATTCCAGTCCTCACTCCTCCTCCTCTTCTTGCGGCGCACATCTCATCCCCCTCTCCATCCGTCCTCGCGGTCCATCTCTTGTCTTTTCTGCACGGATGCTTTTGTTTACCTACTTGTCATTGCTGGAGTGCTCTGTCTCTCCATTCTGCTGGGATGAGCGTGCACCACACACTCAAATGGTATAGAGACAAACACGCATTAACAGATATTCTCTAGTTCCAAAGCAGACCTTGAGAGAGAAGCCTGCGCATCATTTCTTCACAACCTTGCACTTTCTTGCCTGTGTCTCTCTCACACACATACACACACTTATCCGCCCTCGTAAGGGTAAAAAATGTTGTATTGTACATCTTAAATGCACTTGCTTGCACTTAAAATTTGGTGTTGGCCTTCGTTTTGATGCAAAGAGAGAGACCCGCTAAGTGAAGTAAGTTTAGAGGACTGATGTATGCTTAGAAGAAGAAATTTGAGTTCACTTTAAATAATGCCATTGGTGCAGTTTTATAACATTTGATCTTTCCATTTCGCACTTATCACCATATTCAAATCTCCGGGTATTTTTGAAGACCACTCAGAGACAGTGTAGTGCGGTGGTGGTTTTAACAAGGTTGAAGAATTTTTTTTTGCTTTAGAGAGCGAGGGATCATGTACTGTGCTTTAAAGCAAAACATGTACTTATAACATTTGTATTACAACCATTACTTGAGAAGCTTCTGTCATGCATGACTCAAAGCAACAGTTATATGGACTCTAGTTTAAATGGGTTCTTCTTTGAGATGCTAATGTTCATACTCAAGGCGCTGAAGTCGCTTGGTCCATCACAAGAGGCTGCTGCACAGGTGTAAATAAGAACTGGAACTACAAAGAAGTCAATGTGGAGGGCTCGCTTTGGTATTATACAGGAGATGCTTGAAGGGTTCTTAGTGTTCTGAGGCTGTTATTGTTGTGAAAGGGTACTTAACCAAGCATTCCTGGTTAAAGATGCACTGTGTAACTTTTCTGGTGGAGGGTCTGCCATCTGCTTGTCCCTAGGGAGATGTTATTAATATATAACATAACTTTGTATAATGTTAATAACTATAGATGGAATAATTTCTAAGAATTTTACATTTCAATTCAAAATAAAACTGAATGACATGTGGGTCTTGGAAAATGATTTAATCTAAAGTTGACAATTAATAATAACATATATAATAATAACATAAATAGTAACATTATATCCATCTAATTTAAGAATTGTCTTCACTAGTTTGGTGTGTTATTGTTTACGCTACAGTTCCATTTTATAAATAGTAATAGCTACTCCTAGTCCCAGCTGTCTTGGGGCAGATGCCATGGATGCCATTAGTGTCTCTGGTTTCTTTTACCACCACCAAAGACATAATCTAGCGGACAGAATTGAGAACTACTGTAATTCCCATTTTTTATTGTAATAGCAGCAGACACAAAAAGTGCACCAAAGTACTATGAAATTTCTTTTTATGAACAGATTGGCACATTTTGGAACTAGCTAAATCAACACCATGACTGAAAACAATTTAAAGTCACATTATTATGTTAATTTTGTTTTACAGTTAGCTAGTTGTACTGCACAGTATAGCATAGAATACCAACAGATCATACATTTTAATGACACGATTCCACTTATCGCATAGACGTTCATTAGTGAGCCATGCAGTGCTATGTAAATACACATGTCAGCCTAACTCTCCAATGGCTGGCTTCGATTCTTTCACATCTGAATGCATTGTTTCTGGTGTCACATTGGCTGCGCCTCAAATTTATTAGTACCCGGAGTGCGTCGTCCAGCCCCTCCCACAGTGTGCAGTGGAAGCTGAGGGGTCACTGGTTCCCGCTCATTTTCATAATGTGGCGTTCAGAGGCGGACAGGGAGAGGAGACTCTGCCCTCGCCCTGTGCTGTCGCTGGGAGGAAGAGCCAGGATAGCTGAGGAAAGAAAATGGCTTCCTGTCATATTTAGCTTCTTCACTATATCTTTTATGTTCCATTCAAATAACCCCTCTTCACCATCAACATAATTCTGCACTGGCTCTTCATTTAGCTGCAGGTTACATGTTTTCATTTGTAAAAATTACCATCATAAAAGTGTTCACGCTTTTAATAGTTTGAATTTGCCTAAAAACCTTAACTATTTTATTTATTCATGTATGCAGCAGCTATTGTTGTGTTAGCCGTGTTGTTGTTGTTTCCTTGCATGGCCAGAGGGGGCAAAAGATAACATCTCTACAGAGACGTAGCTTTGCACATGACTTTATTTCACCTTGGCTTCTATCTCTAACAGCATCTATCTTATCCATCCCTTAGCATAGACCTGCACTATTACACTCAACTATGTGTCCTACTATGTGTTACTGTGGAAAATAGTGGCTGGACTCTTTTTTTGTCTCAAGTCAGTAAAGGTTGGTGGTTTGATTCCTGCATACTGCTAGACATAGACTTAGAATTAGACAAACTTTATTGATCCACAAGGGAAATTATTTGGACACAGTAGCTAACGCATCATAATAAATATAATAACAAAGAGCAAAAATATAAATGGCAAACATAGCAAGAGACAAAAATGCTAAAATGCATTTATCCACTTTGCGTGTTTTGTTAGATTTTTGGTTGTAGAGGCCACACACTCCCTTGTTGCCACTATATAGCATACCATAGCAAGTACCACCTGCCCTCTGAGACCAACCTGCACATAGGTTAGATTCTGGCACATTACATTTCGTTTGTCCCCCTGATGAACCAAAGCCAAGGCCCCTTGTGGTTTAGCTTTTAGAATGGGAATCCTTGGTGTATATTTCATGCATATATAAGAGGCTGGTGTGGTCTACAATGCACAAGGACGTAGTTGCAATTGGAACATGCTTTCTCATTTTCCCAGGCGACAAAGGTAAAAAGGCTATAGACCACGAAAGGCTTGCATGTTCCAGGGTCGAAAGATTAACTGGAGTCACCCAGGAGCCCAGTAAATGGAAAAGGGAACAGGTCACATGACGTCCACACACCTGTTTGTCAATGCCAGTGGGGGATTTCTGTATTCATGTATTGCAGCAGTCTGGGATCCCAGTTAGAGTCGCAGTATTAAATCTGTAATAGTATGTAGAATTGGTATTCGCCTGACTGAGAAGGGTTTTGGGGTTGAGATTGAAAATGAATGTGGGCTGCATGATATTGGGGCCGATTCTTCTGCAAAATGGGTGATGGAAATAGAATAGGAATATTAAAGGCCACGATGGTAGAAGTAGTTGTAGTATTGTGAGTACAGGTAGTAATACCAAAGTATAGTAAATATTATCTTTCTTTGTCTACTTTTTGTAATTTACAATAGTATTTGAAATAGTAGTAGTTATGCCAGACTTTGTATTAATAGCAGAAAGTAGGAAATAATAATAGGGGTAAACGTACTATTAACAGTAGCAGATATGGTACTGATACTGTTGTCACAATGTCAAAATTTCAAACTCACTTGCTCCTTTTTAGTAATAGAATGTGATTGTTCAGTAAAACTCAAATTTTGTCTGTTTTTTTTTTTTTTTTTGGCAGGATTAATATTGCTCAAATGAGTATCTAATTTTGATTAGTTTTAGTAACAATTAGTAACTTATTTTTTTATACTTTTAACAACCCTAGGTACCATTAGTAAAAGTTGTTTTTGGTTGTAGTGGCAACAGGTGTATTGATGTTAGCGTGTGATGGGAGTAATATAATAACAATGGTTGCAACAGTAGCATTAGTATTAATTAGTAGTTGAAGTACTGTAGTTGTATTAACACTATACCAATGATAATAGTATTTTTTCTGCTTATAGAACTAAGGCTGAGTTTTATAGAACTAAGGCTGAGTTTTATAGTGAGCCACCTTCCCTCCTTATTGTGTCCTTTTCTGCAGTTTACCTCGTCTCCGCGTCCCCTCCTCTCCTTCCTGCTGTCTGTTCCTCTCTCCGGGGGGATTTGACTCTAACTGGCCTTGGCGCCCGTAATGAAACCAAATCTATTTAAAGCCAAAAGCGATGCAAGTTTTAATTTCCTATTTCAGACTTAACCTTTTTGGCTGCACTGCATTTTCACATCCACTTAATAACTTTGTACCCCCCCTCCCTCCAGCCCTCCAGCCCTCCAACACCACACCAGCCTCTTTCTCTCCCCCCCATCACTCGCCCTCTCCTCTTCCCACAGCCCCCGCCATGGCTCTCCGTGGCACAATAAAGGCAGCTTCTTCAAGGGCAATATCTGTCAAATGATTCCCCGGTGAAATTAAGACAGGGGCCGCGAGGGGGGTTTGTGAGGGGGGATGCGGAGTGTACGGATGTTGTATGGACGGTCACAGGGATGCCTTCCGCGCTAACTCGATCTCATCTGATGCAGGAATTAAAGCAGGTTACACATAAATCAAGCAGCAGGAGCAGTTTTGCAATCACCAAATACACAGGGGTAAAGCAAAATAGTGTCAGAGAAAATGTGGCGTTCATTATCTGCTCTATATACACAAATAGGTGAGCATTGATCGCGCTAAGAACAAATAAGGCCTGTCTCATCTTGGAACAATAACACA
This sequence comes from Taenioides sp. WSHXM2023, assembly GCA_029959045.1. NCBI lineage: Eukaryota > Metazoa > Chordata > Actinopteri > Gobiiformes > Gobiidae > Taenioides > Taenioides sp. WSHXM2023. The sequence goes on along the minus strand of CM057102.1, from coordinate 11,354,207 downwards.
TTTACACATTAAACATTTGCTGGGTAATTTTACTCAAGATATTTTTTTTGTAGATTTATATATGGCCTTTTAATACATAGCGAATAAACTAAACTCCCACACACATTCTAAATTGCTACACTGGTATTTACACATATGAAAAGGCTTATTTCAAAGCTTGATTTCAAGATTATCAAATGAGTACAGGTATTATATTACTCTGTAGGAGAAAATAACAGTGGTTTATGTATTAAGCTTGTTCCAAAATAACTGGAGTAGTTGTAGTAGTAGTAGTAGTGATGGTGGTTTTTATTCAAGTAGCAATATTTTGAGTAGCATTTTACTTTTGCTAGGTTGGTATAGATATACAGTACATATATATATATATATATATATATATATATATATATATATATATATATATATATATATATATATATATATATACATGTATTGAGTAGTACTTTTACCTTTGATGCTATGATTGTTACAACATCTAACGCCATTTCTCTTGAATTTGTATTATGATAATATGTTGTTTACATTGACTTGGTCATAACATATCCTTCTTCTATAGTATAGAGTTTGATCACTAGCTCCTCTGTGCTCACTACAAGCACACTGCCACCTCCTGTCCATACTTGTTATAACACACAGTACTGCAAATGGGAATTCTTAGCCACACACTTTTCTTTATCGATTCACTTTTTTGTAACTTTCTGTACCTACTTTGCATTTATTCACATACAAAAACACATACATTTAATTATTCAATTTCTCAATTATCAGACCTGATAGCCTCCCAGTGCAGCTCCAGAGCCTAAATTTACAGCCCTATTCCGTAAATGTCTAAAATGAAATTAACTTTTTACAAGGTGTCATCTGTGGCTTTTAAGTGCTGGAATTGAAGCACGCCACACATACACACACACACACACACACACACACACCTCGTAATGAGAAACCATTATTAGGCTGTGATTGGAGCCAGGGTGCTGATATTAAAAGTGGCAGGAGAGGCAATATCACCACAGTGTCTAATACCCAAGTAGATGTGTCATATATTTTAAGACAGCTGCTTCACTATTTATAATTAATAGCAATTTAGTCGCAGCAAAAATTGTACGACAGCTAACAGAGGGATCTCGTTCCATTAGGAGCACATTCAAAATCAATGTCGAAGTGACATTGTGTACTTTTTGAGTGGGAGGCCTCCACTCCACAGGGCTTGTAAAAAATACTTCTAACCCGTATGGTGCAGTGTGTGTTTTACTGATTCCCCTTTGATTCTGTGTAAAAAATAAGTGCAATACAAACAGAAGAAAAGACTAAGGGGACTTGAATCAAAATAATATGTATTTATTCTCTCACACCCCAGTCATAGTAGGAGAACAGTAACTGTATTAAGTTTTTGGTAGTTTTTGGTATTCACTATTATTAGTACTAACAGTGGCAGTAGATGGGAAGAGAAGTGGCATTGTGTAGTGGTACTGATAATCAAATAATTGTTATACAAATAATAGCAGTAGTTATTGTAGTGTTACCATTAGTAATATTTGTAATAAAAGCAAATTCGTCTCTATTATTAGTCTTATTAGATGTTCCCTATTCACGTCTGTGTCATTGGGCAAAACACTTTTTGTCACCAGGATCTGGGTACACTGTTTTTCATAGATGGCTAGCGTAGCCAAAAATGATACTGCAGTAAGAATACTGTTACTTCAAAATAATATTACTCTTACTCAAGAGTAAGCATCTGATTTATAATTTTAAGTTATTGTAACGTGAGTACTGTTACGCTAAAATGTATTAATATAGACCTTAAATAAAGTGTACAAAAGTTGGAGTACTTTAATAATAGTTTCAGTAGGAGGGGAAGAACCCATACCCATATAGTGCTGCTGATGTGTGTTCTTCCGATCCCCCTTTGATTCAGTGTAAAAATAAGCACAATACAAACAAAGAATAAAGAAGTTAGCCTCTAAAGAGACATGAATCAAAATAATTCCACGTCTTTATTCGTCTGCCTCGCAGTCATAAATCACTCCCTCCCAAATGACAGTGCTATACACTCCGTATCACTGTGGCAAATAGCTCCATCTTATAATAGCAACGTTAGCACATAGCAATATTATCTAGTGCATTGTAGTGCATGTGTCTCCGCGCTGTGCCCTGCAGCGCTTTGCCAGATTACACCGGCCTAGCGACAGCCTTATAATAAGACTTCGCCCATTAAATCATATCAGCAGTGCTTTTTATAGGCTGGCACCTCAGCTCCGACACTATGAAACTGTCGATCACACGAGGGGGGCGTGCACGTGGGCTGTGAGCGTGCACGTGGGCTCCAGATAGTGTGAGACGTCTGTGTGTTTTAGGCATCTGACAGTGTTTCATCTTCGCCTTTTATTAGATCAGCCCTTGCGCCGCTGTCACCTCTCCTTTCTCCTCGCTTACATCACATGGCCGTCGCCCATTGGCTGCCCGGGCCGCATGGAGGACGCTGTGGTTGGTTAGTGTCGGGGAGAGCGAGGGCACCCAGGACGTTCCACATGAATATGCAAAGAGCAGGGCTGATTGATAAGAGGCAGGATCTATGGCTGTTTTGTTGTCATCTTGGTTCTGGCGTTTTTATTTGAAGTCACGGCCGACATGTGCTGCAATTCTTTTTCATCAGTGACATTTGTGGTATATTTAATGTCTCACAAAAAGCCCATGTATTTGGATATATCTGTTGTGCGCTGGCCAATTAGCATCAAACATAACAAAAACTGTCAGTACTAAAGGGGAATCAGAGCGGCCATGTTTGTTTTTGTACACTTTGACACATATACACTCAGTATATGTAGTTACACATAGAAAGCATAGTTGTAGCTCTGTAATTAGCAATAGTTTTAGTTAGTAAAGTGGTATTACTAGTACAAAGTAGCTCTTAAAGTAATAGCAGTAATATGCATGTGAACAAGTCATTGGTGGTGGTGGGAGAGGCTCTTGATGCAGGTTGGCAGCCACATCTTTATCAATCAGCCACAGGGCAGTTGTGGCCACAGTAGTAGCTTTCCATCCCCAAGTGCAAGAAGTAAATGAATAATGCAGTGTTAAATGTCTCAGAGTGAATACAAGGGCTATATAAATATTTATTACAGTAGTGCCTAAGTAAAGTTTTGTTGATAATAGTAGTAATAGTAGTTAGAGTTTTAGTTGTGTGAGTATTAGTTGTAAAATAGCAGAGCTTGTACAGTGTAACAGATGATTCATGATTCTAGCCTGATATGTCATTCAAATTACTCTTTTAGTTAGCATTAGCATTAGCGCTTCTTTCTTTGGACACATGGGGCACAGTAGTTCAGATCTTATCAGTTTTGGCAAACCTTTCTTCGTTGCACACTGTGTTCTAAGTGGATTTCTGCCTGTACTGGTGCTGAGCTGTCATGTCCCATTTGTCATGTGTGATGGATGACGTCGCTATATTCTTGGCAAGAGTTAAATTCGAACTCACCAGACACCAGGCACGGGAGCAGCTCACATTCTTTTCGGATAGCACAGATTGACGTGTTTTTGTTCCTCCCCGCCTTTCATTCGCTGCCTTGTGAGGGACTCTTTTCTATTCCGTTGCATGTCTGACACGGCTTGCCTGCCGGATTGGTGCGGCACCGCAGTGAAGTTAATTCAGAGCCTGTTTGTTCCCTTTATTCTGACAGCTTTGTGATTTCCTCGCGTATCCTTCAACATTTGGATTGGCTTGTGTTGTCACTTTCCCTGACATTTCTCCCTGTCACAGTTTGTTATTTGGGTAAAGTGCAGTATCCGGATTGTTCTGCAAATCACAAAGGCAATTTTGAAGTCTTTTTTTGTGTTTGCGAGAAGCTTTAATTGTCTACGATCATTAATATGCCGCTGAAATCTCACATGAGAATCTATCAAGTCACATGGCGGCCCTAAAATAATCAGTTGATGATACACTTCCTGAGAGCAGCCAGCAGAAACAAATGGGGCACACAGTTGGATTTAATGTGTAATTGCATTGTTATTCACACCCCGCTCCTTACATATGCCACTGCACGCTCCAATAAAAGCCAGGCGAAATGAAGTGATAGACAGGAGGAGACACTGACAGGGAAACCGGGCGGCTAGCATGTTGCACATACAAAGCAATGCCCGCAGAGATGGACAGGAAGGCACCTGACAGGCATACACAGACACACACACACACACACACCCAGGGCCCTCCACAGCGGGCCTAATCCAACATGTCAGTCAGTACTTCTGGCCCCACCGCTTGATTCTAATTGCAAAAGTGGTGAAGGAGCCAAGGATGTCAATACAGATGGACAGGTGCAGGCAGGATGCTATGGATTGCACCTGCCATACTCAACAATCCCCTGCTTCTCTTCTGCTCCGCCCGCGACTGGGGTGTCAGCATTTCCTCCGTCTTCTGCATAGCTAATGAAGATCTGCGGCCATTCAATCTTTCTGTTCCTTTGCTAGTCGCTACCATCCCCTAGTCAGTTGTTGATTTTTGGACAAATCATAAATAGCCCGAGGTGCATGTGGAGATGGTGCTAAAACACAGCAAAAAAAACGCCTGTCTGTTAAGAAATCTCACAAGCCAATGTTGTTTTTTTTCCCTTTCTCCTGAAGCTGTGTCTTGTCTGCTAATTTCTCTCACAGGCTCGGCTAACTAGAATTGTTTTAATGAAGAATCAGGGAGGGGAGAGCAGGGAGGAGAGGGCAAGGGCAGCTGCAGACAGAGGAATCGGAATGAGAGAGAGAAAAACACACAATGGATGGACTTTGAAAAAAAAAAAAACGCCTCTCCAATTAAGAAGTTTTTTTGTTTGTTTTGTTTCCTTTGGTCACGGACAGTCAGTCACACTTGCTTTTGTGGAGCGTGTGATGAATTGCCGCCCTCCTCTGCTTTGTTGTGGCGAAGCTCCTGCCTCCTCCTTCTACAATATCTTTGCGCTGTGAATTGTGCGTGCCTGTTTACAGAGCGCGTCTCTCTTTTGAACTGGCAGAGAGAAATGGCTTTTTGAAAAGTCTCTTTGATGGTGAGCCCAATTTGTTTTTGCGCTGCTAAAAAGTTTGTTTGAACGTAGCGAGGACACATGGGAGAGAGTGGAGAGGCCTGTCCTGAGAGGGCTCCTGCTCCCTGTACGCCTCAGCCTGTTGGACGAGTAAAGCAGACTCTTATTCAGAAAGGCACTTTGATTCTATGCTAAATAAAACATTGCACCACCACTAGCAAAGACTTGGTCATTACACTCAATTGTGAATAGGGATGTCAAAATATCAAATGTTATTGGTACGATTTCTGTGAGAAGAAACAGCTTGATTTTACAATTATTCACAAATTATTGACCCCATGACCAAACAACAGTGAAATCTTTCACTTTCATTCACATTGTCTATTTTTTTTTTTTTTTTTAATAATTATGTTAAGTTAATATGACATGAACAGACATAGAAAAGCTTTTTACATTACTTAAAAGTAAATAAAATTTTCACAATTATATTTTTTTGTTATTTCTTTTATCTAATACAAGTAATCCTGACATCCCAGTTTGGTATTATCTATTTTTGTATATCTATAGTATATGGGATAAATGTTATTCAAAAATGTTACCAATTCTTTTTTTTTTTTTATCCCAGAACACTGGCTACTTTTCACCAAAATTTAAATAAAAAACCTATTTCAGTTTTAAATTTTTTCACTTGCCAGGTGTAAACATTAATTTGACATGTCCATAATTCTTCAGGATTCTCTTGATCCCTGGTTATTGATCAGCGGCTGTGGGCTTGATGGATCACTGGAGCAGTCAGCCCTGATAGCTTGGCCCGTCCGTCCGGCAGTGGTGGAGGGACAGGCCTTCAACTTCACGCCTATCAACCCCCCCACCACCACCACCCACCCATCTACCCCTCCTTCTCCACCTTTTGATCAGAGCCACCCTGACAGTGATTCATGCCGTGTGGAGCTCACTGCTTGGTAGGAAATGCCACTGATCCCTGGAGAGTAAAGGAACGCAGAATTAACCATAGAATGACACCTAGAGAAAAACAAATTGATGTTTTTTTGTTTATTTTACTGTGTCCGGGCAGTGGGGGGCGTTCAAGGATGCTTGCACTTTTATGTTTTTTGTAGCCTGCACTGTGCACCCTACATAGAAACACATTTTCTAACCTGTCCTCTCATGCCAAGCTGAAACTTCCTGTTTTATGTCTTCTATTGAGGAATGTTTCATCTAGGCATAAAAGGCTAGCAAAGACAGCGTTGGCTAGCACTGAAGCAGATTGGGTAGATACAAAGAAGGCAGCTTGGGAATAGAGACAGGAGTTGCAGATGGGAGCTAGCCTCTTCTGTGATGTTGTGATGTCACACACCCAGTTACTGTCAGTCTGCTACTATAATATTTGTTCACAGGACAGGGCCCAAACTTCTAAAGAATGGGAGGTTTCAGAGTTTTAAAGGAAAATGTTGTGCTTTCAAAATGGCTGCTCCCTTTCAGCTGGAGATACATGCAGGACTTCAAAGCCACACAGAAAACTTGAAATGAAATGAAGTGATTGTTTGAACCAAAAGTGTCAAGCTGAGGGTTGTTCCCCAATGGCATCTTTATAAGCTGCTACACCACTGAATACACATACATAATACAGGTTGACATTGCTTCTGCCATAAAAAATATAAGATAAAAATAAATGTAAACATTTAGATAAATTCATGCTTCAACCTTGAGGATCTATTTTCAGATCTCAGGTTTAAATACGTTTCTTTCATAGTGTTGTTATGTCTATGGGCAAGACACTTCACCCATTGTGCCCGTTCGAATGCTAATTTGGCATAGGTGGCTAATTATGCGTTAAATCATAGTGAGTTTGAGTGTCTAAATTAGAACACATCCAAACATTCTGGTGTGCTATAAGTAAATTAGAATAGAAATATCTAGTTAGAGTCGTAGATCAGTAGAAATAAAAGATGTAGGAAATGAAGTATGTATGAATAGTAGTATTAATACCTTTGACAGAGTGGCTGTCTGCTTTTAAATCCAATTCATATTAGCCAGCGCGATCTTGAACTCTTAATCCCACTTATGAAGTCGCATCACTGAAGGGCACACCATTATTCAGGCTTTTCAATGCTTCACAATTAACGCTCGATAACATTTGGGGATGAATGCCGCCGCAGCTGAAACCTGTCATTCACATAGACTTTCTGTTGCTTCTGAAAGTCCCTCACTGACCCATTCTTTTGAAATATATCTCATAGAAATAATATGGTGCAGGCAGACAGGCCGAGGAAGCCGCTGCGTGCACATTAGGGAGGAGAAGAGCAGGGACAGGAGAATTACGGGTAGTTGGAGAGGAGTGGAGCGAGTTGTTTGGACGTGTTAGTGTGAAGTGAAGTGCGCGCTCCTGCCACGGCCCTGTCGGTGTGCCAGGGCGCCTGATTACCCACGCTCTCCCCCAATTATGGCCTGATTATTCCGCCGCGCTCTAATTGACTGGGGAGATATGCAAATGGCTGTCATTTGGGATGATAAAGGATGCGGGCGCTGGATGCCCCCTGCATTATTTAGCCGGGGCCGTACGCAGCGTGAAGGATGTGGCGTGCGCTTTAATTGCTGAGGAGAGAGAGGTTAAGCTGAACGAGCAGCTGAATTAGAATGAGGAATTTAGGGAGCATTTATTTCTTTATTTTGCTCAGCCCAGCTCCCATCACTCTCCCTCTATAGCACACAGTGCTATCTATGTACACTCATGCATGCAGCTGAGGGTGCCATGTTGAAATGCTATAAATAATAACATTAGCAAAGCAAATATGTGCAGAACTAATAGAGCTGTTGGAAGAAAAGATCTGCAGTCAGTGGGACATGCAAAATCTTAACATCCATATTTGAAATCTGTAGTCAAATACTTAAGATTTGAAAACTTGTTTGAAAACTTTTATAGCCATTAAAAACAACATGGCCAAGGGGTTATTATAGGAAAATACATCAATAGTTGTTTTGAAGATAAGAGAAATTTGAATTTTAAGCATATTGTCTATAGTGTAAATTATTACAAAACTGCATTAAATAAAAAAAAAAATAATGAACATAATTGATTTACAACATTTTGTTTTTGCACATTTCTGATGAATTGCAAAAAATCTAATCTGATTATTGATATTGATACGGGGATAAAAATACCATGAAATTATATACACAAGTACTACTACTTTTAGTAAAATTTAATTATTATAGCAGTTCAAATATAGTTCTTCCATTGTGAACATTGACATCTCTGTTTCTGTGAACATTAAATCATCTTAAATTTGATTTTACCTAGTCACTGATAACAGAATCTGAATTGTTCCCACTTTAACCAACAAAAACTAATTGCTCATCCTATTATTAATAGCGCCCGGTGGCTAAGCACTGTTCACTACTAACCCCTGCTGTATCAGACAGAATCTCAAACTCATTGCTAATCCTTTTCAGTTGGAGACAAGCCCTGCAGATTTGGCCGTCTTTACCAGCTTAGGGCTAATAGCGTCTCAAATGTCCTTTTCAAAGTGGCCCGCCCCATATCGCTGTGTTATAAGGAGCTTAGCAGACAGTACAGTTATCAGACAGTTAGCCTTCTATTGGACTACATGCCATAATTGCTAATGCGCCAGGCTAACTGTTGACATTATCACCTTGTGTGTGCAGTCAACCATAGTCAGGTGTCCAATGCTGTTTGACCTCTGAACTGTGACCTTTTCTGCTTTTAGCTTTGATTTCCTCCTCTGTCTGCTGTTGGGAACACATTAGCGCTTCTTTTTTCTTACTGGGATGTGGCGGTATTATCAGGAGATTGTGCTGGCTTTGTGAAGTGTGGCGAATTAACGAGAAAAAGCACAATTTCTTTTCAGTGCTGCAGTGGCTCTCCTCTACGCAACTTTGGGGAGCCCTGAACAGTTTGTTCCTAGGTAGCTTTTGTTCTCGGATAACACAAAAAAACACAAAAAGAAAGCCAAAAAAGACAGTATTCAGCACTGTTTCCTACAAAATGAAAAAAGTCTTTATCATAAAATAGTAGCAGAAGCGTTTTGCTCATTATTCTAATCCCAGGAATGCAGCTTTCATACAGGGAGCTTCTCTCAGGACCGAGCAGGCAGAAACACAGTAAGCTGTTGAAGAATCTTGTGTCTATACAAAAACAGACATTCAAGTGCTATGCTGTTTTACCACCTGTAATAACAAGTGAAGCTACATAAGATTAGATAAACCTGCTGACCTGACGCATGACTTGAGTGAATACTTGAATTAAAGCTTTTTTTGTTACACACATTGGACTGTTATCCTATGAGAAACTATGGGGGACCCAAAGTGTGTATTACTTAACATTACTTACTGGTTATTAGTTATGATGAGGTATTATGTATTTAGAAGGCCTGCAGTACTTTATAGGCATCTAGAAGGATAGTAAGTGTGCTTATTATGATTAATTGTATATATATTTTACAGGTGCACGATGTAATTTTTATGGTGGGGGAGATGCAATGTTGGAATATTCTACAATATGGCAGTAAACTTATCTTGCATTTTTTTCAGTTAGATGTGATTTTACTGTGATGTTTTTTATCTTGAAAAAATTAATTCTTACTCTGATTGCTTCGCCCCTCCACAGATCCGACTTTTAACTTGACCTGGTGGCATCATCTGCTTGTCTCGATGGAAAGGCAAAACAGTAACATCTCCATGGAGACAAACAGATGCCACACCCACCACCAGAATGTAACTTAGTGCACCTTAAACCATTGAACTAATTTTACCTTCAAAACGTTATGAAGTACTGACCATATCACCTGCTAAATTAAATTAGTCCAAATAATGTCCTATAGAGACACTCCTAATGCAATATGCCAAATAAGTGTCACCAGGAAAAAGTTACAGATGTGTTCTTTGATAGCACACTTAATTAGGTAGTGAAGTTTTAAAATACTGAATAACTTGAGTAGCCTTGATTATTCTCTTGAAGTGGGCAGTAACTTGAACATACATTACAGAATATAATTAGTTTCATTAGTGATTGCCGAACGTCTTGGTTAGATTGCATTCCACCTGTGGCTGTTCGGACACATATAAATGAAAACTTGGGCTCTTGAGAAAGGAACATTGAACAGTGAGGCACACAGGTTAGCGTGTTAGCATACTGGAGTGCCTGCTAGGGGTTCACCCAATCTCCCCCAGGTTCACACAGAGCAGCCTTGTACTTGTACCTGCAGTCATTGTGCCCAGTGCCTACCTCTGCTAAGTAAGAACTCACTCAGGTAGCCTCGGGAGATGGCAGAGACTGAGCTGGAGCACCCTTATCTCCTCACACATGCTCATAGACATGCCAGTGCACACTCGCCCATACTATTGAGAGGAGAGAGAGGAGCCGAGGACACATTTGTACAGACTTACAACTAGACAACTGTGTTAAAGAGCATGTATTCATTTATTTGGGGATTTGAACAGTTTGTTACTGATGTTCAAATATGTTTGGGATTAAGTTGGCATAGCAACACAGTAAAACATTCCCAATTTATAACCAGAAGACTTCCAGTTCAATTCTGTGAGTGGAATTTTGATATTTGATATCTGTATGGGTTTCTTCCAGTTGCTCCGGTGCTCCCCATCTACCTAAAATAACATGCAAATTTATCTAATTCTCCAGGAAGTTAGGAACTCCTGACCAGAATCCTGGTTCAGATCTGGAGAATGGTCCCTGGAGGCCATAATGTTGTTGCAATAATTTGCTTCTGATTGGTGACCCCTAGCATGGAATATCAAGTTGTAATAGACAAACTATTGTCCCTGTTCATCTTGACCTTTGTCACCAGAGGTATAATACTCCCTTCCCAATGGAAGTACAGGCAGACTGGACTGTTAACTTGTGGAACTTGAGGATCTCCTCGAAAACGAGATGATGCATCTCAAAGGGCCATTAATGAATAAAACAAATGTCACATCAACTTGAGGGTGCTGGGTCCTGTACTGATGGTCAGTAAAATTCTCCTACATTCGAACTCCAGTGTTCTAACTTCAACTCTTGGGCTACTACAGTGTTTTCAACAACAGTCCCACTAATGCACTGAATCACATTTGTAGGGGCATCCTTGAATCTTTCTTTAACTTGTGCGCAATTATAAGCTCATTTGGATACATTTACCTTTAGCTTTTCATTTGGACTGTGCTTGAATGGAAGGTTTGTGGGGCATGATAAACAATAACATCTCGGTGCAACAGTATTTCTGTGTTTTCTCCAGCGCGCTATAAAGACAAAGAGCACAGCGGCCAAAACCGATAAATGAGCGTGCTGCTGCCATGTGCTACCTTTCCCTCCGGCTTCCAAACGATAGCTATTGGACTTAATTACAGTTTACATCATCATATTTACCCAGCCAAGAGAGTCAAAGTGGCCTCAGAGGTGGTGTTTTTGAATGCACTGTAGTCTCTGTGTGCAACAATATAATGTAATTTACCACTGACCCATGCAAACCCTAGGCCTATATGGATAAATATACGCATTGGTGAGCACATTAGCGCTGCAGGAAAAGTACATAAAGTAGTAAGAATACACAAAACAGAGATATATCTGCTATAGGCCACCCACTCAGCCTCCTAACCTTTTATACATAGGTGCTCATGGGGGCCCCGCAGAGCCAAGCAGAAAGTTCCGCTGAAGTTTTTACTGACTTAATAAATATAGGGCTTTGGATGATTGGTGATGCTTAGTTAGTTGAAATAATACTTTAACCTCATAAAAAGCATATAATCTTAGAACTCACAACTATGTGCCTGGAGTGAGGGCACAAATCCAAAAGGTTAGCTCCCATCAGCACATACTTTTGTTGTGCCATTGGCCAAGAAACCAGTTATACACCAGTTCGAACTGGTGTATAACTGTGTATGAATTGATGATTGGTACATGTAATGATGTAATCCACTTTTAGTACCCAGTGGAGGTGGGAAAGTATGAGGCTATGCAGTACACTCCAAAAAAGACCAAGGTAGTTGTAATCCATCTGAACTATCTGTGTGACTATCCTAGTATTCAAGGGTTTCAGTTTCCTGTTACATGTTGACATTGTGAGAATGGTTGAGCATGCAAAAGGTAAAATATTGAGTTTCCAATTGTTAATTGCTATGATCATAAGTTGGACCCGTAAATATGGATTTTACTATGAAAATACACAACTTTTTGTAAGTATCTTTGCTCACACTGACCTAATATTGTAGTTTCAACTTCTCTTGGCAAATTTAGAAAACAAGGTCACAGTATGATATACACCTCTCACAGGGCTGTGAGTCCTTTTAGGCTCTGGTTAGCTCACCCCATCTGTTACAAAGCCTTAAGCCACCCTTTCCTCTGACCAAGCCACAGCCGTAGAGTGAAAAATTGATATATATTTCACTATAGTGTGAGTGAAAGGGGAGGAGCTGTACCTTTCCCCTGTCGCCCACTCTTCCTGTCTCCACAGGAAGCTGGCTGTGCTGGCTCCTCCCTGTCTAGACAGAAAGCACTCCCTCACACAGACAGACGCTACACTCACTGCCTTCTACCATGGCAACTTTGATTAATTCCCTGAGTGCAGCGAGAGGAGACAACATCGGCTGCATGGTCAGGGGAGAAGGTGACTGTGACAGCTCCCGGCTCCACTCTGATGCGTATGGTCCTATAGAGAGAGGGAAGGAGTGTATGTGTGAGAGGCAGAGAAAGAGAGAGAGGGTGTAGGCTCATCTGTCCCTCTGCTGCTCCAGTGCTCAAGCATGTCTGCGGGTGACAGCAGCAGTGCACAGACACACACCCATCAACAGCAGCAAGGTGAAAGGTCACGAGCGGCTGCCTCTCCAATGTTGTGTGAAAAGTGTAGATGCCATTCCGGGCCCATTATGTGCCCGCTGCCTGTGTATGTGTGTGCGGAGGGGGCCATCTCAAAGTAACTGGTTATTATCACCTCAATATTTTTCTTATTATGACAATTACATGCTCTTGGAGCGAATTAAGCGATACAGGACACCAAGCGGGAGTGGTTGACAGCTATTTGGAGACTCAATGCACAGAGCAATTTGCAGCCCCGAGCCAAACAAATTGGATTTGGGCCACTTTGGACCTGGGCCCCAGATTGTTGGGCGTTGGGATGATCCTGCCTGGACAGTTACTGGGACGGTTAACTGGCATTGGTGCTTCACACATGATTACAGTACCTAACGCATAGTGAGGTTATTCAGTGCCCTGGAGCACAAAGACTTCAGAACAAAGCCATATGGATGTGCAGTTGTTAGGCGCATTATCATAGATTTAGTCTGTGTTTACAAATGACATGCCATAACTACTATAATATTGTTAAGCTTTAACACTCTTTAATTTCATATAACGTTGCTACATTTTGGCTCAGGCCTCACAGCTGTGCTCAAGTACGTGTATAATCCAAATGAGCCTAACAGCCTCTAAACGAATTACTGGTACACATTTTCCCAGCCCTAAACTGCCACTGGAAAAGCTGGCAACGGCACCCAATTAGTTGGAATGCAATTATTCCCATCCATTCACACAATTAGCCTGTGGGTTAACAACCTAGCTTTGCACTAGGCTAGCTTCTGGTGTTTTGGAAGAGGCATCGTCATGGTTACCGTACTCATATGCCCCACCATGTCAAATGCCATTCGCCCTAGTGGAGGTTTGGTCAAAAATAACACTCAAGTCTATTGGTGGTTGCAGAGCATTACATCATTCAGCTGTGTTGTCTGGCTGACGTGATTGGCTGAGACAACGAGTGGTACCAGGGTGAGGGGAAAAGAGAGAAGCGTCAGACGGAACCAATGCCCCATGTGTTGAGCAGAGCAGAGGAGATAATGCCAGGCGACAGACTGGCAGGCTGGCAGAGCGGGTGGGCACTCACAGTGGCATGAAGCAAAACAAAAGCTTTGTGTGTCAGTGTGGGGATCGCATTAACCAAAACAAGCAGCCATGGAGCGGCTGCCACAATAACTCTTGTCTGTTCCAGCGGCTGAGCCCACATAGATGGGACGAGATGGGAGCGCCTGTCTCACTCTTGTGATGTAACATTGTGCTAGAATAATGAGAAAAGCTGCAGTGTTTGCCTCCTGCTGACATGGAAATGACAGGGCTGTAGAAACTGAAATCAAATCTATTCCTTAAAGTTACGATGGAGGGTTGACAGACAAAGCATATACTATATTATTTGTAGTACATTCTGTTTGCTTTTCAACAGAATGTTATGACGTAACATACTACTGTGGCAGCCCTCAGAAAGTAAACAAATGTGACTTGGTGAAATGTGTTATTTCTACACTAAATCTAAGCCTGTATACCAGTTGTCTAGGCTCAGGTGTGACTGCAGGGGTCAGGTTTGGAGTAGCAGGTAGGAGCATTTGGCCCACTCTGCCCATAGTCCCAGGTCACTCACAGGTGATTTCCCCTGTTCTGTGCAGCTGTGGCACAGGCTGCAGTCTGTGTGTGTGTGAGTGTGTGTTCAAATGTGTGTCACTTGTAGTTAAGCTCTCACATCCCATCAAGTCATATCTGCTCTGCTCTTACTCCACTTTTACCTCTCCCCTGTTCCCTCACACACTCCCCCCAACTCTCCTTTGTGCTGTCAGTTCTCTGTCAGCTGGATTTGGTGGGGAATCCCTGGAATCAATTGAAAAAGGGGGAACCCGTTAACGCAGTCTGAAAAGTGCACACTTCTCACGCACCACGGGGAATGAACACGGTAATGTGAGCTCACCCTGGTCTGAATGGAGGCCTATTACAATTAATTTTCACAACCCCAGCTTCTGTACAGGGCTTTCTGCTCCTGTGGGCAGCGTCTGTGGCCTACCAGTATAATGATGAAAGATAACGATTACGCAGTAGTAATACCGTTCAGTTCAGACGGGATAAATATTAAAAATTGTATGCTATCAGAAGAGTTGTTTAAAATAAGAATATGAGTAATATATTTTTTGTCAATATCGCCTACTCCTATGTTTGAGGATAAATTTGTCTTTCTGAATTACATCTTAAAGGGCCCATATTGCAGTATTTTTAATTTGAATTTCTCTCGGGATCAATGAAGTAGCCGTGTGATGTCATGTGGTAATACAGAAAGTGTTCCACTGTGTTTTTAAACTCCATACACCTTCACTAGAATCATTTGAATCATTTCTGCCATGGAATTGACAATCTCTACTGAACAAAAGGTAAAAGGTAGCTGTTAACAGGAAAACTACCACTTTGTGACATCACGAGGTGGAATAGAGCATTTTGAGCTTTAAAGATGTAGACAGACTAATAATAAATATGTTTTGATGAGGTAACAACATTATAACATGGCTGGAAGCTCACAAGAATCCATTTTGCATAATATAGGACTTTTAAGCATACATTCAACCACACACACACATAAACACATACATCAACACAATGTCAGTAAGCAATTATGGGAGCAGGTGTCAATTCAGCAACCTTCTGATTAGTTTGCAGTCAACTAAGATACTGCCACCCCATTCTCTTTTACTGTTTACTGTAGTTAATTAAACAGCCCTGTCTTGTGTTTCAGGACCTATCTGGCTCCATCGATGACCTCCCCACAGGGACAGAGGCCGGTGTGGGCTCAGCCAGTGCTGCCAGTTCTTCCAGCAGCAGTAGTAGCCAAGGGGAGCAGGGAGGTGTCAGTGCACAGGGACAGTCTCCCTTCTCCCCCCATGCCTCCCCTCACCTCCCCAACCAGAGGAGCGGCCCCTCACCCTCCCCAGTGGGCTCCCCGGCTGGCTCCACACAGTCCCAGCAGTCCCGCACCGGCTCTGGGCCCATCTCTCCCGCCAGCGCTCCCTCTGCTAACAACACTGGAGCAGGTAAGCATGCCATCAGTCCTCAGCCTGTAATAAAAACAACACAAATCACAAAGAACATTAGAACGCTCTGAGCCATACTCCTCTCCTGCCTATATCCTGCACTACTGTGTTGGATTCCCAGGGAAATCTGCAAAATGACTTTACAGCTTAAAGGGAAATTGCTTTGTGCCACCAAACAAGGGCTTCTGTTTGAGAGCAAATGAGAACACAGGCAAATCTCCCAGATGGTTATGTCACGTCAGTTCTATTGCTTTTGACAGCAGTAACAACAGCAGCTGGGACATTAGAGACGCTTTCGGGGTCAGCTTTTACTAAACAAACCTGGAAGCATCATTGGCCAGTGCGCTGGGTAAAAGCACTGTTTTTTATACCTATAGTTGTGCTTGACCTTTCCATTTCTACAGCCATTTAGAGGCTTTGGCCTGCTTTCATTTGTTTTTGAATATGTGCAATTTAAGAGACCTTTTGAAAGGGCAGGGGACCGACCTCGATGTAATTGTGTATTTATACTGTTTTTCTTTACACTACAGACTCTTATATGTCTTTATCTTATATAGGTGGCAGAGAAATATTTCACATGCTAGTAAAGTGCAGTTTTACTTTTGATTGTTGTTTTATTATTTATTTTTAATTATGTTTGGGCTGTTTTTTCTTTACCTCTTCTTTTTATATATCAATGTATTAGGTTAAGTTGTTTGCAATGGCGTTTATTTCACACCAATCACTTGTTTTTAAAGTTGATAGTGTAGGGGAAGTGCTGTGCTCAGTTACCAAACCAGAATATATAAACTGTTATTTCAACATCCTGTAGCATAAAAGTCCCAAACTATCTCTTTTCCTATCTGCAACACAGGACATAATCCAGCCCGATCAATTTCCCTTCATTTGAACAGAGGATTAGCCCGGGACTACACTGCTGCAAATCCCAAATCATATCAATCTAGTGTCTAGACTCTGATATCTCTTTCTGTATTTCTGATTCTTATTCTCACCATTCAAGATTTTACACCTCGGCACTTCATCAGAAATGACTCATTCATTTTCCTCATGCATTTTTTTGTGCTCGCATAGTCGGGATTTGTTAAGCCTTTGATCAAGCCATGTAGTAGAATGTCCCTACATGACAGTGGATTCTATTAAGTCTATCTCCCTACTTCCTGACAAACTGAAAAACTGGCATATTTGAGGGAGAATATTTCCTCTTCATTTTCAGTCGCTAATGAATTGAGACAGACAGGTATTTGGACAGCCTCCCATCAGATTTGAAGCCCTATCGAAGTCATAGCAGGAGGAACACGACACCAGCCCGATTATCACAC
Organism: Taenioides sp. WSHXM2023; assembly: GCA_029959045.1. Lineage (NCBI taxonomy): Eukaryota > Metazoa > Chordata > Actinopteri > Gobiiformes > Gobiidae > Taenioides > Taenioides sp. WSHXM2023. The sequence continues at coordinate 11,337,040 of CM057102.1, read as the reverse complement.
AATGCACTCTGTCCGTCTGTCTCCCGGGGCCAGAGGAGAGCACATTATAATTTAGATAAACACTCGGCATTAGTAACTGTGTGCTATGTGTGCATGTGTGGGTGCTGCTGTCACTCCTCTCCTCTAGTTGGCAGTGTGTCTGACCAGCACATCAGAATGTCTCAGACCTGCCACTCATATTGATGCGAGGGGGGCAAAGTGTCTGGAGCCCAATCCCCCCACGCCATTCACCCCTCCACCCCCCTTCTCTCCCCTCCGTCACCTCCGAGCCACGCGCAACAGTGATTGACGCTAATGAAAAACTGGGACAGCGGTTTTCCAGGAATCCGTGCCAAGAATCACAACCCGGGATCCCAAATTAGACAGCGAAGATAGGGGCATAAAGTCATTGCTGGAGTATGATTAATAAGAAGATATTTAAAAATATATTCCCCATGCCAAATAAATGGTGATTAAGTATAGAGTAGTAACATCTGGTGAGTTTTAGTGGCTTTTCTACAATCACTTTGAATTAGATGGAAGAGCCAGCAGTCTAGCTAAGACAGGGGAGGACTAATAGGGTTAGCATACATCTCATTATTGACACTTTTGCAGTTAAGTTAAAGTACTGGGATGTCGCAATAGTTGTTTGGTTCAAGTTAGCTCAAGAGAGAAAAAGCTAATAGTGCATTATAGGCAATGGAGACTGGGACATAACTAACTGGCAAAATGGTATAATTGACACAACAGATTTGTGGGCTAGTTTATCTGTAGCTCAAAGATCATGGCCTAAATGGAGTTGGTTCTGGTTTTCAGACTTTTTAAACATCTTTTGCAAGATAGGGCTAAAGTTTTACTCTTAATCATCATCATCATCATCATCATCATTTAGTTCCAGACCTGGCCACACATAAAAGTATAGATTAACAGTATCATTAAAAGGCATGAGATTCAACAAATAAATAGCAAAAATGAACCAATAAAAGTTATAAACGCCATAAAAGTTACTTATACAGCTCAGTTTTGTCATATTGCAACTAAAATAACAAATCTCCCCATTATTGCAAAGAAAAATTCCCCAAGATAAATACTGAGCCCAAAAATATATTGTTCCAACTACTGTATCATGTACTGAATATAATGACAAGTCGATATAGTAATTATCATGACAGTCTAGTAACGGACATACAAGCCATCTCACAAAATTCATGAAAAAGTTCAATATTTTTTGTCACTCATTTCAGAAAGTCAAAGCCATATAGTATATGTATTCATGACACATAGAGTGAAGCTTTCAAGCCTTTATTTCTTGACATTTTGATGATTATGGCATACAGATATAAGTATAAGTTGGCCCTTGAGACAGACTGACTTCATTAATCGGCTGCAAGCAAGGGGGGTTATACGTTTTGCTCAAGGACACAAAGGCAGCACAAACAAATTGATTGTTAGTACCAATCAGCTCCCCGTGAACTGCAGCTTCCCCACAATCATGTACTGCTGTAAAAAGTGTTGTGTCAAATTCATGAGACCCTTTACAGCTGAATTTTACTTATGATTGTCACTATATCTCTCCTATTCCTAGATAGGCCAGTGCTTGTCAGCCAGCATCACGTCTGCAGAGTGAAGGGATGTGTCATGTGGCGGAGCACTTGGGGGACGCGTTACCCTTGACAGCAGTCAGCGGAGAGAGCACTTTCATTATGTCATCCCTGGAAAATCTCAAATCACAACAGTTGGGTCCGGCGCTTACGCACATTCTCACTTATCTGTAAACAATTTCGTTCAGCCGTCCACCTGCTGTACACATGCACGCTCCAGATCACTCATATTGAATGGGAAAAGTGTTGTAGGTGAGGTTGGACTGACAGCCTGGCAGCCAATCATACATCCAAACTGGCTCACAAATGTATCTTGTCAGAGCCTGTGATTCCCTCCTCTTCTCCGCACTTTTCTTCACGTCTTTCTCCCCCCGTCTCTGTCTCCCCGTGAAGCAAATCCAATACACTGTAACATTATCCGGGCCTCGCCTTGCTATTTGGATTCTCTCCCGGAGCCAAAAAGGCACACGCAGGGCCAAATTGATTTTCCTGTTGCGCTAGATTTGTGACAGTCGAGCAGAAATCGCATTGCTCAAACGCCAGCACTACCTCTCATATACACACAGCTGTTTATTCACACACACACCTCGTTCTCCTCCCAGTGTCTCCGAAGCAATTCCGAGCATCCTCCGAATATTTTTCTCTTTCCGCGAGACATAGGGGACAGGGCGGGGGACAGCCATTCATCTCTCAGCCGGACGGTGAAGCGATGAAGGAACCGCCAGAATACAAGATCCTGTCAGGGGCTGTGAGCTGTGGGGGAGAGGTGATCATCTGGCAAAGTGGATAAAGTTGGCTAAAGTTGTTGTGGAAGTTATTGGTTGTAAAATATTAGAAATACTTGGAGAACACAGATCTGAAACTATATTTCAGAGGTGTATACTCTATTCCTTGTGCCTTGAGTACTTAAACTCACAAGACTATCTCCACTTTTGTAAATATTCACAAAAAACTATAAAACTAAAGTTACTGAATTGAATAAAATCTGGGCTTACTAAGATGCTTGTATGAACTTGTACTTAACCATTCAATTTCCTGGACAAAAAAGCACTTCAGAAGAAAAATCAGTTTTCTTAACTTTTTGTGCCACTCAATGTTTATCTCATATTATTTTGAGTTTAATCTTATTATTTATTAATGTATTTATTTACTTGGTATCATTATATCTTCCATTCATTCAATTTTAACTTTTTTTTCAGCAGAACGCCTGTTTATATAGATGCGAATTTCCAAGGCCAGACACCAATTTTCCTCACAATGCTATTGCTAATTAACTCCAACTACATCCTTTCTCTCTCCCCCCTCAGCTGCAAGAACACAACCTCCACACCCCCCACCCCTTTAGCACAGGGGTCCTCTGAGGTCCGGTTAGCCTCCTCTCTTATTTTCCCCATCTCTGAATATATTTTCTTCTGATTTCTTCTGAAGAGGTGATTGGAGCTACTAGGCAAGCACTCCGGAGGCTTTAAGAGCTGTTTATCTACACTGAGCGTCAAGTGCTTCCAGGGCCTGAACGAGGACGCAGAGGTCAGGGCGAGAGAGGAGGAGGAGGAGAGATAGGAGGAGTGAGAGTCTGGCTAGTTTGGCTGCTCCAGGGTTGCTATACTCCGCATCACAACTCACTTTACATCTGCAGCATTTGTCCTTTACGCTAACTGTCCCCAAGCTAACCCTCTAGTTTGCATGTTTTAATATGTTTTTCTAAAGTTATGCCAATGATGCTAGCATAAAAGTCAGAAATGGGTTGTTGCTATTCGTCTTCTGCACTCAGGGTCATAGGTCAAGCACAAACAAGTGGGAATGCTGTTGATGCTTTGACCTTAGATTAAGATAGCCAGAATATTTTTGTAAGCATTCAGTTGGTGGACGAGGAACAATGCCACAGGGAAGGCAAACTTGCACTTTTCACTGTTTTGGTTGTTGGTTGATGAGAAAGCTGCAGCAAAATGGTTGAAGGGTGGATAGATTTTATGCAAACGTGTTTTCCAGTGAGTTTTCTAGTCACCGCACTCCCTGAGAGGCTGCGTGGTGGGAACAGCGCCTCTGGCTGTCCCTGTCCCATCCTCTTTCTCATTATTTGAATCGTGCTTTCTCTCTCTCTTCTGTTTCCCCATGTGTCTCTCGTCCCCACCCCTCTCTGCTCTCTCTGTTTGCCTGTGCCTTATTCTTTTCGCTCAGAGCGCAGTTGCTGTACCCGGGCGTCCCACCGATGAACAAGACTGGATTTTTTTTTTCCCATCCACGTTTCTGCCTCTGTTATTTCTCCATGCTGCTCTCTCCCCCCCTCTCCCCCCCCATACCATCCACAGCCCATCGCTCCCACATGCCGACGTCTCTGCTCTTCCTGATGGCTGCTCATGTTGGATGTGAAACAGCAAAATGCCCTCCCCGCAGGCATCGCCATCACAAAGTACACTGTCGGCCAAAAAACAGAAACAAGGAAAAAAGCCGTAGACTTGCAGTGTTAGCCATTTAGAGAGATCCCATTCTAACTGACGAGAAAACCCAAACTAGAGCACCGCGTGCAATTATTTCACCTCCCCAACACCTATTCCCTTTCTTTCTCTCACTCCATCGCTTCCCCGCTTGCTGTTTTTAGCTTAAGCTTGCAATTTTGCCTTACTTACACTTGCTACTCAGTGGTGGAAGTAATGAGGATCTAGGGAGAGGGCTTGTTTTGCGAGCCACTGCAGGCCCGCGCTTGTCCCCTACAGGGAGAGTTAACCGGCATTAGCCCCCGGCGCGGAGAGGCATTGACTCGCACCCATTGAGATCTAAACCAGCATTATTGGAGCCCGCTGTTTATCTGCCTCCTTCCCCTAAAGACATGCCAAGTGGGGGATATGAGCTGGTGCGTTTGTTGGCCGGAGCAGGTGTGTGCTTTTACAGCCTCAGGCCTGTATTAGGAGATGGTGCTGAAGCAGCCCTTTCTCATATTGTACATCGGCGCTTACCGGACTTTCCTCAATTTAACAAAACCGGCCCCTGCTACTCTGGTGGTGAGCTATAGTAGGACTTAGGACTTATGTATGCATGCACCAGGCTGATAGCTGGAGATAAGAGCATATAACAGTTGTATTCTTCTGTGGGCTCAGAATGCAGGAATTGTGGAGTGCAAGATTCATCAAAATCACAATTTAAAGTGACAGAACTGGTTATGTATTTAGTTTTAATATCTTCTCCTCCCATCAAACCATCCAGTCTCCATGGACTCCTGCATAACCTGCTAACAATAGTCTATACCGCTATAAACATGTTCTTAGCAGTTCAGATTTCAGAGTTTTCTTAACTTTAAATGCTCTTGGATGTATATAAAACATGCATTTCCTACAGCATATGGATTTAAAATGAATTGCTATACTAAATTAAAAAAAATCAGATATTTAGTCATAATCATGTGACTTTGACCAGATCAAACTTGGTTAATATATAGCTAAGCATCAACTAATCACTAAAATGTTGGGTTACACAAAGTTGGACTAAAAAAAATGCAAGGATCACAAACTTTTCACGGTTACATTATTATCAGGAGCCTGCAGAAAAGAGTTTCGGGGATGGATATTTGTAGTGTGCTTCTTTCTCTGGGGTGAAAGGTCAAGCTGCTGCTATGATGCTAAGATGTTGCTGCTATGCCCTAAAATCAAGATTGCAAGAATTGCATGAACTAAGAGCACAACAAGAAGATATAAAGTGGAAATATTTTCTATTGATTCATACTAGTGGTCTTTTTCTAGTGTATTTGTTCCATACATGTGGGTACTGTGTGTGCTACTGCTCCCATAGCTCTGTAACACAATTAGCAAATGGCACTGTTACCCACAATGCAATGGCAGCAATTTACACCTTGCCTCTCGCCCAGCTGGTTCCCCCCACACAACCACCCTTTTACACATCATATTTTGACTTTGTTCAGCTCCGAGTGTAAATCTTCCCTCCACGGACAGGCCTTCAAACGGACTCATTCACGCTGACATTGAAGACGCTGGAACGCACCCGCACAAATGTTTGTTTTTGAGAGCGCATTAGTCTGGAGAGATGAAAAGATCTAATAGCCACACTGATGGAGCTTTTAGAATGAACCAGACTCACGGAAGCCTGGGAGCAAGCAAGCAGGAGATTTTCAAACAAGGATGCACTTCAGAATGCAAGTCAAATCACTGTAATTTCCTCTTTGTGCAAAAAAACGGCACTTAGCGAGCACATCCATTTTCTACTTTTTCCCATGATACACAGCAGCGGGGCCACAAGTAATAAGAGTTCATTGCAATTTTTTTAGAAGATAATGCTGCCTACTAAAAAGCCAATACGCATTTTTAAATTTCTCTGACTGGCGAGGCAACCCGGAGTCCGCTTTGAAGAAATGCAGAGCTACTCTTTGAAGCGTTTTTCATCAGGGTTTCAAACGTGAGCGCTGGCGAAGTTCAAAGCTGAGGGAGAGCACTTGTAGCCATATTGCTGTTTTGTTTCAGGGTCTTGGTAATATTAAGCTTATAGCAGCCACTGTGTGTGTGAAATGCCAATGATGAAAAGTCGGCCTGAGTCAATAAAAAGCCTCTATTAATTGGAGATGAAAGGAAGAGGGATGGAGGGTGTGTATTAGAGACAGGACAAAAAGAAGTTTGGGGGTATATTATTACACTGTGTTATATTTTTTTGCTAAAGTGAGGTTGCAAAACACACTTTTCAATTTGCCGCCATCTAATTCATGGTATAGAGTTTCATTATTAATTAAGGAGCAAAAGCACTGGTTCTGAATAAAACAATATTCAAACTTAAAGGTGCGCTGTGTAACTTTTTTGTAGAGTATGTCACCTGCTTCCTGGAATGTTCCACAGTACAGCATTACACTTATTTATCTTACGGACACAGCAGGTGACACCATAGGGCGAAGTTACATGTCAAATCTGTGGAGACGTGAGCCCACTCATAGTAAAAATGCAAGTTTTTAAGTCAATTTAAAAGAAACACGTTACTGAGTAAATGCAAGATGGTTATGTTTAATGCCATACCGGGACATTCCAGACAAAGCAACAACATGTCCATGGAGACAAACAGATGGCAGACAGAAAGGTTACACAGTGCACCTTTAATGAGCTTACCTTCATGAAAATATCAAATGTTCTCCACGCATTTATTTATTTGGTCTATTCAACCGGGGCAATGTACATTAATTGACACATTAGCTTTCTGTATGTGCTCAGATTTGACCTACTATTCAAAACAAGTGTGAGCACCCCCATAGAAGTATCCCTAGTATCCCCTAAGCCTCTTTAGGCAAAAATACTTCTTTTACTGCCTTTAATTATTGCATGTTTATACTGCATCTCACACAATTGAGAATATACCTGTACCTGTTGACAGTCTATCCAAACTTTTCCGCTTTGACTTTCAATAACTAATAATTAGACATGCCAAAGGCCACATAATTTATAATTACTCAGAGACACCTAATTAAAACAATACTGAAAACAGGGTTGTATTTTTGGTGGCATTGTTTTGATAGCTGGTTTACTGGAAAGTCGATTAGCAAGAAATTTGAAAAAGTAATTGGTAAAATTTGATGGCATTGCAAATAATTTTATTATTATTTAATTATTAATTTCATTACATCTAACTTGTATTTAAAGCAGATCTGACAACAAATTCTCTTCAGATGATGCTTTGCCATGTTGTATGCAGGTTATTGCAGAGGAACAATTGCTAAAAACACACACAAGTGTCCCTAAGCATTTAGTTTTCAGAAACGGTTAAACACCTCTTACTGTGTCAAAACAAGACCCAACTGCCCATGTGTGCTAATTAACAAGGATGAAATATTAAACAATCACTTTTTAATTGGAGCAGGTTTTTATATCACACATATTAGAAATATTGCTTGAAATTCAGACTTGAACTTGTAGAATATTTTTTGTAATCTTTTAAATTGTATTAAGGCTAGTCAAACCACTAGCATCAAAATTCAACAAACTAACCATCATTATCAAAAACAAGTTATGAATGTGGGATTAGTTCATACATCTATCCAGTGAAAAAGTGCAGCGTTTATAAGCTGCCATTTTTACATCGATCACAAGTTGGCTTTAAATTGGGTGATACTTATATTTTACCTTGACTTTAAAGTGCTGCTTAAGTTTGACATTGCTTTGAGTGGAATTCTTTCACCACTTCATCCAAACAATCCTTTTCTAGTGTTTTTGCGCTCACACAGATCTCTCCTCTTGCTGCACATGCGGTGACAGACTAACTAATCGAATATTCCGCCTTTGAAGCCTCACTGCTGGCTCTATTCATGTGTGCGTTGGGGGGTCCTCCTTGCAAAATACTTGCTCCTTTTTACCATTATATGCTTCCTTGTGTGCTCACAAGTGTTTATTTACACTTTCTACTTGAGTACATTATTTGTGTGTTAGAGTGGGCGAATGGCTGACTAGCTGTGTTGTTTATGCAGTTGTATTCAAAGCAATTAAGTTGACTTCACTGGGTTTGTTTATGTGAAGAGGGTGCCACCTCCAGTCATGTGCTGCTAGGGCAGACTACCGACCAACACTTTATACTATGAATCATGTGAAGTGTCTTGTTGAATTAGAAGCTCCCATTCAGTGTGTATGAGCACGAAGCAGTACAAATACCAACATTTCATCTTAAGTAGCATTCTTGGCAAGAGAAATGTCATGAAAATCAATATAATTTTTATAATGGGGTTAGTTGTTGCTAAGTTGAATATTTTATTAACATGTTAATATATGTATTCTTTGGGTCTGCCTATTTGCAAGCTGTAAATTAACTGCTTTATATTAACAGATTTTTTCACATGCACACACCTCAGTCTTCTTTGCATGTTAAACAAAGGGATCCCATCTCTCATTCCTTTGGGTCAAATCAATTTCACCACACCGCCATTGCCATTGTCCTAATCAGACTATGGACTCTCCATTGGATTTCAATGGGAAAGGCACAGTTCAAAGACTCACACAAGCATCTAATCAATGATCCTCAGATGGCTGTGCTTCCCTATAGGGTGCCTCCAGTGTTTGTGTACAGTGAGGAGTGACAGGGAAGCAAATGATATGTGCTTGGAGTTGGCTGCTTGGCTTTGGAAGATAACCTCTGTGGCTTCTCCCTGTTGTTTTGCAGGTTCATCAATGACTGCACAGAGCACTGGGAATGGACCAGAGGGAGCTCATCCTCCGATCCCCCGCTCCCCCATGGCTCAGGACAGAGGTATGCTGCAGTAGGCTCTCTTTTTATTTCAATCTGTGGATACATCATATATATTTAGAAAAGATATACATATATATGTGCATGTTTTACATTAAAGTGGACATGTTATGCTTTTTCTGATATTTAGTATTCAACATAGATTATTATTGGACATTTTGTCCACTGTTAACGCCAATATTCAGCTAAAACACTTTAATACTAAAAACCTATCCCACCAGTTCATAGTGGCGATGTTTTTTTGTTTATTTGTTTTCATGAAGAATGTCAGTTTGCCAGTTTGAATCCTAAGTGTATGATCCAGAGTGTGTTTTTGAAAAAAATGGCAAGTAAGTACCAAGCAGTGGGCAGGGATAGGGGGCAAGTGGAAACGGCATTGAACCCTCCAATGTAAGGCAATTCAGAACTACTCAAACGTGCATGAATCACTCCAAATATAAGTAAGAGTTGGATAACGATGAGGAAACAGCCTTGTAACATGGTACCCTTGGCACCCTTGCAAAAAAACATAAAATGTCCCATTCAATCTGAGATTGTGTTTTTGAGGAAAAAGAGCAAGGATCCACCCAATCAACATGCTGATGACATGCTTTACCCTTTGCTGTAGTGACTGCAGTGAATTGCCCAGAAAATGATGCCACTTGAGTTTATCCACAGCTTGTTGACAAAAGCTTCTATCAATAATGGTAGTCACTGTGCCATGCGTGCCAACTGGGGAAATATAAATGACAATCTGTCCACTTCAAAGCTAACATCAAAAACGGAAGGTGGGTAGGAACAAAAATGCATCCACGTTACCATGCAAAAATAGCTGTTTTTCACAAACAAGGTTATTCCCGAACATTATGGCCTGTAATGCCTGTAAAAGTCTAACCTCATACACACAGAGCACATATAAGACAGAGCTGAGTGTAGTTGCTGCCCTCCTGAGTGCTTCTCTTCTCTGCTTATCCATAAACAGGCTGAATGTCCCTGCCCTTTCCCTCTCTTTCCCCCTCCGTCTCCCCCTCCCTCTCTCACACAAATCCTCCATGCTCCAGTTGTTGAGACTTCCATAGCAAACCTTTATGTGTGACCATAAGTGTGCTGCGGGAATAAAGCTTGGAGAGAGAAATCCTTGAATGTGTTATTTGCTTTTAGCACTGTCTGCACAATGTTCCTCTCCCCATCCATTTTCCAGGCAATTTAAAGTGCAGTATTACACAGTGTATTTTTTTTTTCTTCGCTCTCCCAGAATCCCCTTACCCTAATGGAAGCAAAACATTACAATAACGTTGTGGCTCCTTAAACCCGGCACTCGCAGCCTAAGCACTTTCAGACCACGGCCACTCCGTCTCTGCCTCCCACACACACTCCGCCTGATCTTCTGCTGCCTTTGCTTGTCTTATTCACGAAAAACACACTGGGCTTTTATTTTTTTATCTCTTCACAACTTGCTCTCAGGGGCAAAAGCGGGCATGTATGTGAAGTCTTGCTCCGGTTTTTAAGTTTTATCTCTCCTCTGCTAGCGAAAACACGGGATTGTACATGCGTCGGCTTGCACTTTCTTAAGCACCATCAAAAGTGCATTCAACAATAGCTATCGAAGTTTACACTCATGCGGACCCAATCCATTTAGGGCAGATCTGTAATATCAAATTCCGCCTTTCCTCTAGTCTCAACGGCCACTTGGTGACCTTTGCCGGTTTGTGGTGAAAGGAGGTGCTTTTTGAAATGAGATGGACAATTTCAAAGCTTCTGGTCCATGTGAGGATTGCTTTAAAATGTCAATTTGAATGGTGATGTCCAGGTCCAGGCCTGAGAGGCTAAGGCATGTCTATTGAGAGAATGGGGTAGAATAAAGTAGCAGTCATGGACAAATTCCCAGGTTATTATGTGGAGAAAGGAGTGTTAAGTTAGGAATTCAAGTATGTCATTCTGCACCCAAATATAAGGTATGCATTAAAATGAGTTTGAGCATATATTTTTTACATTAATATTGTTGCCTTGCCCAAGACACGTTTTGTTTAATGGCTGCTGCAAAATTGCAAAATTGTTGTTTGAGTAGTATTCCAACACCTTTGCCATAATATTCTTGGACATACTGACCAATCAACAAGCCTCCATTCTTTTAGCTATTCACTTTAAGTTATTAAAATACTACACAGCACTGTTTTAACTTTTTTTTTAATTTTGTGTCTTTATGCACAACTGAACTGAAATATATTGAATTTAAAAGCAATATAACAAACACTGCTGTTCTGAAGATCATCAAGATTTGTTCAAAAAATATACAAAATATTATAAACCCCATTGAAGCCTAGACTTTAGCAATGTTTTGTTCATATGTTTTTGTTTTGATGTTCCAAAGGTTCTGCTTACAGGTCAGGTCGTCCTTATTGGGTGCATCTCCGCGTAATAGAAGCCACCTCCATTGCTAAAGATTAGAGCTGTTTTTCAAAGCAGGGCTCTTTTTACTCGGAGGAAATGAACTATAATCTTAAACATAATCAGAGCAGGCCACACTCAAGATGTCATTCACTGTTTGGTTTTAAAATGCAGCTGGACTAAAGTCTCATGATGAACTTGTGTTTCTTTCAGGGTTCATCATGTCCAATATGCAGAGAAACCAGAGTGGCTCCCAGTTCGCCTGTCCACAGTCCGGACCCCCCATGTCCCCTCATCCCACACCCGGGGGCCCTATGTATCCAGGGATGGGCCCCTACTCCCAGAACAATCCTACAGGGCAGTATGGACCTCAAGGGGCACAGTATGGTCCAGGTAAGAGCATAATAGCAAACGAAAAAAATAGTTTAGGAAAATGTTAATATTGTTTTGATTTTGTAATACATAGCTCCGAATGTATTAAGGGCAGAAGAAATGCGTTTGCAATACTGTATTGTTTCTTTCATGGAAGCCCCCCGCTGAATTCTTAAAGCCATTGCTAATTAAGAAAAAACATAAAACAGACAAAAGCACAATGAGTTTGATTAGTACATATCACAAATGCCACACTTTACACAATTAAAACATGTTAAAATATGAATATGTGCTCTAGGCCCTGTTTCATGCCTGTGTTACTGTTAAATGTGCTGTCAGGTGGATGTCAAGAGGATAAGAGGGTTACACCAATAACATTGGTCTGTTTGACTGTTACAGCAGTTGAGCTGACTGACACATCAACAGGATGCTTAGTTTAGTTAGTTGAAAGACTCGTAGGATGTATGACTTGTAGTATGGCTGTAAAAACACAGAAAAGTTTAAATGTAGGAACAGAATCTAATTTAGTTTTTTGTGGCTTTTGTGATGTCTTGGAAGTAATGATGTGTTGTGTAATTTACATCTTTGGACACACACCAGAATAGTTGAGTTTTATTTTAGTATCTGGGTGTTTTCATGTGTCACCTTGATAAACACGCCCATCCGTGCATGTGTTTACCAAAACTCACATTCATTAATGTTGATTAATAGCCTTAATGCATTTGGTATTTTGTCTCCTCTCTGCGCCCACTCTTATCTCTTAATGTGACTTTGCCTGGGCTGACAGCCCAATAAGCTCAGAAAAAAGGAAATAAAGTACGCACAGAGCAGAAAGAGGCGGGCAAGTCTAGAAGAGGCTTGGGGCAGACAATCTCGGGGATGACAGCAGAGATGTCCCATCACAAACAGAAGAGCTACCTCCTGACAGCTTCCCTTCTCCACACTATACATAAAGTCTTATACATCTGCATATGCTCTGCTCTGTCCTGGGCAGGTTTTAGAGAACATTAGTTACAGTAAATGTAGTATGTATGTCAGCAGTACCCTGCGTAAGAACTTTCTGTGTTCTTCCTGCGTGCATTTAGACTTGCTGCTGGCTAGCTATTTTGTGACAGAGATAAAACATACATTTGATATTTATCTAATAGTCAAATCAGAGTGCACTTCTTGTTGACTTTAACCCAAATATATTTAGACCCGTCCTCAGAAAGTGTTCTTTATCCAGTGTAGGGTGAACCTGAACACTGAGTCTTATTAGCTTTGTTCAGCACTGGGCTCAGACCAGCAGACAGATATTCTGCCTTGACAGGATAAGGTTTGGAGAGAGTCCTGGGCCGCTCTCTCCCCTCACCCCCCTGGAGGGGTTAAGCACTCTGCTGGTAATGACCATGCTTCAGACAGCACTTTTAAGCCACGCTGCCCTGCTACAGCCATGGTATAATTCGGCCCAAGAAAAGGCTATGAGTCAAGCCAGCGCCTGGGGGAGGGAGAGGGGTTTGGAGGAGGTTTGACTGTGTGGAGCTGGCAGCCCCAAGGCGGCCCCTCTCTGCTGAGGCTCAGACTTCCTGCTGGGAAGGTGCTGAGGTGGCTCACAGAGGATGTACAGGCCTCAGGCAAGAGAAGACTGCAGAAAACTCTTCATCCAGCCAGACTCGCACAGTGCACAGTAAGAATGAACCGCAAGGAAAAGGTCTAAAGTCTGAAGTTGTAATAGACATAAAAAGTGTCAGAGTGCACTGTATCAAACATGGCTCTGACTTTGCCTCATTTTTGTTGACACATTACTTTTTGTTCTCACTGACACAGGCAACAAAAACTCCAAATAAAAGTGCTGCTGTTGAGTTCTCTTATTTGTGTTCCAGCGTGCGTGGACAAACACCTCTGCCAGATGAAATGTGCCAGCATGTAATGTGAAGGGTGCAGCTCATGCCTCATACTTGTAACAGCTTGGGCCTGTGTGGTTTGCTGAGGAAGCAGGAGACAGTAATCTGCTCGGTCACACTCCTCTCTCCCGCAGCACTGCTGGGATTAAAGCTGGCACAGGGCACTGCGTCCGGCAGAGGCGTGACGGGGCTGGGAATTTCCATGTAATCATGAACGAAGCAGTATGCGCTCTCCTTCTCCCCCGTCCACTGCTCTATAAATACCCCCTCTGTCCAAAGGCACAACAGCAATGGGCCACAAGGACACGCCAAAAATCACCATCACTGTCCGCCTTGCCCTTCTCTGTCTGTCCATTTAATATCTATCAGGGAATAGAACTCATATTACTGAATTGTCACATTATCATGGAGCTTTTCTGCCTCCATGTACTGAAGGACATTCTATTGAGAAACCAATCATGAAGTGGTCATTCATGATGTGTCTTGCACAGTGACACAGCAGCATTACTACAAGTCAAATAGCAGGCACCAACATTTAAGATGCATTTATCATTTGTATATATTTTTGATACATTGTGTTGTGAACACTTTGAAGCACTGAGAGTTGTGCCTGCATATATCTCTCACCCTCTTGCCCATTTCCCTGCACTTGTTTCAAATAAGCTTACATTTACCATATACAAACACAACAGTTACTTGATGGAGTGAATAAAGAAGTCAAGTGTTTTGCATTTGACACACTCAAGGCTACAGGTAAATGTAGTATGCACATATTTGGTAAATGATGTACATAGTTTCCAAAAGAAGTAATTGAACTAAACATACTGAACTCTACAAATGTATTGCAACCCTTCAATTTTTTAGTTCTTTGTTTTTGTAAAGTACATGCAAAACATTACATGATTTTATTTCTAATCTCTCTGATCTACATTTAAGTAGTCAGAAGAGCACTCCAAACCATAACACATGAATAAAGCTCCTATCTCCAAACTCGAAGTCACTTTAAAAAGTGGGTTAGTGCGTTATCTGTCCTTGAAAAAGACTCTGGCTGCCATAGCACCAATCCTTCAGGAAATGAATCATTCTTGTCAGTGTGGAACAAACCTCTCATAGGAAAGCTTAGAATTAACCCAGTCCCTGTGCTACTCTGTCTTGTCTCTGTCAGCCCAGGCAACTCCACACTCAATGGTGCTCCAGCATGACTGATAAACTTACTATAATGACACACTTTTTAACACAGCCTCGGAATTAGTTAACCCTAAAATTCATGACCATGAAAAATAACACCTATCTACTATTTGGACTCAAGACATGGTCTTTTAAGAGTTGTTATACCAGACTTGTTCTTGAGTTATGTCATTTTGTTACAACACTACCAAAATTTGTCTTCCCTGTTACTTTTAATATTTTTGAGTAGATTTATTTTGAATAGTGAGAAGAATTCCATTTAAAATAATAATAATAATAATTTTCCATGTACTTAGGTATTTCATTTCAAATGTCAGACATCAAACTAAACATTCATTTAGTTACTTGGTTTATGGAGTATTTATATATGCCATCCCTTTAAAATAGTTATATACAATATTTTTTATGAAAACTTCTAATTCACAGTAATAGTAATATTCCCCCTTCAGTAACATTTTTGGCTGTTCCACCCATGTCTTCCTTGCGACAGTACTATTGAGAACTCCCCTTTAGCGGAGCAGAGGCGGAGTCTGTTCTTGTCTCCCACACTGGCTCTACAGCAGCTGTCTGCAGAGCACAGGGAGAGGTCAGTGACTGCTCTCAGGACTTTCCAACTGAAACGTGCCTTTGACTGTCTCTGAAGTACTATATATGCCTTCAGACAGACCAGATGGACACACATGCTCAGTACACACATGTACTAGGCCCCATGTATCCTCTTGTGTTTGTTAGCCATCCTCCTTTCTTCCTGAACACTTCCCTATTATAGCCCCAAAACACTTGACAGGTGTCAGCTGTACTCAAGACTCACCAAAGCCTCTCCCAAATAATCCGCTTCCCTTTTTCCCATCTTCCATCATAGATTTCATCACAATTTCTGAACAAATTCAAGCAAAGCGGCTGAGTTGTATGGGAAAGATTTTGATTCCATATAAATCCTATCTTGAGGGTTGAAGGGATAGGGAGTTTATATCACTTCCTGTTTAGTGGGTTTCTTTGCGCCCGCCCTCCACAACTTTGGGTCTCACTATCTTATGTCATGTGAAAAGTGTCTTCAGCTGGAGGACACTCAAAAGCCGTTTCCATTTGGTGTCGTCTATCCCTCCCCATGCGGAAGATTGTCATTCAACTTCCTCTCGTCTGGTGCTCGGAAAAAGCCTGCAGGTTTTTAAGAGACTTGATCCCCTTTTCCAGACACATTCTCAGGGGATTAAGCCGCGAGGCCCAACCAAGGCGCCCTTAATCAAATCAAAATAAATAGCCCCCTTCACAATAGAGGATGCCACATTTTCCATTTTCTATTTTGCGTGAATTTGTCCCGGGGAGGAGGATCACAGTTGCTGCCTAGAGAGTGAATATATTGTCATGCCTTCAATGCGTGTGGGTGTGTGTGGCCTTCACATGTTACTTTTAAGTGCAGTGAAGTGTACCGGGACGCATGTAGATGTTGCCTTTGACCACATGGCGTTTTCTTTTTGCTGGAGTTGGCGTCACGCAGAGCCAAAATGGAGGGGTTTAAGTGCCCCTTTGGAGAGTTGCTAGCACTGGAGCTGTGTAGCGCTACAGGGCAGAGAGAAAGCATTTACCGCGGATTAAAGTGGTTGGGCTTAAACTAGCGATTGTTCCCTGGGCCATCAAGGAACCTGTGAAAATGTCATCATAGCTCACTCCAGATAGCCTTTCCCACCTTCACAAAAGCATCATGGGAGCTTAGATGTTGGCCTTATCTGTTAATTCAATTTTTTCTTGAAGGAGAAATGTGTTCTAACCATATTTTTATCAATAGAATCTTTTAAGAGATAATGAATCAGATTTGGTATAAACAGCCACAGTGTAACTTACTGTCATGTCTTTGCAGGTAACTACCCTCGACCCTCCAACTACAGTGGCAGCTACAGTGGTCCCGGGATGACAAACAGCATGGGAATGAACTCCACCAGTCCCATGCAAGGCCAGGGCCCAAGCCAGCCTGGTGCCGTGGGACGCAGCCATGGGCCCGCAAATCACAACAGAGGCTACCCCCCAGTGGCCCCCAGCTCCCCCAGCATGCCCCAGTCTGCAGGGATGGGCCCTCCAGCTATGGGCACTGCAAACCGCAAATCCCAAGACTCAGCAACAATGTCTGGGTCAGCCAACTCCACGCACAACAGGTATGCTTTTTGCTAAGGAGGTTACATTGTTTGACCAGTTTGTCAAAGTTATATTCCATTGTAAGATAGGACCAACTGTATATCCCAACCACAAGGGAACAGTATACAAAGTAAGTATAGTTTAGTGGATTCTCTGTGTTTAATGGTAAAATGCACATGTCTCCATTGAATGTTTCACAGTATGGCATTAAATAGACATATTAAGCATTTAAGCATTTATTAAATTAGTGTTGTTGTTTTTATTGAAAGAAATATTATGAAAAACTTCACATTCATACTGTCAGTGGAGTCGCTTTTCCACAGATCGGCCATGTAACTGGCCTTGATATCATCTTCTTGTGGAGATAGCTAGATACGTTTCATACCATACTGCGTAACATTCCAGCCAAAGCATATAGCATCTCCATGGAGACAAAGCAGGTGGCGGATCTTTAAACACATTGAACCGTTGAATCCCTGAAGAGGAAGATGCTCATTTGACTCCATGTTCAGGGACTATATACGATTGCATGCAAAAGTGTCTTGGTGGTTGTCTTTAGTTGAGCAATTATTAATGTAGCTTCATTAATTTGTAAAACAGAGTGTCCTAGCTCAGTGTTTCGTGTAGTTTTCTGCAGGGAGATGAGTAGAGGAGCATCACAAAGGCCTGCTGTCATCTCCCTAGATCTATGGCCAAGACTGGTCCTCTTGGGTTGTACACTTTTATAATCCATTTACAGAAGTATCTCTGCGTTCACACATCTCATAAAGCCCCTGACAGTTTGATTGCTCGTGCTATACGCCATGTGCCAGTTGTTGCAGAATAAAAGATATGAGCTTGTATGAAGTCTCTATAAATGGAAAACTACACTGTCCAAACATAAAATCATGTGTAAGATTGAATAGAATATGACTTCACCGATCTAAAGTCTCAACTTCGTATTGTTTTGCTTGTTTGTTGAGAGTTGTGAAATGTTACCATATTAAGCCGTATAATGTACATCTAATTATAAAAGGTGAACTTTGACTCATTGTTTTGACTGGAATGTTCCACAGTATGGTATTAAACGTATTCATTGTTACCTCAATTTATTCATGCCCTTTTTCTGTCACACTAGGCCTGTCATGATAATTACTATATTGACTTTTTTGGAGGTCAGTATATATTGTAGGGACTTTTTCTTTGTACTTGTGGGGAACTTTTGTTATTTTTCTGTTCTATGATTAGATTTGAGCTGTAGAGGGTTGAATAAGTAACTTCTATGACTCATTATAGATACAAACTAAGTACTAAAGTTTTTCATTCTGCTATTTCTTTATTGCTGTTCAATGTTTTTTGACCATATTGTATATTTAGAATAGTTTTTGAGGACAAGCCTACTTAAGGGTTACCGTGTCAGTGGCATGAATTTGTCAGTATTATTGTTTATCGTCTATATTTTCTTCAGCAATATATCGTACTTCAACATTTGCTATATCACACATTATATTAAACCCAATATTTGCTTTGTTTTGCTTAGGCTTTCCCAGACGCAACCCACCATCCACTGGCCTCCCTCTTGCACCCCTCCCTCACCTCCTCCACCTCGTCCCAACCACCACCACCACCACAACCATCACCATCCCCTCCTACCCCCCTCACAGCTCAAATGGTACGTCTCCATCTCTTCCCAAACTCTATGTACTTTGCCAGCGACTGTTCCTCTATTCCTCATGATCTCTCTGTGTGAATGCGAAACAATGGGTGTCATCATTATTATTACGACTCTAAGTATCACCACCATCAACCCCATCTTTTAGACATCCAAATGTGCCAATAAATGACATGAGACCAGCCATGTTGTATACCAGGGGACTGTCTATGATTAACTATGTGCATCGAGGGGGTTAATTCTGTTGTTACATGCACAAGCTATAATGCAAATTCTGGTTGTCAATAAGTGGTAGAAGACATGATCCCCACTGCTGGGTCCAATCAGAGCGCTTGTCAGTCTAGCACAAGGGGGCACTATCAGGGAAATAGCATTTGTTTACAAGATTGCATTTTTATTTTTGTGTGTTTTTTTTCTTTTTCATTTTACTGTCGAGACAATTTAATACTTCACTTTTCAATACAGCGCAGTGGCAAAGCTTTTAGCATCACAACAAGCAGGCCATTGGTTTAAATCTTGTGTAGGACATTTCTCTGTTGAGTTTATAGGTTGTAGATGCCTTTGTGCTCTGTTTTACCCTATTCACCGAAAATCTGCACTAGAAGTTTCCAGAGGTATTAATTTAGAAGTAAATAAATAAATAAATTACACCTTTCCTGAATAGTTTGCAAATATTTATAAATCTACCATTCCTTTATGTTGAAAATTGCACTCTTGTATTAAGAGAGTGTGCTTTTTTTAGAGGTGGCATCAAAATTGATATAGACTACTATGCATCTTTCTTAGTTTCTCTCGTGGGTCAAATACAGAGAACAATTACTTTTTGTACATGTTGGGTCCTTTTAACTGTGTTTTCTGATACACTGCAGTTACATGTCATTGCAACTCCCCTTCCGTTTTGATGTTCACAAAAGAATGATGAAACAATCTGCCAACATGGGTCTTTAATTCTTTTCTTTCCTCATAATGTTGTGATTTTGTCTGTAACTTAACATTTTAATGGGGTGCTAAAGCGACCATTTTTGCTACTGTTGCCACCATGTGCGCTGTCGTTTAGTCTCCCCCGTTCATCCACCGCCAACCCTCCTCCCCCTCCTCCCACCACCTTATTTCACTCTTTTTACCAACTCTCCCCACTGCACAGCGCTCCCCAGTCTCTGCCTCTGTGCGCGCCTCTGTTATCCTTACCCAGACCGTTTTATCTGCCATAGTCTTTCTTCCTCCCAATTTGCTTTTTTGTTCTACGCTGACTCCAGCTAGAGCCTTGTTATGTTTTCCTCCCTCAGATCCCCCCTTTAGAACATCTGAGGGAGATCAGGGGAAAATTGGCCTCCGAAAACCTGCAGTTTAAAGTCTATCTCTCTCTCGGCTGCAACATTGTGAAAGATCCAGGGTTGGTTCCTCCCCAGTTTGTCTCAGAAACAAGTTGTTAGTTGCAGCGCATCTAGTTGAGAACTTTGATGCGTCCGTCCACAGTAAAGGCTACAGCACAACACTGACCTGACCTTCCTAATCAGAAGCAGTCAGATGTTCTATGTCTGTTTCTTAAATGTCCTGTTGTTAACCACCACAATCTAACAGTTCTTCTTTATGTTGCTAAAATCTACTGAAAACAGAATAGTCTCTCAACATGTCCCATGGGGACATGCCAAAAGTGAAGAAGGACTTAAAATGTGTGTGCAGTGACCTAACCGTTTTTAAGAGATAGATTTAAAATAGTGCTAATAATCAGCTTGTGTGAAGAATCTTGATTTTAAGTGTATCCTGGCCATTCTAAACATCCAAACCTTTGCAGAGAAAGTTGAGATGAGTTATGCCTCCCTGTGTGTTCGAGTCTGTCAGAGCGAGCCTGATAAATCACTGATGTTGTGCTGAAGAACATGGGTGATGGCAGCGCTGTCAGGGCGGAGGAGGTGGAAGTCTGTTTGGGATAAAACTGCAGTTTTTTTCTCCTTGGCAGATTGATGCTGGGGAAATTTTGGAAAACAGAGAGAACACAAAGTATTAAAAGGTATAAGCTTTTCTTGGCAGCCGCTTCTGAGAACAGAATTGGCTTTTCAAATGACTTTCTAGCGCTGCCGGCGACACGCTACAAAAAGTTCCTGGAGCTATAGGAAAAGGCTCTGTCAAAAAATAAGCACTTAGTAGAAGAAGAGCAAAGCTCAGGAAAAAAGAGGCGTAAATCAAAGGAAATTGAAGGGAGAAAAATGTTGGAAGCTACGAGAGGAGAGTGCTCCCAGGCAAATCCTCGCCAAATAATTCATTTCTGACCTCCTTAGTAAGTAAATTTGCTAAATAAATAAGAGCAGCGCTTGAATGTCATGAACGGGGGATGCTGCCTGTGGCGCTTTGTCGCTGGCAGTCTTGGCAGAGCTGTGCTGCGCTCGGCTTTCATTAGATGGGCTAAATAAATGGCTTCTCCTCCATCCATCCTGAGCTGTTTGATGTTTGGGAAGGATGAAGGGGGAGTAGCGTTCTCTGGATTTAATATGTTAAAAGCTGTCCTTCTATTTTTTGTACTGGGTTATTCTGGTGCCCTCAGTGTGTGTATGTGTGCACAGAGTTGAGTCAGGAGTTTGAAGGAGCGATGTGCCCGCGCTGCCCTGAGAACAGATTGGCTCCATATATAATTCATGGCCTCCAGCCGATTCCCTCCATCCTTCCATCCAGCTCTCCGCCTCTTTCTTCCACGGCGCACAAAGGCGAGGGATCGATAGGGACAGCCGCTCAGCCGTCACACACTCCGTTGCTGTCTGCTCCAGTTAGCAGCGCTGGGAGCCATCACTGCGGCCTGTCAACACAAATGAAGGACAAAGCCACTGCCACTCGGAGAGAGACGCTGTCAGCTGGTTGGCTGGCACCTCGTAACCATGGCATCCCCTTGGCAACGGCGCCCACTCTGTCATGAGCACAAGGACACGCTCAAACACACGGACCCTCACGCACACACCGTGCTGTGGAAGTGCCCTTCACCCACCAAGGATCAGCATTATACACAAACCAATATGTGTGAACAGAAATGTGGTTGTTGTTAAAACTTATAAAAACTACAACTTTTGTGAGCTCCAAAGTACATTTCATCTATCCAAACTACATATCCTCCATTCAGCTTACTGTGTGGGTGTCTTTCTTCATGGAAATCATTTACAAAATTCAGTCTTTACATACACATTGATTATATAGCATTACTGCATGTATTTTATTTCTGTAACTACAAAACTATGTATTCTTACATTCCTATCTGTGCACCACATAGTTTCTCCCCAGTAAATTAGGTTTTCTGGACTTTTGAGGGCAGCTCAAACTTTTTGCTCAAACTCTGAATGTGTGGAGTGGAGTTTGTCTCCTCAGGCCTCTCCTGGACTACAAACTGAGAACGCACTGGTGTGATGGACTTAGATAGATGTTTTCCATGTTTCTGTGTAAGTGTGTGGTTCCCCTGGCTCAGTCTCATGGAACAGCGATTACCTCCAGCTCTGGGCCCCTGAGCTCCAAACATGCCCCCCATCGGGGCACCAGGGACATGCTCACAGCTCCAACTTGTTTCAGCCTTCATCTTTCTCTCTCTCTCTCTCCCTCTCTCTCTCCCTCCACCTCTTTCTCTCTCAGCAACAGGATGATTTTTCCAGCACAAAGGTGCCCAAGAGCAAGATGAATGTGCTGTTCCATTTTTCCCTGATAGCAGCACATGCATATATTAAGTGTGATTAAACGCTGTGCGGTGCCTCCATCAAGTGCTTTCTAATGGGCTTTTTTATGACATGAATTAGTCATAATGGGAGAGCGCCACAGTTGAAAACTCCAACCACTGTGGCTGTTGTTGATTTGGATGTTTCTCATTCACAAGAGAGCTTGTGCTTACATTGCTTTAGGTGGGAGGGGGCGTTTACAGTGTGGAGACACCAGGTCCACTGCCAAACTGGCAAACTACTTACACTTTTGTGCTAGATTAAATATTGGAGAGAGAAAGATGCCATGATCAAAAGGTTTATGTAACTTACAAAGAGGTTTTTACGTAGGCAGCCTCAGCACATTCTATATGACAGTGTATGGAGACAGGGCCAGATAAGCGTGGATTTGGTGAGCTCTTGTTTGTTCGTCATGGAGCTCCCTGTGCACCTCGACCCCCATAGAGGGATTACACATGTATCATCAGCCGTGCTCTATGACTAATTACATCTGTGAGATGAGATTATGGGGAGGTTTACCAAGCCGATCCCTCCTCTTAGGCTATGTGTAGTGCTTCCAACATGAGGCATTACAGTCTGTGTGACAGAGAGAGATGCCAGTTCGGAGACTTTTCGAATGGCATAAATCTGTAAAGCATCTTTTAGAATACATAAATCTAAAGGTGCACTATGTAACTTTTATGGTGGAAGATTAGTCATCTGCTTGTCTCTTTGAAAGTGTTACTACTTTGACTGGAGTGTTTCACAGTATTGCATTAAAAACATCTAGTATTTATTCAGTTACATTATTGCTCAAAAAAAAAACAACCTAAAACATGTATTCTTACTGTGAGTGGGGTCGCCTCTCCACAGATCTAACCTGGGCCAAGTGGTATCACTTTTCTCCTTTGAATAGATTTCAGTAGTTAAATGCTATACTCTGTTCAGGCAAGGCAATAACATCTCCAGAAGAGCATATGTCGGACTCCACCAGAAAAGTTACACATTGCATCTTGAAGTGGTCTGCTGTGCCAAAACATCCTCCTTGAAGAATATTGTACTGTTATCTTTGCACTTTCTGACTTTTAAATGGATTCTTTGACCATCTTCATGTCTCTCCTTTAATTTATCTCATCTTACATTTGCAGCCCTCCCTATCTCCTCCCGCCGTACACCTCCGCTCGTCTTCTGTGGTCGTTTTTGGAGATAATCTGTAGTGACTAGGAGATAGACCAAATTGTTCTAAACATGGTGTTCTTTTTCAGCCTCTGTGTCCCTGCTCCGTCTGCACTGGTCCACACTGATAGAAGGCGGAGCGGCGGCGGGCATTAGGCAGGCTGCAGATAAGCCCCTTTGAAGGCCATGTGATGAGCGGGCTTTAAAGGCAGGGCTGCTTGGGGAGGAAGATGGAGCAGGATTGATTTCTGCTGTCACCATGGCAACAAATAACATGATCCTCTCCAAAAGCACACCTTAATTAGTTAAATGAGGACTTGTGGGAGCAGGAGGGAGGGATGGAGAGAGGGAGATTGAGAAGAGCGGAAAAACATGAGCTTGCTTTCAGTTTGAAGAGCTGTTTGTTTGATGGCAGATTTGTGGCTTGTCTGGTCTTTTACTCAGAGTTACACATATACACAGTGATCTGATTTAGTCTTGAAGTATTACTCCAACAGAATCCACACACAATCTTTGTTGAATTTTATGACTATGGTGCTGAACAGTGTTTTTGACAACTCATCTTGTTCAAACACACCCCTGATGGTTTTGCTTCTTTCTCTGTGTGTTACAGGCCCGGCAACTGCCAAGGTCCTGCTATGAGCCAGTCAAACAGCCAGTCAGCAGTTAACAACAGCTCTACTATGGGAAACGCACAAAGTCCAGCCTACAACATGCAACCCACAGGTGAACTTGTTAACATTTGCTTATTATAGTCAGTTTGTGTAAGGCAAATAGTTTAGCTACCCACCACCCATACTGTTGTTGTGTTCTTGTGCAAGAGACTTCGACATAGCCTAATTACGTCACAATAACGGGATGGGTATGTCAGGAAGGGCATCTTGCATATAGTTTCATAATGACAATTCCTGATAAAGAAGCAAAAACTGAAAAAGAAAAAAAAACTGTATAGTCCAAGAAACAAAATATATATCGTCATATTTTGTTTACTTTTTTGCTATTGTTTTTTTAGATTCAGAATTTACAGTGATCATATATAACTGCATTTATTCACACTGAGATACATGAGGATAGAAGTACAGAAGGAATATGGAAAAGCTAGTAGTGAAAGAGTAAAAGATCAACAAATCAGTTGTCAGTGTCTCCCTTCTACCTTCGCAAAGCCCCCCACAGAGCCAGAACTATAACTGCTGGTTCCTTTTATTGGTTCTTTTTCTACCTAGTTCTTCACCTGCTGCATTGTTACTAAACACACTGCGAATGAAAGGCAGCTTTTATCCAACACCAAATATCAAAACTGTGTGACATTTGGAAAACTTCAAAGGAATTAGACCACCAAGGTTCCTCAAAACTCATCTGCTTTGCCCCTGGGCACAATAAAAAGCCATTGGTTTTCCCAGCGCAGCGCTACACACAAGGGAGAATAGAGAGCAGCCTTCATCCAAGGACCTCTTCTTTCTGTTTGGGGAAATATGCAGCTGCCACCATTAAACCCAGTCTTAAAGATGTTAGCTCTTTTTCAATTAGGAGTAACCTGAAAGTATCCAAGTGTCTTTGAGAAAAAACAGCCTTTCTTCAAATGCGTTCTGTTTTGAATACACTAGAATACGCACATTCTTTCACACTAGCAAGGTTAAAGGAGGCATGTGTAACCTCAGTTCTTATCTGATTCTCTTTCGCTATTTCTGCTTTTTAGAAATTGTCTTTATAGTCCACGGCAAGACAGAAACCATAAGAGCATACTAAAAAGACCATCATACACGCTGATTCGATAGATATTGTCTTATTGTGTGTAATAGCATATACATTGTTTTTCACTAGATATTGAAAGCCAACTATGCCAACACAATTATTTTCATAAAAATACATGCATTTCAATTACAAATATGTTTCATTATCTTTGTCTTTGAAGGAGGCATGACTGACGAGGTGATGAGCCCAGACGGGAAAGCCAAATCAGATGTAAAGGAAGACGGCTCAGCTAATGATCCACACAAACCAAAGGTAACATGATATACTTATTTTGGATTATACAATTAGAAGTAGAATTCTCATCACAAATAATAAATCCGTAATCACTTTTATATTTGCTTTATGATTGTTTTGTCAATTGTTTGTACTTTTTTGTTTTACTAATGAAGCAAACCCGACCCGTTCTACATGAGGCCTCTCCACAGTGTGCCCCATCCACTGTTCTCTCACTGTACTTAATGATTTGTTTAAGATTTAGTATTTCTAATGTTTTCTGCACTTTCATTTTGCCTCCAGCTCTCATCACATGGTGGGCTTTTGGCAGGCACGTTGCAGCCCATGTATTTGTACATTATGCACACTGGCCATTGACTCACACACATGGCTATAATAAGCTTTTAATCATGACTTCAAACAGTGTCAGTGTCAAGACTAGCAGTTAATAGTCAGGCTTTATGAGAAAAGATACATCTTAATTCCAAATTAACTTAAAATTACAGTCTATAATTTGTCTATGATTAATAATGTAACTTTTTTGATAGCGGCCAATAATGGATCAAAAAAATTTGTCAGAATGTGCATAGATGCTTTTATGCTAGACTAGTGCCTTGAGTGTTCCACAGTATGTCTATCTCTATGGAGACAAGTAGATGACACTACCAGACCAAGTTACAGGTCAGATCTAAGAAGAGACATGCCTGCTCACAATGGGTTCTTCAGGGTATTTTTTTTAGCAATATGCACATGTGAAATTAAATAAATGCAAGATAGATAAATTTAACTTTGTATTGTGGAACATAGATTTCTTTCTTTCTTTGTTCTTTATTTGTCAGAGACCATCTACAAATTTATGAATCTTACAAAAGAATCCAATAACATCTCCATGGAGGCAAATACCAGAAAAGTAACACAGTGCACCTTTAAAATGGCAGTTGTGAGGAATCAGTGCTATCAGTGCTTTTTAAAAATGTATATAAATGAGAGCAGAGCGTATATAGATAACTTTTTGATTGGTCAATGTTTCATCGTACCTGAGAATACAGACTCTCTCCAATAGTAAATGAAACAAAACAAGCTCCAGGTATGTTTTTGAAGAGGGAATATTTTTACAACATGGCAGAAAGCTCAAAAAGCAACTCTAATGATTTGTTTAACATTTAGTGCTCCCGATGTTTTCTCCTTGTCTTTTTGCCCCTAGCACTCTTCTCTGCTTCATGTTTTGGCAAGCACGCTACATCCGCAGCCCATGCATACTCCAGCCTCTCCACTGACTCACACACCTAGCTTTCTTAAACTTCCCTGATGCCTCTAGTCCACATAGAAGTCCCAAAACACAATGCTGACTTCTCATTTTGCCCTATTATTACTGCTCCAACACAACTCTATGGTCTTTGCTCCAACCCACCTACCCCCTTCGCACACCCCCTTGTTTTTTGCGCTTAACAACTCCGCTCCCACACACATACACGCACACTCCATCACATCCTCTGCAAATCCCTGTCTTTTCTTTTGCTGATTACTGTACTAGGGCCTTTTGAATTATTTAAGGCAGCCCGCGCAGCCAGAAAGACCCCCAATGCTCCCAAAAGAGATGATCTGTCTGCCGAGAGAGGAAGAGGAGGCTGAGAGAGAGAGTTAGAAAGGGGAGAGAGAAAGATAAGGTTTTGCTGACATGGGCATTCCACACACCAGACCAGAAGCACTTGTCAAGCTGTTGTTCCCTTTTCACAGAAGCTCACACACACACACACACATAGAAACACACACACACATGCACACTAGTGGAAGCTAACATGAAGTGATTTTCTCATAGTCTGTTAGCCAGCGCGCGTTCGGGAGATGTAGAATGCAAGCTAATGCATAATGATCTGTCTGCATTTGAAATCTCAGCTCAACAACAAACAGTGAAAATGAAGACACATAAATGCTGATTCTGTACAAACAGTGGAACAAGTTGGATTTGGATAAATAATCCACTTTGAACATTTTGTTATTAATACAGATTAAGCGCTGGGAGTTATTCTGGCCAAATATTTAATAATGTGAAATGTTCTTTAGCCTACCATCAGCGGGTATGTTCAAAATCAGATAACTACAATAATCCAATAACCCCATAATTAAATCTGAACAAATAATAATAATAACACATTTTATTTATATAGCACATTCCTAAACATTCAAAGATGCTGTACAAAGAATACAATTTAAACAAATAAATAAAAATAAAGATCTTGCAAAATAAGTGTGATTGTCAAAAACACCTAGTGAGTGTTTTTTTTAACACATAAATTTGTCAAAACCTGCACAGATTACCCACATCAGATGTAATTGTTTAAATGACATCTCAATATTCTGATAACTCCAGAAAGCAGATAATGAATTTGTAGTGTGCATATAAGCATAGCCATGACTGTCCATAATACTGGTTTTGGCTTATACATTCCTTCCTGATTTGCAGCTCCAAGATGGTTACAGCAGCACTAACAGCGGTAGTGGAGGTGCCCAGCAGTGTGTGTCCCAGCCCACTACACCAGGGGGCACTCTTCCTGTGTCCTCTCCACTGTCTCCCAGCCCTGCCAGTCTGTCTTCCTACCACGGGGATGACAGCGACAGTATCAGCAGCCCGCCATGGCCACTCAAGACCCCCTCCAGTCCTGTAAGAACCAGAAGCCTTACACTACTATACATGCACACTAATACTACTGTAACGTGTGTGAAATGGATTTAACTTTGGGCAGTGAGTGTCTTGAAAAGCTGTATAAAAATGTGAAACTTCTCCCCCTGTGCAAAAAGCTCTTTTAGCTCGGCCATTCAACCAAAGGCTTTCCTTAGAATGTGTAAATAGAGGATGAAATATTAAAGATCCCCAAAGGCAACGCAGTGTGTTTTGTGGAAAGTGCACTGGGATACACCTGAAAAATATTTATAACTCAACCCATATTTGGCAGACATCATGATCCGTTCAGAGGTGGCATCCAACACATCTGAGTTATTTACAGAGCCAATAATAGTATTTCATTTTATTTACATTAAAGGAGACATATTGATGACTTTTAATTGCTTTTAACCATGTTAGACTGTTGTATTTAGAGTGATTCATGTGTATATGAGTGATCGTTATTCTGCTGCATTTGACTCCATTGCTCTGAAAATTCCAGTTTTATTGCGCTTTGCTCTCTGGAAATCAGTGGGGCAGTTTTCAGCAGCAGACTTGTTTCTTTTATTAAATTGTTTTAAATCAAGTGTTTTGGGGAGAGCTAGTTGTGTGGCTTATAACTGTTGTGACCGCCAGGGGGCATCAGTAAGAATGCACGATCAGAGATGATTAAGTTTTATGACTTTTATTAAACCATTGAACTTTGTGTGTGTGTGTGTGTGTGTGTGTGTGTGTGTGTGTGTTATAATATACTCTATAATACTAAACAACAACATGTTTGTTTAGCAAACAGCAAACAAGCAGTAATAGCTCCATAATAACAGCAAACCATTAGCTGGCACTTAGCATTTTCTGATATTACAAATAAACCTCTAATTGGCCCTTAAACACACATTTTATGTGTGCTTTTTTTAAACCACTACTCACTTCTTTAATACGCACACGAGACTTGCACCCATGAGCCCCACCCGAAGCACTGAAAACTAGTACTGTCAACCAAACTTGAAAATGAGAGCTACAGTGTCTGTCAATCAAACACTAGGCAGAAATACACAGCCGTCCCCAAATTTGTCCAGCAAATTTGACACCTAAGAAAGACTGGCTGGGTCAGAGTCAGTGTTGGGGATGGCAGGCAGAGCCACTAGGCATGCAACAGGTCTCATATAGTTTTGTCCTTGACCTGGACCTCCGCAGCCCGCACACATCCATCATGTCCAGGAAGAACCTTGGTGACCACACCGACTGGCCACAGGGCTCTCGGTAGCTGAGGGTCTATCACCATGACCACGGTTCCAAGTTGCAGCTGTGCTGGGTCCTCATGCCATTTAGAGCGTGTCTGAAGGGTAAGGAGGAAGCGCCTGATGAAGTGAGCCCAGAATTGGTCTGCTAACACTTGACTGTGCCTCCAGCGGCGTCTGCTTAAAGGCTCAGCATCCTCATAAACAGCCTGCAGCAGGGAGGGGCCAAGTTTCCCCGTGAGGAAGATTGGGGGTCACGGGGTCGGAATCTGCCACATCTGTAGAAACATAACCCAATGGCTTGGAATTTCCACATCATTTCCACGTCTATCAGGACAGTTCTCAGGACTTCTGGAACAGACTGATGCTGAATAGATGCATAAAGTCCTTGGCCTTGACAGATCTCACCTCCCTTTCCCATACACCACCAAAATGTGGTGCTTTTGGCGGGTTGAACTTGAACTGTACTTGGTGCTTGGCCAAATAGTCCTGAAGTGCAGGCTGTAGCGCTTCAAAGGCCTCTCTGAGTTCCCTGATCAGATTGGAGCTCTGCTGGCTTGCCTATTCTTGCGATAAACCTCTGGAGGGCCATGAGAAAGGAATCACAATCCAAACTGGATAGGATATCTAAGTGCACAGCCCACATTGTTAAGCACTTAAATGTGATTCCCCATCTTTTCTCCAGGTGATGGCCCATTTTAACTGTGAAGGGCCCGAAACAGCCCATGCCAGTAGAGAAGAAGGGTGGCTTTAACAGTCTTAACCTTGCCCCTGACAGATCGGATATCTTAGGCACAGTTGGCATGGCCCTCCATCTCTGGCAATCTAGGCATGAATGCTCGTGTCTTTTGACTGCCTCTCATCCCCGGAGTATCCAATACTTGCGCCTCAGCTCCGCAAATAGGCGCTCTGAGGCTGGGTGACACAGGGCCCTGTCAGTGTCCTGGATGATGAGCTGGGTTACTTTATGATGGGAGTCCAAGACCACAGGGTGAATGGCCTCAGGCTCAAGTTGGCTGCTACATCTCAGCCTCCCAGCAACCTTAATAAGTCCTGTAGTCTGATCATACTCTGGGGCCAGGGTCAACAGTCAGCTAGTGGAGGCGACTGGCTTGTTAGTGCTCAACAGGTTGTACTCCTCTGGGAAGCTCTCCTGCTGGGCCTGCTGTAGAATCTCCCTCTCTGCCTTTTGATGATCTGTAGCAGAGAGCGTGGCCTGGCCAGGTGCCGCCCCGTGACAGAACAGTGCACTGGTCAGCCAGTAGCTGTAGTGGGGTCTTGACGGGGGTGGTGGTAAGGCAGGAGACAGCAGGCTTTCTCAGTTCAGGATCATCTTTTGGCTCTTCCTTTGCAGGCAGAATAGGCACCACTGTGAAGGATGCTGCAGGAAGGCTGGTCAGTGTCTCCACCTGCCGCTGTTGGACAGCTCCAGCAAGGTCTTACTCTGAATGACATATCTCCAACTCAGAGGATTAGTTCCTGAATCTCAGCCACCCATGTTCCCACAAACACTTTAAATTGTCATGAATCTGACTGTAACCAGGTGGTGGAGTCTGTCCAGAGGATAACACTGTTGATAGGAACAGTCGGCTCATGTTGCAGGAGTGCGGCCAGCTGAGCAGCTGTCAGCGCTGCACAGAGCTCCAGCCTGGGCATAGACTTGCTTTTTGGGGGCAATTCTTGATTAGGCAGTGAGGAAGGACACCTCCACTTGAGCTTTATAGTCCTCTGTGCGCAGATAGGCCACTGACCATACGCCTTCTCTGAAGCATCTGCAAACACATGAATGTCCCTGTGACAGTCTGTGGGGTCTAGGGCGGAACACTGACATAACAGCGTGGCAGTGTGACTTGGGAGAGATGCTGTAACTCTGCTTCCCACTCCAACCAAGGTTGTAGCATGTCTTCAGGTAGGGATGGGTCATCCCACTCTCGCTGTTTCTTCCACAAACGTTGCATGAGGATCTTAGCATGTGTTGTAAAAGGAACAATGAATCCTAGAGGGTCGTACAGATGAGCCAGAACTCTGTATATGTTCTGCATTGTGGGTGTGGGAGGGACCAGCAGGTTGTACTTGTATCTCAGGGTGTCAGACTTACAGAGCCAGCGCAGCCCAAGGGCAAGTTCTTGTGGATCGGCGCTGGGTTTCTGCAGACACAGCTCACTGCTCTCAGACCTGACTTCTTTAGGTAGGTGTTTGATGGTCTCCGTAGCATTACTGGCCCACTGTCTTAGTTCAAAACCACCTGCAGCCAGCAGCGCATTTAACTTGTCGACAAGATGTCTGGCCTCCTCTACAGTGGGGATGCTTTGTAGACTGTTGTCTACATAGAAGGATTTCTCTGTGGTCACTCTCACGTCCTTACCCTCTTCTGCAGCGCAAATGTTGCATAGCATGGGCTGCATGTCATGCCAAATGGTAGGACCTGCCAAACATAGACACTGGGTGGTTTCTCTGTCTGTGGATTGCGCCACAGGAAGCAGAGCAGTATCTTGTCTTCAGGGAGCAGCCTGACCTGATGGAACGTCCCTTTTTTATATATCTGCATACAGCAACAGCATGATCTCTAAAGAGCGACAGCACTCCCAGGAGGCTGGATGTGAGGGTAGGGCAAGGCAGCAACAGCTCATTGAGACTGTCGCCTTTATAACAGAAAGAACAATTAAAAACAATCCTGTTCTTCCCATTGTGGCTCACCATGTGATGTGGTCTGAACGACTCCTTTGCACTGCACAGCTCCTCTTCAGGGACCTTTAGCACATAGCCATCATTCTCTAGTTTGTTAATCTCTGTGCAGTAGGCAGCAGCTCTCTCTGGGTCCTGCAGTAGTCTTTTCTCTGCAGGACCCAGATTAGCTAGCACAGCCTCTAGCACAGCCTCTTTGGGTGCATTGAGTTGTGGCATGTTCTTCACTCTGAGTAGTGGAGTGGCATATCTCTGGACTCCTTGAATATC
This sequence comes from Taenioides sp. WSHXM2023, assembly GCA_029959045.1. Lineage (NCBI taxonomy): Eukaryota > Metazoa > Chordata > Actinopteri > Gobiiformes > Gobiidae > Taenioides > Taenioides sp. WSHXM2023. The sequence goes on along the minus strand of CM057102.1, from coordinate 11,304,987 downwards.
CACCCGTGTGGTTTTAGCCTCCAACAGCTGTATTGCTTCTTGATCTTGCCTGGAGCGCACTACCAGCTTCTCACTGTGATAGAGAGGACTTCTAATTGCCCAAACTTTTCTACATTCTGGAGTTATTCAGCAGAGGGCGGTGGAGTAGTGGAGATGTGAAAGCACTGCTGAGTGATAGATGTTTGTTTGCCATTCTTAATAGGCCCCTGAAGTGTCCATCTTAACCTTGTTCTCACAGCAGCAGATCCCCCAGGACGTCCAAGGCGCTCAGATTAACCACACCTGGAGTGATGAGGTGTGGTTAATCTGAGCCTATCAACAACTCTGTTCATGGCTGGGAGTGGGAGACATCTAAGGTGCTTGTACTTTCTCTGGAGTGCCTCCACTGAGTATGCGTGTTCAGCTAAACTCAGTGGCTCGGCAGTAAATGCACCTTTAATGGTGAATGTCTTTTGGGGCTGATCTGCAGGGGAAATGGTGAATGACACAATGTATAACCCTGACATCTTGTATGACATCAATGAGTTGTAGTGTCTGGGCTGCAGCAGGAAGCAGGATGATCCGTTCTGACCGTCAGGTACTGCATATGTCTCTTAAAGGTTCTCACTATTGCGTAACACCATCCTGCTAATCTTTAACAGGACTTGGTTGTAGCCAGAACATCTGTCTAAATACAGAACTTTGGTTGAGCTGAAAGGGCTTACTGGGTTTCCAGGGGGCTTTCCATTAACTTTATATAGGGCCTGCAGGTGTTTCCCTTTACACTTTGGACATGTGATCTTCAGCCGACACTGTGCAGCTTGATGTGAACGTGCATAGCGCCAGCACCTTCTGTTGGACTTGATTCATGCTGATTTCTGCTCCACTATCAGCAGTGCAAAATTACTACACTGGTCGAGATAATGCAGTGTATTGACGCATTAAGGGCAAAATGCAGTCTTATCTGTCTTCTTGGGAGTGGCTGGTGTCTGCTTTGCTGGGGGACCATCACTGGACTTGTTTTGGGTATGAAAGATGCTGGTGTTCCTGTTGCTCTTACTGTCATGGCGCCGTGCTGTCTTGGATTCACTGCTGCTCTTTACTTCACTGTGCAATGACTCATATACTGTGTCTTGTATTTTCAGCTCATAGTTAAGCCAATCGGGGAAGTGCAGAAGACTGGGAATGGTGCCACGCACTGGATACAGGAATCTCTTGAACTCTGCTCTCATATCTTGTGGCAGCTTAGACAATAACTGTGTCACATGTGACCCACAGCAGAGCTCTGTCTGTTCACTTTTCACTCAGCTGCTCTTAATGCAAACCGCTTAAAGCCAGCGCCATCAGGTCAGCTATCTTCCTGAGAGCAAGCTGATGTGGCTGGCCGTACCTTTCAATTAAGCTGGTAATTGCGTCAGTGTATGGCTGCTGTGAGCTTATATGGGAATCAGCAATGAGTAAAGCGTCTTCATGCTTCAAGTGGTCCAACAGGATTTGATACTTAAAGCACTCGGTGACATCTTCAGGCAAAAGATTATCCAGGGCCACTTTAAGCCTGGCAAACTCTCTGCGGTCACCCTTTGTGAATGTTGGAATGGTAGGCTTTGGGCCGCAATACACCACCTCATGCTGTGTGGGTAGCAAGGGTGGGCAGTGACTCACATCTGGGTGGAGTATAGGGGATGCAGTACTTCGGTGTCTGCATACCAGATGGAGGAGGGTTTGTATAGCCTGGCTGCTCTTGTGGCGTCGTCCTCAGGTCCCAGAGCAGCTCAGTGAGTTCAGACACCAGTGTCTGTGGTGGTGGTGGTGGCAAAGACCTATCTATGAACTCATGTGTCATAGGGGGAGCAGGCGGCGGCCAGTAGTCATCTGGGTCTGCAGGTAACATGAAGGCAGCAGATGCAGGTGGAGGAGGAGGCAGAGACTGACTTTGATCCTGGTTTACAGGTGCACTGAATGTTGGTGAATAAGCAGGAGCTGGCACTGGGGTGGATAATGGGGGTGGGGGCATTACTCTGGTATTAAGGTGCATTTGCATCTCCATCATCTGTCTTTGCATCCTCTGATTATCATCAAGCACTCTGTGTAGTAATGTAAGCATGTCAGATGTTTCTGCAGCTGGCCTCTACTTATAATGGACTGGTGTGCTTGTAGGCAATGGGAGTGAATACTCATCTTCATATGGGTCCATAGCTCTGGCTCCTTGCACTGTACTCCTCAACAGGTGGCGGAGGTGTGAGAGATGTCATCCTGGCACTTCTTTCCAATGATCTCTCCACACTGGGGATAAGGTCGCTGCGACTCATATGCATCATAGACTGACCGCTGCTGTGCAGGCGAGGAGACATAATCTTGCATCCAAGCTGATGGTCTCCTCTCTTGGCGTGGCCGGGCACCTGCGTCATGCAGAGAGTGACTTCGGTCTGAATACACCTCTGTTTAATCCCCCGGTGGCTACACTTATCCTGGGTTTCGGCACCAATTTGTTTTGGGGAGAGCTAGTTGTGTGGCTTATAACTGTTGTGACCACCAGGGGGCATTAGTAAGAATGCACGATGAGAGATGATTAAGTTTTATGACTTTTATTAAATCGTTGAACTTTGTGTGGGTGTGTGTGTGGTCCTGGAACATACAAATGGAGGGGAAAAAATATAAATTATAATATACTCTACAATACAGCTAAACAAACACATCAGACACAAGCGGTAATAGCTCTGTAATAATAGCAGGCCGTTAGCTGGCTCTTAGGGCTGTCACCCAAACAATATGCATTGTAACCAATCAGATTCTGTCAATCAAACATCCAGCAGAAATAGATTATGTCCTTCGACACATCAAGAGTGTTTGCAAATGTACAGTAATTCAGTGGTATTATATAGAGGGTTATTTCATATATAATGTTAATTATTATAGCAAGCAGAAATCAATGGAAATTACCTTGCCCCCTTTTGATTCTGAATTGACAAAATTACATTCATCTTTATTCTGTCTCTTCTGCAGAAAGCTAACTCGTCTTCCCTCGGTGGCGATAGAGTGGCGCGTCTTTTTGAGCTTGGTGCGGAGCCAGAGCGCCGCAGTTGGGTGGAGCGTTACCTGTCCTTTATGGAGGAGAGGGGCACACCTGTGGGCCAGCTGCCAATAGTGGGCAAGAAGCCCCTGGACCTGTGGAAACTCTACGTGGCTGTGCGCGAGATAGGAGGGCTGGCTATGGTGAGGAAATATACACTGTTTGAAAGAGATAAAAAGAGATGCTGTTGTTAATTAATTTAAACATATGGTGTGTTTGTTAATGTAGTAGAAATATACTTGTATATCAATTAAGAAGTAATAACTGTCCATATGTTTAACACATTTAATCAGTCTAATATTTACAGTAGTAGTAAAATAACAAATATTGGCACATCTAAAAACTTTGTTTATAATAACTTGTTGACAAGTTTATTTTGGAATCATATTAGTTTATTTAATACTTATAAATCCAAACTAACAGAATTTTAAATATCTTGGTAAAATAAATATTATCTTATTGTTCAGACATTTTCCTATTTAGCTAGAACAGCAGTGTCTAAATTTAGTTCAGCCTGTGGTCCAAGTAAATACAAAAACCCTGTCAAAACATAAAATCAATTATTGTTGATTTACTCAGCTGGCTGTAGTCTGGCCTGCTCCAGGCAAAATGACAAATGTGTGGCTGGCACTATTGGGATCCACTGGTGAGAAAATCATAGGGAACGCGTTTTATTTAATCTCCTAATGTCTTATGTTTTGCTCTGTTATTTTTCAAACCAGGTAAACAAAAACAAGAAGTGGCGTGAACTGTCCGGCACGTTGAATGTGGGCACGTCCAGCAGCGTGGCCAGCTCTCTGAAGAAGCAGTACATCCAGTATCTGTTTGCCTATGAGTGTAAGATGGAGAGGGGGGAGGAGCCACCCACAGACAACAGCAACAGCAGCAGCAGCGGCACAGGGGCAGGAGACAGAGGGAAGCAGGTCAAGGTCCAGCCCCCCTCACCTGGTAGGCCCAAAAACACGCTCACATCCACATATTAAATACTTGTATGGATTATATGATTCTATACACATTACACATCAATACTACATCAGTCTTTTACATCCACTCAGAGTTGTTTTACTGCTAGACTTAATGTATGTAATTCAATTAAAAGGTATTTGGAATACAAAATCTAACTAACATGCAGCTCAATTGTATGAAGTATGTATTTCTTAGACTTCTTAATTTAGTTGTTTGAAGTCCGCAACACTTCAGTATATTTAAATAATTTCTTCATAGATATACAATTTCAGTTACACATTTTGCCATCCTTAAACTAAATTTAATTATATCATGTGATATGATATAATGTGATTATAATGCTGTTGGCATTACATTACTGAACATAGTTGAATGTACTTTATAACTGATTACCTGAATAATATTTTAAATGTATAGTATAGTAAACATGAAATTCAAATATGTGTCTTACAAAAGCATATAATTACTTTGAAAAATTAATTGTGAACCGGGATAGTTAGAAATAGATTTTGGTCTTACAGGGCAGTTGACAATGGCTGTATTTGTACGTGTATGTGATTTGTGCTGGTAGCATTTAAAACCTGGATATTGCATATTATATATAAGATTTAAGCACTTGAATTTATTCTAGCAATGTACTTGAAATGTAACCTACAAGCCCAGAGGTCTGAGTAATTTAAACATTCACTGAGACTTGTGTGATATGGGTGACTTTTCTTTAGTTTATTTAGTGGCGACTCAAGGATTTTTCTGAAACAGGGGCCATTAAGGGGCCACATAACCAAGCACACAAATGATTAATTCAGTACTCAGGTCTGTTTCTTCTCCCATTAAGTTGTATTGACGCAATAGGTCTCCTGCCGCCAAGAGTTTTGGGGTGGAATTGCATCAGTGATCGTTGAATTCTGTGGTTGTGCTTCTCGTCAGTTGATTGACAGAACAGGGGCACTTCAGGGGCCAATCAGATTAGAGGTGGGGCCAGGGCCCCTGTGGCCCCTCCCCTAGAACCACCCCTGATTTTATTTATTACCACAGCCACAGAATGGTTAGTTTTGACATATTTAGTGCAAGGAGAAAAACATTTTGATTTAAATATGAGAATGATTGCATCAGCGAGAGAAATTTGAATAGTAGTGTGTTAATAATAGCCTGAGCTTTGAAATAAATGCAAGCATATGTTAAATTCTGAGTGGTGCTTATAGTGCTTATGCTACATCTTCCATTTTCATCTACAATATTACTTTGAAGCTGTACAATGGCTGTCTAGCTCTAAACTTGCTTAAGTCATATAAAATATGTTTCTTAGGGTTTTCAATTCCAGTCTGTAACTATTGTTTTGTATATTTCCATATACTAACTGCTGATGTTTGAAAAATGGTAGTGCTCACGAAAGTAAAAAATAATAATAATAATAAAATACTGGGAAAGTTTATTATTCATATATCAACTTTAAATGTTGGCTTTTGTTTTTGAAATCATAATTTCATTGGCTGAATTGGTATAATTTAATTTCTACATTTGTGTTTAGTAAATATATGTATGTTTAGTACATAGTTGCAACAAGGTTTTAGTCTATTGTAGTATGTTTAATCAAAGCAATAGGATGTGGCATAGATGTAGCAGTGCAGTAGTGCAGTGTTTGGAAGTTCTTTTATTTTGTTTGAATGGTACCACTGCTTTAAACCTGTGTACTATTTTTTTGTATTAAACCCCTAATGCAAAAAAAATAGTACACCCCATCAGCAGTTTAGCCTTGACCTTGTTTTGCTCTAAGTGCTGTGTGCCCCGGTGACACCCTGCAGGTCTATATATAGAGCGGGAGGCTGGTGATGTCACACGGGGAGTGCGTCCAGCTGTCAAGAGGGTGGGGGGGTGATTAATGAGCAGAAGAATGTACTACGTAAACAAAACCGACCTCTCTGCCACCTTTCATTCACAAAACTGGCTCAGCTGACTGACTTAACCCCCACCCCACCCACCCCCCTTTAACTACTGCCATCTCTCTGGGATTATGTCACAGTACACACACACCAGCCACACATGCACACTAACACAGCTTCCCCACATTGCATCGGTTTCTTATTATCTCTGCCTGCCTCTATGTTATGCTGTATGGATACCTTCCCTGCTCTGTTATTATACCGCACAGGGCTATAGTATTTCTTATTCAGGGATGTCCCAGGAGCTGATGAATCCCCTTTTGCTCCCTGCCCCTCGCTTGCCCTCTCACCTACTTCTTCTGCTCCTCATCATGGGATCCCCGTCTCTCTGTCTGCTTCTCTCTTGTGATGTAAACACAGGGGGTATAATTCAATAATTCACCATTTGCATCAATGTTTTAAAAGCCTGAGTCTCTGTCTCTTTTTTCAGTCATAGTGTGTGCAGCACTCAAAGGCGACTAAAGTACTTACAGAGAAATGCTTTCTGCTCTAAATGCTCATTAGGATATTTCATGGCTTTAGTAAAAATAAAAAAAAAATAGCCTGTGTGCATCCCTAGATTCTCTCTGAGTGACTATTCATGTTTGGCTCTCTAGTTGTAGTTGGTTTATGTTAAGATTTTCGGCAATGGTAAACATACATATTGAAAATGTAGTAATAATAATAACACAACAAAAGCACATTGTTGTAAAATCAATTCAAGTAGCCAAAGAGTAGGAGAATGTAGGAGAAGATAATTTACCATCACATTATCAACATACTAGACCTGGAGACATGAAAACTCAACACATTGTGGTACCGTCCTGTCAAGCCTGCCTATATGCTTCAGTTGTAGGGAGTATTATAATCTCTGAAGACCAGATAACAAGGATTGAGCCAGTGGTGTTCTTGGTACAGTAATGGTATTGCCCTATCTTCCATTAAAAACAATTACATTTCTGAAATTTGATTGATGCCCTTTAAATGATTGTTTACATGGGACAGGGACTTGCCTAGCATTACCTTTTCCGGACTCCACTCTCTCCATCTTCTGCTGAGCTTTCATGTGGCACACATCTCAGAGCTCATGTCTAATTCTGAACTTATCTCCCAAAGTCAGCACCTAAAGCCTGGCTGTGTCAGAGCAGAGGACAAGCCGGACTCAGTGTTAGTGCTACAGTGGATCACTGGAGCTGTCACCAGGGATATCACAGTAAAGACTGCCTCTGCTTTTCAGCAAATTCAGGTGGATCCCTCCAAGGCCCTCAGACACCTCAGTCCTCCGGCAGCAGCTCCACAGCAGAGGCCGGAGCAGAGCTGAAGCCCCCCACTCCGGCTACCACACCACTGGGACAGGCCACGCCACTGCCCTCCAACAGGTGCTATACTCTATTGCTATTCTGTCCTTTTAGAACATTCAGACACATTTTTGAATACAAAATGGGTGAATAAAGAAAGATTTGTGAGTCAAACATTAAAATTGTGAAACACACTTTAAAAATTACTTTTTGGCACATTTTTTAAATTACAATAATTATCTTACCCAATTAAAAATAACAATATTAAAATGTGCCTTTATTAAAATATTAAAAAATAATCCAGCTTTCTTTTTTCATGCATTTAGATAATTGTTTCTGTTATGATTAGTCATCACAAACAAATGGTATTAATAATATATCATATAATAATTATATGGATTTAACTTCTTCAGATCCAGGCTATAACTAAAATGTGTTTGTCATTGTACCTTCTGTATGTTCCCCTGTCCTTGCGCCCCTCCCCTCAGGAACAGTGTTAGTGTACAGGACCCCTTCTCGGAGGTGAACGACCCAGCCTTCCAGAAACGCGCTCCGTCCCTGCCCCCCTCCGGCCCCTACCAGCAGGGCCTGGCCATGCCGGACATGATGATGAGGATGCACTATGACACCAAGGACCCTTTCGCTGGCATGAGGAAGAGTAAGTGGACACACGCAGAGACAGAACTTTTCCTAGTATAGAAAATGTCTATAACAAAAAAATACTGTTTAGGAAATCTCTTTTACCTCAGATTTAAAATTCACAATTTCTTCACAAATATTGTTGGCATGACTCATCTAAAGCCATTGGTTTTTTTTTTCATCTACATTCCTGGTCTAATTTATGTGTAATCCCTGTGTCATCTGAGGAAAAGACAGATGTGATTTCGCGCCAGTAAAAATATGAAAGGCGATGCAAGCTGTTTGTTCCATCCACACAGCGTTATCATAAAAACAGCAGCCCCTCTGATCTTCATGTAGCTTAGCCCTTCTCTCATCCTAACTTTGTTCCATGCTTTTCATCCACCAAGCCTCCACCTTTCATCCCTCACCACCCCACGGAGTAGCACCTGTTTGGACCTGTGCGCATGATTTTGGTTTTCACAACAAACAGGAGCTGTGGAAAGAAACAGTCTCTCTGATGGCTAAAGAGAATGGAGTCTGAATGGATAATATAGAGGATGTTAGCTGCATAATAACTGATAGAGGCTCACAACATTAGGTTTAATCAGCGCAAGTGGAAAATCTGCATGGAGTAATGGTGCCATCTGGTGGATAATACAAGGCATGTCTGAAAATATAGACTTAATTTGATCTCTAAGGAGAATTTCTTGGACACAGTTGCTCACATATAACACTATAATAATAAAGCTTAAACGCACTAAATTAATAAACCATATACTACCAGTCAAAAGTTTGGACACTTTTCATGTTTCTTCTTTATTTCTATTATTTTTTTTTACATTGTAGATTCTCACTTAAGGGGATGGGATGTAGCAAACAAAAAATAAACTCCTGTTTTAGATTTTTAAAAATAGCCACTGCTTTGCACATTTGGCATTTCTTGACTGTGAGAGAAAGCCAAGAGTTTGCAGTTGCAGAGAATTTAAATTTAAAAAATCTAAAAAAAAAAAAAAAAAAAAAAGAATATTTAGTTGAGTTATTTAACATTTTAGTACATAATTACATATATCTCACATCATATACTTGCTGTCTTCTGTATGTATATATAGAATGTAGGAAGTTGTAAAAAAAAAAAAAAAAAAAAAAAAAAGAAGGTGAGTCCAAACTTGTAGTGTAGTGTATAAAAATATATTAATAAGTTGAGTTGGCATGTGCTTTGTTGTTGCAGTGGCTGGAGGTGACCCCTACATGCCCAGTCAGATGTCAGGTGGTCCCATGCAGGATATGTATGGACGACCCTCCTCAGCTCTCCCCATGAACCAGCGCTCTCCATACCCCTATGGACCAGGTTATGACAGAAGGTACACACTAGCTCCAAGCTTCAGTACATTTGATGGAAATGATCTAACTGTGATTTGATTTTGTGACAAAACCTTTAAGATCAGAACTTATAGAATAGAAATTATTAATATAAGAAAAGTATCATTTTAAAATTCAACCTCAGCAGTAGTAGTTAGTAGTCAAGAGCGATACATTTTTCATTAGCAATATGCACATAATTATACTATTGATTACTCACTTTTCAGAAAATACCTTGGCATTCAAACTTATTGTTTTGAAGTATTAATTTTGATTTAATATTTTTGCTTGCTTTGTGCAGTTTTCTTTTTTTTTTATTACCTTATCTATATTGTATGTTACTAGCAGCCTTAACATGTGAATTTTTCTACTATGAGATCCACAAAGTTCTCATATGTTGTATTTGAATTTATTTATTTATTTATTAAAGGGACAATGCATATTATAAGACAAGACAATGCAAAAAAAAAAAAAAAAAAAAAATGTACTTGTAAATATGCAGGATTGTGGCCAAAGCTAATTTCCATCCTCAGACCCCTGCTGGGCCAAGGCCTGCCACATAACCCGCACAATTCATAAAACAAGACAAAAGATACACTAACAGCTTCCACATGCATCTCCCACCCACAGACTCTAAAACACACTCATACATTCTAAGGGCGCACTTACACTAGGACTTTAGAACCGCGCCCAAGCACGGATCGACCATAAACTGTGGTAGGATTGTCCAGTGTGTGTGCAACTGAACCAGGCACGGCCCGGTTGGGGGAGGTGGGCCAAAGAACAGCACGGTTACACATGCACGCGCACACGCACGACTTCATACGAGCCCTGTCAGGTGCGCTAATGTTACTTTTACGAGGAAAACACGAAATAAACTCCGCTCCAAAACTCACGGCACACTGGTGCTTACCTTCATTAAGGACTGTGGCAGAGATAGAAGTTTTGTAGCCTCTTGTCTCCGGCTGTCCTCACTCCTCCGCGCTGTTATTATATCCATATTATATCTGGAATTTCCCCACTGTGGGACTAATAAAGGCATATCTTATAAACTCAGGGAGGAGCGCGTATCGCAGCAGGACTCGTATCTGCCTCAATAATTAATATATATGTCATGTCACTGGACATATTTTTTCCGCTAAAAGCATTAGCTCTGCTACGCGACATGTAAACAAACAGCACCGTATGATGACGTCATCGGACCGTGGCCCGGTTCGGTTGTGCACGTGTGAGTGCGGGACATAGAACCCACAGCAATTGTGCTTGAGCACGGCACGGTTTAAAAGTCCTAGTGTGAGTACACCCTAAAACATAGGCGTACAAACAAAAGACATTAGTATTAAATATGCAGGTCAGACATATACTCTCACTATCACAGCATTAACATCTACTGGACTTTTCCTTCCTCCTGTGGTTTTAGGCCTGAGCACATGATGAGTATGGACGGGAGCATGGGCCCTCCTGGCAGTCAGAACAGTATGGGACCTGCCAACAGTGAAAACAATATGTACGCTCCCAATAGGTATCCTTCACAGCCGAGGTCAGACACCATCCACTGTGCCCCTTTGATGCAATACATTTGGTTTTGATATCGTTATTCATCATTTGCGTTGTGTGTTTGTTCTAGACATGATGGCTATGGGCAGCAGTACAGCATGTCTTATGGTATGCACTCATCCGGAATGTACCCACAGCAACAGGTCAAAGACATCTCTATGCTATTCATATTTGTGTACGGGAATAAAAAAAATATGAAAGCTTAACGATCCCTTGTATGTTTTGATACACAGGCCTACAAACGCCCCATGGATGGTATGTATGGGCCTCCTGCGAAAAGGCACGAGAGTGATATGTACGGCATGCAATATCAGAACCAGCAGCCGGATATGTACAACCACTACGGAGGGGGCTATTCAGGGCCGGAGCACAGACTGATGCAAGGGCAGTTCTCATACCCATACCCCCGGGAACGCATGGGACCGTCACAGGGCCAGCACAGTATGATGGGAGGGGGGTCCACTCCAAATCACAGCGACGGGCCTAACATGTGGTCATCCAGGACAGAACTAGGCTACCCATACCATAACCGACCTCCCTCCCAAATGCCCCCTTACAGTTCAATGGGCAGAGAGGACATGGAGGGCAGGCCAGGGCAGGAGCAATGGCACAGGCAGTCCTCTTATATGTCCTCCTCATCCATGACCCCTCTGTCTGCACGTCAGCCCCCTTCGTCTTACTCTGGTTCTTCATCCATGGTCAACCATCTGTCCAGAGCCCCCAGCCCAGGAGCATACCAGCGCTCCATGGACTCCAGGATGTCCCCCAGCAAAGTCCCCTTTATGTCCCCCATGAAGATGCCCAAACCTGGGATGGGCATGGTGGGTTCACAAGGCTCCGGGATGCTTCAGTTTCCACCCAACCTTAGGAGAGACCTGAACTACCCACCAGGATCTGTAGAGGCCACAATGCCGTCTCTCAAAACACGGCGCAAGTTCACATCTAAGGACACTGGTGAGCAATTAATCACACTTTTTTACTGGTCAGCGCTCAGGATTGAAATGGGCAAACACAAAGTTAATACATTTTACTGGTTAAGTGTTCTGGAGTAGTTATATTATCAAATCCGACTACATTGTCCTTTTCTATTCCAGGAACCCCCGAGGCTTGGCGTGTGATGATGTCTCTAAAGTCTGGGCTGTTGGCTGAGAGCACATGGGCCCTGGACACAATCAACATACTGCTCTATGATGACAGCACAGTGGGCTCCTTTAACCTCTCGCAGGTAATATCCCCCTAGGCACCATTTGCAATTATGTACCGTTTATTAAGTATTTTAGATTTCCATACTAATTCCACACTCTCCGTTTTCTAGTTGCCTGGTTTCCTTGAGCTGATTGTGGAGCATTTCCGTCGCTGTTTAATTGAAATATTTGGTATCTTGGAAGAATTTGAAATTGGGACTAAAGTTCACAAAAGCGATCCAGAGGTTCTTTGTGATGAAAAAACAGAAGACACAGTAGACCATGTTTCCAGCTCCACTCCTGAGCTTGAGTCTGCAACTCTGGCTGAATCAACGGTACAGCAAACCCCAGTAGAGGACAGCACAAAGGAACCCGTAACTAAAGAGGAGATAGCGCCACCTGTGGTCAACAAGGAGGTGGTGATAGTGAATGATAAAAAAGAAATAAAAGAAAAAGATCAAGGTGAGGAAAAGCTTGAACTAAAACCAGAGATTAAGGTTGAGCCACAGGAGCAGTCAGCCTCAGAGACCGAACCAAGACCAAAACAGGCCAGCAAACATGACAAGTTCCCCATCAAGATCGATCAGAAAGAGGATTTGATAGAGGACCTGATGGAGCGCTTGGGCTACATCTCCGAGTTCACTACTGGACTGCTCCACTGGCAGGCTGGAGGAGGAGACACCACCTCTCATATCCAGACACACTTAGAGCCACGAACTGAGCCCCCCGCCCGAAACAGTAAAGAATGGAGGGAGGAGAGGAAAGAGGAGGGCAGCACAGGTGAAGGAGGGGAGCCACGCAAACATATTACAGCTACTATTGATGATGTACTCTGTGCCCGAGTGGATGCCCTTTCATCCGCCCACCCAGCACGCTTCCTGCCATCCTACCCCTTCAGAGTGCATTCAAATGGGGAGAAGGACCACATCACCCTCCTGGAGGATGAGCCCCGGTGTCTGGATGAAGCGCCTCTGTGCACCACACTGGCCTGGCAGGAGTCCCTCTCCAAACGCTGTCTTTGTGTGTCAAATATTGTCCGCAGTTTGTCTTTCATACCAGGCAATGACTCCGAAATGTCCCGCCACCCTGCTCTGGTTCTCCTCTTGGGCAGGCTTCTGCTACTGCACCACCAGCACCCAGAGAGAAGCAGAGCGCCCCCAAGCTTTCAGAGGGATGAACAGCAGGAACAAGGCGTGTCCAGCAATAAAGATGAGTGGTGGTGGGAGTGTCTAAGTGTGCTCAGGGAGGATGCCCTGGTGACACTAGCCAACATCTCCGGCCAGCTAGACCTCTCCCACTACACAGATACCATCTGCCTCCCCATCTTGGACGGGCTGCTGCACTGGATGGTGTGCCCCTCTGCAGAGTCCCAGGACCCCTTCCCCTCAGCAGGCTCACACTCACTGCTCACACCTCAAAGGCTTGTGCTGGAGTGTCTGTGTAAACTAAGTATCCAGGATGCTAATGTGGATCTGCTGTTAGCCACTCCTCCATTCAGCAGACAGGAGAAGCTCTTCAGTGTCCTGGTTAGGTACGTGGGGCAGAGGAGGACCCAGGTGTACAGAGAGATGGCCGTGGCCGTCTTGTCACACCTGGCACAGGGAGAGCCCACGGCGGCTCGTGCTATTGCCATGCAGAAGAGCTGTGTGGGGAATCTGGTGGGCTTTTTGGAGGATGGTGTTAGCATGGCACAGTACCAACAGAACCCTCACAGCCTGCTGCACATGGGACACCCTCCAATGGACCCACCCAGCAACAACATGTTGTGCAGAGCAGCTAAAGGCCTCCTGGCCATGGCCAAAGTGGAAGAGAACAAACCTGAGTTTGTACTGTATGAAAGCAGACTATTAGATCTCTCCATTTCATCGGTGCTCAACACGGCTGTGGTGGCCACAATCTGCCAAATCCTCTTTCACTTAGGGAAGTTATGACAGGAGGACAGGCAGGACTCACACAGAGGACAGTAAAGTGGACAACATATCCCTGTGATTTTATATTTTTATTTATCAAAATGAAAGAAGAAGAATTTGTTTTATATGAAATATCCAGCTTAACAGAATATGTCTATTCGTGTAAAGCTTCTTGGCCCTGTTAGTAAACAGGTTTTAACTTTGAAAGCTCATTTTAATACAAATATTTACCTGCTGGTGTTGGATTGCAGTGTTCAGCGTTTTGTTTGACTTTTCTGTTTATTGTTTACGTTTTCAGCCAGAGCTGCCACCAGATATTGGTGCTGAATGAGTTTTATTTGGAGACAATGATAATTTTTCAGTTTTATAAATGCCAATCTACTCATCAACCTTTTGTTATGAAGAGTATTTATTTAAAATGTGACACTGTACAGTAGTTTGATCATATTACCAATAGAAATGGTGAATCTGAAACACTGACTCTGAAATGTATGTTTTCTTCATTGGAAGATCAATTGTGCAATAGGACGAGAGAAAGTCTAAAACAGACTCATGCAATGTGCGCTTTGGGCCATGGGGAGGCAGCATTGCACCAGCCAATTAACAGAAGAGAAGAACGGTCTAATTTATCAACCATAGCCTTTCACCAGTTCGACTCACGGATGAGGGTTGTGTTTTTACACTTGTGTTATGTCTGTATTTTTTCATCACTGTGTATATAAACGGTTGTATATGGACATGTGTTTCAAGCATAGTGAGAGATGAGGCTTTCTGAATTATTAGAAAGAAATGCTTTTATTGTTGGTAAATTTGTTATTGTTATTATACATATTTTGTTAATGGGGTCAAATATTTGAAAAGATGTAACTGATGTTTAATGTACAAATCCTGTATGCATTGTATTATAGCTGAGAAAACAATCGCTTTGGTAATTCCACATGAAAGTGCCGGGGTGAGAGGAGAGCTATGAGGTCACACAGAGAAACTATCCATTCATATCTCCATTCATGTCAATGGAATCATTCTGAACTGGCTCCGAGACACCAGAGGAAAGCCCAGGAGCTCATTGTAAACTTTGCCTTTTTCATATGACTGTCTCTTTTATCAGTACACATTTATACTCTGTGTTGCACATGTCACAAATAAATGTACAATGAACATGCGGATACACACCTATGTCGCTTTATGTCCCGACAATCTTAGGCCAATAAAACAAACATCAGCTGCATGAGGGCTGCTGCTTTTGATTTGTCTCCTGATAATGGGATCACAACCACAATGGAATTGTTCTGGTCTGGAGAGGAATGACAGTTCTGAAGTAAACAACTTTTGTTTTTTACAGTTCTTTCTATTTACATGTTGCTGTTACACAAAATAAATCATATTTCATATTGATTTAATTTAAACTAGATACTTTTACTCAACTATTATATTAGCCTACCAAAGTCTGTTTTTTTAAATTTTAAATAACACCATTCCTGAAGTTGAAATCTGGCCAAGAAAGAGTCTCATCAAAGGCACGGCTTCCACATAGTGATCGTTGGCTCTGTTTCTCAGCTGCAGATCACTATAATCACTCATCTCCATCTTATTAAAGCTACACTGACACCTTTAAACCAATTACAACATTCCTGAGAGGTGCTCTGACGGCATTAATGGATCTTTGGTTAAAGTGTGTCTCTGTAGAGATGTGATTTGAGTATTTTTAGCTATGTCGTGGTATCCCGGCACCTGCTTTTCTTCAGTAGATTTGAATGGGAAGTGGGCTACAGGCCTTGTTGGTGCTTGTGGGATGTGTTGGGTGTAGGCAGAGACACCCTCCCACATGCTCAGTGCCTTTGAAGCTGAGTCATACTGATCTGACAGGATGTGGCTCCACTGGCTGTACTGTTGTTAGCTCTGCTACTTTACCCGCACTGTCTCTCACTTTGGTCAAAGCAAATCTAAGTCTTAGGGATTCAACCAAAGTTGGTGATAGAAATGGAACTTCCTGAAGGCCCACAGAATGATCCCATCTGAGTTAAGCCATTTAAAGTTAAAGGTGAACTATGTAACTTTTCTGGTATAGGGTCCAACACCTGCTTGCTTTCAGATGTTGTTGCTTTGCCTGGAATGTTACATTTTTATTTCCGTTTTTACCTCCACAATGAAGAGTAAGAAATGTATTTGTTTAAATTTATTTGTTATTTTTGCATACAAACACCTGGAAATGAATGAATTCAAGATAGTTGAGTTGTCATACTGTGTAACATTCCAGGTAAAGCAATAACATGGAAGTGGTCAATCCCTCACCAGAAAACATAGTGTATGTTTTAACAGGGGTCAGCTTTAATTCATAGTCTAGATCACATGATCATAGACAAGTCAAGTCTGAGTCCCATACCATGTCTTATACAACTCTTGAAATCTAGACCTGTCCTAGCACGAGGACAGCTCTCAGCTTTCCAACACATTTTGGTAAAAGATTATTGTAGACATAACACCCTCAGCAGTAGATGCCAATCAACATTACTTCTCAATTATGCCACAAGATGTAAAATTGTTCACTTCCCTGACATGACATTTTAAATATTATGCTGTCTATCACAACTTTGTTTGAAATGTGTGGGTTTTAGTGTAAGACTGAATACATTTTCTTTCACTTTAAAAATACAATCTCACAAAAAGGAATGTTTTCACCAAGTTTGGACAATTGAAACCTTTAGAGGCTACATGAGTCAGGCGTGTGGTTTGAAAGAAACTGTGCAATAGGGTGTTTGTGGTGGCGTGCATGTGTAGGACAGCAAAAGAACAAGCACATCTTGCAATGAAAAGGAAAATGCAGCAAATTAAGCAAGAAGAACAGGAAATTATATCACCCTGCATTTTCATTTTATATGTGCGTTTTTAGAGGAAACAAAAGATGTCCATGGACCGAATCATGCATTGTTGATAATGTTAAACAATCTTTCTCCTAATAACTGTCTTTCATCTCAGACAGTTTTCAGAAGGCACTTTCAGTTGAATTGCTTTTTTCTCATGGTTGGCTTCCTATAAATAAAACCAACCTCACACAAGACAGACCAAATTTAGACATGTGGGCCTATGTAGTGCAATCCTTTCAGAATAACACTATAACAAAATAATGCTTGGCAAACTAGAAATACAAATGGTTATTCACATTATTGTCACAGAATTCTATGCTGTGAGCTTTTTTGATACATGCCTTCTTCCACACCAGTGCACCCATCTTCAGCTTGTTAAACAAGTTCAAGTTTGACTCAATAAAATAAAATAACCTATTTCCTTACCAAATAGAGGGCATGGCCTGCCAAATTCTTTTCTGATCTGACTTGGATGTTAAAACACAAAAATATGATAAAACAATTATGAACATTACAAGCGGCTAGTGTGTTTTAATCTCAAAAACGTGATCCTTATCTAAGACAGTCTACGTAATTTTAGTGAGAGTCCTCTTTGGCCCTCTAGCGGTCTCCTGGTGGTCCCCAGCCCCCGGCTTGGGAAACGTCCTGCCTGGTCCGCCTCGGCAGGGGGAGGTGGAGCTCTCCCTCCGTGTGAGTGGGTGCTGTTTGTTTGTGAGGGTGGCAGCGCCGAGGAGGAGGACGGGGACACGGTGCGGAGGCTGTCGGCTGGCCTGCCTGCTGCTCTCACGCTTCTCCAGGAATGCTGCGAATATTTCCACACCGCGCGGCCATTAGTCAAGATCTTACATGTTTGTCGTTGCTTGTTGCTGTGCAGTTCTTGCACATATGTCTGTAAAGGATTGCGTGTTTGTGCCGAAGAATCTCCGTGTGTTTTGAGCGACAGGATGCTGCTGATTTTAAAGCTCGTCTGACTGAGAAATCATCGAGGGCTTTCATTGGATTTTCTTCTCGTTTTTTGAGTGAAGTTTACCTGGCAACAGGCTCTTGGGCATATTTAATACATGACATTTTGGAAAATGTTGTTGTTCGCTTTGTCTTCGTCTCGGAATAAACCTGGATAACGAGAAGGACTAGCTACGTGACACCACCCCGCGACGAGAGCAGCGTTCCTTGGCTGTGGTAAGGCGCACTTGAGCCGCTCCACAGGGCTAAGCAGACCCAGGACATGTACAGTTTACCCACATGCTACGGGCTTAACATGCACCACAGGAGCACATGCAATGATCCACATTCAGTCTTTAAACTAGATATACAAAAAGAAACAATAACCCAAGAGGACAGTCAATTGTAAAGTTGGTTAGCCTTAGCGACACATTAGATGCTACACAGGGCTAGCCAAGTAGAAGCTAACAAAGACGCTACGATATGGCTGAGGTGAAGTTATTTTGCAACATTGCTTCCACTCAATTTGCTATATACCTGCTCATCTCTTATTGTCAGTTCTCTGTCTATTCATAGACTCGATCAGATGCAGTGTATTCATAGATTCTTCGTATTAACACCCGGGATGTGTGTTTAAACTTTCACTAAAACTTTACGCCTCCACTCGCCTGTGCCTCTGCAAACTTGTAAACTTTAGCTGGTCTCCTGGTCTGAACCGGTTTATTGTTCTTACAGAGACAGAGGATTTCTTCAGCTGTGGAGATAATCATCGGCACTTGATGCATCTCGGGGTGTCTGAGTCCATGAGAGAGTGCGAGTACAGCCAGATCAGCACTCGCAGCTCGACACCGATGGAGACCCCCTACAAGAAGAAGACCCCAAAGAGGAGGAAATGGGAGTCGTTTCCAGGACGGAACAAGTTCTACTGCAATGGCAGGATTATGATGGCCAAACAGACTGGGGTTTTCTACCTCACCCTCGTGCTTATTCTAGCCACCTGTGGACTTTTCTTCACTTTTGAGTAAGTATAACACATAGAGGTTGTGGTCAGGTTGTCCTCAATTTACATGTGGGTGAAAGGAAATATCTGCTGTGGTAAAACTGGTATATGGGTCAGTTATTATGTCACAGATTGTTGATGGTCCAAGGAGTGGGGTAAATATGTAACTTGAATTGCTGTTCTTTTTATTTTAAATCAGATCATTTTGCAGCATTTTTAAAATTATAAACAATATTCTCACTGTTCAGATTTTGCATATCCTCCATGGTATCAACATTTATAATATAATGCATTTTTTAATAATCTACCTATAATATATCTAGCCATTTATAATATAAGATATAATCTAATTTCAGTACAAACTGGTCAGAATAAGAGATAGGGATCCCTTTTAAAAGCATCAGATCTGGAATAACATTTTCCATCACAAAACACTGAGCATATGCACGTAATAGCTTAGAATGTAAGACTGCAATCTGGAACCTGCTTTGTTTTGTTGTTGTGTGCCATAGTACAATCAGATAGTATCTTGTACCTAAAGGGCTCATCTTCACACTATGTCAGCAAGTGTATTAACTGTGGTGTAGAACATCCCTGTAGCCTTTTCAGACTCGACACTGTATCTGTCCAACTCCTGTGTGGTAATGTAGCACATCGATCTCATATCAGTTTCCACTTTCTCTGCCCTGTGCTATTATGAAACACTACAGTATTTGTTTCTCTAGTTGTCCCTGACTTTTGGCCCTGTCACAAGTCTCCAGTGGCTTGTGGTGTAGATTACTCTCTCTCTGTGTATGCCTGTGTTAATCACATCTTGTTATTCCCATTGGAGACTCTCTCTTTAGTTCACTGTTGGAAAAAGAATATCTATAAAGAGCCTGAGTGTATTTTAGGGAGTCTCTGTCCAGCTCCACATGTGCTAGAGTGCAGTGTGCAGCAGCAGCAGCATACATTGACCTGTTAACTGCCAGCACAGAAGTGTAACACAGGACACGCTCTATCTCCCCATTAGCCCTCAGTAATCACCCTGACATTCATGCTCTCTGAAGCACATCTCTGAAGATAAGAAACCTGCACCATCAAGCTATTTGAGGCTCAATTAGACAGGTTTATCACAGTAACGTGCTAGCATAACAAGCAAAATAAGTGATGGCCGCACATCACTGTCAAGAATTGCCAGCAGGTCTGCAGATTAATTTCATTATGGATTTGTGCAAGACTTATTTTTTGATGAATGCTTTTGTCTATTAATGTCAAAGTTCCAGCCCACACGCCCCTTACTTTCTACAATATAGCATTATAACTAGTTAACCGTATTTTGCACGCATCTGGGAAGAGAGCTGTTAGTTTATATAAATATCTGCTTGTTGTAAACAGTTTTCTAAGAACACATCAAGTTTGCTGTTGGAAAATGGTCACATTTTTATATAGCGCTTTTCCACCTTCAAGGCACTCAAAGCGCTTTACAACAAGGAACCATTCACCCATTCACACAACAATGTACACAGACAGTGTTGGCAAAAAGGGTTTAGTGTCTATCCCAAGGACACAACAAACTGTGGGAGCTGCAATCATGCCGCCAACCTGTGGGTCAATGGATCTGACTGCTCAACCAATATGTCGAGAGTGGGATTCGAACTGCCAACCCTCAGATCAGTGGCCCAGTGTCGCCCCAGTAACGCCCATTATTGGATTAGCAGGTGCAAAGTTTGGAAATAATGACCGTGGCATCACATTGTTTACATATCTATTTTAAACACATTTTGAAGTGGGATATTAAATCATAATGAACCAGACATTGAACTACAGCTACTGAATATCTTTTGTTATTACTTCTGGTGTTGTTGCACTACTAACATTTCAAACTCGATTAAGGAATAGATTGAAGTCAATACTGATTCCAGTACCACAATGACACTAATTTAACAATCTTTATTAAGACAACAGAATATAATCTTCAACATAAATTTTTTGTATTTTCTTTTATATTATGTGTAGCCTTAGATCTTTGTAATCCCTCAGTCACCCAGGTAGGTTCCATAGTGGTCCATGGGCATTCAGTATCATTCTAAAGCTATTCAGGAAATGTACATTTTTGTCTTTTTTAGTATCAATACTCATATGAGTATCTTTTTTAGTATTGTTTAGAATCAGATTTTTTTTATACTATTGAAAACCCAAATTACTAGTTCTTAGTTCATCCTCCTGTCTTCTTTGTAGTTCATTTGTCTTAGTTACATGGATGTGTTTTAACCCTTTGTGCTGGAAGGATTTTGGCCACCTGAATGTGACAGACTGCCGTAACCTGGACCCCCTCAGAGCCCACATGGAGGACACCAGATGCTTCCTGATGATACAGTTCCACTTCCTGTGGCCAGTGGACTGGTGTCTCCATTGGCCCTGTGCTCTGTCCTCTGTTTGTTGTGACTACAGTGGACAGAAGCGGGAACAGCACACAAACCTTTTCCACTTCTGTCCATGCCTTCGGGCTGGACCAGTCCTCCTGCCCCCCCCCTCTCCTCCCTGGCTCTCCCACCCCCGTCTGTCAGCTGAAAGGAGACATTTATCGGACAGGGCGATAGTCAGCAGATCTGCACACTGGCCTCCGTTGCCATTAAGTGTAATGCATTTCGATTAGATGTGTTTTGCCTTAGTGCTCCTGCCGGTTGTCAGCAAAGTGGAAAAACAGCCTCTTCTTCCAGTTTGTAAATTGGCCATGTATCCTAACACTCCACCTTAAATCACATGCTCTGTATCTGACTGTGTGCTGCTGATGTCACTCATTGACAGACTAAAAGGATTGTAAGAATGTAGAAAACACACAGAAAATCCTTTGTGCACTATATTTATCTTTGTTTGATGATCTTAGAGTAGCTTGTCCATGCACAATGAAGCCTCTTAGTTACCCGCAGACTCAAGGCTATTTATTATTCTACCTCTAGCAGCCCCCCAAGATCTCCGTGTGCACTGTTCTCCTTGTTGGAAGTTGAGTCGGGCTAGTGTTGATTTTGATGCTTTTATTTGACATTGATTTCAAAGGCCACAGGTTTTTCAGAGAAGCACTCAAGCGGCATTTGCCAAGCTGTGAAAAGGATGGGATGAATTCTTACAATAGTTTGGAGAAAAATGTTGACAGTGTACCAAGGTTATTAGTAAGGTAATAACTCATCAATGCTCTATTGATCATTGCCAAAAAATCCTCAGAAGTCTGAACCTTGCTTCAAACCATATGTTTTTACTGACGATTGGTGAGTGAACCTCTAAATTAAAAACCCCAGTCTGATCATTGATCATTAGAAATGGCTGAATCTCAGTCTTGATTCAAATTTGATTAATTGCTCATTGCCTAATTGCCTAATAGTTATTATTGGCCTGCTCGTGCCTTGTCTCAAAATACCAGATATTTCTGTCTCATAGACCAATAAATCAACACTCTCAAATGATTTATAACCTCCTCTTTTAGTGAAAGTAATTTAAACTGAGAGGTTGAATGACACAATATTCAAAGGGTCAGACTAATCAATGTTTCTCAGTAGCTGTCGTTATCTATAATTTCCATATAATTTGTCTAACTCTGCTCTTTGTACTCTGAGCAACAGGCTGCATAGATGTCATCATTGCTTGAGATTGGGGGCATTTTCTTAGAAGAATTATTACTTACTATTACTGTGAAGAATGTACACATTAGGGTTTTCGTAATATTTACTGTACATTTATTTTAAAAGGTAAGGCAGGCCAGTGCAATCCAAGATTCATTTGTCATAGCTTTAACCATTTTGGCATGTGACTAGCAGTGGTTGAACTGTTAGCTTATTCAAATATTTTAACAAGTACTGGTTTCTACTTGTCGGTCACCATTTAGAAACACAAACTTAAACTGAATTCATTAATCTCTAGTTCAGCGGTCAATATTCCATTTTTGACCCCAATTGCTATATTTTTCCATGGTTGAAGGTGCACTCTACTTGCTTGTCTCCACCGTGATTTTATTGCCTTGCCTGGTATGTTCCATAGTATGTCTTTACATTACATCTATCTCCATGGAATCAAGTAGCCACCAACTCACTGGACAGGCAAATAATAAAAACAGCTATAATTGAGCAAAAGCATGCTAGATAAGTTTATTGCCATACTGTAGAATATTTATGGCAAAGCAATAACATATTTATGACGAAAACCCCTACTGGAAAAGTTACACAGTGCTCCTTTAATAGCGTATCCTTCAAGGTGTTACTGAATGCTTGAAGAATATGTAATTAACTGCACAGATACACAGAATTATTTCTTTCTTGGCCCCTTGCTACCTTTTTCTGTAAACACCATACACAAATAACCATACATTTTCATACTTTTACATACTGTAAGTATGCTAGTGTTTCCTGACAGGCAGCCTTTTTTGTATTTCTTCATTTGTCAACATTACCATATTTGCTAAGATGTGCATAATTCATAAGTGGTTGCTCTCACCTCAGGTAATGGTAAAGTGGCGGTTGAGCTGTAGCCGTGGTGGCTGCAGGGCGTGTGAGGCAAACAGACAGCATTTGTGAGGCCATTTAAAGTCAGTGGGCGTGTGTGTACAGAGGTTTGAAGAAGTGGCTCTTCAGGAACACTATCAATATTGGCGTGGACTCAGGTCAGCTGTCTCCTCATGGGAACAAGGGGCCAGTCTATTTTAGAATCTGCTTCTTTTTAACATGGGGGCAACCAATAATGACAAAATGAGTATCACTATTTCTTTGGATTATCCCTGTTACAGTAATCAGATATTAATTGTATTCTTTCCACTTTAGAAATCCAATAAGAAATATGCTTGCATGTCTTTCTTTGAGGTTCAAGCTTTGCATAAAAAGTTAAAAGACTGTAAAATTATATCACAAAATCTGAAAAAAATATTATTATTATTATTATTATTATTATTATTATTATTATTATTATTATTATTAGACAGACAATACTCTTGATATTCTAGTTGTGTATGCCTTTAAAGCAACTAATTTGAAATGACGTATTAAGGGATGCACTGATCCGATACTGATATTTGACATCAGCATCGATACTGTAAAATTTGCGTATTGGCCATATACATTGATCTAATAAGACTATTTACCGATTGCAATTGAGCCAAAAAGTCTCAATGTTTAAACTTTTATTTACACAACAAAATAAATGTTCAGTAGTAACTACATAGCTATATAACATATTTGGATCAGTTTTGTGTTATGTTAAGAAAATAAATGCCGTTTTCATTCTCTGCACTGGTATTGGTTGAAATTGGCAGATACTTAAAGCTATAGTATCAGAATTCGTATTGGAACTGAAAAAACTGGATTGGTGCATCCGTAATTATATAGCCCACCTCTATTATGTCCATATATTTTATTCAACAAAATGAAGCAGTCAGTTTTGTGGTGTGTGGGGCTCACAATAGTAAAAACATTGAAGTGAAAGTATGTTGGGTCCGGAGTGTCACATGGCAGTTGCTTGCGAGTCTTTGTCCACATCATTTGAACAGTCACGCCCATTGTGGAGGTTTCCTAAGAAAGTGTAATTTAGCAGTGTAAATGTGTGCATGCTGTACTGTACGCCCTGTCACTTGCTCTAAAGAAAATAGTTCCTGCCTGTGCTATAAAGCTTTTAGTTTACTTGGCCTCACGTGCACATACAGCAGTATTCAATAATAGAATGCTTACTGATTTATGAACATGTTTAAAGACTTCTCTGGAGCAGTTTATTGGTTAGCCACATAAGATGAAGGCTACATGTTGAAATTCACAGTGAGTATTGCAAAACAATAGCAAACCATTTCAGTAAATCCACACATTTTAGGTATCTGGGCTACAGAGTGGCCGATGGCGCAGATTGGCAGCCTCGCTTCCATCAGTCTGCCCCAGGGCAGCTGTGGCTACAATAGTATCTTACCACCACCAAGTGTGGAGTGAATGAATAATGATCTGTAAAGCGTTTTTGAATGTCCAGAAAAGCGCTACTACCAGATCCACAAAGTAGTCACTAACATTACCCCTGAAAACATTACTTGTAGGTTAACACAAGTTGCTTTGATATGATTTGATATGATTTGATCTGATTCAGACCAATTTCTCTGCGGGGATAATAAAGTGTACCTTAACCTTAACCTGATAAACTGTAAGGTGTCTGCACCGGCCTGTCCTTATCCACTGAATACTTAATTTTTTTCTTTGTGCATTTATATTTTACTAAGCACATGTCTCCACTACACACTGTGCACTCAAATTGATGCTTTCCTCTGGTAGCTGTCCGTTTGATTTTGTAGACGGCCTTCACAGGATGAAAGGGGACTGGGTGTGGCTGAACCCAGGTGACTCAGAAAGGACATGCGGTTGTCAAGAGAAGAACCATCACACTGGGCTTCACGCTGAGATAAAAGTCTCTGACTAAGGCTCCAGATGAGTTTGTGAAAAGCCAGTGGCCGCCATAAGAGGTTTAGTGAGAAATGTGATAATGGTAATCTGGATTGGATTATAGCTCAGATTAGCGCAGTGTAAGAGGCGAAAGGGTAACAAAGATGAAGATTTTCTCTTGAGGTAGTGGCCTCTGTGATGGAGATCCTAGACATTCAGGTCATGCATGTAGTGGATACAGCCACACCTACGCTTAAACAGGCCAAGTTGGTCATTATGATAAGTTTACAAGCGAATCGTGTTTCAGTTTCTGTTCTTTTGTTGGAGCATTTATGACAGATTATACAATGGAAGGCAGGAAAACAATTATGGAATTTAAAAGAATCCATTATTGTAGGGTCAACAAATGTTACAATATGCATTTAATTTGATAAATATGATTAGCCAGTAAGTAAGAACCATAATAACGATTTATGACAACCTTTTATTTATTTATTTAATTGCAAAAGAAAATTCTATTGCGTCAACCGAAGTTTTTAATTTTATTATTTTATATTATCTGTCCAGAAGGCTGTATTTGACAGGACAGCTGTAGCATGAAACTGGGGGGAGAGAGGATAGAGATATTAAACAAACCTGTGCATTGTTGGGGTCAGTGTTTTTAAGAGAGAGTTTCTACTTTCAACTTTTTTTTCTTCAGATGAATAAACATGTAAATTCTAATCTAAACTAAGTAGATAATATTAGTACATTGCTAAAATTATGTTGTGGTCTGCTGGAATGAGGCAGAGTCCAGTCTGTTTGCATAAAAGGTGTTTTGTTAATGATCTACCAAGAACAAGCCAAAATATGACCATGGAACACCTGAAACTCAGAGGACAAACTGTACCCTGAAAACCAGATCATATTTCATAAACATACCTAATTTTAACCACACTGGCGACTGGGACACATTAAATGCAGCCAAATAAATGCTTACTCCCATCAAGTGAAGTATTTTTGAACCATTTTGTGTCTTTGATTTTTTCTTCCGTTCTCTCGTGTGTCTGTTTCCAGGGTAACCAGATCCTCTTTCACAATTTACCGTTTCTTACATTAGGTATTGCCCATCTCTATAGCAACTAAGCCCCTAAAACCCAAAGTATGTTATGACATTTACTGGTGCATTAGGACGTCTCTTTGAAAAGCCTATTCAAAAATTAGTCACGGTTTTAATAAGCTAATGCCTATAAAAAATCAAGTGAATTGCGCACCGCCAGTTGATCCCTGTTCACATATTGATAGTAATTTGTGAAGCTTGTTGTGCTTCCTGCCACTTCTAACCTTCTAATGGCTGCGCTCTTTAATCATCGTCTGATTCTCCTGACCTGACGCTTTCTCCACACGACTGCCTTTTTATTAGACTATCCCACGCACACCTCAGAGGTAGAGCTCATATGTGTAACCCCTTAGAGACAAGATTAAAATAAATAATAAACTCCCAGGTCACCTTAAATGCCCCTGACAAATGCGTAGCTATGACTTCTCAGTCCTGTTCTGTCAGGCTTTTTACACCTGTTCCGAAGACTCGTTGGCACGTCTAATTTTATCGATTCATGAAGTGAGGTGTGACCAATCAAAAATAAATGAGCACGTGTTTTATCAATAGTCTGCGCATGACAGTGACTGCAGACAATGTTACAGTTACCTATACTTTGGTAATCATCCATGCTTTTGTTGTGTAGTAACATTAACCAAGTCATTTGTGTGTTTGGGGTTTGGGGTAGCCACAATAGCATAGAATAATAGATAGATCAGATTAACTGTAAAAGAGATTCTGAATCATTGTGGGGCTTTCCAGGTAAAATACGGGCTAAATAAAGGAAAAAATATTAAAAATTAGCTCTTTTTAAATAAACCGGTAAGTTGTTGGAGTCAGGACAATAAACTGGCATTGCATGGGCTTTGGTCAAGATTAGGCAGCTATAAATGAAATAATTAATTTCTCAATTCTGATCTAGAAGACTTCTGGTCACCACTGTACCTTTTATATTGGAGTGAGATTTACAAGATGAGAGTAATGCCTGAGCAGAGGTCTCTATAACCTAAAAATGTGAAAATATCAGTTCATACCCTTATTTGAAATCTTTGTTTTATTTTTTATTAGTTTCATTCTATCTGATTATCCCCAAAACAACCAAAACTATCTTTTTTTTCATCATTGTGACCTCTCCTCCTTTCACCGCCTTCACAGCCCACACTCAGACCGGACACCTCCAGCACACGTCCTGTCCCTCCCACCGGCTTTTGTGGCAAAACCTAAATTTAGTTGCAGTTATTCTTGGCAAGACATTCCTTATAAGCCAGCACATTTTGTAGTGTAGAATAGATTGCTGTGCTTCTTACCTTATGAAATCATTATGAGGTCTGTGCACATTGCATTTCACGTGTGATGTCAGTAAATGAACAGATGTATTTGTAGCTGCTGTTTTGCATTCCCCACAGCTGCCTCTGAAACACATGCTCTCCACATGTGGACCTGTCCCTCTGCTCTGGGATGGCAGCTCGGCACTGACCCCTACTCTCCATAGACTGTAAGAGAAGTTCATTAGGCTGTGGTCCACCTCATGGGACTCTATGTGATTATGGTAAACCCGCTCTGGCTCAGCTTTAACAGGATTATTCTCAATTGTCTCATGAGCACAGACTCTAACCAAGTGTATGATGGATTATAGGCATTTCCCGTTTGATGGCCAAAGAATCACAAATAATGTAAAAAACAACCAGACCCAGAAGATAATCAGGCTTATTGAGGTCACAGTAATCTTAAGAAATTGTTACATACAGTCTGAATGAAAGAATATTAAGGTGCTGTTGTCTGGTCATGGTGGCAATAAAATAAGTTATTTTTATATTGTGTTCCTTATATGTAACTTTTCCCACACATTTTCTCACGTCTGATCTCTTGTGTTGCAGCTGTCCATTCCTGGCTCTCCAGTTGACCCCGATCATTCCAGTCATAGGAGGGGTGCTGTTCCTCTTTGTTTTGGGCTCACTCCTGCGGACGAGTTTCAGTGATCCCGGAGTCCTGCCCCGGGCCACCCCAGACGAAGCAGCAGACCTCGAGAGGCAAATAGGTAGGATCAAATAGACTTTGTTTATCAACACAGTGGATTCGCACACAGTCTGAGTACAGAACACGCCGCTGTCTGTGCAGTTAACATGAAGTTGCAACACTAGCTAGCACTGTTGTCAGTGCACTAAAACAGTTTATCGCCGTGTGATAAAATAAGTTCTGATGCTAAATTAACATCAGTGAGTGGGATACGTCTTAATGGCTCATATGCATTAAATGCAGGTGAGTGCGTAAATGACGAGAAGAAATGTCTCAAACTTCAGTAGCTGGATATCGATTCATACCTGATCAATACAACTAGCCTCGCCCCTGAGAGAGCTGCTGAAATCCTACAAAACACTGGCATGATACCAGACAAGACAGCGGCTCTTTCTGCAGGAGACATGCACAGTAGAGCGCAAAGTGACGTAGTCTGATAATCCTTCTATAGCACATAAGAAACCTTTTGTTGATGTCTGGATCTTTACTTTTGCAAAGTTGTGATTTTTAAATAGGGAATAAAGTTTTTTTTTCTGGTATTGACCTATGACAATCGTGTATTTGATTTTATTTAGTCATATAGAAAACAATTATGAAAACAAAAATGTCTTTTCTTATTTATTACTGCAACATAAACAAGATTGTTGATTATTGCCTTCAAACACAAAAATACTCTGAACTTTCCAAACCACATGCTTCTACCGAGAATTGGCTTTAGCCGTCTTGATGAAAAAAGCACAAAGCATATCCTTTGTGCGTTTAGAAATTAATGAATCTCAATTTCAATTAAAATTTGATTAACTGCACAGCTCTATTTTTAAACAACTGTAGATGTTCATGGACATTTAAGGAGCTTTATTTTTTAAAATGAAAAATTGTCCTGTTTGATAAAATGCAATATTTTGCAGCACCAGATCATGAGTATTGTAATGTCAACTAAATTTCAGAATCAGTCGCTTACTGCCAATTAGAAACATATACTTGACATTCATGAGTTGTTATTCGTGACATTATTGGTATCGTGGGCCATGTATTGTGTGTAATATGGAATCATAAGGGACCTGTGATTCCCATCTCTACTCATTAGTATAGCTACTAAAATGCTCCATGTAACACCACTTGGCTGTACAATAGTGTCATGCTGGCTTAAATGGATGTTTGTGTTCTTTATCTTCAGATTTAAACTTGACTTAAAGCCACAGTTTGTAGTAGGCCGATATCTCCACCGGAGGCTAATATTTGGTTCTCACTGACTGCCTAAAAATATGTATAAAGCTTCATTTGAACACTTTATTCCAAAGAGGGTACTGCACAAAATGTGACTTCACAGCTCTTTTAAGGTTTATGATGAAAAAGGGCTGGGGGTGAGTTTGTAATAAATTCAAATTATATACTTCGGGGAAAATAATCTTTATTGGCCCAAAAATATCGGCCATGAAAAAAAAAAACATTGGCTGATCTCTAGTATCTAACTTTTTAGCCAAAAAATGACAAAAATTGAAGCATGTTCTTTTTCTTCTTTTTCTTATTGCACTGGAAAATATGTGTCCTTACTGTGAGCAGGCTTGCATCTCCACAAACCTGACTCTTCTGTCTCCATGGAGAATGTTCCAAGGTTTGGTTTTGACTTTCTGTTTCCATTGAATCATTCAGGGGATGTGCTACCGCCACCTCTAGAAAGTTAGACACTGTACCTTTTTAAATTGTGCTGGTTTTAAGAGACGTTTCAGCTTCCTTCCCATCAGCCCTCTTCGTGCTTCAGACCACTAGGGCCTCATTAAACAAAGTCTGCACTGGCTTAATTAATCTCATTAGAGGACTTAAAAGCTTTGGAGTGAAGTTTAATACAGCTTACTCTGAGAAGCCATCAACAACATTGCACACAAGAACCATCTTCAATTGGCAAGTCTTTTTGATGAGGATAAACAAATTACAGGCTGAAAATATGAACAACATTGACCCAAATACCAGCCGGCCTCTCTCTCCTCCAGCTCTTCCCCCATGATTGGGTCTTGTGCTGGGGACTAGCATTAGCATAGCCGACTTCTCAATTGGAATGTTTGCTCACAGGCAAATGATTATTATTACTGTGTTGTTGTTTTGTTGCCCAGAGCTGAGCCTGTTTTTAGACACGGGAGATGAATATATGTTTGATTCATTACTTCTGGGCTCTCTTCATTTGTGTTGCTTGTTGTGAGTTGTTTTTAGTTCTCTTTAGACTTAAGTGTTGGTTTTCCAAATTCTATTTTATTCAAACCATCAAGCTGGCATGAATGTACTTTTATTGTGATACTACTCTTTTTCGCAGTTATATAGGTTTGGTACCATTACAGCTAGTGTTTTCTTTTAGCTGTTTTATCTATGGATACTACATCTGATCACAAACAAAAGGACCTATTGGCTTCAGTTTAGTGGTAACATTTTGCACAGTTCCTCAGATTTATTAATTATTATTTTCAAAGTGTGAGTTGGCCAGCTCATTTTCATAAGGATAAACGACACATCTGCAGTGAGTAGTTCTTAAAATGCTTCTGGGCAGATGAGCAAACCTCTTACAAAGTGCTAAGAAAGAATCCCTTCGCCATGGAGAGCACTTTGGTCCCCGCCAGGGCTTGGACATTTCAAAGATGTTAGCCAAGCCACATGCAGCTGACTGGCTTGAATAGTATCCAATTCTGCATACAAAGCATTACACATCTGTTGGATATTAAATTGTTAGCACATGACATATTTAGACCGCTGGGTTGTCTATTTTTTTCAAAAGTGCTATATTTGATGAAAACAACATGTTAAAAAGTTTAATTAGTTTCAGTTTCACTTTTGAAGCTCTGATTCCCTGCTGCCCTCACATTAAGTCACTCCTCCTTCACAGTACTATCACAACACTATCAGCGTGCCTCCCACTAATGAAACTACCGCACATTGTATCCGGTTTGTGAAGTCTGTGAACGTAGTGTATTGTTTTGTATTGTGTATGAAAAATAGATGTGCAGGACACCAGGGGCGTAGGTGGGAGTGTTGCAGAGATTGTCTAGGTTTAGGCTTGTGAGCTGAGCAAAAAGTGTGGGCTTGTATTGCGGGTTTGGATAGTGCCCAGGAGAGATCGCAAGATTACTCAAACATGCATGGATGACAGAACCACTTCAGGCATGTTTTTGATGAGGGAACAACATTAAAACATGGTAGAGAGTTCATATATTTTCTGCAGTAAATACCTAGTCAGATGGATTGCCTCTGTGAATTCAACGATTCACAGATGAGTTGACGGTGTGAGGAAGGAGTGGGTGTCTGTCAGTGCAAACTGACAGTCTTCTGTAGATGCATGTGGGAAAAGGAAACAAGCATATTCCAGTACATGCAGTCCAGGGGAACATGAGGAAAAGGTTTAACTGTGGATTGAAAATATTCTGTTCGTCTGAGAATGTTGAGTCACTGGAGGTCATAATATTAGTTTGAAATTAAGGTTTACTTTTTATTTAAAGGTCCCATATGAAGCTATTTTTCTGAACTGATCTTATAATATTCTTCTTCATCACAAACATACCTCTAGTTGTGTTTTGTTTCATTCACACATGTTTAACACACAAATCTTGTATATTTAGGCAGTATTCTTCTCTCACACAGAAAACATTCTGTTCCACCTTGTGATGTCATGTGGTAATACAGGAAGTGCTCCACTGTGTTTTTGAACTCCATGCACCTTCACCAGAATCATTTGGATAATTTCAGTTCTGGAATCGCCTATATCAACTAAATAAATCGTGAATGGTAGCTGTTAACTGAAAGCTGAAAACTACCACTCCATGACATCATAATGTGGAATAGAGCATTTTGAGCTTTGGAGATGTAGACAGACTAATAATAAAGGATTACTCAAACATGTGTGAATGAAACAAAACACAACTCTAGGTATTTTTTAGGTTTTTGATGAGGTAACAGCATTATAACATGGCTTAATGCTCTTAAGAGTCAATTTTGAGTAATATAGGACCTTTAATGTTTTTTTCAAAGCTCTTATACGGAGATACTCGTGTGTAGGATGACACAACTGACTAATGGGAACAATGACTCACAGCCCTGAATATTGGTCTGCACAAAGCCAGTATTTATTATTTATACCAAAGCATTTTCTTGTACTTACCGTCAGCTAGTTTGCAAATGCTGTTATATGGCATACAGTGTAAGGCTAAGTGATTTCACATCTCACAATGTAGATATCAGGTGTTACACAATAGCCATGTTCAGTTTTAGCTTTCTTTAATTAACATCCAGAAAGCTTCATTTACAGAGACAAAGGCTATTCATCCTCATAATACTTTGTTCTTACTGACAGTTGGCGCATAATTCACACTGGTGCTTAAACAGTGCTATGGCAGCCCCTCCTCCTTGTCCTCTTTATCACATCAGCACGCCCTGGGTCATGCTTGTATTAGAATGTATTGTCATGGGCTGAGTAGTGAAGTCAAAAGAAATGCTCTATTATAAAGGTTCTTCAGCATGTCCATCACCTTGTTCAGAGTGCTAAAATTTAACTGACAGAAAAGTGTGGAGAATTGTTGTGTATCCCAACACACGTATCCCAGCCTTTCTCATTTCATAGGGACATAGACTGTTGTTTCACAGTTTGGATAAAGCTGAACTGGACAAGGAGATCCTAAAAGATTCACTACTTTGATTGATATTACAGGCTGTAATAAGAGACGGTGGAAGCGATCTGTTTGTGTCCACTTTCAGCCTTGATCGTGATTATTTATTTGTTTATTTATTTATTTTAGGATAGTTGGTTAATCAATAATTGTGATTATTTGGGTCATACTATAATAAAGAACTTCTATCTTGATAGTCACATAGTAGAAGAATGATATCTATAAGACAGAAAATTAATAATTGTAGAAATCGTAACCGTAAAATTTGACATCCTTTTTTTGTGTTTTGTTTGGTTTTTTGGCTTCAAGTGAGGGAACTGAAAGCGTCCATCCACAAGTAAAAGATTTTTGTGTTTTGTATAACTTGTATAAACTCATCCTGTCTTTATCCTGTTTTATTGTGGAGTTCGTCATAGTGTTGTTGTTTGCCCTCTCAACTCTAGTTCTGTTTGTAGTTTGAATCTGCAGCAGAGGTGCTCATTTACTCTCCTCCTCACATGCAGCAAGATGGCAATTAGTTTCCCTTTATACCCCACTAGGATACGCCTCGCATGTTTGGCTGACATTGAATCTTTATTTAGATTCAAGCCAACAAGGTTAGGGTGCATTATGACATCTGCAATATCCTTATTTTAGTTGTTTAGGTTATAATGGTTTTGTCTCATCATAATCCCACTTGGAAGTTGGATTTTTGAGTAATTTTTATTGTCCTGTATTCGTGGTGCCACTGCTCTATGCAAACTTTATTTTTTTTTTTTTTAAACATTATATATACATGAGGTTTATCAGTGTCACAGGCATTTTGGCACAATTTTTTTTTAAATATGTTGCTCACAACCACAAGCATGACTGTCAGTCTTGGCCGCATGGTGCTTAGAGTTGCAGACTATAAAGGGGCTGGCGGGAATTGGCGGTTTTATTATTGCAAGTTAATTTGGTAGAAAAAAAGGATGTTGTCTTGTATAAAATCCTGCTGTGAATTTTCCCCTACAAAGCTAAGAAAGAGGAATGCTCCAGAGGCACAGATAACAATAGAGACAAATTTAATACAGTCGAACAGACTGCGTTTCCTCTGCTCAGCTTTGGAAATGTCAAACACCCACACGATCCTTTCATTAGACACCACCATGTTTCTATGGACTACTGTGTAAATGATCTCCCAAAGATTGTCAGTGTCTACTACACACTGTCTCTCAACTCAACTACTGGAAGATTTCAAAATCACTCCGATTTCCCTCATTGTTTAGCTTGTTATCAGTACAGCTTTGATTGTATTAATTTGCAGAACTGATTAATTTTTAGCTTGTTATGTGGTCATGAACTAATGATTCAGTATTGGCTTAAAAACAGAGAAGGTGTTAATTTGTGGCCATGATGTTGGTTTATTATTGACTGACATGACTTTCCCTTTCCTGACATTGTTACTAAAACTGTCCCAGCTTAAATTAATGACCTAAAACCACTAGTTTGCACAAATAAATCACATAACTATTTGGTTTTGTTTTTGTAGATAATTATAAATGCAAAATCTTGAAGAAGTTATGGTACTGCGATCAGGTAGTGGTATCGTAAACAGGGTCTTGCTGGGTTTCAGATAGGCATATAAGATTTAATGATACAGATTAAAGTGCTATTGTTAATATACATATGTGTATTGCAATAAAAAAGTTAGTATCACCAGTGACCAATATCACATCAAAACCTTAACAGTAAATATGTTTTTGCAGGATTTCACACATAAGTCATTACTATTTAAGAATGTGTCCAATGCTGTAACTGTAAATATCTGCTCACTCTTGCTAACGCTTTTTTTTTGTAGACGTGGCCAATGGCAGCACCGGCTACAGACCCCCTCCTCGGACCAAGGAGGTGGTGATCAATGGACAGACAGTCAAACTCAAGTACTGCTTTACCTGCAAAATCTTCAGGCCACCAAGGGCTTCCCACTGCAGCCTCTGTGACAACTGTGTAGGTGAGTGAGGGGACATTTGGGAGCTAAAAACTAAAACTTCAAATAAATGTCTTTTCTCAATAAATATATTTTACTATTAAAAATGTAGATCTCTAGTAATACTACATGCTTACCCGGCCTGTTGAGAAATGCTGGTGAACAGTTTGAATCAAATTGTCAATAGCAAAGACAAGGAGGAACGTACAGAGTGAGGAAGGAAAACTGAAAGATAGTTGCTCACATGCTGTCTTTCAAAGAGCGAATATAAAAGAGACCAAATCTAAACTCAAAATGGCTCCTGATCATTTTGCACTGATCAAATTAAAGACATCTTTTTTGAATATCTTCTCTTTTTCAATTTAAGCTTACTAGATGGGCAGATGAGCAGCTGTAAACAAGAAAACGGTTTAGTTTCTAGAAGTACTAATTATTTACCAAGAGAAAAGCAATACTACAGTACTCCAATTTAGCGTGGAGATTAAAATGCTAAGAAACTGGAAAATAATCCTGTTTTCATCGTACTTCTGCTGCTAATAGTTAAAATGCTGTAGTAAAAACCTGACTCTGAACTTTCCCCATTTTGCTGGTCTCTAACAATAACCTGTTAAATAAGTAAACAGCAACAATGGATAGAACTTCCCTCTTAAGAGCATAATTCCACTGGGAGCAATAGAAAAAGCCTATAAAAGTGCAGCGCTTAGGCAAGGCACACTTTCACTTCCTGCATATTTTACTATGCCCACAAAGCAAGCTAGATACACCACTAGAACAGGGATCTAAACAATTATACACACCATCCATGTTATATACATACATACTGTCCATAGGTGTGTTACAGAAAGTATAGCACCTTCAGGCTTTGTTGGTTTGTTTGAATAAGATTATATTTACGTTTTAGTTTTGCGAATTTGTAGATGCATATATTACAATTCAGTAAACAAGGCATAAACAAAAAGTATTGCATTTATTTTTTGTTATACAGTCCATGAAACCAGACGTGGGCCTCTCCTGGGCCCATTACTAGAAAATGCAATCCCAGACCATTTGAGAAAAGCATTGATTAGTGGAGACAAAAGTAGGTTGCTTTATGTTTTTAAACAAACAAAGGCTGTGAATAATTAGTTAAGGATTGCAGCAGCCTTCAACCAAAGAAGAAAATCGTTGTATTAACAAGTGTGTGGCAACTATACTTGTACATTTAATTGTTCTCTTGTTTACACACACTTAGCAATTTATTCAGATTCTGAAGAGTTTGTTGTACTTGCAGTATATCTAATTATGATGTCAATATTGTCAAACTCAATTCTGTTACTAAGGAAAAAGCTCAGATATTTTTATATCAAAGCCTATATGCAACCCTTGCCTCCTTTTCCGTCTCCATATTATAATAATTGTGTACAATATTGGCTATATATGAATGCAATTTCAACACTGAATAATATACATTTTAGCACACTATCTCTTGTAATGAAGTCAACACACTAAAACGTTTTATAAAAGTCAAAATTTAAATAATCAACTAATAAGATTTAAATAACAGTTTTAGGGTATCAAATGTCGTATGGCCCCTAAAGATCAATTTTCGGTTGCCCGTTTCCCCTCCCTTCAACATCTTCATTTTACAAAGTCTCATAGAGCTGTGCTTGAACTATGTACTACTATCTTGTCTGCAGAGCGCTTCGACCACCATTGTCCCTGGGTGGGGAACTGCGTCGGAAGAAGGAACTACCGCTTCTTCTACATGTTCATTCTCTCACTCTCCTTCCTCACTATCTTCATCTTTGCCTTCGTCATCACACACATCATTTTACGTAAGTACCTGAGGTTGTACATTTGCAGAGAGCTGTTTTTCCAGAGATCTTGAAAGCAGCATGTTGTAAATTGGTGTTGTGCAAAAGCCACAGTATTCTGGCTTGTTACCATCTCTCCAGCTGTGAGCATGGACTGTCGGGGAGCTGTGTTTGACTATAATGAGAGCAGGTGAATGACTTCTATTCCACTGTAGATAACTCTATGGTTTTTTTTTTGTTTTGTCTTTTACCAATCACATGCTTTAGCATTTTTTGAGTTTTAATGTGGTGTTCCAAGGGTAGGTGTATGTGGGGTGTGAATTAAATCTTCAGTATCAGTATAGACTTTATAAAGCCATCTGCCTAATTTCACTCCGCAGCAAAAAAAAAAAAGAGTAAAAGCCAATTGAAAAGTGTAAGGCTGTCAGACAAAGTGTCCTTCCTTCATCAGGGATGGATTTGACTGGGGGTCTGATGGCACACCCAGGCTCTCACTCCTCTAAAACAATGTGTGCTGCAGTATTGTTCTGGTGTGTGGTGGTCAGATCTGGCCTACCTCAGGATGCTTTCTTCATCATGTATGTAACTAAATGACTCTGTTTCCCTTTGATTTTCCAAAGGGTCACACAGCAGTGGGTTTCTCAACGCACTCAAAGACAGTCCAGCCAGATATCCTTTTAATCATGTTAATATTTGAACATGGCTGTTTCTTCAAACTAATTGTTGAAATTGTTGATTGCACACTTGGTCTAGATAGTAATGAGATATCATTTGGTGTCACCTGAAAATTCTTTGATGCCTTTGGCTCTAAAGGGCTGTGCTTCTTTAAAGGTACAAACCCAGTGGTGAGAACAGGACTGTGCTGCTGTCATGCTCCAACGTTGAGTGCGATAACTGTTTCTCTGGCAGACTTATGTGTACCAGGTCCAACCCATAACGCTGTGTCCTACTGCACACTTTTAACAATGTTGTCTGTTCTAGAAGAATTATTTCAGAGGGACTTATGGCAAGACAAAAGAAGGCCATATTAAACCTGTTTTGCTATGCACCACCAAACCTCCTTTTTTAAATGATTCACATTGTTGTAGTTACTTCTTATCATATATTATCTTTTATTTCATAAAATGAAAACCTAACAAAGGCAGAGCTTCTCAACAGCCTTTGTATTCTTGATGTGGTGCAGAAAGCATGCTGTTGTCCCTGTCAAATTAACTGGTAACATAGAACTATTGGCAAGAGCAGAGCAACCTTAGGCTGTAGGTCAGTATGCCTAGAACCGGGAAAAGTCCCAGTCTGCTCTCTGTGGCTCCACAGAATGAATAATGCCTTTTCCTGTTAACTACAAATAAACCATATAGTTAACCCTCAAACTAAATAGTCCTTAACAGGCTGTGTTACTGTGCTGGAGGTGGTGGTGTGCTTTTTCTCGGTCTGGTCTATAGTGGGCCTCTCAGGCTTCCATACTTACTTGATCAGCTCAAACCAGACCACTAATGAAGATGTAAGTATGTCCATATTTATCTAAAGCCACATACAGTACTAAACACAAATGACAGAATGTGGTGTCTTCATTTGGGACTCTTGTTTATGTTTGTCTAGATTAAAGGTTCATGGTCTTCTAAAAGAGGGAAGGACAACTACAATCCCTACAGCTATGGAAATATTTTCACCAACTGCTGTGCAGCACTGTGTGGACCTCTGCCTCCCAGGTACAGCATACACACACACTGCTTGAAACATAGTCTCATTTCGAAATTCTCCACAGTCACCCAAGTGGTCCTGACTGTTCACCAGACTCCTTTTTGATGTGCAGAGTTGCCTCCAGCTTTGGCTCTATACATATCCTCTACGACACTGCAGAAGAAGAAGAGATTTTAACTGAAGCCAAGATCAAAGTTTCCAGTAGATTAGATTTCACACTTATACTCTTCATGTGATTTAAGGGAGAATTCAGACAGTGTCGTTAGTCCAGGGTCCAGGACGGATTCAAAAATATTTTTCACAGCCATCATACAATACAAAGAGATTTTCCAGGTTCCAGGTTGTGGTATTTAACAGTGATTTTGAAACATTCTGACGTGCACTGTGCTTTAGTCACCCCTGATCATAGCCATAGCTCAGCAGTGATGAAGAGTGGGTCACAGAGGAGAGTCCAGGCGCACAGGTGGTCACCATCTGGACTCTGTCTGTTTATTATGTTTGTGGCCAGCCACAGGCGTCACACAGCTGGAGGCAGGAGTGAGAGGGGCAGTCTGGACTCCACAAACCCACTGTCTTGTGCACTGGAAGAAGGACTATAGTTTCTAACTGTATCTCTTCTTTAAATCGCCATCTTAACATGTTCAACAGCATTCAAAGTTTTGACTGTTACACAAGCAGCTGGTACAGATTCTGCTCTACAGTTCTGTTCAGACGTAACATAATTACCCAGTGCAAAACCTTTGACTTGAAGGAAATTATAGTCTTTGTCCATGTTTTAGTGGGATGTGTTAAATCTCAACTCTTTACTATTGAAATAAATATTGTCCTGCATCACTAAAACCACCAGTTTTTTTCAATATATAATTCAAATATTTGCTCTGATTCAAATATTTTCATTTTGAAGATTAACTGTAGAGGACTTGTTAAACATTTACAACTTAGATTGCTAATGTAACTCTTGACATATGTTTTTTCCTGTTTCCTTGTTCTGTCTTTGCAGTCTCATCGACAGACGGGGCTTTATTCAATCAGATGCCCCACAGATGGCACCACCAACCAACGGCATCACTATGTACGGCGCCACACAGTCCCAGCAGAGCCACATGGTAAGCTTCTTCTAAGTGGACACTTGGCCCCATCACTAATAGGACAAAATAAATTGGCAGTTAGTGCAACAGAATTTAGTCAGTTCATTCATTCATTCATAGAAAACAGACAATCAGTTAGTAAAGTTTTAATGTAAAAATAATTTGATACATTTGGGAATGTTTGGGAATAATTACTGATGATTTTATAATACTAAAATTATATTGTTATAATTATGTGTTTTCCATAATCAAAAGTCTGATCATTTCTTCTTCTCCCTGCCATGTTAAACCTTTGAATGACATCATTGTTGTCAGGTTGCTTTACTGGCACATTACAAGCTGCAGCCTTATCTCATCTGGAGCTGATCTTAAGGCTCACTCCAACATGTCTGACAGTCTTTAGGGCTGAGAGGGGAGTGCACTGGTTCTCTGCTCGAGAGCCGCTGCAACATTCCCTTACGTTAGCACATTCACAAATAACCGCCATCTGTTTTCAGAGGTAGATCATGACACACACTTGCAATATAGTGGAAAGAAAAATAACATATTGAACATCACAGAGAGGAGCTTAAATGTAGGAACAAACTATTAATTGTTGTGGCAAAAATATTTAGCCTTGTTAGAGTCTTTATAGAGCTATTATCTCCTATTTTTAGGTCTACAATAAATGCGCTCCTTTTGATTTTTAACTAAATCATTCAGAATAATAAATACATGCTGTACATGATGAACAGTACGGACAAAACAGACATGAAGAACAATGTGCTGAGGCCATTAAGCTGGCTGACATTGCTAATGGCCTGACAAATGTAATGCTGCTGCGTTCGAATGAGGCATCTCTCTGATGTAGCATGAAAGCCACTGCCTGCATGTCGGAGCCATCAGAAACAGTTGCCACGGTAACAGTTAGTGTAACACAACAAAATCATGTTACATCCTGGATTTGTGTAGCGGGAAGCACATGCTGTCAAAAAATTCAACTTCAGTACCAATTCTGTGAAGAGATTTGCCTTCAATTGTGATTTCATAATAAACAGCCTAGGCCAAAGGAATTATTGCTCCTGATTTTCCTCCTTAATCCACTGGAACAAACTCATCCTTCAATGACCTTGTAATAATGACTGATTAAACATGCCTTATTAAAGCTGATGATTAGGACCTCTTTAGTGTGGGACATCAGCAGATAGAAAAAAGCACCAACATACCACCCGACCCACACAGTGCAGTACCATATACCATACCAATCATTAAGACTCTTGATGCCCTTATGTTTATGAGTTATCATTCATTGTAGATTCCTAACTCGGGCCCATTTACTATCACCTCCATAAGTCCTTTCCACACAGTTCAGCTGTGGCTGTTTATAAAATAGAAGTGGGCAAGAAAGTCAAAATTAAAGGACAAACATGTGCTGCTAAGAAATGTGAAATTACCAACCAGGTACTCTGGTATACCTCATGTGGTACCCCATCAGTACCAAGCTGGGTGATCTTCTAACTCCAGAAATACCTAGACGCTGCATTGTAGTCAGCCACTACTCCGACATGTTCCTCCAACAATATTGATGCATTGGTCGAATACAGAGGACAAACTCCCTAGAAGGACGAGTAAATCCTAATTTGTATTTTTTCCAGGTCAGTGACAGTGAGACTGAAAGGTGAGGCTCTGGGAAGACTGATTCAAATACTCACATTTCAGGCTGTGGTGTGGCTCTGATGGGGGACACTATCAATCTTCTCTTGATCCAATACTTTTATAATGCCTGTCACCTCTCCACATGTTAAAAAAGAGGCTTACCAAATTTAAGATAATCTGCCTGGAGCTAATGTATGGTATTGATAATGCTACGTGCCCTAACCCAGTTGGCGTGCTCCACTTCTATGTGTGATTTCTGTTGCAAAGCAATACGGTGCAGATCACTAGGCCATGAAGGGTAGACTGGATAGCTGTGTGTTTGCATTGACTGGGCTGCTGTTTCTGGGGCAGATGCACGAGCTACTTTCTGGTGTGTGGTTGTGCACTTTAACAATAGTACTAACATCTGGTTTCTCTTTTCTCCCTTTGTCTTTTCTTTTCTTTCATGCACACAATCCTTTCCCCATCCTATTTCTGTTCCTTTTTCTGCTCAGTGTGATCAGGATCAGTGCATTCAGAGCACCAAATTCGTTTTACAGGCTGCCACCACCCCTCTCCTCCAGCAGCAAAGCAGTGAGCCCGTCATCCTGACAGCTTCCCCCGAAAACGGGATCCTGAGCAGTCGGACAGCGCTGTCACTGGGTGGTCCCTGTACCTCACTCCCCCTCGGACAACCCACTCCTCCGACGTCAACGCCGAGCCTGAGCTGTCATGAAGTCGTGGACATGTTGCCTATCCACACCCACACACTCCCCCACGCCCACACACACCCCCACACCCACAACCACACACACCCCCTTCAAGACCCCATGGCTCATCACCACTTCCTGACCCCAGAGGAGGTGCCCTCGCCACCGGGCATGCTCCCCTGTGGCAGCCCCATGGGTCACAGCCCCACGGTGCAGGCGGGCTTCTATAACCCTGCCAGTCAGGACTCCCTGCACGAAGACTCTGTCAGAGGACTGGTCAAACTCAGCTCAGTCTGACCCTGGCAGACCCCGAGCCCCCCGCCCAGCCCCCTGTGCCACAGACTCCACAGCACACGCTGAACTGAATAAGCTGTGGACTACTCTGCTGCTACTAATACCCTCAAGCCAGTGTTTTGCCTTTGCTGGAGTTGGGAGAGATACTTGCCCAATTAGCCCATAGACAACACCTTTTTATTCACTCGAAGGATTCTCTTCTTAAAGAGGACCTATTTCAAGACAAAATGCCATTTTCTGTGAAAAGCAAACCTGCTGATTGGACAATGTGTTTGGCCATATTTGGACTTTTAAGTCAGCATTTCAACAATTGGTGTCATGATATTGCATATCATGTTGAGTTTTTTTCTACGTTTATGTAAGAAAATAAGACAGCTGTACTGTTCATGGTATTACAGAAAAATACAAAAATATATTTCCTGTGGATATTAATAAAACTTTTTATCAGATAAGTCTGGATTAACTATTTTTTAAGAATTCTGTGCCATCTTATTACAAACTCAATATCTTTATATCGGGTGAAGCAGTAGTTTGGTGCCATCTTGTGGATAGAAGTGGTAAAGCTTAGTGACAAATGACTGAGCAGACCGTTGTTTCTTGATGCATTCCATGAGTTTATTTTTTCAACAACTACACATAAGACAAAGGGCTGGATTGTCTATAAATGTGATAACTGATCAATACTGGTTTATACTTTTTAATCATAATCTTGCAGGAAAAATGAAAATATGTTTCAAGTGTTTTTGAGTTCACGAGAATTTAATTAACAAAATGACTGCCTTCCGTTTTAATGTTGATCCAGATTTTTACCACTAAGTGAGGACCTATTAAATACATTCCTATTAGGTTAGTTTCGGGCAAACTCCACTTGTACTCCAGCTGTAGTGTGAAATGGGAAAGAGAGTGTAGAGACATTCAGTAAATGGTTGAGGCTGGAAAGCGAACCCATGAAGCTGATGTAACCGCATATGTGCACTGCCTTAAACCACCACAGCACTGACGAGAACTTGAACTATTATTCTTTGTTCCCCTTGCTTATGTTGCACAGAGAAGAGTGCTGTAGGCTGCTCAGGAGATGCACATCACCACACTTTGACATCGATGAGCTCCACATCTCCCATGATCTCCATCTGATCAATGCTTTTCAGGTCCTGCACTCTGTGTCTGAACTCAAATAGGTGCAACCCATTCACTGCCACCTTAAACTGATGGGGCTGACAGAGAATGAGAATCTACAAAGAAAATGCAGATTGTAAAAGTACCGAGTAGTGTAGTGTTCCACTGAGAGTAATATTACACTTACCTCAAAGTATTCCCCAGAAGAGAATGGAAAGAAGGGCAACTCCCGCTCTTCATACCCCCAGCATTCACTCAGGTACGAGTTCCTTATAAACACAGCTGACTTTATGCGAGGGTTCAGATGCAGAGCAATGTTTTCTGTTTGGCTACTTCGTAGATTAATAGTGAAGCTGTAGTACAAAAGTATACATGTGTTGTAAAACCCTAACATGAAGCATGCGAATGTGTGGGTACTGGTTTTCCTTACCTGTGGGGATAGATGCTGACCTGTCCTTTGATTGTAATATGCTCCCCAGGGCTGAGTCCATTGAGGATACTACCTTTGTATGGGAGATTCTGAAATGTTCAGAAGTATTTGAAAATTTAAAAATACAACTCCTCAGTCTTGTCCTCTAAAGATATATAGCCTCTCTCTGCTTCGAAGTTTCAGTATTGGCAAATATTTTTATTTGGATCTAACATCACCTAATAAAAATATACATAGATCTGTCTCTATTCCCCCATTGGCACAACAAATTCAAAGTTACTGTACATAAATTGTATGGGATTGTATTCTTGCTGCATATGAGCATTTGCATAGATGGACAACAGCAATATTATTTAAAATCTATCAAATCTATTGTTACACAGCATGAAAGAGTGAGCCAAGCAGCCATGCCTGGTATGAAACAATTGTTTTGGCTCACTCTACCTACATAGTTTGCATTCAGTTTAAGCCTCATTTGTATAACATGCAAATTGAACACCCTTTTTCCATTTCACTATAAACTGAAACTTTACATTACTTGATAAATTAACATGTACAAAAACATACAGTACATATTGATTAGCAGTGGAATATTGTGTTGCACAACTACAGATGTGAATCAATACATTTAATGTGAAGGCTGTTTTGGGACATTTAGTGATTCTGCAGTAACAAGCACAGCAAACTGCACAAAGATGTCATTGAATCCAGATTTAGTAACATCACAAGACACTTCCCATGTTTTGTCCAAGATGAGTGACGCAAATAAGGCAAAACTCACCAAGTCACCTGATTCTGAGTAAATTGCCTATAACAGGGCAGAGCCAGAGAACAAAGTCATGAGTAAACAAATGACTCAAACAGCACGTCTTCATCTATGGGATAATCATCTATAGAGATAACTTACTGAACTTGGGATGTAGCCAACAGCGCACACCTGGACGTCTCCTGAAACAGAAAATGTGTCCACCCTGTTCAACGGCATTCTGTGCTTGTATTCCAGTAGGTGTGTGCCATTCACCGCCACCTACAAGTATTTGAAATGATCTGCACCTGCCCATCACAATCTTTGAAACATAAGGTAATAACTGACCTTAAAGGCATTTTTATGTACCAATATAAGGGCCTCAAAGGGGGCTCCTTGTTTGAAGGGTAGCTGATAAATGGTTTCCTCTTTGCCCCAACTTTCCTTCTGCAGGGAGTTGCAGATGACACACAGTGGGCCACTGAACTGCGCCCGG
This sequence comes from Taenioides sp. WSHXM2023, assembly GCA_029959045.1. Classification (NCBI taxonomy): domain Eukaryota; kingdom Metazoa; phylum Chordata; class Actinopteri; order Gobiiformes; family Gobiidae; genus Taenioides; species Taenioides sp. WSHXM2023. Next base: position 11,260,263 of record CM057102.1, on the reverse strand, counting down.
AAGCAAAGTGCCACATCTGAGCACGGCTTAGTGCTACAACCGCTCGACAAGTCTATCTGAAAGCTAGAAAAAAAACAGACATTCACGTGACAGGGGAAGGTACTGTACAACTCAAACTGTCTCTTCTATTCTGACACAGATGTCATTCTTGTAAAGAATGATTGTGCTCCTCTTTCTGTTTATGCGTTTCAGCTTACTGTTATATGGTGCCGTTTTCAGGTCGCTTGATCATTCAAAAGATGTAATATTTTGTTTTGAATTGCTATGAGAATGGCAACTACCCTAACTTTTCTTCATCAATACAAGGATACTATGATAAACTTTTAAGCTAAACAGTGACTGAGGTGGTAAAATAATATATGTATAGCCAGACTGTTCAATTCCAGTACATGACATAAGGTTGTGTTCTTGGAAAACAAACTTCAGCCACCTTCCAGTCTGAATGAGGCAGAGTTGTCTTACTTACTCTGATGTGATTTATTTGTGAAATAGCCACAATGTTTGACACAAGGTACTCCACTGCTAGGCATTTCCAGTATTTTGTTAATAAGATAGAGATATAGGATATGAGTAGGTTATACATGTGTCGTTGCTATGCTACAAAGATCTATGAAATTGGAGAATGGAGGTTAATACATGGAGCGTGATCCCCTCGTCCAGATACACATAGTAGGTCTACCTGTGAGCATGCTGAGGCACAGTGCCCTGGACTATGATGACTTCTCCCGGGTGTAGGCCTCCTGGTATGGCTCCTGTGTACGGGATCACCTGAGAAGAGAAGTTAAAGGGAAACTAGCGCAAAGGTCAATGTCACTTTCCTTTTAGAATGAATCTGTAAGTAGGCAACATAAATCTGTATGAATCTGTAAGTAGGCAATATAAAACAGATGGAACCTCATAAAAGGAGAGCGCACTCTCTCAGTCCATTTAAGTGCTGGACATGACATTTATGAAATGTAACACATCATCTAGAGTTTTGTTAGCTGTACAGTTAAGGTGTTATTACGTGTCTAGCTCTATGTATCTGTACGCTGCTAATAGCCTACTATATTGAACAAGACTCTTACCGGGTTTAGTACTCTGTGTTTCGCATTGGCCACAGACATTGAGATTCGTCTGTCAGGCTACACCATGTAGACGTGTTTAGAAGTAGTGTGAAACGCTATCCCGAGTATACGTTTTAACAGAATCGTAATATAATCCTGCATAACAAAGCTATGAGCATCTTCTCGGGCAGGCCTGCATCCCGCGCGCATGCGTAACTGTGTCTGTGTGGAAACCATTGCGCATCCAGATAATAAACCGCATCCAACGCGCTCACTCGTCTACGCAGGCTAGAGACGTATTTTCACAAATATATCAGCTCTGACAAGAATATACATGTTGGTTCTCACTCAAACATTAGGCTACATAATGTGATTGTGGATCATGTTGAGAATTTAAAATGGCGTCATGATGATCTGCTATTTGGTACAACTTTAGGGCTGTTAGGGTTAGCCCCAACTCGAGTGTACGCAGATTCTCTTCCTCGGGTTTTATGGACTGGTGTGAGTATTATTCTTTGCATTATTTGGACCACAGCATATGTTTTATTTTATTGGTGGAATGTGACATTGTTTCCAGTAACTGTAAGTTGATCTTTTTAGGACGTGCCGTGCTGTTGTAAGATTCATTAGGCTTATTATTCTTGATTTAGTAGCCTAATGATGACGATGATTGATTATTATATTAGAGTAGCCTAGAGCTGTGTTTCTCAAACTGTGGCACTTGCTTCTTGGACAGTTCTTCAGTTTGTGGGTTCGCCTAATTTAGTTTTATTTTATCAGTTTTATGTTGTCCTTTGGATATTTTTTTAGAACTACAGTGGAAAGGATGTAATCCACTTGTAGACCTGGTTTAGCCTTACTAGTCCATCTCAGAAAATTAGAATATCATGAAAAAGTTCAATATTTTTTGTCACTCATTTCAGAAAGTCCAGTCTATATATTATATAGATTCATAGCACATCAAGTGAAGCTTTCAAGCCATTCTTGACATTTTGATGATTATGACTTACAGATAATGAAAACCCTAAATTCTGTGTCTCAGAAAATTAGAATAGTGTGAAAAAGCTGAATATTGGAAAGTCGTGGTGTTTCCTGAGACTTTAAATGGTCTCAGTCTGGGTCAGTGGGCTACACATTCATGGGAAAGGCTGTGGACTGCACAGATGTCCAGCAGACAGTCACTGACACCCTCCATATGGAGAAAGCCACAAAAGGTCATCTGAAAGCTTAAGAAGCATTGTTATTAGAATGCTTTTTTGTTACCAGGTGAACCATTTCAAACATTGCTGTAAAAAGCAGCACAAACTTAAGAAATGATATGTACTGTGTGTCTGCAGGAATGGCTGGGCTCTCAGGAGCTGTTGCAACGGCTGTTGCCACTGCTGGAGGGGCTGTGGGAGCTGTTATTACTGAAATGACAAGTTATTGAATATTACATGAGACAAAACCTAATGGATGATTGGTGCCGTTGTCAAAAATAAAATTTTCTTTCTAAAAATAAAATTGTTACATTTTAATTTGTGTCCTGTTTTTTGTAATTGCTAATAAAACCACACAACTTTTTCAATTAGTTTACTATAATTTAATTTAAGTTAGTTTGTCTCTGAATATAAATAACCAACTTGGGGACAATTATTGACAGTGCCCTACCCTTTGAACCAAACACTGGTACCATCTGCAAGAAAGCGCTCTTTTTATGGAATTAATTACTTTAATCTCAGTAATGTTCTTATGACTCTATTTTGTATTGAATCAGTTCTTGCCTTTTGTATTGTCTGTTGGTTCGGTGCCCTTTCTGTGTCCAGTAGAAATCGTCTGATGTGGTTGGTCTTACAGCAGTCCCAGCTGCATGACATCTACAGGTGAAGGGTGGTTTGCAATAAATAATGGAAAGCCCAGACTATCCACACCCACCAGGACATCCTTTATTTCTGAAGCCAAAACCAGGATGAATGCTCTCTTATAGCTTGGATCAGTGGATCATGTGGTTACATTTTCTTGTTCCTTTTTTCCTATTTATTAAAGGAAATGTACTTCAGCATGTTCGAGTGTGAGCTTAAGATGTGATTAAGTGTACTATTGCATTGTCTTGTACATCTACTGTATGTCTGACACCACTACACATCAATTCCCCTTTGGGACAATAATAAAGTTAAAAGTAAAGATAACAAGTGTAAGACCCAGATACTGACCATTTGTCTCATGGTGACGCACATTCAACTGAAGCTTCTTATGATGATTTTTATGTGACAGATTTAATTCAGACAGCGTAATCATAGACACATGCATGATTCTTATTGCAGCAAACACAATACATAATCTGCTACAACCATTATAAATTATTGGGGTTATATTAAACAGCAGTTATTATAATAACCTGTTAAGGTGTTTCGGCAAAAGTAACTCTTCACATGCAAATAAACAATGCTCGACCAGTTCGTCTCTTTAGTGAGTTTAGTTCGACATATTTATTCATAGAACATTTCTGTACGGTGCAACAGCGGCCATACAGTGCACACGCCATCAGAGGAAGAAGATACTACAATCTCATAAAAATAAATGCTCCTTTTTACACAGGGAGTAAGAGCGCTATTTACCAAATATTTTCTGTGCAAAACCTTTGCAAAAACTTTTGCTTAGTAGCTGGTTTTGTAAAGATATCAGAAATCATCTGCTCTGTGGGACAGTATTCCAATAATATCCTTCCAGTAGTGACAATATATCTTATGAAGTGGTATTTCACGTCACTGTGTTTGCACCTCTGTCTGTTAACAGGATTTTTCGCAAGTGCAATTGTACATTGACTGTCTTCATACACTTTTGTTTTCCCATATTGGTAGTTGTCAAGTCCTTTTAGTAGCTCTATGTAAAGACACTCCTGCATAGCTGAAGCTAGAGATATGTACTCTGCTTCACAGCTAGAAAGAGCTAATGTTTATTTTCTGGTTTTCCATGAAATCAGTGAACTTCCTTCACATAAACTTGTACAATAGCCTGAAGTGCTATGCCTGTCTGTCGCATTTGATGCCCAACTTGCATCACAGTAAACTGTTAGACCAAGTTTTTCATTTATATTTTTCCTGAAGTAAAGTCCTTGTTCTGTTGTACCTTTAAGGTACCTGAAAACATGTTTCACTGCATTCCAATGCTCCACAGTCGGTTCACAAAAGTGTTGAGACAGTTTACTGACAAAAGTTTATGTCAGGTCTAGTACATGTGGATAAGTAAATTAAACTTCCCACTGCCTCTCTGTATTGTCTTGGTTGTTTTAACTTTTCAGCATTTTCTGTATAATCAAGTTTTGGTTCACAAGGAGCTTCTCTTGGTTTGCAAATTTGTATGTTTTTCACATACCTCTCTTGTGACATTTTGACAAGTCCATTTGTTTAGTCTATTCCCAAGAAATGATTCCGAGTACCCAGACCTTTCATTCTGAATCTGAGTTAACATTCTTTTTACATCATTAATTGCATGTTCACTATCGGCTGCAATAATGAGGTCATCTACCCAGACAAGGAGTATTAACTTTTGACCATGTTTGTCTTTTTTATACACACAATGATCATTTTCACACAAATAGGTGTGCAATACAGTATTCCAGTTTCTACAATGACTTGTTCAGTCAACATAAAAGTTTTTCACCTGTTTTTGAATTTTTCTCATAACCTGGTTGTTCTAAATAAATCTCACAGTCAATGGGCGCGTTCAGGTAGGCGGTTTTCACGTCCATCTGATGCAAGATCCAAGTCCTCCTTTGCGGCTTTTTGCCTGAGAACTCTGGCACTTGTCATGTCAGCTGTGGGAGAGAACGTCTCCTCATAATCAGTTCCTGCTTTCTGGTTGTATCCTTTAGCAACAAATCTTGCCTTGTACTTGTTAGATCCATCTGTGTCAGTTTTTAGTGTATAGACCCACCTCCCTAAAGCCTGTTTACCTGGTGGCAAGCGGGTCAGATGGAATCTTTCATTATCCTCCAGTGATCGTAGCTCCTCATCCATGGTGTTTTTCCACTGCGATGACTTGGATGATGTCAGTACGTTTTTGGAATGTCACAGACTGCTCAATAACAGAAATCAACACATGTTTGTAACTTATCCATTGAATCATCAGTCTCAAAATCTTGTAGATATGTTGGTTTTGGGTTTCTCCTAATCCCTGTTGCAGCGTTTGCCTCTGGCTGCTCAGTACCTGCTTGTCCACTTGAATCCTTGGAACTGCTTTCAGGTTGAGCTATGTCCTCATCTTTCTTGTCCATTATTGTTTTTATTATTTATTATTTATTTTATTATATTTATTATTTTTATCGTAGTCTACAAAAATGCCCTGTCCACATTTGGAGTCTAACTTGCCTTTCTTTTGCTTGTAGCTAAAACACGTAGACCCAAACTTTTGCATTCGTGACACATTTGGTAGTTTACCTGCGAGTAACTCAGATGCTGTTTTCTTTGTCCGCCTGTTTCTCACGTGGGCGGCTGTCTGGATAGTATAGTTCCATAAACAGTCTGGTAGCTTGCTTTCTATCAATAAGCATCTAGCCATATCAAAGAGTGTTTGCCAGCTTCTCTCTGCTGTGCCATTTTGGTGTGGAGAGTAAGGTGCTGACTTCTCATGAATGAGCTTGTTCTTAGTCAATAACATCTGAAAGTCTCTGTTAGTAAATTCAGGGCCGTTCTCTGAAGTATGCACTTGACTTTACCATAAGGTGCTACATCAGCTAAGAATTTTTCTGTAGCCAAGTTTTTGACTTAAGGAATCACTGTGCATATTTGTGTCCCTCTAAGCTTGCCGTTTTCACTGGTCCTGAAGGTCTGTATGAATAAGCTCCAGGGGTTTCTTTGCTTTACTGTCTGGTTCCCTATTTCTCATTTGGGTGAACTTGCCTTTGGTACAGATTTCACTCATCTGATCTGGCTTAACAGCATGCCCCTTGATCTCCATACCTTTGACCACATTTTGGAGTTTGATTACATCATTAAAGTTACAGTGTCCTAGCATCTCATGCCACGTTTGGACTTCGTGACACACTTTACACTGGTCTGTATTAGCATGAACAGTAGGTAAGTAATACAGTTTCTCATGTTCATGAATGTTCAAAGTATTCCCATCTTTAGTGACCATGTGACTCTCTCCTTTCTTGAAGGTTACAGTTGCTCCACCATCGGCTGCTCTTGCCACTGGAAAGATGTTGGGGGGTTGTGAAGGCATGTACAGAGCATCTCGTAGTTGTACTCTGTGTTCTCGTCCGTCGCTGTCCTGTAGACGTATCGTTGCGGTTCCTCTGCCTTGGGCCATTCCATTGCATCTTGTCCCATCTGTGAGTTCCACTGAATGAGTCTCTGGCTGAAATGTGCTGTCAGAGCTCACAAATTTCTCTTGGTCGTTCACAGTGTGAGATGTTGCTCCTGAATCTACCATAACGCCCTTCATTTTTACTTTGGGTGTTGACTCTTCACCTTTTCCATGTGCAGCTTTGAAGAGATAGTCACTGGGTTGTTCATTAACAACCTTTCTGGCATAGTCTTATCTATTCTTTCTTTTTACATATGGCCTCTTGATGTGTGTTGCTTTTGCAGAAATTGCACCACACTTTTCGGGTACATTTTCTTGCCCTATGTCCTTTCAGTCCACACTTGAAACATGTTATCTTTGTATCTTCACCTTTACCTTGGGTGCTGCTGGTATACTTTTTCTGCATATTCCTATCTTGCTTTATAAACGTTTTCATCACATTGTCTATTGTCTCAGCAGTGCTCATTTTCTCTGACTCTTCATATACACATAGTCTCCTTTTGAAATCTTGAAATGTCACATTGTCCTCGTTTTGTGTAATATATGTACAGTTGAGGGCTTGTAAGAGTCTGGTAGGCCGCCAAGAATCATGGCTATGATCAAACCATCGCTAAGACTCTCACGGGCATCACGCAGAGCTGTAATCAGGTTCTCCGCTCTGATGATGTAGTCCGTAGTTGAGTCGTCTGCTTTCCGTAGTTTTGTACAGGTTTGTACCTGTGCGCGGCTTGCTTTTTCCAGGGTAATGCTCCCTCAGTATTTTCAGTGCTTTCCTGCCGTCGTATGTAGCATCATGTCTGATTAATAAGCTTTTGTCATCGATTAGCCTTATTAGGTCTGCATAGCAGTCCGGATTCTTTGTTCTGTCCACTGTCCTTTGCTCATCACCGGCTGGCTCATTTAGAATAGTGTCTTTCAAGTTTAGAATGTGTAAGTGTCCCAAAAAATTGTACTTGTCTTCAGATCCATCGATGTACAGATGTGGGGACAACACTCCGCCATGTTGCTTTCAGCCTTGCACTTTTGCTAAACTTGCACTTTGCTATGCTTATTAGCTCAGGTAAATCCGTCGCGGTTAATTCTTCTTCGAGAGTTGCACTTGTTTATTGGTAAGAGTCCGTTGAATGCTCCATGTAATACTTCACATTTGCATTTTTCTTCTGCCCTAGTCTGCACAGGCACACCTTCTCGCCTTCTCTGTCAGTGCGTGGATGCCTCGTGTGACTCAGGTGACTGGGCCCATAAACTGTTAAGGTGTTTCGGCACAAGTAACTCTTCACATGCAAATAAACGATGCTTGACCAGTTCGTCTCTTTAGCTTGTTTAGTTCGACATATTTATTCACTGAACATTTCTGTATGGTGCACGTGCCATCAGCAGAAGAAGATACCACAATGACGTCAGACAGAGAGTAAGAGCACTATTTATGAACAATGTTGAACATAAACAATATGCTCTAAAATATGAACATTTCGAAAACTTTTTTTTAAATTTACATTCACATTATATATTTTATAACACCATCCTTTCACTCACAGCCAAAACAACGAATTATAGACTGACACTAGCACATACAAACAACATGCAAGACAGAAAAGTCAGTTTCGAAACTGATTTTTCTGTCAGTTTTGAAAGGAAAAAAAACCCAAAAACCTCAAAATATGTTTGCTTGATTTGTTTCATTTATTATAGCGTAGTAGGTCACGGGTAACCTGCAGCAACAGTCCATCTCCAGATATGGGCTTGGCTTAGTCAGGAATGCCTTAGCTAAAGGATTTTGCCTATTGAGCATGTTTTTAGTTTTCCACTTTCCACCTGGTACCTTCTTCCAGTGCTTCCCGGACCTTGCTTGAATCTGCTGATAGGTACAGGTTTGTGTGGTAGGCCTTTAAATATCCTATTGGACTTTTCCCCCCAGTCATACAGAAGCGCTCGATCAATAACTCTGCAAGTAGGAACAAAAACAGTGCAATTGTAGTCATGTGTTTTGGAGCAGGTGACATTGGAGCAATGTCACCTTGTACAGAAGTGTGTGCTGTCTGCTTTCATTTTCCTGGAGAGCCCCACCCTGAGTGACAGATTTTTATCATTTAAGAGCTTGACCTCTGTCTTAAGACTTAGACTAACAATTGAGAACATATGTTGTCCATTGACTGGAGTGGTGGAGTTAAAAAACACAGTGGAGCACTTCCTGTATTACCACATGACATCACAAGGTGGAACTGAGTGTTTTCTGTTTGAAAGAAGAATTCAGCCTAAATTTGCAGGATTTGTGTGTTAAACATGTGAATGAAACAAAATACAACTCCAGATATGTTTTTGATGAAAAAACATTAGAACAGAGATCAGAAAGTTCCATAATATGGGCCCTTTAAACTAATATATCTTGCATTTACTCAATCACAGGTGTTTATATTGCTCATGAAAAACATGCATTTAGATCTGACCTGTAATTTGGTCTGGTACTGTTTGTTTACATTGTGGTAAATACGTTAAATGTCATACTGTGAAACATATGACATATGACATACAAGTTGGTATAATAGGCTGGTTGGTTGATTAAATGTTAAGATCATTTATGTAATGATCCCAGTTTGAAAGCTCAGTGTTTGTACTGCACAAGACAGATGTGCTGCTCTGTCAAAGCCACATGTACTGGGATTGAACTGTCTGGTTATACATAGATTATTTTACCTCAGCCACTGTTTAGCTTCAGTTTTTATTATAATATCCTAAATTAGGGTGATTGCTCTGACAACAATATCAATTATGACATTTTGCTGGCATGTTTCTTAATGCTTTATGACTTTCGGGTTGTTCGGGCACCCTCTGCTGGTCATTTTCGTGTTTTTTTTTTTTTTGTTTTTGTTTTTTTCTTATTTTGAGTTTCGTTTCTTAGTAAACCCAACAGCCTCTCTATATAAAGAGCTCCACCTCGACTCCACACAGATCCTGAAGTTTCTTTTCTGGCTACTATGGGATTACGTGAGTATTAACCTATTTTATGGCATTATTTAAATCAGAGCATGTGTTTGTAGGCTATTTTATTAATGTTAAATTGTTATTTTTTATATATATATATATATATATATATATATATATATATATATATATATATATATATATATATATATATATATATATATTTATATTTATATTTATATTTATATATATATATTTATATATACATATATATACTTTCTTTTACTTTCTTTTTAGTGACTTACTGTGCAGTTGCTGCTGGAGCAGGTAAGATTCATAAGGTCTATGATGTTTAGTAGCTGAATGCAGATGACTGATGATGAATTGGCCATATTTTAAAGTAGTCTAGAAGTTAGGATGACTAAATGTCAGAACTCATAGCCTAATATGTTGTAGATCTACAGTAGGCTTTGCGTAGTTTTGTTGAAAAATGTTTTGACTCTCTCTTTCTCACTCTGAGTAGCAGGCTCCGTGGCCGCAGTCCCGTTGGTCCTGGGGGTGGTGGGCTTTGGAGCCACAGGAGTAGTGGCTGGTTCCGTGGCAGCCAAAATGATGTCAGCTGCAGCCATTGCTAATGGAGGAGGTGTGGCTGCTGGAAGCGCAGTGGCTCTTCTCCAGTCAATTGGTAAGGAAAACACATTATTTATGATGCAATTTGTTGTGTCTTTGGGCAAGACACTGCACCTACTTGTTGAGTGATTGGTGATGTTTGGCCAGGCCGATGGTGGAGAATGGCAGCCATAGTCTGCTTCAGGGCAGCTGTGGCAGGGCCCATGGAAAGAATCTTAGTAAGAGAGTAAATAATGACCATCTGAAGGCTTAAGAAGCATTGTTATTAGAATGTTTTATTGTTACCAGGTGAACCATTTCAAACACTGCTGTAAAAAACAACACAAACAAAACAAGTTGTGTGTATTGTGTGTCTGCAGGAATGGCTGGGCTCGGGGGAGCTGGTACAGCGGCTGTTGGCGGCACTGGAGGGACTGTGGCAGCTATTATTGCTACAATCCTGTAGAGCTAACAACAAATCAAGGAATATTACATCAGACTAAACATAATGGATGATTAGTACCATTGTCAAAACTCAAATTCTATTTCTAAAAATAAATGATTTGTATATTTTAATAGTGTCCTGGTTTTATCATTTCTAATAAAACCACACACCATTTTAAATGAGTTTACTATAATTGAAGTGCATCTTTATGTTATGTATGTAAAATCCCTCACTCGTCCAGGTAGAATCCATGGCAAAAAAGGAGAAATTTAATTTGTCAACTGGACAGAGTTTATTTGGTCGAATACGTTTCGCAGCTCATCCAAGCTTGGATTTGAAACTAGAATTAATAATTCTAACGTGACATCATTAAGCTTCATATAGGCCTATTTATAATAATATTTGAAACTGCTCTTAATTATTCATAGTGCCATTCTGTGGATTAAATAGACTATTACATCTGGTAGGCTGTCACGTGTCAAATGTGATGGCTAAAAATATGATAAAGACCATTTGGTGCATGGTTCAACTGATATTCAAATGAAGCTTGTTTGGATGGTTTTTAAGTGACGAATTCAATTGAAACAACTTCATCATAGATTTTACATGATTCTAAATGCAGCAAACATAATACATAACCTACTATAGCCCTAACTATTAGCTTATAAATTATTAGGGTTGTATTAAACAGTAGGTATTAAAATAAGCAATATACACTGAAATATAAACATTTCAAAATCTTTTTTTAATTTAAATTCACATTATATATTTTATAACATCTTCCTTTCACTCAAACTGAATCCACATTATAGCCAGTGCATCACACGCAACAAGACAACGCAGTCAAAACGCAAAACAAATGTAAAATTATAGACTGTAGCACACAAACAACATGCAAGACAGAAAAGGCACCTGTTTTTAAACAAATGAACATAGAAACTCAAAATATTATTGTTTGATTTGTTTCGTAAATTATAGCCTATTTAAAATAATATATTTTTACTCGTATAGTATAACATTTAATCGTTATATGGCTCTTTTAAAATATTGACTTCTCATATTACAGCTAAATTACCATTGTGAACACCTCCTCTGATAAGGCACTCATTATATTCTCTTTAGCCTTTATGCTTAATCATTTTATTTCTGACTGTTGCTTTAGATATACTCGTTTACTCGTTGCCATACATAAATAATGTCGCATAAAGTTTACAAATAAATAATAAATGGTCATTTCATTATATACCAAATGGCACCACCACAAAAAGGTGACACAGCTACATGCCAAAAAAAAAAGTCTTTTACGCACTAGCCTATCAATTAGGAGCCTGGGTTTTTGTTCCCTTATTGGCTACTTTCTGCGCAATCCCATAGGGCACATGACAAGCCACAGTCCCCAGCTCAGCAGCGCCCTCTATATGAAACATCTGGTCGTCAAAGAAGAGATGTGGTCGGATCTTCTCCAGCATGGGGCCCTTGGGAGCCCCCGCCAGAAAGAGGGCTTCGTCTATCTCCAGGCCCCACGAGCGAAGGGTTTTGAGCGCCCGAGCCCCGGAGCTGGCCGCGCTCCGGGCCGTCACCAGGTACGTGCGGATGGGACAGTCCATTCTCTGACCTTTGTCGTAAAACTTCTTCTGCAGCTTTCCTAGTGCCTCCAGGAAGCCTTTTAGGGGCCCCTGCACGAAGAAGAGTTAGCCATTTTAAAATACGTGTGAGGTGGTCATGTGTTTGCTCGTTGGAATATTGTGGATAAATATGTTTGGACTGGACTGAAATGAATCAAATGTCAAAACGCGAAATTATTATTATTATTATTATTATTATTATTATTATTATTATTATTGTTATTATTATTGTTGTTGTTGTTGTTGTTTATTTATTTATTTAACCTAAATGTGAGATAGAGTAGTTTACTGTGTTACTATAGAACATTTCAGGCAAAACATAGTAGAAATAAAAAGATTGCGGGCCGCTACATAAATTACGCTGTGCACCTTTTTAAGTTTATTTTATTGTTTCCAAGGGAAAATGCAAATGCAACCTGCAGCAACAGTCCGTCTCAATTATGGGCTTGGCTTGGTCAGGAATATCAAGCTGGAGGATTTTGCCTATTGTGCATGTTTTTACTTTTCCACTTTATTCTTTCTTTATTCTTTCGTGCAGTGGCTGTATACTTACATGGTCCAGGGGCCTGTTCTCATGCTCCTTCTCATGCTCAAAGAACTTGTCCAGTCCATGGGCTTTGTAAATGCGCTCCGACTCGTCTGAAAACAGGACCGCGTCGCCATCGAAGGCCACTCGCAGCTGTACGTCGGACACTTCAGTGATCTTATCTGGGGTGAACATTGTGGCCGCTGCTATACCTGCCATCACAACACAGGGGTGGACAATAACGAATTCCGGTGTATAAATGGAAAATATAATTCTAGCCATTTAACTAATTGGCTTTAATTGATGAGATGAGAAAACTCTGATCTAAAACACAACTAAAATTACTAAAATAACTAGTACTTTGAGTAGTATTTTACGTTTTCATAAGTATAATTTTGTCACCACTTGTATTTGAGAATATTTTTTATCCATGTAACTGTATATTTACTTAACAACATTTTGAGTACTATCACCACCACTGCTATTACCTCTTCATACAAGAGCTAAGAATGCTTTGGTACCTTCTTCCAGTGCTTCCCGGACCTTGCTTGAATCTGCTGATAGGTACAGGTTTGTGTGGTAGGCCTTTAAATATCCTATTGGACTTTTCCCCCCAGTCATACAGAAGCGCTCGATCAATAATTCTGCAAGTAGGAACAAAAACAGTGCAATTGTAGTGCAGTGTAATGTCACCTTGTACAGAAGTGTGTGCTGTCTGCTTTCATTTTCCTGGAGAGCCCCATCAGAACTACCCTGAGTGACAGATTTCTATTATTTAAGAGCCTGACCTCTGACCTAAAAACTGACCTAAAGACTAACAACATTGCAGTTTCTTTGATTGATTTCCTTGTCATGTTAATCACAATTCTGTGCCCTAGGTCCACTTTGAGGGTGTCCTATGTGACCTGGGGAAGTTCACGATGAGTCAGTGGCAGCGTGGGAATGGAGAGAGCAGATTGTGGAGGAGAGTTTGTCCATAGGGTCAGTGTATATGTCCATGGAGTTGATTTTGCTTTTCCAGGAATGTTAAACTAACCTATCACATGTGTTTATATTGCTCATGAAAAACAATCATTCTTATTATGTGCAGGGTCGCAGCTCCTTAGATCTGATCTGTAACTGGCCTGGTAGTGTTTGTTTACATTGAGGTAAATATGTTAAATGTCATACTGTGAAACATTCCAGGTCATCCAGTTAGGACCAATAGCAAAGAAATTTCAGTTCTGTCAACTGGACTAAAGTTTTAGAGTGACTCTTCATTAGAAGAATTACATTGTGCAACTTTAAATAGTATGTACATCAAAAAATATACAGGAGCACCAAATATGCATCACAGTAAACTGAAGAAGTATGTGTGTAGATTTTCTTTGAGAGGGGGCATACAAATTGCTTTTATGGGCTGGTTAGTTGATTAAATGTTAAGATCATTTATTGTATCCCAGTTTGAAAGCTCAATGTTGTTTTTAAGACAGATGTGCTGCTCTGTCAAAACCACAAGGGGGCAGTGTGACAATACATATTAACGCTAAATACATTACAAACACATTAAACCTAAAACATATAGATATAGTAACTTCAATACACTTATTCAACTAGAACACCTTTTATTATTTTAGCCTGATCTAACCCTAAAAATAATCGTTTCTTAGTCTAATATTAAATGTTGAAAAATGTTGTTAATATACCACGAAATAAACACTTTCTTTTTTATTTGTGGCAAAACATTGACTGACAGAGATATCCATGAAAAAACATATTAACAGGCATTGCACCCATAATGTGTATAGTGCAAGGGGGCGCTCACTTGTGACTTACGGTGGTGGTTGATGGTGTTGATAAGACGAAGGCCCACGTATGCATGGTTATTTGTTATAAGCACCACATCAAAGAGCTCTTCACTGGATGGGTACAGTTCTCTTAACTGAGCATTCACTGCCTCCAGAGCCTGCCCACACAAATATAGGGGATTAAGAGAGACTACACAATAAGGCTTCAGTGTATTTTATGATAGACTTCACCATGAGATTATATAGAGGTGGTGATTTTGTAATGAGTTAGTCCTTCATTTGGTTCTGGTCAAGTTGTATTTTAGTTCTTTTGTAGCTGGTTCGTTCTAGTTTTGCCCAGTTTATACATGAGGTAAATCCTGATTAGAGATGCACCAATCCCGCTTTGCAATTCCGATACCAATTCTTTTATGATACGATATGATACCTAATGCTATCTGTTGACACTGGGGTTTCCCTTGTATAGTCCTGGTCTAGTCTCAGTTTAAACCTTATTTAGTTCTGGCCCTGTCCTTGTTGTTGTTCTAGTTTAGTCCTTATACAGACTTAACTGGTTCATGGTTCAGCCCTGATTAAAGAGTTTGATTAATAAGAAATAAGAAAGTATATGATTAATTGTTCATATTGCATTATTTAACATACTTAAAGGTGCATTGTGTAACTTTTTCTGGTGGAGGGTCTGTCAAATGCTTTTCTCCATGGAAGTGTTATTGCTTTGTCTGGAATGTTTCATAGTATGGCATTAAACCTTTCTATCTTCATGGAGACTAAACCAGAACAAGTTCCAGGTCAGATGTGTGGAGAGGCGACCCCGCTCACAGTCAGAATGCCTGTTTTTCTAGGTATTTTTGAATTATAAAACCACCTGTAATTGAATAAATGTAAGGTAGAGCTGTTTAATGTCATCTATGGAAACTACAATGTCCACAGAAACAAGCAGGTGACGAAACCTCCACCAGAAAAGTTACACAATCCACCTTTAATTTAAGTTAAATAATATGCTGCAGCTTTGGATAAGAGACCAGAACTTTTAATTTAATCTGTATTTTTTTTAGCATTCTTACCTTGACAAAGGAGAAGGCAGGACCTGGGTTGAAGGGCTCTGTTTCGTGCTCCACTTGATACTTGATGTACTCCTCCATGCCCTGCTCCTCAAAGATCCGCTGCTCCTTCTCCATGTTGAAGAGAACTCGGGAGGACACTGCGATGGTTATAGCATTCTCCGACTTAGGCTACAGAAACAGTCGAAACGCAAATCTTGTTTTTTTAATAATATAGCTTTATATTTGTGTATGTTTTTGTTGCTAATGTTGTGAGTAGTGACGTAACAGCATCATAGTGACAGCAGGCTGATAGGACATACTTTCCGGAGGCTAACTTTGATAGTGACATGCCAGAGAACTGACACCTGTTAACCCTTTAGCTTACTATTCACTTTTAAACATATTTTTAAAACACATAATACACTACATCACATTACATCTTGTATAGAGTAGTTTTGACTAGGTGTTTCGACCTTTGAAAATTGACTGCTAATTTTGCTTGACAAAAATATGAAAACACGATTGAAACCAGTCAGTACATCCAAAAATCTATCCCCTAACAAAATCTAAACTTGTTACTACTTCCAAAATCGAGATAGATTTATAATAATGAATATTACAGAGAATAGGTGTCCACTGAATACTGTTGTTCAAATAGTAAACAATGTTGGTGTAGCATTTTCGTTGATCAAATATGCATGTGTTCTGCACCAAGATACCAAGTATTTCTCCTCTAAAGGGGTATTGTGATGTGTCTCTTTAATGTAGCCAGAATATCTGTCTAACTTATAATCAGATACCTATTCTTTTGTCACACTTGACAATAGACTTCATATTGAATAACATCCCAAAACATTACCTGTAACAATTCCTATCTACTTCTACAAATACACATACTAATACACATAATTCGTGTACATGGCTGAATTTGACCAGGGGCTAGTTCCAAAATTGCATCTATTCTTGATATGACATGAGCTCAAAAGCCTGTCAGTCTAGTTGCTCTACATTACTTACAGGCTGTGGCTTTCTAGTTGGTGTGGAGGGCTTCGCACCATCTTCCAGCGTAGTTCTATCTCCCCCGCTGCCATTTGTGGTCGTGTTTCTTCCACTGAGAGTTTGGCCGTTGCTCATGTTTACCTAGCTTTTCCTCACTCTCTTCAGGACCACACTGAGCACCAGTGCGTCCCGCGATGGCTCTATCCCCCTTGTTCCAACACTCTGTCTTTAATATTTCATCTCAGTGGTGCACTCTCGAGATGACAGCAGCGTAGATGAAAAAAAATTGCACCACTACGGAGATACACAAGTGGGTGTATAGGAAAAGACTTAATCCCTTTCCTTATCCTCACGTCTTCTGTTACTATGTGTTCTTATGTCATGACGCTCTATTCTGACTTAAAGCCATTTGGCATCCTCCCCCTTTCTTAACCCATGCAGTTCCCTGGAGTGGTGGCTGCAGAAGTGATTTAATGTAAGTGACAACTAGAAGATGCTCTTATTGAACTATGTCATAATGCGTCACGATGCTTGAGTCATGTTTCACCTTTTGTACAAATTCCTTGAGCAGCTAATGTTACTACTTTAAGACAATCTTATCTGATAGTGCTGTGCTTTTTCCAAATCGTATTCTTGTTCAGTGATGTTGAAAATGAAGTCCACCGTGGGTCATCCGCCGCCATCTTCATTATTTTATTTTGCCTCAGCGTGTGTACAACGGCGCTGCAGGATCCTTTCCACCGATAGAGTTACACACCCGCAACCCCCAGTTACCAGGCAACGGAGGGAAACTGCGGCTGAAATATGATTGGCCGAGGGGAGGGTGTAATGCGAATGAGGCATCAGTCAAACAGGGCCAGGTGATGCAGAGATGAAAGTGTATGTGGTGCTTTGAAAATATTAAATGAATTTAAAGTAATTAGGACTGATGTTTTGTGTCTGCTAACAGGAGGTTAAGAAGATTTCATGGAAGAAGATACAATGCAGTGCTTTTCTGGGACCTGGACAAAGGAGCAATGAAAGACTAAGAAATCTATGGACCCATCATAACCAGTTACTAGTGACGTATCAAAACACAGCCTCACATGGTTTTATGTTCTGCTTTTGGATTATTACATCTTCCAGGTAGTCCATTAAAAATACATTGAGGAAATCAGTGCTTGGAGAGGCTAAAGAGAAGCACTCAGAGTGATTGTGCACAATCTAGTGCAATAATGTTTGTGCCAAAGACCCCTCACTCCCCCCAGGCTCCTGATGCAGAGAGCTTTTATCGATTTAGAGGGGTCAGTCGCTCAAGGAGACGTCAGCACTGGTCTGGAACTAGTGAATGCATCTCACTATCAGTAGTCTTGCGGTGTAACACTGTGTTCTCAGAGACTGTAAATAAGTCAATTTACCTTAAGAATTGATCAGTAGAAATTTAAATAAATCAATGTAATTTTAAATGCATAGATTCAATAATGGCTTTAATGTTCCAAATTTCAGTGATCCGCTTAATGGTTTTAAAGATAGTCACAGTAAAATAAAAAGCACTGAACAAATTAAAAATCTAATCAAACCTCTCACACCCTTTTAAGAGGAATTTATTTGTTTGTGGGTATGTCGAATTACATTATCAGTCACATGTTTGGACACACTTTCATTTATTTTTCTTCTTTTTCATTGTAGATTCTCGCTGATTCTCAAAACTATGAACAGACACAAATGGGATGTAGCAAACAAAAAATAAACTCAAAATAATTCAAAAAATTGTGAATGAATTAAAATAGCCCTTTGTTTTGCACTTCTTGCATTTCTTGACCCTGACAAAAAAATTCTCAATTGAGACCTTGCAATTTGCCTTTTTATCCACTAGAGAGCAGTAGAATACAGCTCTGTCTTTTGACCTTCCTTTGTGCTGAGGATACCTGGAGGTTCATGCTTCCCTCTGCACCTCCCAGACAAAGAGGATGTGAAAAAGCAACTGTTTGAAAGAGGAAGCTGTCTATTGTCTTTAACATGGAGGATACATAAAATACTAACCAATAGTGTAAGTGTTCCTATAAAGTGCCGTTAGAAAAGTTCATTAAACTGTCATCATTATTGTCTATTTAGACCTAGACAGACTTCATTGATCCACAAAAGAAATTATTTGGACACAGTATAATTTCACATCACAATAAATATAATAACAAAGAGCAAAAATATAAATGGTAATAATAAATTCAAATAAGTAGCAAAAATCACTATTTTTGTTATTCTGTTTATTATTCACTGAAATAAAAAAAAAGGAAAGAGCTTAGTTTTACATAAAATTAACTGAAATACAATGTTTCAAGTTGCATAAAAAGTTATATCAGAATAATATGAAATTCTCAACACAAATTATAGCGAAGATCTAAAAACAGCCACAGTAATAATAATAATAATAATAATAATAATAATAATAATAATAATAATAGCAAAGATAATACAAAACAAAACAGAACCACGCCTCGGCTTATTTTTTTTTTTTTTCTTTATATTGAAATGTGTGCAGATATTGGCTTGTATGAGGTTGCACTCGGCTGGTAGGACATGTGTGAAACAATTCAAATGTCCACCCTCTTGTCCTGCTCTTGTCTTTGTGTGCTGAGCTCTCCAGACTGAGACCCAGAGGGGGTTAACAGGACACGCAGACAGTTGGGCCGCACCCACTGAGCTCATTTAAATAACGCCGGCTTTTGGCGCGAGGCTCGGGTCCGCCCCTCCCCCTACCCTCCTGCGCACCCTGGAGGGGGAGTGTCGGGAAGACGCGCGCTCTCCGGTCCAGACAGACCGCAGTACCGGGGTCTTTGGGCACACCTCGTCCTGTACCTGCAGCCTGTCTGGTTGCCATGGAGACCGGGCAAAGGCGCAGCGTACCCCCGGTAAGGGCAGTGGAAGTGAGGGAAATAGAAATAGGCTATACGAGGCGCTCAAAGTGGGAGACAGACAAAAGCAGGAGTGAGTGAACAAAGTGAACAAAGGGAGAGAGGGAGGGGGAGAAGTCTGGAGAACCCCCAGCCTACCTACCCCCTTATCCCTCATGCCCCACCCCCAACACATGGAGCGCCTCGAGGCTTAACTAAGGGGAGAATGACTATTATAACCTTTATCAGACCTTCAAAGGCTCCACGAATTTGACACCTCTACTTCTTCTTGCTTGCTGTAAAACCACCCTCCTTTGATTCCAGAGATGTATAGTAACGAAGTAGAACCACTTAAGTACTGTACTTAAGTACTAAAATGCAGTATCTGTACTTTACTGGAGTATTATTTTTTTCTCCTACTTCCACTTTAATACTTCTACTCCGATACATTTTTCATGTGCTGAATTGTTACTCGTTACTATTATAAAAATGTTACGAATCATGCCAAACCTGTCATACCAAGTATCAATGCCAGAGCGGTAGATGGCTCTGTCACCAGGTTTGATTGGGTTTGATGAAGCTGGCTCATCATTGGGCGAGTCAAGTGATCAAGCTGTAGGCTTTATAAGAAGACCACATGCTCCCATCCCGCCTTTCGTTTTTACATACTTGTATGTGGCCTACTGGGGGGTATTCTAAGTAGTTGGTTAAGAGACAAACCTGAGTAAGTTGACCTGGAGGCAGTGGTTAACCTGATGATGGAAGAGCCCTTTGGCTTTGTGAGAATGATTCTTCCAGGCTGTTCTGTTATAGGTTTACTATTAGGCTTAACTTGCCCAGGTTTGTCACTTAGCCATTTTCTTGGAATACCCCTCCAGCCTTTGAGATGTTTTAGTCGTGTTTCTTTTATATATATCATTTTTTTATACACAGTTGTGGCCTTTTATGTCCCTGTACTGCTGCTTCAGCCAAACAAATTGTGCCCTTTAAATATTTGAAATATAAACCATATGATATTCAAACTGTTGACTGCTATCTTTAATATACACAATACTTGTACTTTTACTTTCAGTACTTGAGTAGTAATTTTTTAAATACTTCTACTTGCAATACTTAAGTACAAAACATTTTCAATACTTTAGTACTTCCACTTAAGTATTGTGTTTAAAGAACACTTCAACTTTTACTCAAGTCAGTTTTTTGATATAGTACTTGTACTTCTACTCCACTCCTCTACTCCAGTACTTTATACATCTCTGTTTGATTCTTACTTTTCTTGCTGATCCTCAAATTCATCACAAACAAAGGCCAGAGAAAGGTCATCTGCCCCATCAGCAATAGCATCACACTCCAGTGACATAATTTGATTTGTTACAATAAAGCCTGAGCTATCACTCTGAGTCTTTAATGTAAGTGGGTGGCAGCTGACGGCATCATTTTGTCAAGGCAAAAAAGTACCACAAAATGAGTAGCAGCTCTTCAACTTCCTGCCTCCACAAAAACAGGAAGTCGGGGCTAAACTTGTGTTGCGTTGACTATTGTGTGAGAAGTTAGAACAAGGGCACTGAAAATTATGTAAATCCAGCTGTGGTCAGTAGTAGGTTTATTAGGTTTGGGTTGATTTCTGTATTTATCTCATTACACACACTATGCTGCTTTTTACATTGCTGTAATTGGCTGCTAAATTGTCTTTTGATGTATCTGTGTGATTAGGGGGGTAGATTAGTGAAGCTCTGACCGAAGAGAAGACAAAGAGCAGGAGATGTAGTGATCTTAATGGTGTAGTGGGAGTGTGGGGGTGTCCTGCAGGGTGCTAGAGGGGTAACTAACGGGGGAGGGGAAGGTGAGGCCAATAGCCCCGGAGGGTACCATGCAGAAAAAGGGGGGAGGTGGGGGATCAGAGCAAAATTCAAAAGATGCAGCAAGTGTCCCAACTTCAACTGAAGCAACCTTATCCAGGACAAAGGAACATCTGCTCCCTGACAAGGGCTGCACTGTTGGAAGAGGGCATTATCGAGTGGGCCTGTCCGTTTACTCTGCCCCAACCAGTCCAGCATACAATTTACAATGAAAAGATTACAACCTGTGTGATGTCAATCCACAATTTTTCTAAATGACTTTAAAGTATGTTAAATATATCCAGTTAGTATTTAAATAACACCAAACACACTGTGCATTTCAAATTAACAGTGATTTATGTTTATATCAAAAAGTCATATGTTTCACTATTGTAATCACCCCATAGTTGTTGGAAAAGCGACGTCCAGCCGTGGTTCAATGTAGAGAAGGTTTCAGCTGTGGTCATCTGCAGTCTCTTGAGAATGGCTTCAGGATGGGGTTGAAATGTCTATGTTTCAATATTATACAGGCATATAGAATAATAGATATGTGTGAATAAAACTGAGGCACACACCCCCACATACAGTATCTGAAAATAACTAATTTCTTGTAAAAAAAAAAAAAAATTCACAATGCAAACACACAATTACACAATTCTTTGCACTTTAATATATTTGACACATGTTGTGAGTTTGTAAGTCTACACTATGAGCCCCCCTGCTGTTTTCTTTACTTTTCCTTTGTTCTGTCTTTAGATTAATTGAGAAGATAAACACTGAAGGAATGCAGCAAGTCCAGGAGGTCAAGCGGAGGGAGAGGTTTCTTGGGTGCAGCATCCATATGTGTGGACAGGTGAAGGAAGACACTGCCAGAATGGAGTCCTCCCTGTAAGTAGTTATAGAAATGTACTTATACATAGATAAAAGGATATACATAGATATAGTACAAGTATAGATAAACAACTTGGTACCACTTCATAATAACAACACCCTAATTGGCCCCCTGCCAAACAGTAATAGAAGTTCAAACGTTTATACAAAAGTCAGTTTGTTAAAATACATATAACAGCATTCAAATACACAGTTATATATTTACGCCATCATAAGATTAAGAGAAAAACAAGAAAACATTTTTAGTCCTCATTTTTTGTGATTCAGCCACTTTTTGGTCTTTACTTTAAAATGGGGCCTCTCTCACTGCTTGTGGCACAGAGTTCCAGTGATGTGAAGCTGTGAAGGAGAGCGCAGTCTGGCTGAATGCTGTTTTCCTCAGGGGGATGGTGCAGTCCCTCTAGAGGCTCTGGTGCGTCTGTTAGACAGGACAGTGATAAAGGAGGCAAGAGGAGGTGGCGCTAAAGCGTGTAGAATTTCATACATTAAACAAATGCAGTTTTAGTTGATTTTCCCAACTAAGGAGTTTGTGTTTGTGGAGGATGTGACAATGGCTTCCTGTCTAATACTTTCAGGGATGGTTTGTGTAATGATTCCAAAGGTTTTAGGGGTGGCTGGTGAGTGCTGGACCAAGTGGTGAGACAATATGCACTATGAGCAAGGATCATTGAGTGAAGATATTATTGCTTTCCCTGGAATACTTAAAAGTATGGATTTAAACTATCTTGCATTTATTAAATTACCAATCAAAAATTCCTTGAAAAACATGCATCTTTACTGTGGGCGGTGTGGCTTCCCCACAAATCTGACCTGTAACTGACCTGTGGTGGCGTAAACTAGTAGTCCCCATGGAGACAGATAAGGTTAATGCCATGCTATGGAACTTTCCAGACAAAGTAAATGACCTTTCAAGCATTTTGAGCTGGTAACAGGCCCTCCACCAGCAAAGATACATATCACACCTTTAATAAAACATGAACAAAGACTTCATGCATAATGAATAGTTTATTAAGAATGATTCTGTCTTAGTAACTACTTAGGGGGTTGGGGTATTAATTAGTTTCTAAAAAAGAATCATTCTTAATAAACCATTTGTTCATTATGAATTAAGTATTTGTTTAAGACTACTGTATTAAAAAGGTTACTAAAAACCTTACCATATAAACTATAATAGAAAAGTTTCCAGTCGGTTTAGTTGAACAGTCCTAATTGACTTATTCCTATCAGCATTTCAAAATACATCCAAAAGTCTGTGTATTTTTGTTTTAGCCTTAATCCCAAATAAATAGAAGCAAATGTGAATAATTATTACATTAATATAGAATGGAATCATGTGTAGTAGGGTGTAAATATAATAAAAAAACAAAAAAAAAAATGTTATTTTCTTTACAATTTCTGGTAGATTAAATAATATACAGGGAAGCAAAGAGTGGGATTTCTATTTTTCATAGTGATCAAACTTTTCCAAGTATAATTTCAGATAGCTGAGGTTTCAAGGTTTGTGGCCTGCTTCGTGGTGCTTTCCAGGACTTTTTGACAGGTTCATTATAATACACCCTGTTGTGTATTTGGGCCCAGATGGTGTTTACACTAACACGATTAGGATTAGCTCCTCCAGATTAGGCAAGTGAGTTGAAAGGACCTCTTCACTGCTGACACGATATGCCTACTCCAGACCCATGCTTTCCTCAAATTAATCTACTACACTGCATGAAAAAAAAATCTTGAACTTTGGAATGTTTTCGTATTTTCGAAGAACAGCTGAGTTTTGACGCACAGTTCCAGTCATCTGGGGCCAGATGTAGCAAAAGGGGGGGAATATAAACAGCCAATACGGATTGAATCATTGGTGTTATGTAACTCCTGGCCCAGAGAGGGGAGGGCGAGACAGGCGCGCTTGACCTAGATGTGCACATGGTGAAGATAAGTACCTGTGGGGAATACGTGATGGCTAGCTGTCACTGAGCTACTGTATATAGAGCAAGCCTAGAATATATTTACATGCGCTGGTATCAGGTGGTCAGGAGTGGCCGCAAGTTCCAGTGACACAACCGGGGAGGAATGTGGGTCAGTAGGCAGACACTAGAGAGACCAAGATCTAGGAAAGTTTGTGCCCACATGTGAACAAATACAATGCTGTTATTGTTTTTCCTTGACCTTTAATGTTACAAAAATGCACCAAGTTCCTTATCTCCAGCTGATCCCCGAACACCAGGCCAACTCCCAAAACTGCTATTCCAAGTTCGCACCATTCCTCTTCCTCCTCTGTCCTATATTCAGCAACATGTAGGTCAGGCAGATAAGCACCAGTGCCCATAGAATCACAGTGTTTATGGTCAGCTTCCTCTACTAGGCATTAAAGTGTAAGCCTTATGTAATTTTAGCATGCATGGCAAAAATGTTACTCAATGTTCATGTATTTTTTGTTTCGGAGCAGAAGTTGCAAAATTGGATCCTCTCCCATTCCAGGAAAACAGTCAGTTGCTCAATTGTAGCTCTATTTCCGGTTGTAGACAGTTATATCAACGCTTTAACGGATCTGAAAGGTTTCTAAGCGATGAGGGAATGCTGGAGAAGCCAGTTCAACAGGTTCTTCTTTATAGACTGGGTTTGTCAAGTTTAACAACACTCACACAGGTACACGATAAAGTGATTTGAGCTGGAGAACTGCCAGTACTGCTCTCTGGAAGCGAATGCCAACCATTATTACAGCAATCAAAAGCAATGTAGTCACGTGTAAGGCGCAGGATCAAAACAAATGAAAGTTGTTTACTAGTTGGTATGGATTAGAAAACATTTATGACATTTAATTTTCTTGTGAACTGGTTGTATGCAAATGTATTACAATTTCTTTCTCTGTGTAACTTTTCTGGTAGAGGGCCCACCAGTTACTTGTCTTCATAGAAATGTTATTGGTGTACTTCCAGTATTCTAAAGTATGGCATTAAACTTTTTAATCTCCATAGAAACAAGCAGGAAATGCCGCCAGGCCAATTTACAGGTGAGGTCTGTGAAGAGGTGACCCCACTCCTAGTTATAATCCATGTTTTTAAAAGCACTTCTGAGCAATAAAAACACCCATAATTGAATAAATGCATCTTATATAAGTTTAATACTATATTGTGAAACATTACAGGCAAGGCAATAGCATCTCCATGGTAGTGGACCCCCAACTTGAAAAGTTACACAGTGTACCTTTAATAGACCTATACATTGGCCTATAGAAAAGAGGAAGGAGTTATGTACCAGGTTAGAGCAAAATTGCACATTTCCACTGCAGTTTTCTTATTTACCATTATGAAATTTGGACCTGCTGTATCTCCTGGAACAACATTTATTTTCCTGTCTGTCACATTCCAAAATAATAGAAGCTGGTTCCTTTCTTAATGTGTACTTGAACTCACATTTACTTTTATGTTACAGAGTCACTCCCCTCACACAAATGTACCATGAAAACAACGTCAAAATTCCAGGCTAAAATCTTCAAAGCGTGGCCCGGATTAATCTGTTTCGGTGAGTATAAATCTTGTCTTTGACATCCGGACAAATTGTAAATTCTCCACAGTCCCACCCTGACAACACGCCCATTCACACAGGCGGCCCACCTAGTTGAGTTGTTACTCTGTCTGCAATGGGATATCGGTAGACTCTAAAACAGCCACACATCACAGCTGTCTTGGCCTTTATTGTGGAAAAAAATTGCAGCCTGCAGATGCCTTTAAATAAAGCACACATGGTTCTAAATGGAGCCATATTCTGAACATGTGTGTGAAAGAGCTTGTGGACTTTTAGAGGATCCTGTTGTGTGAACTTGGAAGTGGAAAATCTGGTTGAGCGGGTTTAGGAAGTTTAACAGTCAGAGTGGAGCATCTCAGAGCACAAAGAGATCTCCTTACATCATTGTCTTGTGTTGGAAAAACTCCCAGATTCAATGTCACCAACTTAATTTGTGCCTGTATAAATAGGACGCATACTGTTAGTAATGATCAGACATGATATTATGACCACAGGCACGTGAGGTACTTGATGCAGATTGGCATCATTGTATTAGAAAATAGGATAGGACTTGTAAGTGAACATTTTGTCCCAAGTAAGGAGGCAAGTGGTAGGATTTGAATAATTTGATGGGAATAAAAGTTAGTTGACCAGGTAAGAACGTCTTCAAAATTGCATCCCTATTGTGATGGACCTGAGCTGCAGGTTTTGGGATTGACCAGCGTTAAGGATGATTTGTGCGGTTCTAGCCTACAGAGGAGCTACAGTAGGTCAAATTGTATATGATGTTGATTATAGACAAAATACATGTTTGGAAAGTCCTGATTGCAGTAGTTTTGATATTTGTCATTTCCTGTATTACCCTTAGTTTAATTTGCATCCCAGTGGTTGTCATACTTTACATATTGGCACAGAATAGTCGTGCTGTAAGAGCTCAGAGACCTCACAAATAGCATTTAAACCTTGGCCCCTTTTACAGAGATTGAGTTAATGATTTTCTATAGAACCTTAGTGACCAGGAAATACTCCAGCAGCCAATTCTCTACTACCAAGAACCTCATATCTGATTACAACTGACTTTCGTTTCCTGCTAGAGTATACAATGCAAACAGCCATCTGTCCAGCTCAAATAACATTAGGTTTAAGGCTGTGTGAACCTAGAAACAGAGAATAAAGGCAGGACAATGATCTTAGCCATAACAAAGAGAAGTGAGGTGCGTGGCAGTTGGTGTTCAGGGCGTGCCTGGCTGGTCTCTCTAGATATACTTGAATGTGCTTGACTGAAGTTATTATACAAATGACTAAAGCTCTGTCTTGAGTCATTCTAGGACCTGCACAGGCTTGTTAATGGGGTTAAAAGTGGGTTAAATATATAATGCAAACAAATCTAATACAGAAATTAGCTTTACAAAGGGGTCAAGTCTTAAAAAAAAATCTAGTTTGTTTAAATCAATAGGGTTCTGTTTAAAGCAATCAAAAGTAACTTTTTCCATATAGCTATTTATTAAATAAAAACTACTGTAAAGTTTCACATTTTAGAAGGAGAGGGACTGACTCTGATTAGATTTTTATAGTTATTTTTAGTTGTTCCATACGATATAAAATCAACACTATATGCTGTTGTAGTGTCTAGCTAAAGACATAGAAGGAATGCTAATTTTTGCATTGTACTTCTTCTGTTACTTACTAATGGCAGCCTCTCTTATGGCATCATCACTATCTGTTACCTAATTCTCTCATCAAACCCCTCCCGGGAGCAGGCCATTGTCACAGATGTAGAGTGTAGTGTAACCCAGGAGAGGGTAGATCAAGTGGCAACCATGCAGCAGATGCACTGCTGCAGAGGGGAGGATCCACCATTCTCACTCTTCAAGGGCACTTCTCAAGGACAGGCTCCAAGTCACCTTCATTGGACCAGCAGCTGGAACAGGACGTGCCCATTCTGTGACAGACTCTGATGCTGCTGGAAAACACTCATTTAACCACTATCCCAGCTAAAGGTTCAGACATGAACCGTGATGAGGTGATAAGAAAAGAGAAAGGACACATGTATACAAAGATTGTATAAAACTTTATCATATTAGCATGCTTTAAAACGAAAAGAATCTTTGAAATCACAAAGTGACATGTGGATATAAAGTACAGCAGTGCTACATTTTTTATCCATTTTCCCATTTTCTTAACAAAATATATGCTCCATGTTACGCAATATACAGAGGAGCAGAACTAAATCTGGAATTCTGCCTGATGCTGCCAGGAGAAATATGCTATTATTTACAAACATTATGTACAATACTGAGTCTTCATATGTATGTACACATGAAGACATTTATACTTGCATTAAAGTGTGCAAAGATGAGACATACAACCATACAATCTGACTTCAATGTTAACTATTAACAGGTCAATTCCTCTCAGAATAATCAGAAGTACCTCAATTACCGCTGTTTAAAGGAGATCATTAACCACTGTTTTAACAATGTGCAAACAAGAGTCTATATCACAGCACACAGATCTAACTGATCTTCACCATTAGGGTCATAAACCAGAAGACCAGAGAAACATTCTGTGTATTCAAACCTATGTACATGAGGCCTGTTACATGGACAATCACATATGAGTTAAAGGGGCAAGTCTCAGGATCTCTTGAGCTCAGACAGCTTCCTCATCAGTTGCTGTTGCCGGCCTTTGAGGCGTTTCTTCTCCTGCAGCTGTCGTCTCTCCTGGTGGTGCAGTTCATCCAGGTACTCTGTTGCATGGGTCAAGATGGCCACTTTAGGGGTTTTGGATGCCTCCAAACCTGGGATCTGGTCTCTCAGAGCCAGGAAGCGAGACCGCAAATCATTCCTCCTCTTCCTCTCCAAGAAGTTGTGGTTCTTGCGGCGGTCTGTGTCCTCCGTGTCCGAGTTGAGAGAAGTGTCTGAGCCAGCACAGCTCCTCTTACACTGTGGCTCTTCATCATCCTCTTCTTCTTCTTCTTCTTCATCCTCCTCTGGCTCAGGCTCACTGTCCGGGGAGCGGGCAGCATAGTTGTGCTGCTGTCTGTGCACCGACACATGGAAGCGCTTGGGACAGGGGCCCGCTCTCACTCTGATGGTCACTGGCTTACGAATATTCATCAGCTGCATCCTCTTACTCTTCTCCACAGTTACTACATCAATTTCCTCCTCCTCCTCCTCCTCCTCCTCATCTGAGAATCACAACATTGCATTCACATTAATAATACACTACACATAGCACAAAGCCACAATAATACTGTCACAATGCAAAGAGTTTCTATGCATGTATCTAGATCACTGAGGAAATGCATTCTCCACAGGGGAAGTGAAGCTGTTAACAGCAGTGGTCAACTATGACCTACACATTTGTCACGGAGCATCAATCAACTATTTAAACTACAGGCTGGTGGCAGGGGGCATTCCCTAATTTAAGAATGTGAAAGAGTCACTCTCACGGTCTGTCTGTGAGTTTGTAGTATTAATAAATCAGCAGCGCCGCCCCACTGCCGCACTGTGAGTCTAATGCAGGGCTAGGCAGGGGGCGCGGTTTTTAAAACATATTCACTACAAGCATGTGGGGCATTGAGTATCTTTGAGGTGACTGCTGCACTTGGTGACCCTCACTGCACCGTGCGCTAGTTATGCAACTGCAGTCTCTCCAAATTACGCATTGTTGTAGGGCACTATAATCCAGAACGAGGAGCAGGGTGGGGCACGTCTAGGGCATGAATACTTCCTTACCAGAGGAATCAGACCGAGACTCGGAGCCAGACGACGCCGGCTTTCTGCAGTTGTTCGCAGCTGGGATGGTGAGGACAGCCGCGGGGTCGACGCAGTCTGTCGCGGCAGAGACGCACTGCGCTTTGGCCGCTCTCACTGCGATCTGTGGCAGCGGACAGACACTAGTGTTCACCGCAGCCACTGCCGCTTTACCGCTGACCTTCTCCAGCTGCTTGCTGGCGGAGAAGCTGCTCCACATACAGTCCCTGATAATGATGGAGCTGAGGTTTGCGCACAGCTCAGGTCTGCTGCTTGGAAGGCACTCATCTTCGTGGCCAAGAAACTTAGAAGACCAACTGAGTTTGTCCCCCAGGGGAAAGTGCTGGGCAGCCCCGCTAAATGTCCGCGTGGGAGACATGGGAGGCGTAGGCAACAGCTCGAACTTTTTCCATATGTCCTCACTCGGTGCGGTTGACTTATAAAAATCCTCCTCTGTGTCCAAATCGTCAAGGAAATAGTGCTGGTAACAGTCCAACTCCATGGTGCAGTTTTAGTTAAAAAAAAAAATAAAATAAAAAAATCCAATATGTAAATTATCCACGGAGACGTGAAGAGATGTCTGGAGAACACCCTGTACACCCTGAGAACATAAAACAGTTTAATGAATAGGCTATCCTGTTTCCAAAATAAAGCCAAAGTGACATTTGTTCATGTGATATAGCTCAAATGCGCACCACATGGCAGCACCACATAAAAAATGTATCACATCTTATTGCAGATGCTCGGCTCATTACATAATGCACTTATAGGGACGCACAACTTGTGTTCAATAGTTGAGACGCAAGTTTAACGGGACTCTCCACTGTTAAACTGTAACCAGCTTCAGAGTTTTCAACAAAAGTATCTGCCACTTTCTTCCTTGGTACAGGGCAGTCAAGAGAACAAGTCCAACATAAAACTAGTCTGCAATAAATGTGCCAGTGTTTTCTAAAGCCTACTATGTTGTTTTCGCTCAAGTAAAAATCACTCACCGGTATTCCGCACGATCACTAAGCAAAATCAGGTCATCCAAGTAAAAGACCAACGTGTCCACAGCGGAGTAAAAGCTGTCCAGTGAGTTGTAAACGCGATCTTAAATGTTTTGACGCACACCACTTTAGATTTAGTAGTGTAAAAAAACAGGGTAAGAACAGCAGGTACTAGGTCCGCCCCACGGTGTGTAATAAAAGCCACACAGTGCGTTTTTCGCGCCAGTGAGATATCCTGTTATAGGCGATAAAAAGTGCAGGGAGGAGCCTCGAAAAAAATCTGCAGCAGTAGATCCGGGTAAGCCCTTCATTTGCATGCGGGGCGGGGATTAGCGCTCAGACACGCCCCTAAATGCCCCTGAATGAACATATCTGACACGGTTCTTATCAGTATCCGCTCCCTCTGATTTGACTTCTATCAAAACTGTTTATAGAGTGGAAGTGTATAGTAGGTTAAACCCAATTTGGTTCATATGTGGCCAGTAGCCTACTACTACACTGTCAAGCCATAGTCATGAGGCAAGGTGTTCCTCCCTTTTGTCCCTTCTATATTTTAGAGATAAAACCATGAAAATTATACCTTTCTTTAAAAATGGCAACATTGCAAAGACTAAATTGAGTCTCTCTCTCTCTCTCTATCATATATATTGTGTGAAAATCAAATTTTCAGAATTTTCCCTCAAAGGACAGTGGAGCAGAACAGTGGTGTCCCAGTTGATTTGGTTTCTGTATATTGTAGTTCTGTGTCCCCTGATTTGTATTACAAAGGCCTGAAGTTAAAAGCAGATTGTCCTAATTTCCATATTGAGCACCTTCTGAGAGAAAAGGTAAATGGTTAAATAGTTTACTCTGCAACAAAACATTGTTATTGAATGGCCCGTATGCAAACACAGGACAAGTCCACAAGTGTTAGAGACTTTGCGTATAGTCTGCAGCTGCAGACTTTATTATTATTTGCTGTAGAGCCATTTTAATGGACACTAGTCTGCCCCTTTTCACAGTGAAACACCATTGTTACACTAAGCAAATTTAAGTTTGACTGAAGTTTTACAGCATGTTGGATGTCAGGTTTATAAGCATTTTTTTTTGTTTGTTTGTTTGAATGATGTTTTGCACCAGTCTTGCACCAAATTTCATCCCTAATATCACTTAGAATCACAGAATAGTATTACTGTTGTCAATAGAACACAATATTCACTCAAATAATGGGCAGCTTATGACTTGTAACATTCAATCATTCCAGCACCAACCATACCCACCCAATGCCATTTATGTCCCAATAACATTTTAAAAGCAAAAGGTCAAAGTGCGTCAACGTCTCATGACCAGACAACATGCCCCCTCCCCATACAACCTCTCACCCCTCAGTTTCTCCCATCAAACATATTGATCGGAGCGTGGCACTGCGACGCCCTGTCACTAATTAAGCATCTCACTTAACCCTGTCTGGTCATTTTTAGGCCCAGTAGTTTTGTCTGATTAGTAATGGACATCTGCTGCCGGCCACTCGCCCCAGGTCAAGAGCGTAAACCCGGGCAAGCGTCAGAAGTGGTGGTTCAAGGCTTGATAATGGTGCAGTTTCATTCATTTATTTTATTTTATTTATCTCAGTGACAATATTCAGACAATATAATGGCAATCCATCAGAAATATCTTTCACCTTGTTTTATTTTAATGATCCATCTTCATACCAAATCACTTTACTGTAGAAATGAATATTTGTCAAAAAGAATAGACCTACTTTTTTTTTTGGATAAGCCACCGTATTGAATGAGACATTTATTATATTAGCAATAAGTTACTTTCTAGTAAGTAATCATGATTATGCTGAATCTTCGGTCCAAAATCTACCATACTTAACATTATCCTCATTCTAAACCAGCCTATATTGACAGGCTCTTCATACTAAAGGAAAGGGCTATTGTAACGCCTCATTGTTACATTCCTTCTAGGGGTGATTTGCACGTGCTTTGGTTCATGGGCGGGAGCAAGAGAGCCCAAAGAGAACTTTTCATGACTTTATTGATCCTGAAAAGTAAATTACATTGTCCCACAAAAGGGAGTCACAATTTGCTCCCGTCTTTCACATAAAGGTGATAGTCAGACCTTAGCCAGAAAGGTGCCTTTTTTAGAAATCATCATAACAAAATGATAAAGCCTCTTGTATAATCTAATACTAATAACTATATTCTTATAACTTCACCCAAAAGTATCTAAACACTCACTTCTAATAAAACTGAAGAGTAAACAAAGTCTGTAGGTAATTAAAGGTCCTATATTACGCTAAATTGAATTGATTTTTGTGAGCGTTAAGGCATGTTAGAACGCTGTTACATACCCAGAGTTGTGTTTTGTTTCATTCACACATGTTTGAGTAATCCTGGTGTATTAGTCTGTCTGCATCTCCAAAGGTAGGAGGGCACAAGTTAACAGCTACCCTTTACCTTTAGTTCAGAAGAGATCCGCAATTCCAGGGCTGAAATCATCCAAATTATTCCAGTGAAGGTGTATGGACTTTGAAAAAAACAAAAAAAAAAAAAAACAAACAAAAAAAACAGTGGCATGACATCACAAGGTGGAACAGAGTGTTTTCCATTTGAAAAAAGAACTCTAAAATATAATATAAATATGCAGGGTTTGTGTGTTAAAGAAGTATGAATGAAACAAAACACAACACACATTACACACAACATTATAAAGAACTTTGAGAACTTTTATCCATGGAAAATAAACATGTATTTACCCCTCTTCGGACCTTTGCCCATTGCTTTGTTAACATCACAATGCTTAACACAGACAATAGCCTGCACCCCAAGTTATCTCACCAGCTAGCTTAACCTCAAGTACCCACCATTGTCCCTTATTGTTATAGTAGCATATGTGTGAGATGGTCAAATGAGGCACTTGGGGGTCGGGATGCACCGTGGCAGAATACTCATGTAGTCCACAACTCCCACTAGGCCACTCCGGTATTATGAATGACAATGCAGTGCTGGAATCTCCATGGTTTTTAGAGTGGTCTGTGAATGCAGCAGTCCACATCATTTATAAACAGATATGCATAGTTTCCCCACGACCTTCATGACACAAGACCCCTGATCTTTAACCCTTTACTCCAATGCAAAATAAAAAGACCAGTCACATCACAGTCAAATGGAGGCAATGCAAACAAGGAAACAAATATAAATAATTCAGCGTTATTGCTCCCTGGGGATGTTGATAACGTTTTTAGTATTTAGACACACCCATGAAATAACATTGCACCATCTTTACCTGCCAATGATCTTTGCTATACCTGCCCATGTCTTCATCCTTCCATTAAATATTCTTTAACTTAGATAGCTTAAAGTTTTATCTCTGCGTATAAGATAAATTATTAAACGAGTGTTCAATTAGACAAGCTGGTCTAAAAAAGAAAATATTTGTAGAAACGTTATCTTGTTCCATTAGCCTCCAAAAAAAATAAAAATTTAAAAAATTAAATATATTAAATAAAAGTTACTTGTAAACTCTACAGTGCCTTTAAAACAAGTGTCACAAAATATTAAAATTTTGACAGTATAAGTAATTGTTTAAAATAATCCTGATTTCAGTCACTCAAATAGTTGCGATTCAGATTTTGCCATAAGCAACATTAAAGGTGATATAAGGCTGTAGGCTTTGATGGCAAGTTGTTTTATACTGCCCTCTGGTGTTTGTTTCATGCTAACGCCCTGAAAATGGAATTTATTTTTTTACTGTTGTCCACTCTCTTTTCCCAATATCCTTAAATAGGCTAGCAGGTATTATACTTGACGTATGTGTTCTGCTTTTTAATTGAACTCCTCCTGAAACTATAAGGAACTAAAATAAATCTACTTCCACTGATATTTGCACTGTTGCTCTGCTAACATTGTTTTTTTTTATTTTTTTTATTTTTTGTAGGCTCTATTTCAAAGTATATTTTTATTTACCATATTCGTTTAATTCATGCCCTATTTTTATTTGATCATAGTCTATATTCATTATTATTATTCACTTACTTGTTGAAGATGTGATTGAACCACCAACTATGGTTATAAAATTATTATTATTTTAGTAGAATATTATCATTTATATGCAGGCAAAATATGTTATAGTACAAAAAAACTTGTTTAAGGAACTCACACTCACTGTGGGTGACTCAGATCCACTCGTGACTCAGATCGTTTTATAAAAATTGCACAAATGAAACACTAGATGGCGTCCTTGTTCAATAGTTTTCATGTCGTTTCTTTTCAGTGACACTTGCTTCTGGAGTGCACCGCAACCTTTGTTTTATCCTAACTATTGCTATTTGCTATTTTTTAATCATAAAAAAAGGCTTAACACTAATTTAAGAAAAGCAAACACAGAAAGTAGATTAAAAGTTTAATGAATGGTTGGGCTAGATATCTTGGGCGTGTCACTATTGTCCGGTATAAGGTGATAAAAGTGCCATTGTTGAGGATCGTGACAGTCTTATCACCACGTTTCACCTGTCTTTTCATAAAACTCGGGAAGGTGCATGTTTGTTCATCTCGATGCAGCTGAGGGAAACGTCAGTGAACAGCCGACTGCAGCGTCACCGCTGACGCCGGAGCGTAGTAGAGCTGTGCACCAACCAGATGAATGACCTGAAGCGAGCGTAGCTCATTCACTTTTAGAGAAGGACACGGCTATACACGACGTACTGAAGCGATTTAACGTTTATCCACAGAGTTTGTTCTCTTACAACCTTTACGGCGCTTTTTGGATTATCACACGTTCACCTATTTCTGCGATGGCAAGAGGAGAGGGCGCCGAGCAATACGCTGCGGTTTTATTGTCTGTGAAGCCTGTTGTAAATGCAGAGATCAAGGCTAAGGTAAATCTAACATTATACTGTCCCACATTCTTTCTGTGTGATTAGGCACACGGGAAATTACTTGAATGTTTAGACCTTTTGTGTAATCCTCACAGGGATCACCACTTAGAGCGCATATTTCACTTTACCTGCCAAGAAGAACCAATACATGTGGTCCCAACTGTACATTTGTAATTCTTCCAAGCTGAACTAGGGCTGCTTCTGGTGTTACATTGATGGAGGTGAAAATAGAAATAGACTCATTTCAAATTGGCACTCGGCTTGATGATATGAACTTTAAAACTTTATTGAGACCTGTACTGTTACAGTCAGGCTAAATTTAGATGATAAAATGAAGAAGAGTCACCTTTCACGAGGTTCCCCTAATTTAGTCAAACACTCAGTGACCTTCTGTGTTGGACTTCTTCACTGTAGACCACTAATGACTACCTTTTTATACAGTAGAGTAAGTTTTTGTCCTCTATCATAAAAGTATGCAGAATGGCCTTCCTTCCTTAGATTTACCCTTCCTGTTATAGGCTGCATTCTGAGGACCTTTCGTCATTCAAAAGATATAGAGGATATTTTGTTTTAAATTGTTAATTGCTATAGTAACTGTCCATATTTTTCATAATTCTGAAACCCATGGGTAGGCCCAGTAATTATGCTAGAGATAAAGACTGAACATCAGATAGAGTGGAAGGTTTGCAAATGATTCCGCCAACTCAAACATCCTGTGATCTGAGCCAATGGCAGAGCGGATGAGGTGGTGTGAGGGTAATCTATAGTAACCTCAGTATAATTCACACCACTTACTGCACAGTCATCCAGGATTTAATATAATCAGGGGTGTAAGCAGTGGGCGAGTCCCTGTGGTCCTCTAATGAGTGTTTCAGGAAGAATGGCTAACCCTATATTAAAAATAGCCACAAAGAGGTTTTTTAAGTTCACTTTTCACTACCTCTGTATTCAGTCTCATTTTATTGTTGCCCTTTAATTTGTCCTTACAGAAACTGAGGCAGAAAAATGGTCTGTCTGTGTGGAACAAACTGTGTTTCGCCATTGGTGGTGCTCCTTATCAGATGACAGGCAGCGCTCTGGGCTTCTTTCTCCAGCTCTACCTCCTGGACGTGGCATTGGTGCGTTTACACTTAGTCAAGCATATTAACTCAGACACACTTTGCTTTGTACTCCAATTATCAAACAATTGACTCTCCACTGGTCTTTGTAAGAATGAACAAAAGCTGGTTAATACTGCCTTGCTTCTAATCTGTACATGACAGTTTGGGTGTTTATTGTTGTTTTGGTCCATCACATGATCTTAAATGTCTTCAGTGGAACAACTCGTGCCAGTGTCTCATGCTGTGGGTATATTTGGCTTCTTAGCTGGACCCTTTCCACGCTTCGATCATCCTGTTTGTGGGGCGGGCCTGGGATGCTGTCACTGATCCCACTGTGGGCTTCTTGGTCAGCCGGAGCAGGTGGACAGGCATCGGACGCATGATGCCATGGTATGTGGCACTAACACTGTGGTGAACATTGAGTGTCTTGAAAATGTAAGATGCACAATTGCAGTTGTGGGTGTTGGTTCAGCAGTAACTATGACAACAAGATGGGTGGGTTTTGACACAAAATAAGCATTGAATATTTTGTCTCATGATTTATCCATGTGGCATAGCCTGGCGTTTTGATAGATCTATGGTTTACAAATATGCAAAATTGAACAAAGCCATGACCTTGAAATCAATCTCCAGGCAAAAGGAGGGCATGCAGATACAGTACATACTAGCTAGCATATTGCAACAAAACATTGTTGTAGACTGTAGCTAAATATGTGTCATTAGTTCCCGTGATTCACAATGATCTTTGTGTGTATACCTAGTTAGACATGCCGGCTGCTGTGACTGTGCCGCGCATTGTGAGAGAGGGAGGGGGGACATGGCTCTGAGCTGTGCAATTGGTCCAACCCACAACACACCATGATATTCAAACCAATAGGGATGTGTCATGTGTGCAAGTTTGACTTTCTAAATGTGTGAGAGGGGGGAGGGCCAAAACAGAGGAAGGTTACCTCAGTTCAAAAGGCAAATATTAGAGGTTGGTGCTAAAAATAAAGACACTGGTGAATGGAAATGGGTTAATTTAACAGAAACACAACACATGTGTAATAAGCTCAATTAAATGCACTAATTTAAATCTTATATCAAGGTCATTTATCACACAAGACCTGAAACTATGCACAAATGGAGTAAAAAGTTGCTGAATAACTGATACGGTGGAAAGCAGCAATAGAATACTTTAATCATGTTCTATTGCTTAGTAACTTTGTCAAAAAGGAGAACACTGAAGGACATTGCTACTTGTACCAGACTGAGCCAGAGCCCTTTCATCCATACACAAACTCAAGAATGGATTATGAGATTATTAACCATGCATAAACATGAAATCTGAGATAAAGACACGGTAAAATACACCTTCAGTGAAATAAAAATAATAAAACACTTTAACACTTCTTTTTATAGGATCCTTTTATCTACGCCTTTTGCTGTGCTGACTTATTTTCTGATATGGTACGTGCCTCCATTTGAACAAGGCAAAGTCGTCTGGTACCTGGTGTTTTACTGCCTATTCCAGTCAATGCAGACGGTTAGTATCTCAGTCTTCCACTTCCTCATCTATTCTTACAATATGCACTAATTTAGGTTGTGTTGTTTTATTCTAGTGTTTTCATGTGCCGTACTCGGCCCTCACCATGTTCATAAGCAAAGATCAGAAAGAACGGGACTCTGCCACTGCCTATCGTAAGTTGTAGTAAATTGTGCTTTATTTTTCATTCATTAAGTGACTTTTGCATGCCTTATCAAGCTGCTTCATTTGTCCAGGTATGATGGTGGAAGTGTTGGGAAATGTTCTGGGCACAGCCATCCAAGGTCAAATAGTGGGCGGGGCTACTCCAGACTGTCCTACGGAGTCAGATGTGTTATTTACAAAAAATTCCTCCAAGATCAACACAACCAATACCTCACTAGAAGATACGGTCAGAACATTAACTCTGCGGATTGTTTATATCTCATTATGTGACCAGGTTTAACTAACTCTTTATTATAATTTATAGAAACAAGCCTACATGTTTGCATCTGGTGTCATCTGTGTGATCTACATCCTCTGTGCTGCTGTCCTGTTTTTGGGTGTAAAGGAGCATAAAGGTATGAGAGCAAACGTGAATGCTATAATCATATAATGTAAACATCCACAGACATTTCTATATTTCACAATCTAGTCATTTATGCTGTAGTCTATTCTAGCTACAGCCTACGCCAGTATCTTTTGGCCAAGGCACCACAGACCATATCCATCGCAACTGAAAGGAAATTGCTATTTAAAAAGACGCAAGGCTTATTTGGTTAATATTTGGTTACGTGCTTGGTAAACAACAATATATCCGGTCTTTTGTATTGAAATATCTTGTTGACCCTAAAATTTAAACTTATGCAAACATGTTCTGCAGCCCTTAAATTTACTGAAATATAAAATCAAACAAAAAGCAAAACCATTTTTATATTTTTTTACTCTGTGTTATTGTAATATAATGTGATGTGTGAGCTACTGTGTCCAAGTAATTTCTCTTGTGGATCAATAAAGTCTGTCTAAGTCTAAAGTGAACAATGAAAATGAGTGTGGATATTGACAAACAAGAGCTCAAGGATTCTTTATTCCCACCTCCAAGATTCTTTCAAATGACTCAAAACACCATCAGTGTCATGGCCACCTCATCCTTCATTTGCACTAAGCTCATACTTTGTACTTTGTATCTTTGTTTTGTTATTTGTATAACATCGGATAATGTTTTTTTGTTTTTTGTTTTTTCAGACAATGGAGGGAACAAGTCTATGCCTCTTTCTTTCCGGCGTGGACTATGGCTGGTGATGAGCCACGGCCCATATATAAAACTGGTTATCAGCTTCCTCTGCACATCGCTGGCCTTTATGGTAATGTTTGGAAATGTTCTTGTTATTGCATATGGAATTATACTAAATAGCACTACATTGCGTTTGTTTCTCTTGTAGCTCATAGAGGGAAACTTTGTCCTTTTCATCAAGTACAGTCTTGGCCACAGAAATGACTATCAGAACATTCTTCTTGTAATCATGGTAAGACATCTCAAACGATAACCACAAAATTTTTTGGACATGCTACTTATTTTCGGTTTGTTTTACTTATACTTCTAGATGTATCAGTATTGATTTTAAGTGTACTAAACTTTCATATTACTTGCTTCTAGTTGTCTGGTACTCTGACCATTCCTTACTGGCAATGGTTCCTTACTCGCTTTGGAAAGAAGACAGCTGTTTATATTGGCAACTCTGTAAGTGTAATAGAGTTCAATTCATTTCACAAGATTACAATTTGACAAAAGCCATAACCTAATTTTCTGTCCCTGTTTAGTGGGCACTTCCTTTTATGATCCTTATAGTTTCCATTGAAAGCAACTTGATCATTTCCTACCTGGTGTCTCTAGCTGCTGGAGTGAGTGTAGCAGCATCATTCCTATTGCCCTGGTGAGCTAACACATAGATACAAAACAATGAAGTTTTAAGATGTATTAAAACCTTAAACTGAAGCAAGCGTGCATGTACTTCTTTCAGGTCCATGCTTCCAGATGTGGTGGATGACTTCAAACTTAAAAATCCAGATGTTCATGGACACGAAGCAATCTTCTATTCTTTCTACGTCTTCTTCCTTAAATTTGCTTGTGGCATCTCTTTGGGCATCTCCACTCTCAGTTTAAAGTGAGTTCTTATTGTACTCTACTTTAAAATTATATAAATCACACCAGTCTTTTGTTACCACACTAAACCCTTAATCCAGACAATCCACTTATATTTTGTGCATTTTTCTACAGATTTGCAGGATATGTGACCAGAGGTTGCTCCCAGCCGGAGTCGGTTAGTTTAACCCTGAAGATGCTGGTTTGTCCTGTGCCATTGGTACTCATTGTTGTCGGACTGCTAATATTCAAAACATACCCTATAGATGAAGAAACCAGAAAATGCAATCAAAAACAACTGCAGGAAATTCTGTAAGTTCAAGATCAATTGATTTGCTATCTTTAAGTAGTAGAGCTACTTAAATATAGAGTAATAGACTAAAACTTGGTTTTCTGTGTGATTTTAGGGACTCTGAAACTGATTCTGAATCATCAACACTCGGGAGCAGTGTTTAGTACAGCCTGTACTGGGCTTGACATTTTGCACCTGTTTTCTGAAGCCCAGGACCATGGACTACACAGCTGCCTCTATGAGAACTTCCATGAAGCCCCCTGGTGGCAAAATGGTCTTGGTTCTCCACATGACGAAATATTATTTTCCAAAGAGCTTTGGTTTCAAGGGCTTTTTACAACTGTATTGTTACATTATGAATATGGGGTTCTAACGACAGTGGCTACTAGTTCCTCCCCTTGGTTTACTCCATTCGAGGGGTGGAGCTGTTTCTTGTATCAAATGTGTAGCAATTCAGATGGTCTGAATTGCCAATATGTGCCCTTATTTTGAAGGGTCCACCAGCACTATTCCTTTGAATGAGGCTGAAGCTGTGCCAACTTCTACACATTATTTTAAATACCACATCTTAATGTGAAGTCTACTTGAATTGAAATGAAGGGGAAGGCACATGACGCAAGTATATCTATTTGACTAAATCACTGCCTTACACTCTGTGTCTTATGAGCTTATCTGCCCTTTTGTCTTTTCTTTTTGCTATATGCAAGAAGGAAATATATTTTGAATGGATTTTAGCAACGCTTATTCAAACCACTCCTTGCTTAATTTAAGTATTTATTGTAAGCAATACAGATGGTAATTCTTCTGTGGAATTAAATATTTAAATTATTTATTAATACTTGTTGCTCAAAATGTAGGACAAAGATGTAGGTATATATTCCTGTAAATATTTCCACTGAACACAAAGCTCAAGGTGTTCCAAGTTGCTGCTGTAAAATATTGTATAAAATGCAATGTAAAATGTGTGTATATATAATCTGTGAATAAAATGTGTTGTGTTGAAGGTTTGTAAAATGTTTTCTTGAATGTTACTTTTGAATTAAGAAAAACCACTTCAACATTTTGTGATGTTCTCAACACACGTGATTTATCCAAGGTGAGGAACACCTGGCCTTAGCGCGTGGAATGATGGGAAAGCAAACGCGAATGAAACTCACAGCGCTAGAGACAGAAAGAAAGTATATCCTCTATCTTCTGTTGGGTGTTGCATTGCTTAGCCTTACTTCGTCCGCAGCTAAAATAACACCTGCTTTTATAAGGAAAACTACCGATGAGTACGTGAAACTTTCATCAGTAAAAGCCACAACATCCGCCACAAGTGTGCCTCTCCTGCTCCATCCTCGCCCCTCTGTGGTTCAGTACTTCCAGTCTGATGGAGCACGTCTCCAATCAGACATAGCCTCGCTCCCGGACGTCTCTGTGACCTGCGCCAGGTCTGACTTCACTGTGCGGGTCAAAAGTGGATTCTACGGGCTGGGCGCTGACGCCAGTGAGCTGAGGCTGGGGGGCACCTGCCAAAGCAACGGCGTGCTGCGTCCTTACGGTGACCTGCTGTTCTCTTACCCGCTCACAGAGTGTGGCGGTGTGCGTGAGGTAAATACTTCAGCGTCAGGTTGTCCTGCCCCAGACAGTTGAATCAAAGTGTCCTCTGTCCCTACAGTTGTTGCCCGGTTATCTGGTCTACAAGTTTGTTCTCTACTATGACCCCTCTCCAGAGCATTTTCCTAGTAAACCTCACCCGGTCACTGTCAACATTGAGTGTCGATATCAGAGGTAGGCCTATGCCTTTTTTACTGCACCTATTGTCTGTGGTTTGTGACAATACATTTAGGTTATTACAATAATAATGTTGGACATCCTGTTGCATTTGTGTAAAACGACCCATTGCAAGCGTCTGGTTCTGAATATGTTTGCACACAGGAACCACTACCTGCACAAACTGGCCATAAAGCCTTTATGGGAACCTCGCATTGTACGTAAAAGGCTGAGGGCAAGTCATGCTAACTTCAGCATACAGCTGATGGATGGTGAGTCTAAACTGAATGTGTAAACTCTTTCTGTTTAATTTTTTTTAATCTTCTTTAAAGCTGCACTATGCAACTTTTCTGGTGAAGAATCCCATCTGCTTATAATGTTCCACAGTATGGCATTAAACTACACATTTTCCATGTAGACAAGCAGTTGGTGCAAGCATCAGAAGTTACATGGTGCACCTTTTAATATTTTGAATTGATTACTTTCTGGGAGTAAAGTTATTGATCTATTGGAATAAAGCGTGTAATATTACATTTTTTTGTTCCTTTCCCCCCAAACATCTTAGACACATGGACAAATCCTGTCAAATCCAAGGTCTTCCAGCTTGGGGAATGGGTCAACTTCCAGGTCTCTGCTCCTCACTTACCTCCTGGACAAAAACTCTACATCAGCAGCTGTTATGCAACTCCAGTGACTCCCTCCAATTCAAATGTAAAATTTACTATTATTGACAATTATGGGTGAGTGTATTGCACTATAATTTGTATTATTGTTTACTCTTCCACATATCCACAATATTTTTTGTTTTTTTCTTGGACAGCTGTTTAATGGACAGTAAGTTAGAGCCAGGTGCATCAAAGTTTGTCACCCGAACAGACAAGAGCGTGAGATTTTCCTTAACGGCCTTTCAGTTTGTCACAGATCCTGAAGCTGAGGTGAGATGAAAAAGTTAAAGATGCACAATGTAACTTTTCTGCTGACGGTTACACCAACTGCTTGTCTCCATGGAGATTCTGTTGTTTTGCCTAGAATGTTTCAAAGTATGGCAACTTGTCTCCATGGAGGCAAGTGTCGACGCCAGGTCAAGTTGCAGGTCAGATTTATGGTGAGGCAAGCCTGCTTACAGTAAGCGCTTGTTTTAAAAAGCTATTTCTCATAAATAAAAGCACCTGCAATGAAATAACTGCAAGATATAGTAAGTGCCATTCTTGACAAAACATTTTCATCTCTGTGGAGACAAGAAGAGGTGGGACCAAGTTGTTGTTTTGCAAGTTTCAAGTCAGTTTCAAGTCTTTGACCTCAAGTCTGAGTCATGTCCCAAGTCAGTGGCCCACAAGTCCAACTCAAGTCCAAGTCCTCTGCTTTGAACTTTAAGTAATTTCAAGTCTTTAAACCAAAGTACCAAGTACCGTTTGTATTTTTTTGCAAATTGTGATTTTTAAAGTAAATTGTACTTAAAAGGTAATTGTATATTTAGAAATGCAATATAGTGGAGAGGCTTAAAGAGCTGTAGAAATGCAACTGTTTCCTTTTTTAAATGCCTTTACAAGAC
Organism: Taenioides sp. WSHXM2023; assembly: GCA_029959045.1. Lineage (NCBI taxonomy): Eukaryota > Metazoa > Chordata > Actinopteri > Gobiiformes > Gobiidae > Taenioides > Taenioides sp. WSHXM2023. The sequence continues at coordinate 11,216,921 of CM057102.1, read as the reverse complement.
CTTAGTATGAATCATTAAGGTTGAAATAAAGAGATTTAAAAGTGCTTAATAACACTTATTTTGTTATGTAGTCTGCACTGAAATGGAAGGATCATGTTCTATTTTACTGTAGTGTCATTTGATGATACAGTATCACAGTACTTCAGTTACTGTTGCATCCATAATGACAAATGGAGAAGTTAAAATTAAGCACTGATGTATCAACTGTAAAGACAAAAGTGTCAAATCTTCTCGTGTCATAAGGCTCAAGTTTAAGTCGAGCCCCGAGTCAATGACCTTCAAGTCCAAGTCGGGCTCCAATTCTTAGTCCATTTTATCAAGTCAAGTCTCAAAATAGTGAGACCTGATGAGTCCAAGTCATGACTTGTAAGTCCCCATATCTAGAGATAAGCCTGTGTATGACCCCCTATCAGAAAAGTTATATAGTGCACCTTAAGTTCATAAAGACATGGTATGACCTAAATGTAACTCTAGCTTTGATTTTCAGATCAGCATGAGTTGCCAGTTATATGTCACATCTGCTGGTCCAACCCAAGCACACAAATCCTGCACATACACACAAAGAAGGTAAGCAAACACAAAATTTGTAAGTAGCACTTCATGTTTTTGCACGGTTTAATGTAACTTTACAGATGGGAGGCCCTCTCCGGTGATGATGTTGTATGCAAATGCTGTGACTCTCAATGTGTGACCTCCAAAAGACAAAGAGCCATGATGGATGGTCGGTGATTATTGACATTAACAATCACATTTTCCAAACATTATGTCATTGCTTCTCTTATTCCAGGCATTACTAGCAGTGGATCCTTATGGGTATCCAACCATCCAGACTCCTCCAGCTATAGCATGGATACAACTGGTGTGGATAAGACGTATAATAGTGCAGAAAAGGCCAAAAATCCCAGACAAATGCAAACAAACCTTAAAGAATCTGCTGATATAACTCAAACTGAGATAAGCTCTTCTAAATCTGATGTTTCCTCACTGTTAAAGTGGAATACACAAGGTCCTGAAGAAGAGAAAGTACAAGTTGTTGAGCGCAATAATGAGATGTTGGATGTACAGCAGGTCAATTCTACCATGAAGAGGCTGGAATATCAAAGGATGAAACCAGAAGCTGTGTTAAAAGAAAAAGCTGCACTGCCACTGGATCCAGTTGGAAGTGTGAATGCAAAGAGCAAGCGAGTGTTGAAACAGAACCATGATGAGAATGTGAAAGTGCTAGAAGCAAACGACACTACTTGGTATTTCACTTGGAGTTAATTGTCTTTTCAAATGCTCAATTTGATTTTGCTTTATTAAATGGAAACAATGCAACAGTTATGCCTCACTTCTTGTGAGAGATGTGACAATATAAAATTACCTGTAACGATAATTGTAAAAAGTAACGTCACAATTTTATGATTCACAAATTACTGATAGACTGATTAAACAACAGGGTAATGCATAAAATATCTTCAATCACAACGTCTAATACAGGCATGAAAACGGGTCAGGAGTGTAAAAGGTGAGAAGGGTGCACGAGGGGTGGGGGCACTAGGGCCCATGCTCCTGTGTTGTTCGTTTTGTTTTTTTGCAAACTGGATGCATTAGGGCAAAATGAATGGCGATTCACCAGTATATGCACTAGTGTTGTAGTCAAGACCGCAGTAATTGAGACCAAGACCTGTCCGAGACCACAGGGTCCTGAGACCGAGACAAGACCAAGAGTTTTAAAAGTCGAGACTGAGACCACAGCCCATCGAGACCAAATTGAGACCATCTTTCCCATTTTCTATATTTATTTGTATTTTACAGTTATCTTGGCACATATAATAAATATATATATCTCAATGTTTTTATAAATATCTCCATTTGTTCTGATTGTTAATTTAGGCATAAGCCAAGCAAACTACTGCATTTAAACACTCTGTGCCCCTTTTTTGGACCCTCACCCGCAGTTTGAGAACCCCTTCTTTAAGATAACGTCCACTGGCACTTTACAGAAAACTGCTTAACACACGCACAGGCTGAGGTAAGGGCCTGGCCACACTGCACACGTCAGCGTTTGAAGCACCGGTACAAGTTTATTGCCGACAGGAGCGGCCGTAATGCAAAGAGTGAATCACATTTGAGACCATAAATATTTATTCATTTACATTTTATTTAATATAAATCATTGTTATTTTCGTCTTTACAATCAGTTTCCAACAGAACTGAAATCTTCCACAGTATAGCCAGGTGGGGCAAGCCTCCATTTGAGAAAGCAGCAGGAAATATGCAAACCAAAGGTAGCTCTTATGTTTCATACACTTAGGTGGTATTGAAACCAAGAGCTATTAAGAGCTATACAATGTAGTAAAATTAAGGGTGTTAAAATGATCTGAAAATCCCAAGTGAACTTTCATTGACAAATAACTTAATAGTACTTTCAAAACAAATATATACTATTTGGAAGACATCATAGTTGAGTAAAGTGAATGTACAGTCATGCCATATTTACAAATTAGTAACTCATTTTGAATAACTGTAGTAACAGTAACCAAAAAGTACAATATTACTCAGCAGGACATCTTTTCTACAATCATCGTCTGACACTAGATGGCGATACATATCCATCTGTTACATAGGTAAAGCTCAAATCCTCTTTACAAATACAGTTACATGCAGATTAGGCAACCTACACCATTAGCAACAGTGAGTGATTTTATATCATGCTTTAACTGAAACGTGTTATATTGTATTATTGCTTTTACAGGTTTAGACCCACAGTTATTGTCCTTCAACAGTCCCTGCGGTTCCATTTGGTTTCTTTGTGTGATCTGTAGTGAAAGAAAGAAAACAGACATGGTTATTAGAAGTTATTTAGTTTAAACTGCATACAACAGGCTTTAATTGTTACTAATTATTACATATATATTTGTAGAGTTGATACCAGTGGTGAATATGTATCAGTTTTACACGAGTCAAGTAGCAAGTTTGTGTAAAAAGGTTAAAATTACAGAAAGAGTTCTAAAAAAGGAATCATAATAAACAAAACTTCATCACTTCATCCAAAATGCAGGGACAATGATGAGCAAAATACATGTTTTTCTACATTAAACATTTATTTACCAAATGTATTTATGTATTTACCAAAACAACTACATTTTAGTGAAAAGAGTAGTCCAACCAGTCATTTGCATTTAAAATTAAGAACACAGTAATTTACCATCACTAACTTCTATTTTCTTACCTCTAATAGCATCTGATTGTGCATCTTGTCCTGTTGTGTCCCCACTCTCTGCTTCTTTGGTTTTTGTTTTGGGTTTTTTTGCTACCGGTGGAGGCACTTTGAATTCCTTCTTCACCAGGTGTTCCACCCCTGCCTTTGTTAGCTCTGTTTTCTTTTCCGCCTTGACCTCTGACTTGGTCTCAATCACCACCTTCTTGTTGCTTTTGGAGAAGATAAAGCTGGCTGTGCTGGTGGGAGACTTACGAACATCAAAACCCGGTGGTGAGTGGATGCTAAGTCGTGTTGATGGACCGTTTTGTGATCGCGCTGCCGTCCTTAAACGGATTGCCTCTTGAAGATTCATGGAGGGGACAAGAGTCGTAGGAGACCTGGTGATGGTTGCTGTAGTTGAGGCTTTGGGGAGGGTTGGAGATGTGGCTACTGTTGTGGGTGGAGAAGGTGGAGTGCTGATGATGAGGGACTTCCTGATGGGTTTCTGTGGAGCATCAGTTGTGGTAGGCTGGATTTGGGGGGGTGTTTCTTGTTCCTTTGTTGTTGTGACTTTAGATTTTGGTTCATCCTCTGCTTTAGGAGAATCCAGGTTACCATTGACTGTCTGATCAATAGAATGGTTAGCATTTTCAGACAATTCTTCCTTTATGGAAGCAGAGACTGGTTCTTCGTTTTGTTCTCCAACATTTGAAGAAGGTTCTTGTTTAGGAACCTCTTCTATTGGAGGAAAAGGGACTACAGTGGCATCAGCTTCTTGTGGAGAAGTGGTGGTATCAGTGGTTGAAACTTGTTGTGATGGTTGTGGTTGTGATGGGACTTGTCCAGTATCTTCTGGTTCATTTGGTGTGACTTCTCCTGGTTTATTTGGTTCTTTTGAGGGTAAAGTGTCAGATGTAGGCTGCTCGATGGGAGGAGGAGGTGGAATACTCTGTGGAGGAGTGAGAATGTTCTTCCGTGGGGGTAGACTGGAATCATTTTCAGCAATAATATCTTCCTTTGAAAGTTCAATCTCTATTTGCGGAGCTGGTTCTTCTGTTACTGGACCAGAATCATTGCTGGGTGATAAAATACAAAGTGCATCTTCAGGAGGGGAGACTACCTCTTTATCAGATGTTTCTTGCGGATTTTCAAGGCTCTCTTCCATAGATGCAGTAGATATGACTTCAACAACTGATGTAGAGGAGGTTTCAATGACCTGGAGTTTCCCCGTTTCTATAACCACAATCTCAGGCGAAGGGGCCTCTTTTGGTGATGGAGGCCTTTCCTCAGGTGGAGCTGGAACGACGTCTTGTGGTGGTGACAGTATTTCAATTGAAGGGGGTGATTCTTTAGGTGCTGGGGTGGGCTCTTCTTTGGGTGCTGGGGGCTCATCTGCAATTACTTCAGAAGATTGAGGAGACAAGTCTTTAGATAGTGGTTCTTCTATTGAAGGCTGTGGAGACACATCTTCTGGTTGAATGGACACTTCAGGTATTGGGTGGATTTCTACTAGTGGTCCAGTAACTTCTATTTGTACAAGAGTAGACACCTCTTCAGAAGGAAGGACAGAGACTTCAGGGGGAGTGATAGTGACCTCTACTGGTGGTGACAGTCCTTCAGAGGCCGCAGGGGTTTCTTTTGCTGGAAATGAAGCCTCTTGGATTAGAATTGGAGGGGTTGCATCTTCAGATGGGGGTTTGGAGACTACAGGAGGGGACGGAGGAATGTCTTCTGGTGGTAAGATAGAAACTTTTGTAATTATTTGGGATGGGAGATCAGCCACTATGGAAGGAATCATAACCACCTCTCTAGTAGGAGAGGGTGGGATTAGATCAGGTGGAGGAGAAACATTTGAATTTGACAGCAGTAAAGTGGGTATTGTGGATGGTGCATGGATGATAACTGAAGGGACTTCTGCTAACAGCTCCTGAGGTGGTGGACGGGGTGCCTCTGGGGATGGAGGAATGGTTGAAAGTTTAGGAGCTGGTGGAGGGGATTCAGGTGAGATTTTATACTGCTTGACGTCTTTTGCAGGTAAAGTTGTTTTTGGTGATGGAGAGGAACTATCTTTAGAATGGGATGAAAACATTTTGACTTTTTCAGAGAACGCAAATGTTTTTATTGGTGGCGGAGGTGCTGTGTAAGAAGGCGGGGGAGGGATATTTAGGGGGGGAGCTTTGGACATATTTGATGCACTAGTAACAGCCTTGTCTGGAGGCACCTGCACTGGGTGGACTAGTTCATCTTCAGTATTGTCAGGAGGAGGCGGCAGAGGGAACTCTGTTTCATCGGGACTGCCTAGCCCTGCCTGTGACACTGGAGGGGGCGGAGGGGGCCAGGACGATTCAGGGGAGGTGACTCGTACTGAGATGACGGTCGTGACGTCTGCAGTCTGTTTGGTGGGGAGCCGAGGAGAAATGTGTGCTGATGAAATGGAGGGATTCTTTGTTTTCTGTATACTGCTTTTATGTTCTTCTGCTATGGCTGGGAGCCTCTGTCCATCTTTTTCTATTGTTCTAACTAATATGTCATTCAATATTGCACTTACTTGTACTTTTCCATGGTCTTTCACATCTACATTCTGCATCAGTCTTTTACTATTCTCTACATTCACAGATCTTTCTTGACTTACATGAACTTTCTTGGACTCTACGTTACTACTTTGTCTCTGCTCCTCAATCGAACCTCTCACAGCGCCCTCTGCGCATGTGGAGGGAGGCTGTCTGTATGGTCTCTTGTCTTTAGGGTTTTTCTTCACAATGGCATAGGTATTTTCAGGTGTAGGTGGTCCCAGCAACAGCTCAATACTGCGAGGGCTGTGGGACCATACCTCAGGAGGAGGGGGGGGAGGGGCGTGTACTTTTGGATGTGGTGGGATACTGAAGAGTTCTCTTAAAGCCTTTACGGAGGCCTTCTCATTGACAGTGATGACAGAGGCGTTGCTGGTTTTACTGACATCTGGCTGAGTGACTGTAGCTGTGGAAACCTCTGCAGCTGTGGGTGCAGGAAATAACTTGTGCAGTTTAGCTAACAGTCCCTTTTTGTGTTTTGGAGATGAGTTGCTGGGTGACATGGCATCCTGACTGGAGTAGCCACTGGATGGAGAGATTACTTTGCAATGATTATTAGACTGACTTGCTCCTTTCTTTTCATTTGAAGCATCTGTGGCAACATTATTGTTAGTGGAATCCACATTCTGCTGGGATTTTAGGGGACTTGGTGTTTTGGAGCCAGTGAATTCATCCAGTGAACTGGTGTCAGCATTATATCCAGGACTGTCTATGATTTTTTTCATACTTCCCTCACTTGATTGATTCGGCGTAATCTTAACTTCTGCCAGATCACGAGAGCGCCTCTTCATTTTATTGTGGAGAGAGTAAGAGCGACTTGGAGGCGGAGGAGCTCTTTTAGGCTTCATGACAGAGAGGCTGCGTACAAAGGCTCCATCTTTCTTTGGTTCATCTCCCTTAATCATTCTACCATTGGATGGACTCTTTGATGCGTCACTCACTTTGTTTTGTTTTTTAGACGCCTCTTTGTCCTCTCTCTGTCGTGGGGTGCTACTACTTGAAATAGTGGAGGAATCAGACACTAAAGTGTCTGAGTCTGAGTTACTCCAGCAGGAGCTGTCTGACAGGTGGAAGTGCATCTGTCGCGAGGCAGAGGTCATGACGGAGCCTCTGGAGGAGGTGCTGCGGGCCGTGGACGCTCTGGATGAAGGGCGGGACGAGGATGGGCTGGACACCATCAAACTGCTCTTGGTGACGGTTCGGACACTATTGCGGCTGCTCCCGCGACTTATTTCTACAACTTCGATAGAGGGTGGCAGCACCGCATTAGGAATGATTTTGGACAGATATGCAGCCTGAGGGGACATGGACATCACAGGGCTGGGGGGTCCTGGTTGACCACTGCCTGCAGTAGTCATTCCAGGGACAGCCAGAGACCAAGGCCTGTCCCCTCCAGGCACCACTGGGCCCACACGCTGCAGCAGGGCCATGTCATCCACATGAGCAGGTCCTTGGGGTTGCCCCTTCTGGACACTGCTCAGAGGAGGGACGACCTCTGTGTTTGTCTCTGTTGGTGAGTGCAGCTGTGGTACATCAGATTCCCCATTTACAAACTCCTCCTCCAACTGTGGACTTACTGTCCACTCAGCCCTGTCCAGTCCTGGAGAAAAAGAAACATTATCACTATAAATGCTGGAATTATTATTCCATAGTTTTCTATATGTTAGTATACATACCAAATTCTCTTTGAAGATGTTGAGGGATACCCCCTATATTCCTTCTGTGTCTTCTCCTCGCCCGGCCTTTTTCAGACTTTTTCCCAGAGTTCAGTGGTCTGAAGGTTGATCCTGATAAAACAATCAATAACTTTAATTAAATTTGGGAAACACACATAGCATTATCTAACTTTTTTTTTTTTTCCCTTCAGATTTTGGCAGTATTTCCCCTTGCATTTGTGGCCTATATCAGACCTATAGGCCAATTTGTATACAGATTTCTGTAATAACCAGATTGATTAAACAAATAAAGTAATTATAAATAAATATGTATGATGTTCCAACTAGTAAAGACAGCATTCTTTGATCTACCTGCTGTACCACAATAGATCACTAGAGGGGGTCCTCATCCTCCCCTTGCTCAAAGCCGGCTTACCTTGGCGCGTGAGCCCAGAGCGTGAGGATCTTGAGGACACAGAGGACTGCACTGAGACCATAGAGGATGTGTCAGGGAGGGTGCTGTCTGTGGTGAAGCCCCCTCCGTCTACCTCTGCTCGGGCTGACACTATTGACTAAAGAAACAAGACTCAGCTTGTGTGTTGTTGTGTGTTTCTATCAAAAGATTGTGAATGTTGTATTACTCACAATTGTGCTTTCACTGTCATGATACTCAGGTCCAAGAATTCGCTCTAAAAAAGAAAAAAAATACTTTATATATAATGTTATTGTTGGACAGTTGTGGGACATATACCCTAGTTGTGGAGAAATATTATGGCAGTAGTCCACATTCATGGACTATTACCTTCTTGTTGCATCAGTTTGAGTCCTTCCAGTGCCTCACTGTGAAGGTCCTCCAGGTACTTCGGCCTGCTAGCCTCAATAAACACATTCTCCTGGAGCACAAGGGGGGCTGGGGTCTTCTTATCATCATCATCTCGCTTTGGGACAGCTTGAATCAGAGAGAGGGGAGAGAGAGGGGGATCAGTCTGGATCATGTCTGTGTTACAGTAACAGTAAAGTGACCATATGGACACAGCAAGTGCAATGAGGTGTTTGTCGCTGCAAAGTAATGGTGATTAGTACATATGGGGCAGGGGAATTAGACATGGAAAGGGTACTTATATTTTACTACTAGAAAAGATTGAGATCATATAGAGATAATACAAAAGAATAATTATGTTGTCTGGACAAAAGTGCACAATAATCGTTTGCAAAACATATCAAGTAAAAATAAAAAGTGAACAGACAAAAATAACAGTTACTCAGCAGAGGGCAGATTATCATATGTGATACAAGTTCACGCCTCCAGGACATAGAGCTGCTTAGACACTTTTATGTAATAGTGACAGGTGCCAGATTTAGTCACCTTGTGCCTACTTCTGTCACTCTGTCAGTAAGATCAGGCTGGAATTAGCCTTGACCGGCCCGTGCATGGCACTCCATATTAACTTCAATCACTGCCTCGTCTATAAGACTCTGGCATTTAACAGAAATTAAGCTGCAGCATCTTCTCAAAAACATGTTAACATCACAGCATTTTAATATTGTTTTTTAGCTACATTTACAATTGCTCATGTGTGATTTTATTACTGATGATATGTTTATAGGTTTCAGATATGTTGTGCACTTGTGTTGTGATTTTATAGATTTTATAGAAAATACATTTGACTTGACTTCTAACAGTATATTGGTGTCTATAAAATAACAGCTTTTGAAGAAGCATAAATCAAAATTGACAAAGCCATAGTAACAGACATCTCCGACCGAGACAGAAGTTTATAGCCTGCACACAACAATTTAATGGCTTTGCTGCCTGCAGAGAGGTGTGCCCGAGCCTGTTCTTGTCATAACTAAACGTCTCAACAATAAACACAAGAGCAATTAGTCTGAGCTATAAACCAATTAAGTTTCGCTGTCTGATAAAAGAAATGCTATTGTACAGTACCGCTTTCACTCACCTTTCTTTTTGAAAACTGGTGGAAAGCAGTAAATATTACTGCTGTGGTCACACTGGGGACTAGTCATAAGAAGAACCATAACTTCTCCAATGTTAATTTAGTATATCCGAAGTAAAACTACATCTAAAGCAGTCCATAAAAAGCAGCTGAAGTCTGTAGCTCTCTTGATATGATGATGCCAGTGTGCCTTGTTTGTGCTGAGGCTCTTTGTCCATGCAGTTCTCATGAGCCAATAGACAGTCAGAGCTCAGACTATAATCCCAACCGCAGCCTAATTCCTGGCCTCCTCCCTTTGCCATCCCTCGTCCTGTCAGCGCTGAGATGGATGCCCAACATCCCACTGTTGCCCCCATCTGCAGGGCACCCTTGCCTCTGATTGGCCAGTGAGGTCAAAGATCATAAGTGTAAACACATGGAGGGGGGAGAGAAAGCCCAGTGGAGGGATTTGGGGGGTGGTTCTACATATTACAAAGATTAAAATGAGAGATCCAAACAAGTGCATTAAAAATCACAAACACAGTAAGCCATGTGTTTTTCTACCACTACTTTTACTTAGTGGCCATTAGTCTAGACTTTTGCCACAAGGGGGAGTAGGTGAATTGAGGTGCAGAGGCCTAAAATGAGAAGATTAAAAACATGTTTAAAAGAGCAGCACAGGGGCACACATGTGAAAATGTGCTCTATTGTTCTAACAGCGAATGCGAATGCTAACTACTAAGAATACAGAGGGAAGAAGAAGGCAGTACTTAATCACAGACTGCCCTTGAGTGATGAGTGTTATGATCAAAGCTATGATCAACCACCATTAAAAAGCTGATGTTGAGCAAAACCACTTTGCCAAAAGAAAGAAACCACCTGAGAAGTGTCTACATCCTGGTGCATGAAGAGAAATGCATGACATCTGAGAACATGGAAACAGCCGTACTTGTGCGATCATAGAGAATGACTCACATAAAAGACGGAAAAAGTTAATTACATGTATTGTCAGAGACTGAAAATCAATCATTATTTCAGATTCCACAGTTAATGTAAAGTTTCAGCCTATATATGCAGAGAAATGTGATATGCACGCGGCAGGTCACAATAGTTTGGGAAAACACTTATCCTGTTACCATGTTAGTTCAGACTTGACTCTCGGGTGTGTCGCTTGATAAACAGCTTTTATTATTAGAGCTCCTGACATCAGAGCTGAATCCATATTAATCACCAACATCCTGAATGCACCATCTGTCTTCACTGGATTATGTGTCAACTGTTTTTAGCCAGATTACATTAAAAATATATAATTTGTTTTTGAACAATGTCGAATTGTGTTGGTTTCATAACGAATAGCTGGGTTTCAGGGGACAACACAACATTACAAGTACATAAAATTAATTGGAGATGGAAGGCAGGTAGAATTGCCATCATTATTGCACAGAATTTGGTTGTTACATAATGAGGTCAGGTTCTAATCTATTGTGAATTTACCTTTGAATATTTCTTTTGAAGATTTCCAATAAAAATATCATAGAAGCAATGGGCCAATCTGACTCTTGGTCCCCATCTGGGAGTATGACATCTTCACATTCAGTCATCTCAAAAAGATCCCTCGGAGACTGAATATTAATTTATGATGAGTGAAAATGACAACGGCTAAACAATAAATCGCCTAAATACATTGTTTATGAGATTACAAATATATTTAACATTTATTCACAATACTTTATATTTTAAGATGGCTTTGTTGTCAACTGTGTTTCTGCTAGAATTATAACTAATATTATTAAACACTGTGATTTTGTAAACTAACTTGAACTGCCCAAAAGAAAAAAAACACACACATAGTGGATGCACTGTTGCTCTGAGGAACATGTATCCACAAGCTGGTAATAGAGAATGCCAGGCCAAGTGTCAAGTGCACCTATCCTGTTCCTTTTGTATAACCTTACATTTTATGACAAAAAAAGCAAGATCCTTCCTTTTTCTTTGAAACTAACTTTAGTAAGTAAGCTCCCAGCTGGTTAAAACTGTTGACCTAAGCAGTGACCAAGCACTGATTCACCCGCATGCCTCTGCCACCAACTGCGTCCTCCAAAACCTTAAAGTGAAACTGACCTGGTGAACGCGCACTGAGTGAAAACGCTGGCACCATCCGTATCATGTTGTTTATCTGCAGACTAATTCAAACTGGTGCTTCTCCTTTCACATAAAAGGAAGACTGGTATTCAGCCCAAAACTCAGACTTTTCTCTCTGGTTTGGTCCATGAGAATCAAAGGCTCTCACACACCTCCAGGCCCTGCCCTGACTTGCCTCCTGTCTGTTGTTTTGCAGTGCTAGGCAGACAGCCATGCACACACATTTAACTGAGAGGCTCAAGACTGCCAGGTGCTTAAGCCCATCTAATCAGCACCAGCCCAACTGGAAGTGTGGAGACGATCAGCTAAAAGTTAAGTTTGTGTAACCATCATGCAGCCAGGTCCAGCTTGAACCTTTTGCACTTTAAATTAATTAAATATTAACATGACTGGAAAAGCATACTATGGCTAGGTAATGGATACACCTGCGTCATGTGACTTCCATGACCACACACACAATATGGATCACATTACTCCAATAATACACACCCAATGCAAGCGCTGTTACTTCATAGCTTTAAAGGCCCTGACTGTTAGCATCACCATAGTGAGAACTAGACATAAGCAGTACACAAAATCCCATTAGTGATGACATATTCGGACCTGGTATTCCCTGTTTAATGTAAGCACCACCCTGTCACAGTTTTCATGCAATGTGTTGACACAATAAATAAGCATGCAACAAATTTGATGTTTTCAATTACAGAAGGTGTATCACTGTTTACCTAGATCAATGAGTCAAATCACATGGCATACACTTAGCGGCTTTATATTATTTTTAAGAGATAACTTCTAGGTTCATATTCAAATGCAATTGGTTTAATCTGCCATTTACTTTTTATCAGAGCCAGAGAAGAGAGGCTGGGGAAAAGCAGAAAATAAAAAAGCTTTGAAAGACACTATAATAATCTCCTTAAATGGACCGATTTTCACAGTATCAGATCACAATTCGATTTTATATTGCCATATCGCCCATCACTATGTCTTGCCTATCATGTTTCACACAATTGATCACCACAACACCAAGCTTATGACATATGAAACGAAACTAAACTTAAAAGTTGCCAGTCCAAAAAAAGCAATGAGTAACGTTCTCACAGTTCCTTGCCAAAATCTCCGCTACAATTTTCCATTTGTGACAAGAGTAAAAATTATCGCCGCGAACTCACAGAATGTTACTACAAAACTTTGCTATGATACCAAATAAGAAAGTGCATGAACTTTAGCTCTTGGCCGTCCCTCTGTTGGTAACGCTAACACCACACAGGAGAAGAAAAGGCAGTTGAATGAAACCCTAGTGGAGATGATTCAGATGGGACTAGAGGGCAAACTGGCACATAGTGTAAATAGGAATTCTCTTTTACTATTCTCTATGACCTAAATTTGATCTGTGCCTTCTCTTGGGTGTGGTGACGCCTCCACTATTAAATTGAAATCCCAGTAAGAACCTATGATTACGAGCGCGTATTTGTGAGAGTGTTTGTTAAATACAGATAGTGAAAAACTCCTCTGCTGAGTTCCCACAGTGTCAGCACTGAATCGTACCCACATGCAACGAGTACATGTTTGTAAGACCAGGCTTGTTTTTACTTGCAGTTCTGGCTTTTAGGACAGATATTGCTCAAACGCGTTGACCAAACTTGTAAAGAAATGCTTACTTTGCAAAGCTTGTTAAGAACAGAGTGAAGCAATGCAAAATTCAAAAACAACTGACCTGAAATTGAATTGAAACTTTATCAGGCTCTTTTCAAAACCCGTTTGCCTAGCCTTCATTGTTATAGTGTCATCCTCTAAAAAGAAACAGGGCCTACAAGTCATCAAAAAAGAAAAATGTACTGGATGCAATCTTGACTCATAGGCCTGTGCAGTTAATCAAATTGTAATCGAGATTGAGAGTCTGTCATTTGTAACTGACAATAATATGCTTTGGTAATTTTAATCCAGCCAATCAAAGCAAAAAAAAAAATCTATTCTGTCAACTGGACACTGGAGATTTTATTTATTTATTTTTGTTTTGTTTATTTTTTGTTTTGTCCAGTTGACAGAATTATTTTTTTTCTTTTGCCAATAAGTAAAAACATGTGATTCAGTTCAGACCTCAAAGGAAGACATTTGATTTGAAGTCTTGTTTATGTTAAGGGAATTAATATTGAAAAACATTTTTATTTGTTCTTAATAAAAATGTTAATAGAAAATCATGATGGATCAATTTAAGGAAAATCCTGCACATTATATTGCCAATCCTTAGTCTGGACATAATCATAAACTATACTTCCAATTATCTAATATAAGCCAGGCAACAAGAGATTGTAGCCACATGATTAGAATTCAATCATCATTAATAAACGAATGTTCCTACACACACAGTTCATTCATGAGTAAATGCAAATGCAAGCACAACTTTATATTTCGACAACAAACCACCTTTATGAGACTGAGGAATGTGAGGAATCTAAAAGGGAGTGCCAGGGCAAACAGGTGACCATCTGCGCGTACAACACCAGTGGACATCCTCACTCTTTATAGGGAAAGCTGGACACATGGACTTTTCAACATTTCAATCATCATTTATTATTCCTCTTTTTAAATTACCCAGATTGGATAAAAAGAAAGAAAATAAAGAAAAATTATCTTTGACAGTGGTTTGAACTAGACATGGTTAATCTTGGAAAGTCCAGGAATTCAGTGTCTATCTCTGTTGACCTGTTACTGCTTGTTTACAGAATCCATACCAGAGCAAAGGTTTGAAAAAGCTAAATCAATACGTATTAATACAGAAATAACATACATAAATAGGACAAAATTTGACCTGAAAGTTTTAGAATATGTCTGTATGTTTATCAGAACCACCATGTCGTAATAATGAAAAAACTACAATTATTTTGTGTTGAAAATGATGCTATTATGATTTAATTACTGAAATAGAGAATTCCTTAGTCTTCCTTATTCCTTAGTAACGAATCAGAGTTTGAAATTAGAGAACATTAGCACTGACAGATGACTAATATCAACTGACAGCAAAAGGAAACTGATAAACTGACTTTTATACGTTTTGATTGAGTTGTTACCCAAAGTAGATACGGGATTTCTTCACATAGAGTATATTTAATATTTTATGAACCCCTGAGTTTCGGTATGAGGACCAACAGAGGAAGAAGAGTGCATATGGAAAACAAAAGAGGCCATTGTTCCCGCCTGTAACTGCTCTGGCACAGCTCTTAATGAACTGGCACTGTGCTCATTATACATGCATTTAGAGTAGTGGAGAGGGCAGCACAGCCATCAACACATCATCAACATTTACACACATGCACGTGTAGAGTTCATTATTTGTGTTGGCTGTGGAAACAATGCACACAACTTATTTTGACATACTGTTCCAGAGGGCTTGATGTGAAGTAACACAACACAAGTGATGTACTGATTTCAAATGAATAAGAAGAGTTGTTCTTTTGTGGTTGCATTTACCCATTCACAGTATGGCAGAAGTAACAGAAGTAGGTTTGCTGCAACATATTTTAACCATAACTACCTAGCAATTATTTAGTTTTATAATTATGTTGTTCTTACCTAGCAACAACATTTTGGTTCCACTGAATACATTGGTTTTAGTTTACATATCACAGTTTTTCCCTTTACGACTCTTGCTAGACAACAAAGAGGCTATCAGCAGATGACTCCATCCTAGATTAGATAAAGCAAAGAGGAAATACACGCACACACACACACACACACACACACACACACACACACACAGCAAGTATCCATGAGACTGGTTTCAACAATCCATGACGATAATCCAGAAGTATAGTTTCTTTAACATGTGTTTACAAAACTTTACTTACTTCCTTTCAATGTCATAAGTCACCTCTTCACCTACAGAATCGTGCGTGTCCATGCATTAGCGGTGCATGTGTAAATCATAGACTACATAACCCGACAATGACGGCAAATTTGTCTAACCATAACCAAGAGATGTTTATCAGTGTTGTATTTAGACTATGTGGGCCAATGTGGGAATCCCCTCAACTCTCCCTCTCCCTACTCGACCAGATGCAATAAAAAAAAAAAGAGTAAAAAAAGAATTAGACAAACTGTTCCCTGCCTCTAAAGCAACAACGTAAAACTATATAAGTCAGAAAAGACAGTCTTAACAAAACACTGTACTGGTGTTCATGCTTTTTGTTCTGACAGTATCCCTCAAGGCTAGAGCCGCTTACCGTAAAAGTAGACAATAAGTGTCACTCAAGTATGAAAGAGTACTGCATGACATATATTTGTACTTTAAGTGCAAGCCTAAACAAGAAGTATACTAGTAAGGACAATCAATGGTTAGTGAGTCAACATCTTGTTGACTTAGTTGAATTAGGACCTAGAAGTATGAGCACATACATAGACAAAATTGTGAGCTTTAAGCCATGTTTGAATGTTGTTACCTCCTCAAAAACATACATAGTTGTGTTTTGTTTAATTCACACATGTCTGAGTAACCATTTATTATTAGTCTGTCTACATTTTCTACATTTTATTTTTTATTATTTGTTTGTTTATTTCATTTATAACGTATAAAAAGACATCAACAGTGTCATAACATTACAAGAAATTAATGAAAGGGAGCAGAAAGAAGAGTAACTTCAAAGGTCAAAATGCTCTGTTCCACCTTGTGATGTCATGTAGGGGTAGTGTTCAAATTAACAGCTAACTTTTACCTTTAGTTCAGTAGAGATTGGCAATTCCAGGGCTGAAATCATTAAAACAATTCTAGTGAAGGTGTATGGAGTTTAAAAACACAGTGGAGCACTTCCAGTATTACCACATGACATCACAAGGTGGAATAGAGTGTTTTCTGCTTAAGAGAAGAACACATGCGTGAAAGAAACAAAACACAACTCCAGGAATGTTTGTGATGAGAAAACAACATTATAAAGTATATGAGAAAATAGTGTAATATGAGCCTTTTAAAGCAGCTCCGTGTGTTTAAGTCTCCATGACCTAGCACCAAAGTTCACCTCAGACATGTTAGTGTTAGTGAACCATCTCACACTCAGAGGACCTAAACATGGGGAATCAGTGTTTCAGTCCTTCTTTCTTTGTCTGTAAAGCACTTTGAATTACTTGGTGTACTTTCCTCTACTACTAAATATTCACCCTGTGCCCACCCAAGTGCACAGCTGCTTGTTCTACTTGTAACCTGACCAGACCAGGTAAGGTGAAGGTATCAGGGTCTAACAGAGATTTTTTCACAGCAAACAAAGCAAGGTGAAGGTCGAAAAGCAACTAGGAAGTGGTTCTGAGCAAACATCCCAGCAGTGAGCAAACACACACATGCCTGGGGCCAAAGAGCTGGATCCTTCACTGGTTCCCACCGCTCAATCTCAACAATTTCTTATTTTAGTTTCTCATGTTACTTTATGGCTTTTAGAATGTATTAGCATTAATGGCCTGTACTGCATAATATAGCTTTAGATCATTTACTGTATTTACATTTACATTGAGGGACTTAAGATACATATCAGATATCTAATCAAATATTTATTTACATTTATACTCCCTATACATTCAAAGTGTGTTTTGGATTGCTGTGTTGGTTTGTTGGGCTGGTAGCATGAAAACTCAGAGTTCATTGATCTAACTTTCAGGTCAATATTGGTCCATCTATTTGGTCTTCACACTTACTTTTGAGGCAGCATATGGATATAGTTAATATTTTAATATTTTGAAAACAGATAACTTGTTGTGGACCCTTACCATGACTGTTGCTTTGCTGATGTCCCTGCTTTCCTGACTTCTGTGCTCCCTTGGGTGCACCCTGGTAACCAGCAGGGTGTAGGTCCAGGGCCAAGTCAAAAGCAGGTCTGAACCCTGGGTTTTTAGCCTTATCTCCCAAGTTCTTATTCTTTTTCCCCTTGAGCCAGCCCAGAGCCCGGCCGATGGAGCGACTGTGCTGCTGCTTACGGCCCTTTTTGCTATGCTTCTCCTGGGCGAAGATCTCCACCACATCCTGCGGGAGGAGGTCGCCGTATCCCAAAGAGTCACGGTTTGACATGATGAGCCTCACTGGAGTTATGGCCTGAACAGAGACAGAAGAAAACACAGATGGTGACCATTAGGAATAAAAACAATCTTGAGTGTATTTATATTAGACCGAGGGCAGCAACTAATGCTTATTTTAGCCACCTTTTTTGGATTAATCCACTAGTCAAACAAATATTGCTTTTGTACATTTGCCCATTTTTAGAAGTGTTTTTTTTTTACATTTTGATTTAATAATTAACTAGTTACAATTACTGAGATTAACTGCTGTTCCAGTATTTCCAATTGATAAGATCAAAAGAACAAAACAAGAAGCCAGATATGTTTCAATTTAAATACATTAAACTGTATGCCTCCCGGGAATGATGATCTATTAATAGTCTGTATGCTTTTACACTGCAGCTTTTGCATGTAGAGGCTCCATTTAGAGCTCGACCACAGTGAACAATGATGGATTGTTCTAGCCTAACAGGTTTCAGGCCTCCACATGTGAACTTTTTTTTGTTCTGAAAACAAACTTAAGTCTTTCAGGGTTTCAAACCATTCTTTTCTATTCTTTGTTGCTGTTGTGGAAATGTTTAGTTATGTCCATAATGATAGGACAAGCAGCTTGAGCTATAAACACTGCAGTTATGTGTGTATTCTTTTCAAAGTTAAGCTCAGACACTCCAAGACGCTGCAGCGGACCCCCTCCTGTCTCCAAAACCAAACTTCTGGGTCCCGCAAAGAAAAGCGCTGGCACCGCTCCCTTCATTCCATAACACAGAGTCATAATTCACAAAGCCGCGCCCGTAGGCTCATACTCATTGCCTCCACAGCAAAATAAGAACTGACACTCGCGAGTGTACAACCTGTTCTGTCCAAGGTATTCATTCACCTCTCACTCGCACTACTCGTGTTGAAGGCATACTTTTCCTGTCTGCACAATGAGATCATCCTTTTCATGTGTTCACCTTGTTGAACCATTTCCCAGCCGTGCTCCTGGGGATCTTTAGCTTCTACCAGCTGTGTGCTTTATTAGACACTGAACTCTGCATCACAGGAGCGGACTACATAATAGAAGTCTCAGCTTGTGTACAGACAAGATAAAGATATTAGATTAAAGCTAAGAGGAAAAAAGTGCCATTCCCAATAACTAGAAACTGAGATCTTTTGGTAACTATGGCGGCCAGACACAAACTTAATTGTGATTTTTCTGACAAAGTACTGCAATTGTAAGTAGTTATATTTGTGATACATGTTTAAAAAGTAAGATTTAGTTCAGATTGTACATTTTAAATAACCCCAGGAGCATTAACATTTGAGTGAACATTGAAATATAAACCAAAACCAGTGCATTTCAGAACACATTTGCAGAGGTCTAAAGGTCTAAATTACCGGTACAACAAGATTTTTCTTTATAAAGACAAGATATTAGGTGTCTGTTACCTCATCACAGCTAGGTTTTGTGAACTGCATTTTCTTTGCTTGGCTAGTCTATAATGATATAAGCTTTGGAGAGGTGTGTATTCTGGATCCCAGGCTAGCACGCTGTAAAGTTGTCTTAAATGGTAGTATTCATTCACTGATACTTACCTCATAGCTACACTGATTAATTTATGCTCTAATGTAATTTAGTTGTTACATGTGACAATGACTATATCTTTTCACACTTAATGGGAGGTTTCAAACAAGTATTATAAGCATTGTATTTAGAGAATTATCTTTGCAATTTGCCATACAAAACAACCATAATATAGAAAAACAACCATACAGAAAAGTAACTAAACCAATATACTTCACTTATTAAGGACTATATGAAGGGTATGTTCCACCACTTCCTTCACAACATAATAAACTTCAAAACACTCTCCCCACAGCAAGCAGAAAGAGAAGGCAAGTACCACCTCCTTTAGAGTATGAATCAAGTTTATTTTGAGTCTGGCTTTACAAGAAAGGGAGGTTTCTCTAAAGCTCATGTCCAAAATATGTGGGTCTGCATGGGACGAGTTTATCAAGTCCCACACAATGCCTCTTGAGTTTACATAGGCAGGTAGTGAAGCATTAAGTCCATCTTAATGCAGAACATGTTGACATGAAGTTGAACCTTTTATAGGGAATGTGTTTTAGTGAAAGGAAACAAGTGGAGAGCATCCATCTTCTGCTCAGAGAAGAACTAGGCCTCTCCCTGGACTAAGTGCTGTTTCTCCTGCCCCAAATTACAGTCATTTGAACATGAGTAAGAACCATGCATGTGCGCAGACCACAGCCACCACTAATCAGACGCCTCTCGGGAGCGAGGGGGGGACTCTTCATCACACGGCCAGGGACACCAGACCACCCACTACACTGTGACTGTCACACAGAGACAACCCATAACAACATTGCCATGGTTACGCACAACCTTCAATTTAAGCTCAAGACAAACAAAAGTAATGGATATGACGCATAAAGCAAACTAGTCTCAATAAATCTTTTGGGCTTTGAGTTCAAGTGTGCTGGAATTTGTCACTTTACTTTGAAAAACACAGAATGAATACAGACAGTCATTGTTAAAGTGACTCATTCTTTTCCTATGATGAGAAAAAATATAGCTTATGTAGATTTTTTAAAAATTATTATTCTGATGGCAAATTATGGCAATCCATCAGAAATGTGCTAAATGTGCCATTAAATTTCTTGCTTTCGGGTCAAGTATCTTATTAAATGTTAATGGACCGTTTACCTGACAACAAAAGTGCAGAAATATCACTATACATGTTGTTTTTTTTTAGAATTAAAAGATGTTTTTGATATACAATATACTAAATATTTAATTGCTGCACTGTTACATATAAAAAAACTGCAATATATGATCACATTTTGATACATTTCCCACATGTATTTCTCTGCATGTTCATTTATGGAAGTTGGGTTATCTTTAAATCAAATTCTTTTTAAATGAAAAAGGAACAAATGAGTGTACTGTTCTTTGCCAAACATGTTATGATTAGGTATAGGAGGTACTGTGACCAGATGGAGAGACTTTTGATGTTTTGCTCTTTGGTGCTGAAGTTGACCTGCTGACCACCGTCTCATGCTCCGAATACTTTACTGCAACACTTCAAACCACTTAGAGAGCCGACATCTTGATTACAAGACACTTTTATTGTCTCTGCAATTACTTAATCTCTCAAACCACCCCTCCCATTAACTCAAACAGAAACAATGAAGTCAGAAAAGTGGCATGATGTAAACAGTCTTGGATTAACACTACACAAAACTACTTCAAGGCCCTTCAAAAAGTTGTCTAATGTCTTCCCTTTAAGTATATTAATGGAAAGTTAAAATTATGTTTAAAAAAAAGTATGATTATTAATGTTTTTGTTTTTGTTTAGTTTTTTGTCTGTGGTTTTCCTATCCCAGAGCTGTCAGCCAGAGCGGGTATGTGTTCCAACACGCTGTTTACTTATCCTTGACAAAAGACGTCAATGGCTTTCCCACTGGACGGGACATAGAGGAGTTTGAGCGTAGCAAACCTCACCGCCATGTCAATAGCTGCTGCACTAAATGATTATTTGACATTGACAGTGGTATGTTCACATATGACTGTGTGTCATCTCGGTTTATGCAGACTAAAACAATATAATATACAACTACGCCTGTCACGATAATTACTATATGGATTTATCGTTCAGTATAAGATATATGGAACAATATTTTTGGTGAGTCAGTGTTTGTTATGTGGACATTTTTTTGCTCTACTGGGGATTTTTTTTTTGTTATTATTATTATTTTTTTTTTTTGGTTATTTTTTGTTTTTTTTGTGAGAAGATTTGATCCGTAGAAGGTTGATTTAATAACTTCTATGACTCATTACACATACAAACTGTTCTGCTGCGGTTTTTATTAAGACTAAGAAAATAATTCTTGTACTAACTTGTATGAAAAATGTGCACTTAAGAAGCATATATCTGGATCAAAGTCAGAAAGGCAACATGGGAGGTGGCGATATAGAAAGAAATGTGATACTGCACAGTAGTTTGAGAAAAAAAAAACAAATTGGAATAACCTGTATATTGTCCAAGATGAAAATAATAATAAAAAAAACTTACAGTGTAATCTTAAAAAAAAAAAAGGTATAATGTTTTTCAGTTTTGTGGTAAATTTTACTGTCCATTCACTTTTTGTGTGATACTTGAAGCTCAGACAAGACATTTACCAGCACATTTTAGTGCATTTTTGATCTGATGATTTTCTTAAAAATTCAAAAGTTCTGGACTTTCCTCTCTCTCTTTCTCTCTCTTGTGGGGGGGAGTCAACAAAATGAACACAAAGCTCCGACATCTGTCTAGCCCGAAGCGCAGTGCATATAGTTAACCAGTAAGCCAAAGTTCAAATCTAGGATAAGATGCAGTTCTTCCTGCTGACTTAGTATAGCTGTTTATTTATTTGACAAGCTGCTGAAGAAACTGAGAAAGCCAAGTCTTGTTACATTTACAACAAAGCCGGACAGAAAGACTTAATCTGGGGAGTAAAGCAACACTTCAAACACAGTAATTATGTTTTCAGAGCTGGGACAATGTTGCAGGTGCAGTGGTGATCTGGAGGCTGAAAAGTGCTCTTTGTTGTAGCCAAGGCCAAGGGAGCGGCAGTGATACAGGCTGCCACCTTTGTTTGAATTAAGACTCATTCACTTAAACCAAAAGGTCATACAATCAACACTACAGTCTGAATGACTGAATGACATCTGAATGATTGACTATAGGATTCACACGTTCATAGTTTAGCTGTCACTGTTTTATTAACTCCAACTGTAATCAAGTGAAGTGCTGGGAAAACTGTTGTTACTGATGGCACCTAGCTGCAGGCATTGGTCTGGGCGTTGCCGTCTTATTTAGGCATTATCAAACAAAAGGAGAGTACAGCACTGTCAAGAACATACTGAAGTAACCTTGTCTGGGCTAGATTCAGTGCAGAACTGCTGTAATGTACAAGCCGTAAACTGCTATATCTGGAAATAGTCAGTTCTGTAAGTATATGACAGGGGTGTCCAAACTTCTGAGGGACGCATATAAAAACACATATTGTAGCAGAGGGCTATAGCCTGGTGTTCAGTACAGCAAGACTTTCAGATAAATGTATTTTCCAGAGCCACAACACCTTTAGAAAGTCTTGGAACACTAATTCCAGGCATAACTTAGGTCTGTATCGCAATAATAAGAAAATACAGTGATAGAAATACTGATTTGCAGTAAAAACGTACTGTCTATGATCATCTGGGCCAATTCAGCAAGAGGCTTGAGGGCCAACAAAAACTGAGGTCCACATTTGGCTATAATTTGGACACCCCTGGTATGAAAAAAAACCCCGATTTGGTGGTCAAGACTAGTAACTACACTTAGATAGAAGAACCCCTTTTTAGTAAGATATATTTATATGAAATGTTATATGTAAAACAATAATACAACCACATAACCCACGTATAATCGGTTAAAGAGAATTTCTATGACAAATTGATATCCAATTGAGTACATGCCAGAACAATGCCATTTCAAAGAGGAAAAATACAATAGAGTCTGGGGTGGTCTTCACTTCAGCCAATATGTTCTATACTCATAACAATAAGAGCATTTGGAAGGCAGTCTCTAACAGACATTTTGAGGTTCCTGTGTTTGGTAACATAGTGGAAACAGTTTAGGAAAAAGACTGTAACAGGAGTGATATAAATAAACAGGGCCTGACTACAATAAGACAATAATGACAGGCTAAACTTGAAACAGCAGAGGTCAGTGGAGTGTGTGTAGGTACAGAGATCCACGCTCCGTCTTATGTACGCTGGCGTGTTGCGGGGCCCACTGTAGCCATGCAGCGGCTTGTCTACTGAGAACGCCGGGTGCATTCCTGAGAGATTGATAATTACCGACCAAGGAACTCTTCTCTCTAAAATTTGCTTTCACCCCTTTCCAGCTCTCCGCCCCTCATGCCCCTCCTCCTGTTCTTTCTTTCTCCCCTCTGCCCATCTCCATAGCTCCATCCCAAGTACAGTGGTCTCGGACAGGATCACAAATAATAGCAAACACATGAGAGATATTTGGTAGATAAGATTACATTAAGGCACTGTGTGCAATCACTGACAGTATTGTCCGGATTAAATTTCACAGAAGTTGACGCTATCATTTTTAGCAGTGAGGAAAGAGCACATGGTTTAGGTTACACAATGTTTGGACAGCAATGTACATATTTGCAGTCTGAAATCCATTTTGTGGGAATGCAGCAAAAACTAATCTCTGGCTGCTAACTTCAAGGTTTTTATTAGGAGTAAAAAAACAGTACTTGTACTAACTTGTATGAAAAATGTGCACTTTTAAGAAGCATATATTTAGATCAAAGTCAGAAGAGCAACATGGGAGGTGAGAATATAGAAAGAAATTTGATACTGCAGTTGTAGTTTTTAAATTAGAATTGGAATAACCTGTATATTGTCTAAGATGAAAATAATAATAATAAAAAAATAAAACTTACAGTGTAATCTTTAAAATAAAGGAATAAAGTTCAGTTTTGTAGTAAATTTTACTTTTTGTAAAATTTTACCTGTTTTACCGCATTTCTGATCTTAATATTGTTCAAATATCATTATCAAGACAATTAAAAAATTAGAGAGCAACTGATATGTTGTTTTTCATGGCAAATAAGCTTTGCCAGTTTTTCTTATTTTTTTAAAAAAAGGATTATTTTTATTTTCTCCCCCAAATTATGTAATTTAAATTCTCTATAAATTCACCCACTACTCTTTTTTGACCACAAAGAGAGCTGTAGTGTTTTCAGCAGTTATCATCTATTTGCATGAAAGTGTTCAAATGAAGTTTTATGGGTATCTTTAGGAAGCAGTTCACACAAAACAAAATATCGGCCTGTGCTAGAGATTTAAGGCCGATGGCAGATGCGCTAAAAAGTGCAAATATTGGTCTATCTCTACAAAAAATATGGAGCAAACACTGAACACAACCCACTTTCAGATCCCTTTCCCACAAGTTGAGAACTAATCATAGAAAAGCATCTTAATGTCATCGAGAGAAAAGTAACAAAACTACTTACTTTTTTTTGTTTGTTGTTTTCCCCCATAAGAGACAATAACATAGTAAAGAAAACTGTAATTTCCCTGGCAGTATCCACATGCGGCTGCCAGCAGACACACAGGCAAATCTCTGCTATGTGTGGTGTTTGCTTGGCCACAGGGGTTACCAGGGGTCTCCTGTCTGGACCGAGGCAGGATTGAAGGAGCTGAAGCTCCCAGGACACTAGGTCAGTAACACGCCACATAGAAAGAAAAAGACTGTTGGCAGGCATTCATGGCAAGGGCAAACAGCTGGACACAAAAAGTTAAAAATACTTTCTGGACATATTTTTAGTGCAAAACAAGGAACTCAAAGTCAAGACTAAAAGTCACATGGAGAAAACATTATAGTCATACACAATAGAAAAGTCACCTTTGACATCGTGTATGAAATATCCACAATCTGCAAATAACAGTAAATGTATTAGGCTACTAGACAGATGTGTTATAGCTGTAGTAATAGTCACAGCAACTTTATGTACAAAGTAATAAGTGAAGTCGCGTAGTGGTAGAATGTGGTAGAGATTCAAACAGTAGTTGTGACAGTACTAATATTCCTGCATAAAAGCATTAGATCGTGGTAGTACTAGTAAGTAATACTAGTGGGATATGCTGCTTTGGATATATGCACAATTTCAATATTGATTAAATTGTCTATAACAAAATTAAAAAGCTTCAATAAAAGGTGATTGAAAAAAACCAAAACTAAACTAAACTTATAGTTTAATTTGTAAAATAAGAGTATGCAGTGATGTTATACATGCCAACATTTATGAAAATATAAATTGTCCACATCCCCCAACCAGTAGCAGTATACTTACAACTATTTGATCAATGTGATAAAAAACATAATTTTCAAATCATATATGACAACAGATTTAGGAAACTACCCCTCCTCCTTACTTGACAAATCCTTGGATGCACTCTTAAAATTTTGGCACCAAAGCAAGTTTCCAAAACACTGTGCTCTTTGATCATGCCCCTTCAGCTATTAATTAGATTATCCCAGATGAGGTGATAAAAATGCTGTGACGTCTTCCCCGTAATCTCATCTATTTGATAAACTGTCACAACAAGACAGGGGTTTCCTCACATTTGTCCTCAAGTCTTCCTGTACGACATCAAAGCATCACTCACTCAACATTCTCATACTTAATCATGTATGATAGTTGCAACATGCTCATTACACACCTTGCTAAATTGTCCCTTTAGGCAAAATTACATCTCTTACCTGGCCAGATCAGAATATGAGAATTTTCCTAGTGTTTTGGACTAGCTACCCCCTACCTAACCAACCTCGTGTCATCGGCTGCATCATGATCTCAGAGGGTAACTCACCCTGAGCTGTTGCTTACATAACACCTGAGATCTCCAAGGGTAACAAGCCCCGGCAAGGAAGGACTGGCGAAGACTTAAGGAGCACCAGTATGTGACACACCCTTACTAAACAAATGGCTTCTCTTACCACAAGGTATAAGAGGTGAGACAGGAGTAAACAGCATTAAACTCACTGGAAACTTTGACAGTCCCAAAACTTTGGATTTTGATAACAGTCAGGTGCAAAGTTCAGGATAGGCAAACAGACACCGAGGTGCACAGTGCTTATGTCTGACATGCACTAAAACAGATTAAAACAAGTGTCACTATATGTGCTGTCAAGGAATCAGGTTCATGGGTCAGTGACGGCAGGCACAATAGTGTTCATTGTCATAAAGCTGAAAGAAGGACTATAAGGTCTTGAATTACCCGCTTAGGATCCCTCAAGGCCATGCTAAGCAAATCTCCCACACCTAATTTTCCATGCATGCTAAGACTAACCCAGCAATTTATACAAGGTGAGCTTTAATAAAACGAATTACAATTATGTCATATAGTTTGGTTTAAAGAGACACTTGTTGGCATGATATGAAGTGAACAAATTTTAATTTAGAATGTCACAGAATTTAA
The DNA here is from genome assembly GCA_029959045.1 of Taenioides sp. WSHXM2023. Lineage (NCBI taxonomy): Eukaryota > Metazoa > Chordata > Actinopteri > Gobiiformes > Gobiidae > Taenioides > Taenioides sp. WSHXM2023. Next base: position 11,190,381 of record CM057102.1, on the reverse strand, counting down.
ATTTTGGTTTAATCCTTAGTGCCAAGTGAAGTATGTTGCAATCCACAACATACTCAACATTTCTTCAGTTCTCTTTTGTTAAGGCTACATGTAAGAAAAAGCAACAAAACTTTTACCTATAAAGAGATTCCTGGTCAAAATGGCTCGTCCTAACCCCTCTCCATCTGAATTTGTGTCACGCTACCGTTTCTCCAAAACTTTTCACTCTCCAAACTTCTTCAGGTGAACCATTTCCGTGAAGAGCGCTTATGGGAAGCGGACCCGTGTTTGCGCGCAGACTGACGACTGCCACAGCTTCCGTGTGGAGACTGGAGTGACACGGGGCTGGATCATGGGCTGGATGTGAACTGTTCCTTCGCCTTGAGCGCCGATGCTTGGAGTGAACACGCTGGAGAGGGAGGCAGGGTGAGCGCTGTGGTGGAGGCGCGGATCCCACCTGGAGGAGAACAGCCGAGCGCACAGAGCAGGCGACCAGAGCTGTGGGGACATCTAGTGGTGAAACTTTATAACTGGAACTATTTTAGGAATAGGTTTACATTCCAACAATTTAGATTCAGTTTTGTATTCTGTTGCAGGCCTAGTAGTCCTATTAGCAGTAGACCTATTCACAAGGTTAAGATAAAATATGTATAATAATTTTATTCTTTTAGGCCTAATAGACCTTTATTTTACATCACTCCAAAGATCTGTTAACTAATTGAATTGAGTGATCTCTACTCTAAACAGAACCCGTCATGCAGATAGTAGATTGTAATTCTATAAGCCATTCTTAATTTACTTATAATCAGTGGTGGAACATAACAAAGTAAAAGTAGTAAAGTACTGTACATAAAGAAAATATATTAGGTATCTTTACTTAAGTGGATACTTTTTACTTTTTCTTCACTACATTTGAGAGCAGGTATCTGTACTTTCTACTCCACTACATTTTTGAACTAAAAATATTTTTTATTATTGTGTGAGACCTGTAGAAAAGGTGGAGGGTTTATTTTAAACACATTTGTAGTTTGAGCAAACAAAATACAAATAAAATGTCTTGGAAAAATCAATTTAACTGTTTCTGTTGAACAAGATCTGTAAAATTTGTAGCAAAATCACCACATGAGAAGCCTTATAAAACCTAAAAATCTGCGTGAAATACTTTTTACTTTTAAGTACATTTTTAAACAAGTATTTATACTTTTACTTCTGTAATACTTCTACTTCAGTTTTCTTTTTTTTTTTTTTTTCTCCGGTATCTGTACTTTCACTCTACTTTTTAGTAGTACTTTTTAGGAGTACTTCTTCCACTACTGCTTAATATGGACTGGAAACATTGTAGAATAAATAGACTGAGAGTTGAAAGAAGAGGCATGAGGCTGGAGTTCTAACACAGAAAAAGTTTATTTATCATACCAGTATTTTACATTTTTAGCTCCAACCCACGTTCCAAGTACAAGACCCAGACCCGGAGACACAAACATATAAGTCTTTGTGATATTGTCTTTCCCATTCTGGCTATGCTCCTGTTATAGAGAGTATTATACTTTTGATGACGTAGGCCAAGGACTGAGGTACAGAGTCCTGCAAATGACGGAAAGGAAAATAATAATTATTGTAAAATCAAAAATAAAAAAATATTATCTTGATATCTTGAACGATATATTATCTTGAGGGAACAACACAACTATCTTGAGGGTAGGACTTAATTAAGACATGTGCAGTTTGCATTCAGCAGAAGCAGGATCAAAACAAGCAAGCAAAGAGCACCAATCCTCTTCGAGTTGTGTTAAATGAAGGTAATAATGAAGGTAATGACATTAAACTATTACAAAACTGAATGTATTAATGAGAAATAGTGTATGTTTATATTAAAGCGAACATTACAATGTTACAAGGTATTTCACTGTTGGCTGCTACTGCGGCTTGACCAAAATGAATGTGTTGAGTATAGATTTTAGCAATGGTTAATCGATGTTGTCAAGTAGTTAACAGTCACGCTTATATGTAATCTTTAATCACATATTACAGTAGCTATTCCAACAATGGCACCAGGACACCCTAGGCCGGAGGTCAATGATCAACTTTGTTGTCGTCTCATCTGACCTCCAGCCACGTGTCTTGAACACTCGGATGAAGAGAGAGGCAGAGCTGTCAACCGATCACCACCTGGTTGTGAGTTGGGTCCGCTGGCGGAGGAGGAAGCCAGAAAGACCTGGCAGACCCAAGCGTATAGTGAAGGTCTGTTGGGAACGTCTGGCAGAGCCCTCTGTCAGGGGGACCTTCAACTCACACCTCTGGGAGAGCTTCTCCCAGATTCTGGGGAAGGCTGGGGACATGGAGTCCGAGTGGGCTTTTGTGGCCTCTATTGCATTCGACCGTGTCCCTCGTGGGGTCCTGTGGGGAGTGCTCTGGGAGTATGGCGTCCGGGGCTCTTTGCTAAGAGCTGTCTGGTCCCTGTATGACCAGAGCAGGAGCTGTGTTCGCATTGCTGGTAGTAAGTCGGACCTGTTTCCGGTGCATGTTGGACTCCGGCAGGGCTGCCCTTTGTCACCAGTTCTGTTCATTGTATATATGGACAGAATTTTTATGAGCAGTCAGGGGCCGGAGGGGATCCGGTTTGGGGACCACAGGATCTCATCTCTGCCGTTTGCGGATGATGTTGTCCTGATGGCTTCCTCGGACCGGGACCGCCAACGTGCACTGGGGCGGTTTGCAGCCGAGCGTGAAGTGGCTGGAATGAGGATCAGCCCCTTCAAATCCGAGGCCATGGTTCTTGACCGGAAAAAGGTGGCTTGCCCTCTCCAGGTGGGTGGAGAGTCCTTGCCTCAAGTGGAGGAGTTCAGGTATCTCAGGGTCTTGTTCACGAGTGAGGAGAGGATGGAGCGTGAGACTGACAGGTGGATCGGTGCCGCATCGGCAGTGATGTGGTCGCTGGATCGGACCGTTGTGGTGAAGAGGGAAAGGCAAAGCTCTCGATTTACCGGTCAGTTTACGTTCCTACCCTCACCTATGGTCATGAGCTTTGGGTAATGACTGAAAGGACAAGATCACGGATACAAGCGGCCGAAATGAGTTTCCTCCGCAGAGTGCCTGGGCGCTCCCTTAGAGATAGGGTGAGGAGCTCAGTCACACGGGAGGAGCTCGGAGTAGAGCCGCTGCTCTTCCACGTCGAGAGGAGCCAGCTGAGGTGACTCGGGCATCTGTTCCGGATGCCTCCTGGACACCTCCCTCGGGAGGTGTTCCAGGCATGTCCCACCGGGAGGAGGCCCCGGGGAAGACCCAGGACACGCTGTGCGGACTATGTCACTCGGCTGTCCTGGGAACGCGTCGGGGTCCCCCCGGAGCTGGAGGAAGTGTCCTGCTTAGACTGTTGCCCCCACGACCCGGCCCTGGATAAGTAGAAGAAAATGGATGGATTCCAACCATAGACTGTATACAGTCAATCTATGAATCTTTATACAGTCTATGATCCCAACAGAACTGGGACAATCTGTTGAACTGTCTCTAAACCAGCATCAAACCCAAACTAAACCAGGTCTAACCCCGCATACAACTGACTGAACCAGGAGGACAACCCCTCGGCATGCGCCTATTTTGGTATTAAACCCAAAATAAATAAATGGATCTCAATAGTTTGATTTGCCATGCCTGTGATAAAGCGCTGTGAGCCAGTTCGTTTGTCTTGTTCATTGCGTCTCAGTTACTGTTAAATATCTCTTAGAACAACATTCTCCATCCGTGCGTAAAAGCCCTGGAAAACCACCCTCGTGGTCTATAGTACCTCCAATTCCCTCCGGGAATAGCCATCTATGAATCCATTCAGCCAACAACTAGCTCAAAGTTAGCATATTGACGACGGTATAGTGTCCATAAGTCCTTAATGTCCGCATGAAATGTATTTTGCTCAACATATTACCGTCCAAAGCAAGAGTTGTTAATATGTCATCGTAGCTCATCCCAAGCATAAAATAATGCATGATTTTGGAGTCTATTGCATACAAACGTCTCTTCCCTTATTACCATGTTTCCCTTCTCTTGGAACTGTACTTCCGGCACCTGCATACCACCAAGAGGTAACCTGCTGTACCTGCCTGTCAAAAATATCTAATAATAATTTGTATACATATATTTTCAAGGACGCACATGATATTTAACTAAAAAAAATAAAAATAATAACTCGTTCCCTCAAGATAATTAACTAGTTCCCTCAAGATACAAATATAATATTACGTAGGAACGTGATATTATTTCGTGGCCACGCAATAATGATATATTTTACAAATGTCCTATGCCGGGCTCCGTACTCAACTGGCAGTGAGTGGCCCTGGTAAAGCACAGCAGTGGTTTCTCTATTAAACAAAATCCTAATATATATTTCTTTGGGCATATAGCTTCAAATTGCCCTATGTCAGCTATGTTTTCTGTATTTCCTGAACAGGAATAAAATATGAAAAATATAGGAAAAATATAATTAATCAGTTTTCACCTCGGGTCCTAATTTGTAGTCTAATAAAATCCCCTTATACTAGTATATGCATTCTATTGCTCTAATCTAATATTTGGCCAAACCAAACTAGTGGCCAAATTTTTTAGACTAGTTATTACTTATACAACACTGATACTTTCCAGTAAAGTGTTTTAAACCAGTGTTAATATAGTCCTGGTGTGGAGCAGGCATGTAGGCCAGTCTAGGCTCTGCTGCTGACACAGTTAATGCTCCCATGTGGAGGGTATCAAAAGTCATCCTCTAAATCCAGATATAGTGTTTCCCAAGAGCTTCCAGTGTTATTAATAACAAAGTATGCCTCTGTTTTCTTCCAGATGACTTGTCTTTAGCCTGAGAAAGTGGATTGCTCTGACATCTCAGGACTTGGGTATGTTTTAATGTTGTTATAGTTTGTTGACAGTGTGTTAAATGTAAATATTGTCAGTAGCTCAGGAGGTTGTTTGCTTTGTACTACACATTTGTTAATGTTAATGCTTGTGTGTTTATTTATTTATTTTCTACAGTCATATCATGGAACTTGTGAAGGATGAGCTACCAAATGGGATTAGTCTCAATACTTGCAATCCATATGAGGAATTTTGTGGAAATATTACAGGCACTCATCACATCTCAATCCAGACGGACAGCACAGACTTGGACAAAGTGGGAGAGATGTTTGAGCGCTGCATTGAAGAAGTGTTTCATCTGGAGATGCACAGGGACCGTCTCATAGAGGAGTTTGCCCAGCTTCAAGAGCCCATGCTGGGGCTGATGAGGCACCTGAGAGGCCGTCTGCTGGAGGCTCAGAGGCTGCTCACACAGGCTCAGCTGGATTACATCTCTGTGTATGAGGAAGTGCAGCAGCTCAAAAGGAATCTGTTCTCCACAGCACGAGACAGCATCCAGAGCCAAGTGACACTGGCCGCATGCCAGTTTGAAGTGGCCCAGTCTAATGTGACACAGGTACTGTAGAGTTACTATTTTCATTTTAAATCATCATGGGATAATACAGAAATTTAATAAATGACCATTTCTTTGTAAACTCAATAACTCTTTTGTAATGATATTCAATAATGGTATTAATGAATTGCAAATCTTACTGTGACTGAATCATTTTAGTATGGTACTACTATTGTTGCTGTTGTGGATCATGCCATAATCATTTTTCTATTTTAACCACTGTCACTTAATACTGTAAGTGAGTAAGTAATTTTCTACTAAAGGTAGGCAGTTCAATGCCTGTGACCGTGATTAGTGATTAGACAAACTGATTTGCTTCTTTTGACAGGAGGAGCTTAAAGCCACTATTCACAGTCTAACCGAGGAAAAGGCAGAGCTTGAGAAAGCCCACAAAGAGCAGGTGCATCACCTGCAGAGCCAGAAGGCTAAGCCCAGGTCCCGCACCATGAGTGACAGTGTGAGCCTGTGTCGCCAGGCCTCTCAGCGGCTGCAGCGCAGACTCAGCGGCAGCATCAAGTCCTTGGAGAGCTGGTATGAGCCCTGCCTCATGGCTCTGCTTCGGAGAAGGCAAATTGGAGAAGATGCTCTGAAAAGAACCAGGGAGCAGTCCACAGACCTGAGGACTCAGCTGGGTCCCCTCAGGGAGGATGTCCAAAGGCTGGAGACACAGAGGGCTACTTTGGAGAAGAGAAAAGCGCTGATGGAGTTTGACAGGGAACAAAACTTCAAACAACACAAGGTATGGAAACCACTGACTGTATAAGTCTACAGAAAAGACACTGATTTGGTGTGAGAATTAATCCAGCTTTATGAGCTTTAAGAACATGTCTCATTACAGGAGAAAGTGGAAAAACTTAAGAGTGTCTTACATGACCTTGAAGAGGAGTTTGAAACTCAAAAAATGTCCAAGAACATTCTAGAAGAGCTTAAGGAGGGCTTGTTACGAGAACTAACATTTCTCAGGTAGGTTTTTGTGTACCTGTCTATTGGCAAGTTTAAAAATTGTTCATATCCTGTTTATTTTTTTCAGAGGCAGTGATGATGGAGCTACTGACGAACATCAATTACTTTCTAAAGATGATGTAGTATAGCACATTTCTTATAGGATCATTCATACCGCAACAATCAAACCTAAGATTCTTGCCGTGATCTGCATGACATGTTTAGGGTTGAAAAAATGTTTCTATTGTTACTCTGTTTATATAATGTAATAAAACACAAATGCACTGAAATACTGTAAATACCTTTATTCTGAATACGCTTAGACACACAAAATCAGTTGCAGCACATAAACAAATGCAATAAGTCATTGACAAAATACAGACTGGAGTTTCTACTATGCAGGGGATCAATGTGAAAACTACCATATTTACAATTTAATAGTGCTATCATGGAAAGGGGTTTAACTAAGTAAAAAGGTTTCAGAAAACGAAGTGAAGGTGAAAAGACAAATAAAAAACTGACACAATGTGATGTTTGTAATGTCTAAAAGTTGCAGACCTCAATTAAATACTTCACAACATAATGCAGCTCTCATTCTTTCCATTTTCTACAAAATCTCACGCTGCACAGAACAGAACAGCTCAAGAAAAGACATGTCAAGACCAAATTTATGCCTGGACTTCGGAGTCTGTTGCTCCCTCTGGGTCTTCATCATTGTAGATATTTTCAGCCTAGGTATTATAGAAAATATATTTAATCACATGAAATTTAAAATGTAAGTGATAATTAAAGAAAATCATCTTACCATTTGCCAAACTTGCATGATGTTATCCTCAGACACTGAACAGATGACCCAAGGCTCGTTAGGGTTCCAAGAGAAGTCTGAAATCTTCGCTGTGTGACCCCCATGAATGAACTAAATAAAGAGATATGCATTAATATAATGCAAAAATCATTTAAATGTGAAAGCAAGATTAAGAGTAACAATACGCACCAGCAGCTCTGGTGGACCATCCTCCGCGTCCTCTGGAGACTGCTCCTCTCCGATCTTACTCAGATCCCACACATTGAGCCTTCTGTCTGTGCCACTGGAGGCCAGGATAGTCTCATTATGAGGAGACCATTGCACCTAATAATAAAAGATTAAAACGAGCTTGACAATAAGTCACAATATAACATAAAATCATAAAAAGGAAGTGATTATTACCTGGAAAATCTCATCTTTGTGAGACTCAAAAGAATGCAGTTTCAGTTTGAGGTTCCGCAGGTCCCAAAGTGCCACAGTCTGGATCAAAATCATAAAAATGCTCAACTGTTCAGTGACAGCTTAATTTAAAATCACAACAATGCCTGACCTTATCTGCTGAGCCTGTTGCCAATATAAACTCGCTGTATGGGTTGAAGGACAAGCAGTTGACTTCAGCTGTGTGAGCATCAACAGCATGGCTAGGCTTCGAGGTGTTGTTTGATCGTGTATCCCAACTAATACCAAATATATGTATTTACATTTACAAAAATAACATTTGCTTTTTCAAAAATGCTAATTAAAACTACTTACATCATAAGCTTCTGGTCATCTGCCACTGATCCGAAAAGGGACTCATGAAGAAGGTGCCAAGAAACATCTTCCACAACCGCAGTGTGGCCTGTGAAGATTGTTTTGGCATCCACAATCTTCCCCTCTTTAGGAACAGTGCTAATGTCCCAAAGGCAGATAGTCTGTAAAAGAGTCCAGTATTCAGATAATGGTTTAATGTTCTCTCAAATGTATTTCATAGTGACAAAAAAAAAATATATTCAACTTACATGATCGTCTGAAGCACTAAGTAGACACCCACTGAGGTTAGGATTCCAGGAGAGGCCGTAGCCTTCTTTTTGGTGACCTCTGAGCCGCAAATCTGGGGTGCATTCTCCAGATGGGTCTAAAGTCAAACAACATAAAATTTGACATGTAATAAATTTGTGCAGCATTATATAAAGAAAACAAGCCTAAAATTACTAAATGAGACCCTACCAGGCTTAGATGGATGCTTTGTGTAATCAAAGACAAGGACATCGCTGGTGGGAGTCTTAGTGGCGATGATGCATGGATTCTGAGGCATGTAGCGAGCTCGGTTCACTTCTCCTTCATGGTTTATCTTGATCTCAATTTCTATTTTACCACTGACAGATCCAAAGCCTCCAAATTCTACAAGCCAGCAAAATATAATTAATTGTTGCTGCTTCATTATGTTTATACTAATTGTTCACAGGATCTGTACCTCCTTTCTCACTGTCATAGTGAGAAGCATCAAACTGAGCATCGTCATTTGGGAGCTGAACACTGGCTATGACAAGGTGGTTCTGCTCATCTGACGTGTGTGTCCCCAGAACAAGCCTGTGGACGCTGTAATCTTTTCCCTCTGGTCTGAAGTGTAAAAAAATATATACAAAAATGTCAATCAAATCAGCTGAGTGACTTTTGTCATTATGAAAAGTAGCACTTGATTTACCTGGTGACATCTGGCAACCACTGCGCTGTGAGGCTGGGCCACTCAAGAGCATGGGTCATGACCAAGTCATAGAGAAAGGGAGTGTTCTTCTTCCAAATCTTATACTCCTCGTTTATGACTCTCTCCTCCACTGCATCATCAAAGGCAGCTGCAAGATAAAAGTTGAGAGAAAGAGATCTAATAGATTTCTAATAGAAATACATCTCACCTATAACATATGCATGAACCAAAAATCAATAGGCATTATCCTAACAAACTGATGGTATAGAAAGCATTGAATAAAATAAAACCATTTCACATGCAACAGCAAAACACCGGTTAAACCTAGTTTCATGCAGTCAGCTAGCTGCTAGTGAGCTAGCTTACAGTTAGCCGGCTGGTGAGTTAACAATGAAAGAAGATGCTCTGCCGCGCCAACCACGCAAGTCTGCCCTGAATCGTCTAAACTACTGACAGAAATGTGAACACCATAAATATGTCATAATAGTATAGAATCCTACCATCTTTGTCCGCCATTGTGCCCCAATAGAGCCGTAAGTCACCACAAAAGTATATTTTATGGAGAGCGCACAGAGAACAGCGCGGAGACTCGCAATGGCGCCAACTCCACGCACCGCAGCGGACCAATCAGCGCCCGCACCGGATATAGTTGAGTATGATCGCGAGACACCACACTTCCGGGTTCTTCATGCTGTGGTCGATGTGTTCAGCTTTCTATGACGTTTACTGGTGTTTACTGGTGCAGTAATATGCTCCCAGCTAGTCTTATTAAATCGAATTACTCGAAGACTTAAAGCACAATGGACGATCGTATACTGGATCTGAATGAAGAACAAATAGCCATCAAATCTAAATATCCACCTATCAACAAGAAATATGAATGTAAGTCTAAAGTTATTTTAGAATAGTTGACTTCACTATGCCACTCAGTTTTGATTATTATAGACACGGCTTCACATTAACCCATTAATACCCAAAATTTTCCCAAAGATGCCATTATAAAATCCATGTGTCGTTTGTAGTACCATAACATGATCAAGTATTTTCTTTTATGGAAATTGTCAAAAAGTAGAAAAGAGTTTTATGGTCGGTCACAATTGTGACCGGTGGGCTAATACCTTGTACTGTGAATTAAAGGTGCCATAAGAGATCTTTGATCAATTTAATGTAAAAAAAAAAAAAAAAAAATTCTCTATTTTGACTTGAATCACTGAGATAGTAGATACATTTATTTTTAATGACATTAAAAACATTAACATTAAAAAAGTATTGTTTTCAATTTGACAGATTTTGGTATTTATATAATATAGTGCAATTATTCTTCAAAGTGAGGAAGATGCCGTTCTAACTTACATGAGAGCCAAATGGGTATAATTTTTTCTGAGAGAACCCTGGATGTTCTTCAGACTTGTCCCAATAGCAACTAGAGGTCTTTAGACTTGTAGCAGCTAAAGGACCTTGGATATTCTTTTGACTTGTCCCAAAAGTCGCTAAAAAACCCTGGATGTTCTACAGATTTCTCTCTGTTGCTTCTAGAGTTCTTTGGATGTTCCCCAGACTTGTTTCTATAGCAGGTAGAGCACCTAAGATCTTCGTCAGACTTGTCTTAATAGCAGGTAGAGGATCTTGGATGTTCCTCAGACTTGTCCCATTAGTAGCTAAAGTACTCTAGATGTTCTACAGATTTCTCTCTATTGCTTCTAGACATCTTTGGATGTCCCTCAGACTTGTTTCTATAGCTCCTAGAGGACTTTGGATGTTCTTCAGACAAGTCCATTGTGCAGTCAGAGGACTTTGGTTGTTCTTCAGACATGTCCATCATGCAGGTAGAGGACTTTGAATAGTCCTCAGACTTGTTTCTATGGCATTTATAGGACCCTAGATCTTCTTCAGACTTGTCCCAAAGGACCCTAGATGTTCTTCAAATTTCTCTCTATAGGTTCTGGAGAACTTTGGGGGGTCCTCAGACTTGTCTCATGCAGCTTATGATTTTGGATGTTCTTCAGACCATTACCTATAGCAGTTAGGTTACTTTCGCTTTTCTGACTCCAACAGGTCAGTACAGTGTATTGAACAACCTGCTGGACATCTCCCCCTCACAGTGTATACCAGAACAATCAATAACGATGAGGAACCCAAGTTCTAATATATAGGGACAATTACTTAGTTCTAGGCCTTGATGGGGCCATCACCTTCATGCAACATATCAAAAGTTTCCCTTAGAGTGGATATAAACCAGTGCATAAAGTTGAGAGATCCATAACATATTTATTATATGTAAAGTATGTAACATATATGTGCTCCTCTATATAATGCCCTATACTATGGTACAGCGCTCTATCCCACCGGTCACAATAATGCCCACCAACATGTTTTCCATCCTACACTTAGACCAAAATAAAGAGGAGTAATTGCAAATGCATTTATCATTACTAGAGACCCTTAAGATGATGTGTACCACAAATCATAGTCCTGGGTTTAATTTAAATTACTACCCTTTTATTCTGATTCTGGGCGTCGTCTCCTCCTCAATGTGTAACTTTTACATAACCATCTAAATGTGATATTGCACACACTTCATCAGAACCCTTTATTCTTTCAGAAAATACTGAAAATATATTGAAAATATACATAGTAACAAACATTTAGAGCTTCAAAAGTAGCCAATTTTTTGGTGGTCACAATTGTGACTGGTGAATTGAAATGGGTTAATGTATTAAAGTGATCTATATCCTTATAACAAAATGTTTTAATATACCCTTTGACCATTTCAGATCTGGATCATACAGCAGATGTACAGTAAGTGTGGTTTTATGGTTTTATTTTCCAGACTGTCTTTCAATAGAAGTGTTTAGATCTAGTTTTTGTTTGACTTTTAAGAATACATTCATGGGGGGACAGTCTGGAAGAAGCCTTTGAGCAATGTGTTATGGGCATGTTCGGGTACATGACAGACACTGAAACAGTGGAACCGCTTGACACAGTAGAGGTGGAGTCAGAAGGTAAATTTGACTGTTCAGCACTGATATAAATTTTATCAAATTGATTATATACTTTATCTTATCTTTGTACTAGGTGATGACATGGAGTCCTTACTTTTCCATTTCTTGGATGACTGGTTGTACAAGTTCTGTGCAGATCTCTTCTTCATCCCTAGGGTTAGTTTCTTTACTTAAAACAATTCATGTTTCTAAGTGCACTTATTTTCTGATTTGGGTCTTTTCTTTAGGAAGTCAAGGTAGTACATATTGACAGAGTCCATTTCAAAATTCGTTCCATTGGGTGAGTAGTGGCTAAACCATTGAAATAAACTGTTTGATGTGTTTGTACCATAGACCATATAAATGGATACTGTAATAAATACTGTAATTAATCTGTAGCTTCCAAGTAGGAAGTGTTCATGGAGGAGCTTCTGGCTCCTTCTGACCCTGTCTGACCCTGACTTTACATTGAAATATTGTCACCCCTCTCTCTGTAACTGCTGCAGTGAGACTTGTCATTTTTGGCCTTAAAATTGGCCTGTTTGTTGTTTTTTTTCACTATTTTGTCTAAATAAATTCCCTTTCCTAATGTGGAGCTTGGCCCCAAATTCTCCCATATTACTGCTTGCCTCTTCAACACTTAGAGTGATGTCACACTCCCTTAGTCCACTTCTTTATACAGTCTGTGGTTTGTACTAATGGAATGCCCATAGCCTTTAAATGGTGTGCATTTAATCAGTGTAGGTCTTTCACATATATTCAATGTTGTATTTATTTTAAAGGTGGGGGGAGGAGTTTTCACTGGCTAAGCATCCACAGGTAAAGGATAAATGTCCTAAGAAATATGCATTATATGTGATGACATTTGAGATGTACATTGAATGTTTTCTATTTCATTTCAGGGCACCGAGGTGAAAGCTATCACATACTCTGCTATGCAGATTCATGATACAGAAAAGCCCGAGATATTTGCTATAGTCGATATTTAATCTCCTGTTCATCAGTAGAACTATGAGCCTATTTTACAATTACAGTGGTCTTTTTTAATCTTATGCAGTACTGTGGTTATAAAGATGGGAATTTCAAATAATGTGTATATACATATGTGCAGGTTATTTTGCAAAGTATTGTTAATAATACTGATATGTTTCCACAAATAATTATAAAATTATTAGTGAATGCAATTATGCAATATATTTTATATTTCTGTGCAAATTAACATCAAGGTTCCTGTGATTTATATGTATTACCAATTTCTTTAATTAAATAAATACGCTTTACATCCACCATGATGACCCGTTTTCGTTTTGAAATCTCGCGATATTATCACGTATTGTGCCCACCCACTTTTTCTAAAGTGCTGCTGCGCCATCCTTCTTTGTTCATTCAGCGACGGAAGGGTCACCGGTATAATCGTAAAAGTTACATTTTTGCCGTATTCTCAGGAACATACTTCTCAACTAGGCCTTGCTTCTTTGACGACCTCGGTCCCAACTCTGACTGTATCTGAGGAAAATGAGCGACTTTGGTAACGACGTAAAAAGCCCACAGAAGAAAACCAAAATGGACGACAAATACCTACCAGAGCTCCTGGCCGAAAAGGATATCTTGGATTCTTCTTTCACACATGCGATGAAACTCATTTCAGCAGGTACAATATTCTTGACTTGTTATTGGATGCAAAGCTAAACATTGCGTGCCAAATTAAATCTCTTGTTTCTTTGTCGTTTGATTAGGCATGCCATGAATTATGGCCCTTCACAATACACGTGTTAATTCGGCAGTACACTCAATTGCATTGTATTTAGTTGAATAATTATTACCCTATACACCATTTACTAATTGTAGTGTATGTGTATTTCTGCCTGTTGACGATACTGTCGTCTGCACACCAGACAAAGACTTTCGAGTAGTGTCATAAGACCTGCGTGAACGACTGAAATGGATAATTGTTACATAAACATATAAACATGTAATAATAGAATGTTGTTCCAACCATTTATTTATAAACAGAAATCGAACGGATCCAGAAAGGCGAGACTAAAAAGGACCATGAAAAAGAAACTTATCTGGACCTATTTGCAACCAAAAATCTAAAACTCAAAGAAAGGGTTCTCATTCCCATTAAACAGTTTCCAAGAGTAAGTAGTGTTGTCCTGAATTTCAGAATTTTTATGTGTGTGGAAAAATAAGTTTTAACACAGTAATTTTTCTTTTCAGGTCAACTTTGTTGGTAAAATATTGGGCCCCGGGGGAAATACAATTAAAAGACTCCAAGAGGAGACTGGAGCAAAAATTTCCGTATTGGGTAAAGGTTCCATGAAGGACAAGAATAAGGTATTGCATCTGTTCGTTTTAGATGGATAATATACTTGTATAATTAATAGTATAATAGATGGGAACATTTTTAACCTGCTTTGATCATCAGTGTCATAAGGGCCAGGCATATACAGTAGTAACCACCATGCGATCCTTATGTAATGGCTAAGTTGTCCATGCATCTGGTAACCCACTTACTGATGTAGCTCATTTAAAGTTATTTAAAATTAAAACATGAAATTAATTGGAAAGAATCCTCCCTTTCTGTATTAAAGCCACCATTTTTCAGCCATTTAATACATGATCGAATGAGTGACTATATAGATCTTTATTGTTTTAATTTTCAGGAGGAAGAGTTGAGGAAGGGTGGTGAGGCTAAATATACTCATCTTTCTATGGAGCTCCATGTATTTATTGAAGTTCATGCCCCCATCCCAGAAGCCTACCTGCGCATGGCCCATGCCATGGATGAGGTCAAGAAGTTCCTTACCCCGGTATGTACTACAGAATCAGATCCCATATTGAGACATCATGGTTTGTGTCCTCCCTGGGGGCTCAAGTGTTGGAGCTTCAAGGCTACGTTCACCTCAGAGTTGTTGGTTTGAGTCCCATGGTTTGTGCTGAACTTTTTCTTCAGGAACCAGGCGAGGAGGAGCAGTATATGGACCCACACTTTCTGAATGGATCCCAGGATGGTTCAGGAAGAGGGCGCGGGATGGGCAGAGGCAGAGGTGGACCACCTGGAGTGAGGTGTGTGTGTGTATGTGTGTGTGTGTGTGTATATATATATATAAGTGCATCTTTTTGTTTCCAACAGATTTAAGATAAGATAAGATAAGATAAGACTTTATTGATCTCACAGAGGAGAAATTCACTCATGACAGAAGCTCACAGTCAGGGGACAGTATAGTGCAAAAAGTTGTGAAAAAATTGTGCAAACACTCAGAACAATAAGTAAATAAAAAATAAAATCACAATAAATATTAACATATTTACAACATCAGGTAGCTCTTATGTACAGGGAGTGAAAGAAATGTAAATATATAATAAAACATATCTCTTATATAATATATATATATGTAAAAGAATACAAATATACAAATATATAATCTGAGGACAGTGGAGGCGGTTACTGATGAGGTGACATGGTTACATGGTTTTAAGTACCCTTGCTCGATGGTTGGGCTTTTTATCACATACTGACAGTTTGACCTTTTGCAGGGGGCGAGGAATGCCACGCGGAGGCCCTCGTGGGGGTATGCGAGGTGCTCCAAGGGGAGCCCCAGGACGTGGAGGTGCCTCAAGAGGCACCCCAGCAGGTCGGGGTGCTGCTGTGAGCAGAGGAGGAGCAGCCGGCCGCTCCAGACCTCCGGCTGCAGGAGCTCCACGGATGCTCCCGTCAGCAGCACTTTCACACCAGGTTCCCCCTGCACCTTCACAGGTCAAAGCAGAGGGTTATGAGGACTATGTAAGATGGGTTTATATAGTCCTGTCATATTAATACAAGCCGCTTATAAGTTGTGTGGAATGCGTTTTGATGTTTGTTTGTTTTTTCCACTTTAGCCTGCATATGATGAATCTTACTCAGAAGCGCCCTATGAAGGCTATGATTATTATAGTCAACAGGCGGCCCCAACGTGAGTATGACTTTTTCTTTTGTAAAGGGTTCCTGCTCTTTGTGGGGTCTGTTGACTAAATGCATCTTTGTGAAATGTTGTCTAGGGATACCGAATATTACGACTACGGACATGGTGAGGCCCAGGACACTGCATACGAGTCTTACAGTAAGTAAAGTCTGTGCATGGCAAAATACTGATGTGATGTTTTGCACTTGGGGCTGATGGTGGGCCATGTGTCCTGGTCTCTTGCAGCTCAAGATGACTGGGAAGGCTCCTGGTCGTCTGCTGGAGCTGGTGGTAAAGCTCCGCCTGCCAGACAGTCAAAAGGAGCATACAGAGAGCACCCCTATGGAAGATACTGAGCGACTAATGGTAGAGAGTTGGTGCAACGGCTGTCTCAAATTGTTGCCCAGTTACCTTTTTTAAAAGTAATTACCCTCATTTTCCCCATTTTATACTTCAGTTTTAGTTATTAGTTTTTAGTTGTTTTTTTTTTTTAAAGAACTATTTGGTTGAATGTATTATATATTTTTTAGGTGCAAATTGGTCATCAAAACCCGTTTGTCATTATTCACGTTGTTTATAGTTAATGTCCTTGTGACCAAAAAGACTAATTAGGTTGGAAATTACGTGATATTTTGTATAACTGTAAGTTACAAAATCTCGCTGTGGCGATTTTTAACTTTTCTCTAGGCTGCCTATTTAAGTACCTTTTTTGGTTTTGGTTTTTTTTCCACAAAAATACAATGTTCAAATTTAACAAGTTATCTACACAATCTTGTTATTTACTAAACTAAAAATAAAATTTTAATTCATTGTTCTAAAAAAAAAAAAAGCTTCAATTGGACTCCATTGTAACATGCATTTGTTTTCAATACACACTATAATTTTCAGAATAAAATGAAGATGAAATTGACTAGTAATATGCCTAAAAATAGCAGCAGCCATTTAAATACTTGTATATTACAACTACAGAAAAGATTTTCATTAAATGCCGCCATCAAAATGCATTATACTTGTGTACATTTGGCTAAATATAATCCTATTTATATCCCAAAATGTATTTCTGCAGTGCGTTGTTTCAGTAAAGTTTTTAGTTCGACCTAATCCATCTAAAATGGCATTTCCTTGAAGCCAAATGTATGATTTTGGCCTGTCAGCCATATTTTCACCTGACTAACATGTTTGTACACAACCTAATTAAAAAGAAAAAAACTGAACACTGTTTTTCCTGTCTTATAATGTAGTAGAAAGAACAAAGGTGTTGTCATATTTTTTTAGTTCAAATTTCTGAAAGCGCTGCAAAATACATGTTTTGAATGAAGTAGTGCTTGAACATGTCTCTGTCATTAACATAAGTCTTTATCTCTAAGCTCTCGAGAGCATTGTTATCTCCATCACGGGAAATAACTGAATCTCAACAGTATTTTAAATCAAGCTTGCAGGGATCTTACTTGACTTTGATGCAAAGTCATGCTGGTGGGTTTTATAAAAGAAAAAAATCGCAGAGGAGAGGATTCTAAAAGCCTAAAGACCGCCATGAGAAGGTAAAAATAAATCTAACACTCTTTATTAGATTGTTTTTGTTTTCTATGCAAACAAAGTAATAAAAGTACTTAAACTTTTTTTTAAGTTGGACGATACAATATTTCAAAGCAAAAATACAACTGCAAAACAAATGTCCCATAAAAAATATTTTATACCCAAATGCATTTGTAGAACGTGTCTCTATTTATTCGTCAAAAATAAGTTTCAAATATTAAAACTTATCCCTCTAAAATGTAGTTTAGGGTGCATGACCTTTTGTTTTGCTGAGGTCTGAGTTTTTCTTGTCAAATTTCATTTGTCTTCTCCGTTTAGGTCCAGACAATCATTGTGTGGATGAGGAAAGAAACTTCAAGTTATTGACTTTCGAGGTTGGTTTTACCAATTGTTTTTGAGTGCAGTAATGGCCTCATTCTCAACTCATTCTTTAAAATATTTTTCAGGATCTGTCTGAAACCAGAAGAGTTGCTGGATGCTTGTAGCAAACTAAAGTGCTTCAGTTTGTATGTTGTGTGTGTTTATTTATTTTTTTATATTGATTGTATTTTTATAAAAATAAACTTTTTACAAAGTAATGTTTCCTAGCATTTTGTAACAGTAAGGTGTACATAGAAGTACAAGTTGTATAGTTCACTACAGGTGCATATTAGTATTGAGGAAAATAAACATAAGTGTTTTTGAGGGCATTTTTCATGTGAGGGCCGGAGCTTTGGAATACCCTTGGATAAAATGGAGTGGAGGTACCAGTGATACTGATGATCGAAGTCTGGGCATCTTGAATAGACTGGTTTCTCCGGTGCTTGTCCTTGGACAAGTTGAATTCATCCCAAAAAGTAACAAAGACAATTAAAAGAAAGTACAAATTTGCAAGTGAATGTGATCTTCTGAAATCGTAATGATGTTCTCTGATTACTTTAATAATTCACAGTTCAAATATAGCACTTCTTAAACACAGTTCCTGTTGAGTAATGAGGTCTATAACTCTAAATAATAGTCATAATTCATCATTACAGTATAGGCGATGTCACAATCAATATCTTATTCTAACTATGAAAAAGATGAGCTGATATTCAGTTCATTCATGTTGTTTGAAGGTTTTGCTCCTTTAAGTGATTCTCCTCCCACTTCTTGCTCGCTCATCCGCGCCCCCATCCAGTAGTGGCAAGTTTCACATCAACAATGAGTGTCTTCGATGTTTCCAGTGTAAACTACGTTGGGGCTTTACTCAAGAATCTAAAAATCTTCTGCATCTAATTTTCCATAAATGCCGCATAAAACATCAGAGGCAAGACACTGAATTTTCGACTGGGTAAGGTTTAATTGTCTTGTCATTCCTGTTTGGTTGGTTGTTTGGTAGCTAGTCTGAAACTGCTAGCCAAGGCCTCAATCTTTGTACTAAATCAAGCATGGTCTTGGCGGACACACTGGGGTCCCTCCCTCTTTGTGTTGGTCCACGTTGTTTTCGCCCAAACCTTATGCGTCTAAAACAACCTGCTTTGATGCATATTTGGAGAAAGGGGTGAAAAATACCGTAGCCAGTGTGCTAGCCTCTAATGTCAGCTTCCGCAAACTCTCACTGTAATAAGGATGCTATACCATTACTGTAAGCACTCTGAGCCACATGAACAGCCCAGGAATGCATTTCATTTCTTTGTCTTAAGCAATATAAATATATATATATATATTTTTAACATTGTGCTAGTTAGACCATTTAGATAATGCGTTGGCATAAAATCAAAACAAGTCTTAACATCTTTGTGTAAATACTAGATCTTGTATTGACAATAGTAGTAGAAATGGCTCTTTTTTATTTTTATTTATTTTTATTTATTTTTATTTATTTAGTTATTTATTTATTTATTTATTTTATTTTTCAGTCTTTGTTAAAATATAAATGTATAGTATGAATATTTCCAATCTCTGCTCTTGTGTCCATGGTAGACCATAATAGACTGCAAAACTAGACACACACCTGTAAAGTGCACAGTGGGTGTGTCTGCAATGGCTGGTGGAAGGAGAGGTGCAAACCGGACCACGTACTGCAGACCTCCACTGAGCAGCGAGCCAGGCTCAATGACCAATGGAAACCATTCAACCAGCTCCCCAGTCACGGGGGTACGGTCTCGTACCAGGTAACATGAGCTCAAATGCACTCAGGCAGTCTGTAGAGTATGCTTTGTCTTGAAAGCACTTTGTCAATTTGTTTCATTTACAGGAATGGTTCAGGCACCTGTATGTCCAGTCCTCCTCTAGCTGCGCAGACGGTGGTGCCTGTAAAGCACTGTAAAATCCCAGAGCTGTCTGTGGACCGTAATGTGCTGTTTGAGCTTCATCTTTTCTTCTGTCACCTCATTGCTCTGTTTGTCCACTATGTCAACATCTACAAGACAGTGTGGTGGTACCCTCCATCACACCCTCCCTCACACACTTCGCTGGTTAGTATTTATTGACAGCAGTGAGTACTCTTGTATCTTGAGTCGTGTACTAATTATAATCTTATCTTTCACAGAACTTTCACCTGATTGACTATAACATGCTGGTTTTTACAGTTATCATCCTAGCTCGAAGGCTGATTGCAGCAATAGTAAAAGAGGTGAGAGTATTTTCTGTTTACTTTTTACATAAAATCCTATTTACTGTTTAATAAAACAATATTTTTTATTTGTTTTGTTTTTGCAGGCATCACAAAGTGGGAAACTATCCTTCCCACATTCTATCTTTTTAGTGATGGCAAGGTTTGCTGTGCTAACATTGACAGGCTGGAGTCTATGCCGCTCACTCATATACCTCTTTCGGACATATTCAGTGCTCAGCCTTCTCTTCCTGTGCTACCCGTAAGTCTGCTCATACTGCATAGACTCCATTAGTGTGCAAATAAACATTTCCATGATAAATATGTGTATTGCATGTAGTATACATTGTCTAAAATCTTTCTTTTAGCAAAATTGTCCATTCTATATCTGTTGTCATTTCTGCACTTGTCGTGTAACGATTGATTGATTGATTGATTGATTGATTAATCAAAAATATATTATTATTAATTATCAACTTTGTAAAAAAAAGCTTGGACTTTTCAAAATGAAAAACTCAAAATGATATTCCTCTATATACGATTTTGACATAAAATGAAATTAATGTCTTTGTTTTTTATTTATTTATTCTTATCTGTAAGTTATATATTATATTGGTGGTTCATGTATGTTTTTATTCAGGCATAATAACTCCACAGTACAGTGAGATGAGACATTAAGATGATGGTACTGACTAAACTACTTGTCTTTTTTTGTAATTTAATCAGATTTGGAATGTATGTCCCCTTCTTCCGGCTGAGTTGTGACTTCCGGCGAGTAGGTCCCCTCTCTCCTATCGTTAGTATTGGTTCAAAGGAGGTGGGTGGTTTGGGTCGTGGTAAAGACTACTTTACCGTGCTAAAGGAGACGTGGAAGCAGCACACCAGTCAATTGTATGGTGTCCAGGCAATGCCCACTCACGCCTGCTGCCTGTCCCCTGATCTCATCCGCAAGGAGGTGGAGTACCTTAAGATGGACTTCAATTACAGGATGAAGGAAGTTCTGGTCAGCTCTATGCTCAGTGCTTACTATATTGCCTTTGTGCCAGTCTGGTTTGTCAAAGTAAGTAATGTCTTTTTTTTTTTTTACTACATTCATATGTAGCCATATTAAATGCCTGCAATTATTTTTTCAGAGTACACAATATGTAGACAAACGCTGGTCCTGTGAGCTCTTTATTCTGGTGTCCATCAGTACTTCAGTCATCCTCATGAGACACTTGTTGCCTCCACGCTACTGTGACTTGCTTCATAAAGCTGCAGCTCATTTAGGCTGTTGGCAGAAGGTGGACCCATCACTCTGCTCCAATGTCCTACAACACATGTAAGATTTGGTGATATACTACATGACACAAACACTTCGTTAAACCTAAGAAAGCTAACAACTGAAATGCTTTATATTTATGTTTTCTCAGATGGACAGAAGAATACATGTGGCCACAAGGAGTTTTGGTCAAACACAATAAAAATGTCTACAAAGCAATGGGACATTATAATGTTGCAGTACCATCAGATGTGTCACATTATCGCTTTTATGTGAGTATTTTCTATTATCCCTTTTGTATTTCAGCCTTTTTGTGTATTTTGCCATTAATCCGGTGTATGAACATTGAAGTAACATTTTTTTTATTCTATATTCCAGTTCTTCTTCAACAAGCCTTTACGAATATTGAACATACTCATTATATTGGAAGGTGCCATGATTTTCTACCAGCTCTACTCATTGATATGTTCAGAAAAATGGCATCAAACTATATCACTAGCTTTGATTCTCTTCAGCAACTACTATGCTTTCTTTAAGCTTTTAAGAGACAGGATTGTGTTAGGAAAGGCATATGCATATTCCAACAGCTCTTCAGACCAGAAAATCAGTTAGACCCAAGTTATTGTTTATAACTTTTGCTGTGGAACAAAACAAATTTACAAAGGGGCTCTGTTTTGTACAACTGCATTTTCATGTTTTTGTTCTCATCTGCCATAATAAAAGAGATATTTTTGTATTACATTATCCACTTGATTTTATTTGAGTGGCTGGGGTGACTCTTTTTGCAGTCGCTTGTAACAGATAATTGACTTACTTGACAGAATAGTATTATTACCTGTTCCTGATGAGTTAGGAAGAGAATTAACTTTAGCCAGGGACAATGCAAAGCCCCTTGACTGAAAGGCTGGACCTGTAAAAATCGGATCTTTGGCGCCATCATGTGGAGCTTTTACATACAGCGTATATCTTAACTACATCTATCAAGCAAAATGTGCGCAAAAGAAGACGATGACGCATTACAAATGTGGTGAACGTAAAGAGTTGTAAAGAGCCGCTGTTTCACTATAACTCAACTCAGATTTTTATCCATCATCATCTTCAGCTGTCCTGCAGAAAAGAGCACTGGCCCTTTAAGAGAGCAATAAAGACGACGGCTCCGCACGGCGCGTCGATGCCGCTTGTTGTTTATAGTTAATAGATCTTGCAGCAGGCAAATGTAACACCACACTTATTTTTTAAAAGGGCTAACCATTCTTTAAGTTTATAGTAAGATTTGCAGACCACAATAAGACGCGACAATGCTCTCAGTCGGTTTGTTTACGGGTGCGTAATTGATTCGGTAAGTCTCATCCGTAAATCTGTTTATTCTCCAGCGTTAGGTCCTTTGTCCTTGTGCGCATCATTATCATCATAAACATAGAAAACGACACGGGTGTTTCGTCCTTTCCTCGTCTTTCCTTTTCTTCTTTTCATTAAACCTTGGGGTGTACTGTCCATGTGTTCATAATGACAGCTCTATTGCTAGCATACAACATTGATTTCCATTGTTACATAAAATGACTTGTTCGCGAGAGGCCATAACACGCCTTTAATGACTTTTTAAACAGTCCAGAAAGGGTATGTTTTGTCTAAACTTTGACATGAAATATGATGTGATAGCCTAAAATAATGTCTGACTTTTGTCAAGTGCCCTTAATCTGTTAAGGTCTTTTCATTTCAGTTTTATTTTCTATCATCTGTTCATGAAGTTACTACTGCAACACTGCAAGGCTCCACTGCATAGACAAACTCTGGCACCATTACTTCCAAGAGCCAGGTGGACTCACTCTTCAACAGAATGCAGTGCTTTTAACTTCCTGCCTTTGTGTTTTTCAGGACATCCTGCAGCAGCTCACCGGTGCCCCACACATTGTCACATAGAAGACAAAACCAAGTCATCATGGAGGACAAACGCAAAAAACGCAGTCCAAAGGTGTCTCTGCCTCAGCCTCCTCCTCCTCCCATCAACCCCCGCAAACTCCCTGCGCTCCCTGCCAGCAAGAGTGCCACCTTTTCCCTAGGCCTGCCACAGCCTCCCTCACCCAAAAACAGAGGCAAGTACAAGAGGTCCATCGGGGCTCCAGGGCAACTTAAGGACATGCCTACTGCAGTCATTGCTCCCCCCAAAATCACAAGGTTAGTTCCTAGAAGGAGAGTTTGGTTACAAATGACATGGTAGAAAAGAAATGTCATTATAAATTCTATGTTGGACAGACCACACAAAGAAAAGCCCAAGGCCCCCCAGCCAGCAGGGCCCAGCAAGGTTGTCCAGTCATCCCCCCTGCAGCACTCTTTTCTTACCGACGTATCTGATGTGAGAGAAATGGAAGAAGGGCTCCTCAACCTCCTCAACGATTTCCACTCAGGCAAACTGCAGGCCTTTGGTAAGACGCAGCCTCCAGGGGAATATTCTGTTACCAGCAGAGAGGGTAGGCTGTTAAAATTACTTTTCTAGATGAAACTAAGTGAAATTAAATACATCAAAGAGCTATTTTTACACTGTAACTGGATATTTCTGGTGTTTCAGAATACAGAATGTACTTATTTCCCTTTCTATTAGAAACACACCCAAAATAACTGCGTATTTACAGTTACAGTAGTGATTTTCCTGCTGTCCCCAGCTAAGTCTCAAACTGTACCTGCCTACCCATGGCTTTCAGAAAGAACAATTGGGACTGTTGTCATAGCAATTGGAAACTGAAATATAATACTATATTTTTTTGAATGGGAAAAAATCTTTAAAATGTTGCATGTATCTAGAAACTGAAACCCTTGAACAGCGTGCCACCATGTCTGCATAATTCCTCACTCTCCACTATGTGATCTTATAGTTCTTTGGCTTTCTACATTTGTGTTTTAGGTAAAGTGTGTTCCTTTGAGCAGCTGGAGCATGTGCGGGAGATGCAGGAGAAGTTGGCCAGACTGCACTTCAGCTTGGACAGCCATGTGGAGGAGCTGTCTGAGGACCAGAGGAAAGGAGCATCTGATCACAACCTGGAACACCTGCTGAGTAATGTGAGCACAATACTGCACTACTGTTTAGTTTATGCATGATAGCACAAAAGAATTGATGCCTTAAAAATTGATATATGGATAGATTTCACTATTTGTGTATTTATGTATGTACATTTATTTTCCTGTGGCTGTTTCCTTTATTTTTCTTTTATTTTTATACTTTATTATGATTGAAAA
Organism: Taenioides sp. WSHXM2023; assembly: GCA_029959045.1. Taxonomy (NCBI): domain Eukaryota; kingdom Metazoa; phylum Chordata; class Actinopteri; order Gobiiformes; family Gobiidae; genus Taenioides; species Taenioides sp. WSHXM2023. Next base: position 11,165,991 of record CM057102.1, on the reverse strand, counting down.
ACCTATTAAAATAGATAGGAAGTGTCTATAGCATAAATGCAATTTGAGTTTTTACTAATACCTTCTGAATGTAATAGGATTACAGAGAATTTATGGGTGTAGTTCCACTATTTGTTTTACATATATAGCTTCAAATACTAATTGCCGTAATGGCCTATGTAACTTTTTGGTTGAGCGTCCGTCACCTTCTCATTTCTATGGATATGTCATTGCTCTATCTGGAATGTTCCACAGTATGACATTAAACAGTTCTATCTATCTAGCTCAAAAATACCTAGAAAAACAGGCATTCTAACTATAAGTGGGGTTGCCTCTCCTCAGATCTAACCTGTAACTTAGTCTGGTTTGGTCTCCATGAAGATCTCTGAAAAAAGCATTTGACGAACACAGAAAAGTTACATAATGCACCTTTAACCAAGCAGCACAGCAATTATAGCAAGAAAGTTACAGGTTCTGTTCCCAGGTTGCCCCAAAGGCTAATCTTCCTGCTACTCTTGGTCACAGAGTGTTCCCCAGGCACTGTGGTCCCTTAATGCTCCTGAAGGATGCAAATTTTTCACATTGGGGCGGCATTAAATATGCTACCATAAAATCATTTATTGCAAATCACTTATTCTAATGTACAAAATATGTTGACGGTTCTATTTTTGGCAGTTTAAGATACGTGGTGCCTAGGAACGCCTCTTACTTGCACGCTTAGGCTCATAGTGCTGAAACTCACAGTGCTGTGTGCAAGTAACCTTGAGCTTGTCACAGATAGCTGTTAGGAATATCTTGTTCAGGGACATAGAAAACTATAATAAGATTTGATTCATATTGTTTGGGTTAACTACATACTCAGATGATTGTAGTTTAATCAAGTTTATTCTGTGTAGTTTAATGCTGTTGTTTTTGCTCATTCACCTTTTGATTTATTACATTGCAGCTGGAAGAACTAAGCACCTCGATGTATCCTTTGGTTGCTCTCAAAATCCTCTTGTGTTTCTTAATTGAAAGCATTTATGGTGTAAAACCTTAACATCACTACTCAGACAAAAGCTCAACTTGGCTGAGAACCAGGATCTGCCCAAAACGTCTGCTCCCTGTTGAGTGAGGAGTAAAGGATGGCAGCTACTCACCTTGTCACAACATACAACCCGCACTGGTTGTCATGGCATTGATCCCGCTGCCTTAGCAACAGGGTAAAAAGATCTATAGGTGAAGGGGCTATTTTTTCCACCTGCTACAGGGAACTCCACTTGTGACATTTAAGAATATTCAATACAACAGAGCACAAATAATGAAGGAAGGGAACATTACTGTACGTTACATTCTTGGCCATTATTAAACACAAAAATATTAAATTAGTTTGAGGCTTGACATTTAGCTTTTCACTAATTCACTGTGAGTTTGTCAAGCATTTCCATTTTAAGAAGGATCATTTAAGCTGATAATTTCCTATATTGGCTATATTTTGTTATATTTGGCTACATTTGTGTAAATGACTATGATCACCGATCTGTCAATTGCTGCCATTTAGCTTTAGAGATTTGTCACTAGAAGCACAAGCAGAAACAACCCAAAGCCTTATTGTATGATATGTATGTTCACTGGGCTTTGTGACCAGAGTAGAATATTTTTTATTGTATTATACAAAGTTGTTAAATTATTCAAGCAAAATCTTTCTCTGTTTGCTTTCTGCTTTTAATTACATAACTTATATTGGTCTGTAAATGTTAAGAAGACGCATGGGAAATGAATTACAGAAATAAACAATTTATTTCTATTAGTCTCTGTTGCCAAATGTTCACAAGCTTAGTACTGAACAGTATAGTGAAAGGGCTACTATAAAGACTGGCACTACACTCTAGGACAGAGAATCTGTTGATTAGGCATTGTCAGGTTTACATCTGAACCCTTTTCCCTTTCTCTGATTCAACTCCTTCGAACCATCATCGATGCAGGCAACAATGAATTGTTTATCTTAAGTGGAAATCGATTCTGGTCGTGCATAAAAGGCCAGACAGTACAGAGCATGATTACAACACAACACTTTTGATACTGTTTAATTATACGGCATACATGAATATGACGTTAATACTGTGCAAATATACATCTGAGCAGTACACAATTATTTTTGATAGAATTTGTGTTATCTCACAAAACATCAATATAAGATTTTTAAAAAATTACATCACATTTAATGATACAGCAAAAATATACAACTCTCATGTCCCTGTCTTGAACCGTTTATTTTTTGTGCATTTCATTGGTACATTCTGTTAGTCTTGATCTTTTCTACAGTACATGATTAGAATCTGAAAAAGCAATATAGTTTAACAGTTCATATTTAAAAGTGCAAAGAGCAGTTTGTGTACATGAAACCTAATATTCTCAGGTTTTGTACCAGAGGAAATCTCACTGAGATAAGAATAAGAGCTCCTAATTTTAAAGGATGTTGTCTTTATTGATATAAAAGTGCAGGCACTAGAAAAATCTTCAAGTAATCTGTTTTTGAGTTTCCGTTTATGTTATTGTCCGCAGTACCTCATTAAAACTTTTGTGGACGTTGGTGGGTTGAGAGGCAGCGCAGTCGCTCAGGCTGTGTCCCATCTGGGCATAAAGGGCTTGGCACAGGTTGACTGTTGCACCCCTCACACTGCCGCCTCGCCCGTGAACTGTGCCGCTGTGAGTAGATGTTCCCAGGAGGTGCCACAGTAACGGCAGCACTTTCTGCTCCACCATGTTGGGCTTGCGGGGGTAAAGTTCACTCACAATCTCTGAAATTAAAGACATCCAAAATGTTTGTTTTTGTAACACAACTTAATATCATTCATCATCTTTTACGAATAAAACCTTTCAAAGCTTTTGGATTGACAAAAGAATCATACCTGCAACCTTTTCAATAAGATCAACTTTTGCTTTGCCACTTAAAAATTGAGCCTTGGTACAAAAAAGCTGAAGAAGGAGTACATTATCTTGAGGAAAGAAAGAGAATGCACTTGAAACCAATGTTTACACAACATTCCACATAGTGCCGATGTACAGTAGTTATATTCAAATACATACCAAGATTTAATATTAGTGCATTTAGGGCTCCAAAAGCAGCAGTGTAAACAGCATTATTCTTAGAATTGAGGTGATTGTCAACAATTCCTGGGACAAGGATGTTAACAACTTGGGATAAGTTGTCCTTCAACAAAGGGATAATTTTCTGCAGGGACTCTAGAGCATAGAGGTTGACCTTGCTGTTTGATTCCTGCAACCGAGACCTGAAGACATCAAAAACCTGAAACAGAATGTTAAAATGAACTTATGAACATATACAAATACTTGATCCATGCGTAGTACTTGTATACATACTGGGAATATACTGTTGATAACCATATTGGGATTGTTCTGGCAGTCTGCCACTAGCTGGTCGATTCCCTTGATCCTCTCTCGGAAGTCCTTTGAACCCAGCAGACTCGACATCTGCTTCACATATTCAGTCTTATCAGCAATAGTCTGTGCAGTTCTGCAGTTGTAGAGAGTATTTGAGTCTCTGTAAATTATACACATGTATAAGCAATTTAGCCTTTGTGAAGTAGTCCTAGTTATTGTGTATGAAAAACCTTGTGGTTTGATTGAGAGGTTCTCTGGTGAGAGACGAGGCTCTGACTGTCCCGCTGCCTGGCAAGGAACGCCTGCCTCTGGCTGACTGACTGTCTGAGGGCATGTCACCAAGACCCTAAAAAGGAGGTTACAGTCTGGAGATGATACAAAACACTTGTTTAATATGATAAAGACAGATATGTTTATACTATACCTTTGTCTTTAAAGTTAGGACAGTGTCTCGGATAGTTGGTAGATCTTTGGTGGGAACATATTTCTCAAGAATCTTTTCAAAGTCAGGATGTGATGACAGAGAGAGCAGCATGCGTCGACCAAAATACCTTTGGATTTAAATTGTATTTTTCATAATTAGTAGCTTATTACTATGTCATACACAACCAATATTATGAATAGAAAGTATCAAACCTGGCTTCTTGTGAGGAGTCTTGTGACAGTTTTGTAATTGCAGGCAAGATTCTGTCTGTAAGTTCTTTACCTCCAGACAGGAGACGGGCAGCACCAACCTTGTCCACCAGATTAGCCAGATGCTGGGCGGTGTACTTCCTCACAACAGCATTGAGATGACTAACAGAGGCAAAAAGTTTTACAGTTAATGTACAGGGTCAAGTGAGAGAACAAGTTTGGCACACATAAAATGACTGACCCAAGGCCTCCAGTAAGTAAAGCATGAATACTCCGAGTTGGAGTGCAGTGCTGCACCATGCAGTCTAGGGCTGCATCCACATCCTGTCTAATGAAGGCATTGCTCTCTCCAGCTTTGTGCAATAAGGCTTTAACTGTCCCCTCCAGCTCTTGGTCCATTGCTTTCTGCAGATTACTAAAGAAGTCAGCAAGTGTGCACACAGCAGCCCTCGACACACCTGAGCGCAGATTTTTAACCTGAGACCCATAAACATTTACTTAAATACAGAGGTTATGTCATTATTTAAAACATGTTGCACAAATACACTACCTCTTGAGTGAGTAAAAGGCATACATCATGAAGCCTGCTCTGGAGTGTGTCAGAGTGGTAGTTTGCCAAGCTGCGTAGAAAAGTTAGTCCTTCTATCTTCTTCTCCCTAGATTATAAAAAACTATCTTCAGATGGGGGTTCATGTCAATGCCACACTGTAGAACATGCAAATTCTCACCAGTCATCTGAGCTCAGGAGGTTGAAGCTCTGGGTCAGTGCACGTTCAGGCTGGGAAAATGGACACAGTTCAGCAGCTTCTGAGAAATTGTTTTTGTGGCCCACAGAAGAGATCAGCTCATCTAAAATGCCATTAGGACAAAAAACACAAATAAAAATGAAAATGCAGAAGTCTAATCTAATTACATAATGATTTTATGAGACTTTATATGTTGATTTTGTTACGTTTTAGCTATTATTTTATGGGTTGTATTTTATTTAACTTTTCTAAATTAATGTTAAGGTATCTTGATTTGACTTCTTTATGACTAATTTGTCTTAGAATCAAGGGCAATGCTATAGCACATATAAGAAAAGGAAAACTTAGTTGTGTAGTTCTAACTGTATTATAATTGCAGTTGCAGTTGTAGCTGCTTAATACTGAAAATCCACTTACCTGGGCAGTGAGATTGTGAGGCCCGTGTTCTGCCAAGGCTAGCTGCCCGCCTCAGACGGGACACACTTTTGGGGTTTGGCGGCACTGCAGGAGGACTGGGCTGGTGGGAAGGAGTGAAGCTCTTAACAGGGGTCTGGGCTTCTGATGGGCTGACAGGAGTTCTTGAAGAGATGAGGAGCTCATTTGGAAATAGATTAGATTTGGTAGAGCTCAGTGTGCTGCCATTTAAATGGAGATCTGAAAAAAGATGGCATGAGCAACAATCTTCTTGTGTATCAGTAACTACATTTAAGGCAGTTTTTAACGTTTATATGACCTTATGTACAGAAATGTAAATTTATGAAAATGCACAGATCCACATTGAATGTTTTAAGTAGCTTGCCTTTGATGATTAATTCACCTGTGGGTGAATCAGACAGCATCTGCTGGACACGATGGCGAATCTTTTCTTGTGTTTGTTCTCCATGACTTAGCTCATCAGACATGTTTGTGCGCTGATGCCGTATTTTATCCCTGCTTAAACGTACAGCTCTTGTATTGTCCTAAAAAAACAGAAAAACATAGTTTTAAAAAAATATAAACATTGTTTTAAAAGACACCCTTTTGATGATTGTTGTTTTCAGGATGAAGACACTAACCTTGGCCTCGTCTGAGCGTGGGCTGTCATCACTTTCGGTCTGCATGCTAGGCATGTTTGTATGGCTGTTTATTGCTGAGCATAGATCGTTGGGGGGCTTGGCTACCAAGTCACCCTGCTCAGATGACAAGGAAGCACAGCCAAACATGCCTAAACAATGAGGGCCACAAGGAAAAGCGATTTATACAGAAATATATTAATAAAACAAGACTTTTAGTCACAACATAAGCCACAACCAACTGACCTCTTCCAATGACTCCTTCAAGCATATCGACACCTGATGAATTTTTGCTACTCTGGCTGTGAGAGCCTGAGAATGAAATGAGAGAATGTACCTTAATTATTTAGGCACAAACATCATTGTTTATGCTGTGATTAGGCACTAGTGTTTACAACTGCTATACCTTTGGCACCTTTCAGTCCTCGGACTGCTTCTCGTGGAATGGGTTTGACCATTTGAGGTGACACTTCTCTGTTCTCATTCTCAGCTTTAGTTGTTCCATTTGTGTATGACAAGGAGTGTCCAACAACACCCACATCAGTTGACCACTCATTCCTCTGAGACAATCCTTAACAAAAATAAATAATTTGGTAAATACTGTACATACAGGGTAAAGTGACACACAAGCCAAGAATGTACTAAACCTTGGAGGCTGCTGAAGTCCATGGACACTGAGGACCTCAGCTGTGCAGAAGGCACGCTTGTAAAGCGAGATTTCACCCCAAAGGATGAAGAATTTCTTGGGCTGTTATGATAATAAGATTGTCAGTTGGTTGCATTCATATGTCCTAACTGAAGAACCAATCATTGAAAATTGAAGCGGGTGGGCTCAAAATTTTGAACTTTGCCAGTAAACTAAAATACAATTCAGATGTTTTGACTTTTTTTCTTTTGGCATTGAATTTTAAATGGCTTAAGGAGCAGAGCTACATTTCACATCATTGTGAAACCCTTGGATAGAATGTGAACCCACAGATTTTTACATGCATACATGAGGTGATTTGACTGACGATAAGACACAGTGGAGAATCAAAACCCTGAACACTTTTTAATACAGTATTTACATGTTTAATTACCTAGTTTTAATTCCATTAAAGCTGCAGTTGACAGCAGAGCCAAGGCTGGAGAGCCCACTTTCACTCGCTGAGCTTGTAAGCATCGGTGGAGTACGTGATGGTGAATCTAGACCCAGGTCTAACCTCACAGCTGAATCCGGACTGTCTGGATCCAGGTCTGAGTTACTAAGGGTCACTTTGGCCCTTTTCTTGGCAGCACTATTTCGTAAGGAGCGCAGTGAATTCAGCATCTGCAGGTACATAACCATGAATTTGTATCTGAATGATAGAATGTGTAAAGCATTTTAAATTTAGACAATTGCTGACCTCCTGCATGTCCAAGTGGTCCTCCTCTTCAAGGTTCTGGTCCAAGCTGTTATTCCCAGGGTCCGTACTAAAATCTCTCATTTCTAATTGCTCATTCTGTTCTCCTGGAGGGATAACTGGGGACATAGAGCTGTTTGTTCTTGTACTATTAAGTGCTCTTCGAAATGACGATGTCGAAGAAGAACTAAGAAGCGAGGCACGAAGAGGCCTGGAAGAGCACAGACTTTCTTTTCCATCTTTAAGAAAAGAAGAAATAAACAGCAGATCATATCTCTGTCTTCTCCATAACTATTTTAATGTGTGTTACCTTTTGTAGTACTCGATAGATCTCTCCAGGGGCTAGGATCTCGCTGGTGAGGACTAGTGTCTCTTTTGTTTGGCCAAGTATTCGACATGGAGAGAGAGGAGTCTACATGGCGACGAGGGAGAGTTGGAGTGGGGACGCTGCCTGGAAGTGAAGCCAGTGGATAGGAAGGCAGTAGAAAGGAGCCAGTAGAGGAAGACTTGGTTGGTAGAGAAAATGTACGCTCAACACTAGGGTTTCTTGAAAGCACACTTCCCTTGGCTGTCACGGTAAAAAAAATATTTACATAAGTTCAATAAGACTTTACACAATTTAATATTTGTGGTTACTATGAGATGATGTCTTACTTGAATCTATTTCAGAGAGGTTTGTGGTCTTGAATATGTCTTGGTCAAGGTTAAGGCTACCACTCCTTTTGAGGCGTGCAGGGGATTCATTCCTTCTCGATGACTGGAGCCTTGGAGGTTCTGCTGAGCCTGAAAGAAGCAGGGCTGTAGTTGACTAAAATAAATTCTTCGGGGACTAAAGACATGTCATGCCAATCGATTAGTCGATTGGCATGACTAATCGACTAATTGGGGGCGTGTCAGAAGCTCTCAAAACTATAACATATCTCTATCTGACTCAAACTGCACTCACAAGATTACACCTGTGAGTGAGGGGAGATTGTGTAAAAACAAGTATTCATGCAGAAAAGAAGTACTAAGAAACAATTTATTTATAAAGACAGATTAAACGTCCACATCCGAACAGCCCTCCTAGTGGAGTGTTTTAAGTCTCGTCTTAAAACCCACTGTTAATTCTCTGGCTTTTAACACCGCGTGAGTTGTGTGTCCTCTGTGTCTTTTATTTATTTTATTTATCTGTTTATTGATTTTACTTATTTACTGCAATTTAATGATTTTTATGGTTTTGCTTTTATTTGATTTTACTGTTTTTTTCTGCCTTTTTACTATACCAAAAACTATAAAATCTTCAGCTAACACACTCACTGACTAACTTCTTCTTTCTGCTGTTGTCCCATATAAATCCTTATAATCTACATAAAATGATAAGTCGACTAAAACATCAATGACACATTTATCAACTAAACAACCTAGAAAGAAGCATTTATTATTTATTAACCTTCCTGACAGTGCAATATGCGGTATTATACTACAATATACACTACATAGTCCTGAAAAACAGATTTATATAACTTAAAGACATTTTTTCATATTCAAAATTATGCCAAGTTTTATTATGGCATTTTGAGATGTTGTATAGGTATTCATTCAATGCAGCATAACCCACATCGCTCAAAAACACAAAGGAAGAAACACTTACTGAAACTGGGTATGTAGGTTTCTGGGCTTAGTTTTCTTGAGAAAAGTAGAAAGTCTTCATTGGTAACCTTAGAGTGTAAAAAAAAAAAACCTCCTATGAATAACTATACAGCAGTAATGTAAAAGAATCCTTAAACAGAATCATCAGTGAAATTCCATCCTCTGTTCTGAACAAAGGGATGTAGTAGACATGACAAACTCAAACAAAAGAGTTGGCCTTCGTATGGGTCATCAGGTTCCTCGATAGCTCAGTATTTAATGCACATTGTCACAAAATGTTAGAGTGATAGGCCTGCCACAATAAATACTATATATCATTATAGTTATCGTTCAGTACATGACAGATAGAACAATATATTTTGAGGGTCAATATTTATCATGCATCCTTTTTTTTTTGGTTGAATAACTGATTATAGATACAAACTTACAACTGTGTGTAATTCTACTATTTATTGCAGTTCATGTTTTTAACCATATTGTACATTTTAATAGTTTTTTTGTTGATAATCCTACTTCAGGGTTATTTTGTCAACATACATTAGTTTAAATAACATCGTTTATCGTATATATTTTCTTCAGCAATATATCGTACTTCAAAATTTGTTATCGTGACAGTTCTAGAGTGGGTTGCTACTCTGAATCAGTGCCTTTCATTTGCCTGCCTTTGAAAACACTTGACTGTTTAGTTCACCTGATTCGAGTGTAATGATGGTAAACACTGTAGAGCACTCAAAAGTGATTGCAATTAATGCTACACATACAAAATGGCTTTGTTTCACCAACATCCCTGGGATCTGAGCAATTATATTTCACCCTCTGCTATTAGGGTTGCCAAGAAACATACTGCTGGAGCTGTAAACAAAAGATTTCCAAACATTTAAAAAAAGAATATGGCTACATAGCTTCTATGAGTATATAATCTGTGATAGAGCTGAGGAAGCCTTGATAGAGAAAGAATGTGTGAAAATGAGTCAAATATGTCCAATAGGCTATGTATATATATATATAAATAAATAAATATATATACACACACACACACACACACACTCACACACAGTATCTTGAGGTGTTCATTAGATTCCAACTTCTTAGTGATATTGTAATGTCACAGTACAGTATATTCAATTTATTTTTTATGATTATATGTTATACTATTTTAATGTGTCCCTTTTTTCCATATACAACTGAGCCTCCTCTCAGATTTCAACTTTTAAAAGGTCAAGACACAAAAAAATCATGAAACACTAAATTATTTAAATATTTACCAATTAGAGAGCTGAATATGCCAATAGCTGAGAGATGACAATATGGGCCTCACCTTTCCATCTGGTGTATTGCATTGCTGGTCACTCTCGGTGGATGACGGAGTAAACATCTCCCAAGGCAGTTTGTTCTTCCCTTTACCTGCGCTCACAATCCTCCTTTGAAGAGGCATATCATCAGAACCGAGACTGCTGTAGCCATGAAATCTGTCGCAGTCTGGTTCAGTCCTGGTACTCCTCGCGCTGCTAATCCTCCCACCGTTCATCACCCAGTCCAAATCAGCTCCTGTCTGCCCGGAGCTCCGTTGTCCTGGTTTAGGCACTATCAGTGCATACTCCACAATACCTTCTGGGGAGAGTTTAGGGAGAATGCGCCTGGCTCTTCTTGCTTGTACGGCTGCCATGAGACCCTCAGCTTCCTCATTAAGCTCAACCATGTCAACAGCTTTTATTAAGGGCTGCTTCTTCCCTGTGTCAAGACAATGGTCGAAAACAGCAAAAAGCTCCAATGCAGCAAGTCGCACTTTTCTTTTGCCATCTGCCAGATATGGGGCAACCTCATGACAAAGCTTAGGAATGTTAAAATTCTTTCTTGGATAAGTGAGCAAAGCAGCAGTGATGATGTTAAGGACATCTTCTCGGATCCTTGAATTTTTGTGTTTCAGGTTGTCTATAACTAGATCCAATATTTGCTGAGGTGCTATCACTTTCATCAGCTGCCGAAACACCTTCATATATTCATTCCTGGTGATAGTATGGGTGTCCCCAAGAGCTTTGAGAGCCACATGAATAATTTGTTGAAAGTGTTTGTCGAGTCTATTATCTAGCCGCTGAATTAGTAAATTCAAAACTTGTAGGGTGCCATACAAAACTTTAAAATTACTATCATCCAGAAGGCGAGAAAGGAAATGTATAAATTCTTCAATACTGTCAGATGGGATAGACAGTATGTCCACGTCTGACAGAATTTGTTTAAGTTTTTCCACACCGTTTGTACGATTTTGGTAATTTTTAAAGTCCAAGAGCTGTTCATGTAACTCTTGGGGAATTAATCCTAGTATCATTATTGAGAATTACAAGGTGTTGTCAAACTGGAGAATTCAAGGAAGAAAATGCAACCAGGTGAGGACAGTGATATCCCTCTTCTTTTCTTGCTTGCTTGCTTGGTGCTTTCATTTTAGCAGTTGGTGATGGACAGTGTTGTTGTTAGTGCTTCAGCCTAGGGAACATAACAGGTATTAGGATTCGTTCATAACAATGTAATTCTACTGCAATATGTTATATATGTGTAATACAAACACCACAATAAATTGTTTTTACAGTTTGTCTAGTTACAATATATGATGAAGCTCACTGTCTTGGGGGGTACTCCATTCAACCACTTGTGGCTGATAGGGATTGTATCAAGGCTAAATATGTAACAGGATACGCTCACAAATGAAATACCATTTATTCTGTTCATGTGGTATCAAACTAGTTATTCCGCAAATGTTTTCTATAGCTATAGCCACAAACCGTTATAGGCATACAATGTAACATTAACTACACAAGTTCATTAGCCCTGTTAAACTCACAGCATAGGGTCTTGCAGGTATGTATGTAACAGCAATGCTCTTCTGCCTCAGAGAGGTAAACGACCCCTCTGCTTTTTACGATACTGGATGTGGTAACAAAGTTAGTAGGTTATATTTAACAGCTAAAAACAGACCTCGCATTTTCGCTGCTCCCCTTCTTTGACGCTCGACGAAGCGATCTAAGATTACGTCTTCCAAATTTCCATGTCGTTCTGGTGCAACTACTGTTGTCTCATTGCAGACATGCCCTCGGTTGTTTAAAGTGGTGTCGATAGTGTTAAATGTTTAAAAGCTTGTGAGGTATTCACACGGACGGTATCCCCCCCACACGCACTAAAGGAGCAAAATGGCGAATACATGTCGCAAACGGAGCGCTTCCATGGTGACGGCGGCTCCAGCTCCTCCAGGCGGCAGCACCGCGCGCCCGCGCTCAGGCTTACAGGCAATGCTTTTTTTTTTTTTTTTTTAACAAAAACAAAACAAAAAGAGGGCCTATACATTTTTAAAGTTAAATAAATAGATACAAACCCATCAGATCAAATAACATCATATTAACATATAAAGGGGCAATTTCAATGTTCTATCTTACTGGAATAAATTAAAAGGAAATACGAATATCAGCCTCTTTTCTCTTAATTTTGTCCAGTTAATTAACAAAAGGTTTCAGATCATTCTTCCAGTGTGTTATGTTTGGTTTGATCTTGAAAAAGCGACATTTGTGAATAAAATGTTTACCTAACAGCAGTAAATTACTGATTCCATACTCCATCTTATTATCATTTATTAATACACCAAATTTTATTTATTTTATGGTTAGAGGGGCAAGCTGAATCACCCTAGACTGAAGCCAAGACTGAACATCAAGTCAAAGTTATTCTACAAAATGACATAAAAAGAAAAGATGTTCCAAGTCCACATCCCCTGTGTCACAAAACACATTTGCCGGTCTCAAATTTGAAATTTTGTTTTAGGAATTCACTGGTTGGTATTCAACCAGTATTTTATTCAAAATTTTAAATTGTAGGCCTATCTTCACTTTAAAGGGAACTTTAACCGAATTGAGGGAACATCTCAAAAACCTGTTATTGCACTTTAAATCACAAAATTCAACGCCTTCAGTGCACTTACAGACAAGTGTGTTCAGTTCAGTATAATGCAATACAATGCAATACAATACAATACAATACAATACAATTATTGTTGAGTAATGAATCCAAGATGGATAGGAGGACCTGAGTTTAATGCCATACTGTGGAAAGCTCCATGCCATGGTGACAAGCAGGTGGCTACCCTCCAACATAAAAGTTACATTGTACAGCTTTAACTGCACTGCCTCCAAAGTAACTCCCGTTTAATACCGACTCGTACTAATGTGAGTGACTTGCGGAAGTGGGAGTGCTGTTTGTCAGGCTCTTTATAAGTGGTGCTTTGACTGCTTTCAGCTCGGAGTGGTTGGCTCTAGGTTGTTTTCGTTCTCGGAGCTGCTGCAAAACTGTACATTATAGCGGCACAGCAAACGGATCCCCGGTTACAGGTTTGAGCAAATATCTTATAATGTGTCTTGTTTATCTCTTGTGAATTGGTTAGCAATAACGTCACGTTTGTAGCTGTCAGCCATGTTACTGTATATCAATCAATGATGCTGCTAGCCACAGTAACCGTGTTTATTTTTAGCAGCTAACCTGCGTTGACTGCAGCGATAAAAGGCAAAAAATAACCTTGTGAATTTTAGGCTTATTTAACTCTGCAGCTTAGACGGCACACCCTCTTCAAAATAAATTATGTGCAAACAAAGATATATTTTGAACTGTGGAGTTGTAAATTTGAAGGTTTACAGTATGTTAGCTCACGCCTAGCTATCCACTGATGCCAAGCTAGGCAGCTAACGTGTTGTGTTATGGTACTACTCAAAAAGGAATAATTGTCAAAACTGGTGTCGCCCTTTTAAATATGAATACTACGTTTTGATCATTGAGCACAACATTTGATTGTGATTTATCCAAGAAAGACAAACCACGCATTTTAAAATTCTACCAAGAGCTGTAGTGGTTAGCATGGGATTAATATAATGTTTTAGCTTGACTCGCACTATTATGCTACTAGAGCCGATTTTATTTACAGACACATGTATCCAGTCCAACATGTCATTCAAAATTGTATAAAGAAAAATATTTTTTTATATCAGAATGGCTGTTCACAAGTGGGCAATTTAATATGACATTCATCTAAATGATCTTTTGTAGATGGACCAACCAGACCCGTCCTATATGTTTGCCAGTCTCACACGGCCTCACTCAGAGCAGCTGCTGCAGGGCCTACAGCTTTTGCGGCAAGACCATGAACTTTGTGACATTGTGCTCCGCGTGGGTGATGCTAAGATTCATGCCCACAAAGTTGTGTTGGCCAGCATCAGCCCTTACTTCAAGGCGATGTTCACTGGTAACCTGTCTGAAAAGGAGACCTCTGAAGTAGAGTTTCAGTGCATTGATGAAACTGCATTAAAGGTGTGTGTGTTATATCTGTAATACCATGGTCATATTAATAACAGACATGTTATAATGTAATAACCTCTCTTTTCTTACCTAGGCTATTGTCGAGTATGCCTACACAGGGACTGTGTTCATCTCCCAGGAGACTGTAGAATCTCTTTTACCGGCTGCCAACTTACTTCAGGTCAAACTTGTACTCAAAGAGTGTTGTTCTTTTCTAGAGAGCCAGCTTGATGCTGGAAACTGTATAGGCATTTCCCGTTTCGCAGAGACCTATGGTTGTCATGACCTGTGTCTGGCTGCAACTAAATTTATCTGTGAGAACTTTGAAGAAGTCTGTCAGACAGAGGAGTTTTTTGAGCTGACAAGAGCTGAGTTGGATGAAATAGTCTCCAATGACTGCCTTAAGGTTGTTACAGAAGAGACTGTGTTTTATGCATTGGAATCATGGATCAAATATGATGTAACAGAGAGACAGCAATATCTTGCTCAGTTGCTGCACTGTGTGCGCCTTCCACTTCTGAGTGTAAAATTTCTCACCCGCTTGTATGAGGCTAACCACCTCATACGTGATGACCATGCCTGCAAGCACCTGCTCAACGAGGCTCTTAAATATCATTTTATGCCTGAGCACCGGCTCTCCTATCAGACTGTTTTGTCTGCACGACCCAGGTGTGCTCCAAAAGTTCTACTTGCAGTGGGAGGCAAAGCTGGACTGTTTGCCACACTGGAAAGGTAATTAGCATGCTGTCTAGTATCAACAACAAAGCAATGTTTGTCATTAATAGAGGAGACTATGGTGGCACATTTAAGCAAGTTGAAAAATAAATTGGCATAACATTGTAATATTTGGTTTTTGTATTATCATGTAACTACACAATTCAGCAGATGGCAAAAAGAGATTGTCTGTGCCACCACAGTGTCTGTAGAAACATGTAATGTACAATTATTTTTGTATTGTATTTGTATTTCTTTATTAGTAACTGGACATAACTCTTTTGCAGTATGGAAATGTATTTCCCACAGACTGATTCATGGATTGGACTGGCTCCTCTAAGTGTACCTCGATATGAGTTTGGGGTAGCAGTACTGGATCACAAAGTTTATGTGGTTGGAGGCATTGCCACACATATGAGACAAGGTATTAGCTATCGCAGACATGAAAGCACTGTGGAGAGCTGGGACCCTGAAAGCAACACCTGGTCCTCTGTGGAGCGAATGGCTGAGTGCCGTAGCACTCTTGGTGTGGTCGTCCTGGCTGGAGAGCTGTATGCTTTGGGAGGCTATGATGGCCAGTACTATCTTCAGTCGGTGGAAAAATATGTGCCCAAGCTAAAGGAGTGGCAGCCTGTAGCTCCCATGACAAAGTCACGCAGCTGTTTTGCCACAGCAGTTCTGGATGGGATGGTTTATGCTATTGGAGGATACGGCCCTGCACACATGAACAGGTACTTACTTTGTAGTCATTTGCGATTTTTGCATAATGATCTGGCCAAGAGGCCAGTATATTGGACCTGGTCTTAATACAAAATTCGACAGGTTGTACTTGTATATCGTTTCTATATCACAGATTGTTATACTACTAATCACATTTCAAACTGTAATGTAGGGTTGCAATGATTAAACGTGGCGAGTCGACTATAAACTAATCATAGCTGAATTTTCATAATTGTAAAAATATATCTTGACTATAAAGACTTCTATTAAATCAAATGTCAAATCAGAATAAATACTTTCACATGTTATTTGTAAATATCTATTTAGAAGCCTTCAGTCACCCTATTTTATCTTTAGGGCTTTTTTATTACATAGAAGAGTTAGCAATAAGGTGACTATGTCAGATGTTGATAATAAACAGGACAGGTGTCTGTTAAAGTAGTGACTTTGTAGAAGTGTCTAAAGTTATACTTAGGAGACACTGTGCGTGTTGCTGAAGCAGTGTTGTTGCTGTGAATCTCCAAAGAGCAGTGTCTCTGTGGTTTGTCTCCTTGACTCCCAGTACCCCTGAGTAGAATGTGTTTAGACAAGCAATCTTTTGGGATGTTTTTCTTTCCTCAACAGCCTATTTATGATTGCTTTCTGCAAACACAACCAAGTTGCTTATGGAGCATTCAAATGCCTTATTTCACAAAGCCGGTCAAAATAACCCTGAATTTGATTCATGACTCCATTATCCCTCTCAGACTGGGCCAGCTCAGTGTTTTGCATTTGAGAAAACCGATTTGGAGAAAGTTAGACCACTCAGAGTTGCACACACCGCTCACATTAAGTTTGACTGAGGGGAAAACCCATGATCAGTTGATCCCAAAAAAGAAAATGTGGAAATGTTAAATTAAGGCAGGCCTCCATAGAGGAGTTCATAAGTGCACTGACAACTTAAAGCTAACAACAACTAGCATGCTGATTATTGGACAATAAAATGCTTTATAATAAGATGGAGGTATTAAGCAGTGGACATATTTTGACCTCAAGAGCTGCACAATATATATCTACTGGGGCGGGACAGATTTTGCTTAAATAAATGCATAAAAAAATCAGGTAATGTTATATCATACATTTATAGAGACACTAACTTTCTGGAGGTAGAATGTCACCGGTATGAGTTCATGGAAATAGAAAGTTAAAAGCATACTTTGGCATATTCTACATGGAGGTACATATGTTTGATGCCATACTGTGGAATATTAGTCAAAGGAACAATATTTCCATGGAACCAAGCAGGAAGAGGGAAATCTCCTATTAAAGTGCTCCTTCAGGGTTAGAGGAATAAAACCTGCTCTGAACCAGGTTAATCAGTGCATTGCCTAGGCCCCAGGTTCAGAGTGAGTTACACTGGTGACTGACCCAGGGTTTAGGTTAACTCTCTGTGACACTGCGATTCTCCAGGATTAACAAACTCTTGAGTTTGGACAAACTTGCTTCTTGAATAGGGCCATTATCTAGGGTTTCTAGGGACCATTATAACTGGTCATTGGTTAATTATACTGAATAATAATCATGCTTTCTTCACACAGTGTGGAGCGTTATGATCCTAGTAAGGAGGCCTGGGAAATGGTAGCCCCCATGGCAGATAAGAGGATCAACTTTGGAGTAGGTGTCATGCTTGGATTTATATTTGTTGTTGGTGGACATAATGGAGTATCCCATCTATCAAGCATTGAGAGATATGATCCCCATCAAAACCAGTGGACAGCATGCAGACCCATGAATGAACCACGCACTGGTAAGAAAGATCTGTGGTGTAAAAGAATTGACACTTTCATATTATTGATGCATATTAAATTTGCTTTGTAGGTGTGGGTTCGGCTATTGTGGACAACTACCTCTACGTGGTGGGAGGACACTCTGGGTCATCCTACCTGAACACAGTTCAACGTTATGACCCTATAACAGACAGCTGGTTGGACTCAAGTGGAATGATGTACTGCAGGTGTAACTTTGGTTTGACGGCTCTTTGACCCATGGCCCAGTCACAAAGGACTTGAATAACATGGTCACAAAGACTTTGTTTTGTTATCTGCTCCTCCTTCCTTAGATTCATCTTTCAGGACACTGACACGAATGCCTGAGGAAGAAAGTAGAACCTACTGGGTACAAGAATATGACGGGCTGTCTCTCTGGCAAAAATCATACTCTAACACATTTGTGTTAAAGAGTGAAGAGAAGAGAAAAGCACTATGCTGCTGACCACCAGAGGGACTGAGCCATTTTTCCCAGAAGATTGTTGGTAGACTCCTATGATTTCAAAGTCGTGTGCAAACCTGTTCTTTTCATGTCATTAATCTACCTATTCCTTCACCCCTGCTGCAACCATAACATTTCATCTGATTCTTCAGCAATGTAGCGTGTATGTAATGGGCATATGCTCTGACTTAAAGCATGTTCAGTGTGTTTTTGTTGGGTCTCTATTTCAAAACTGATGCTCATACTCAGTGACACAGTTATGCATCAAAATCAGTGCTTCTCAAAAAAAAGAGATGAGCTGGAGTCTTTCTATTTCCTCTTAAAGGGCTGCCTTTTCTCTCCTTGTATATAGATAAATATATAGATAAAATATATACTCTAGTGCATTGCCTGTAAATGTTTTCTGCACTGGGTCACAAGTGTAAATGCAAATGTGTATGTGTAGTTTGAAGTAAATGAAAAATACAAATCATACATTACTAATATTCAACTGTTAGTAAAAAAGTCAAAATTCTTATTACTAATATTTGACTATTAGTAAATTCTGATACTTCCAAGATCATGGTTTTACACCGAAGGCCCAGCACTTACTTTTCACCATTATTTAAATCAGGCTTGGCCTTCACTGTTTGCTGTGTATGCTCAACTCTGAACTGGTGCTATTTTAGGATTCAGGCTTCAGCTTTTTGTCTATATCATCATTGTCTCACAATCAGGTCATTTGAGCCATTACATTTTGTTTCATTATGCATACAATGTATTGTCTATTGTCTCTTAACAGGGAATTGCAACTTACATTCTAGTTTGATTGCATATGTGCGTTTTTTTTGTTTGTTTTTTTAAAGGTAAATCATTACATTTGACTTAACTGCTTGCTGCCATTTCCTGAATGTGGCACTACACTGGCATGGAATTTTCTGTCTACAATTTGTCTGTACTTGGCTTTGTACATCATGGCTCCCCAAATGTGTCTATTAGTAAGAGTTTATTTTATGTTAAGTGCCAAACCGGTACATCCTTGCATTTCACACAGAGTGTCTAGTCATAGTCATTGGAAGCATGAGCTGTCTGATAACTGATAATGTACAAAGGGTTGTGCTTTACAAGCTCATGCCATGTTCATCCTTTGTCTAAAAAAGGAAACTGGCTCCTGTGAGGATGAATGTTCCTCTGGCCTGACTTGTGTCTAGTTTTGAGACCAACAGTGAGAAGCCTATAGTCCTCAACAATTATGTGTATTGTTGAGCGAGGGCTTGTTATTGGTCGTTCAGTTCGTTAATTCAGTGTTGTATGTTTTGTCCATTTATGTTGTTTGCACAAAAGTGTGTTTTCTAACAAAGCTCTACATTGCACTTAACCAAACTATTTGTTGTAATTGTACAGTTTAGTTTAAATGGCTGATGGCATAGGCTATAGATTATTGCAATAATACTGTATGTTTGATTTTGTCTCCTCCAAAGCCAAGGCATGTGTGTAATTCAAAATGTCTCATTGTCTTGTCTCATTGTCAGGCATTTGCATGTGTTCTGTTTTGCATGTTTGTTTTCATGTGTTTTTGTGTGTCTGTGAATTGCCACTATATTAATGAGACCTATGTTTTGTACTTGACAAATAATTGTCAATTTAGATTTTTTTTGTTCTGTTCAAAAATAATTTCTGAAGCAGAACTCTGAATTTACAGTTGCCTTGAAATATATTCATTGCCAGTGTTGAGACCTAGAACATGTCAGCTGGTTGATTGCATGACCATATGTAGTACATTTCATCCCTTTTCCTTTAAACTGTAAATCAATGTATGTAAAACTGAACATAACTGCCAATTGGTTATGTTGTGAGCATTATGTCAATTTTAAATTTTGTTTGTCTTTGTGGTGCATTTGATTTATGTCAGTATAATCATGGCACAAATCACGCAGGCGTAATTCTGTGCCATTATGAGCCGAATGTTGTGCTGTCTTGTTTTGATAACGTGTATGATCACCACTCAAGGGTCAAAGAGTCTGATTAAAATCTGAAAACGTAAATCTGCAAAAGGGAAGTTTGTACAGAGCCTTCTTGTTATGGCCTAACAAATGTCATGTTTTGTCACTACTCTCACCAAAGTGCTTGTTTAAAGAGAGCAGATGGATGAATGACATTATTTAACTTTTATTATCCGTTAGCCAAACAAACACTCTGCTTTTTCTACACATTCCATTGTGAGTCTCATTTTGCAACCTGTGGACAGATAATGAAAGTACATGATGCCATTGGGAATCAAACCCTTTCACATTCACTCATGTTTTACATCTGTCATTCTGTGTGGTGCAGTTGTACCCAGTTCAATAAAGAAATGCCTGCCTTTAAAGATGTGTCTGTGCATTGAGAAAATACAAACAACTACATATATAAAAAAACATTGTATTTGTCAAGGAAAATTAACATTTGCAAATTTAACAATATAGACCTGCAAATCATACAATTGTAAGGAATTTATCAGACTTCAAATTCAATTTTGGTTCATTAATCAACATGTCTTGAGTACTCAACATTTACAGGTAATGTTTAAGTAACTCATTGACTTTATTGAAGAAAACATAATACAAAGATGCATAAAGCTTGTCATTCACAACTGATGGATCAGAAATTACATACATTAGATGTTTAACATCCAACCATTAGTCACCAATAATTTTCACAATATAATAATTGAAATAAAAATGTTGTCAACTAAGACCATTATGCATAGAAATAGCACCTACTATATATGCATATCTTGAGGATATACAGAACCTACATTGGCTCATTTTGTCTTTAACAGTCATTTTCCATTTCTAATATAATTATTGGTTTGATCACAACACTTGAACTATTATAGTCCATTGTCTTCTTGGATTCCAAGGTAGCTTCTAAAGCAGTTATAGATTTGGTTGTACCTATACATGTGTACAAATATGCAATGTTTGCACCATAAACAAACATGTGATAGATGTTTTCATCTTCATCATTTGGAGCGAATGTAAACCAGTGAGGATAACAACAGAAACTCTGGTGGCTTGTGCAGCAGAATAAGATTGTCACTCCTTAAACCATCATAATGCAACCAGTAGCCATCAATCTGAAAAGCTGCAGAGTAGTGATGTTCATCTTTGTTAAACAGTGTGGCACCCTCCAATAAATACCTTAGGAAAAGAAAACACTTAACTATTGAAGCATTAAGAAAACAGCAAATAACTGGTTTTGAATGGTAATTCATAAGGTACCTTGTTTGTACAGTTTGTAACATTCATATAAATCTACTTCATTAGCAATTCAGTGAGTGTTCAGTATAAAGACTGACAGGATTACCTGTGCTGACAGAGCTCAAGGTTGAAAGGAACATGTGACAAATCCTCTGACCTCCACTTCTGCATGTTTAAAATGACAAAAGGCGGAGGTCCATGGCAGAACACTCTTTGAGTATAATCTCTTAGCCCACCACATCTGTCAAAATGAATCTGTTAAAATGGGATTCAATCTAGTCATGTAAATTATAGAAACAGAAGCACCAATCTCACCCAAGCTCTGTGCAGAGGATATGTTTGGGAAAGAAAAACTCATCCACAGCAGATTGTATTGGGTCTCTGTGAGGCAGCTCATTGGGTGGGCTGAAAGTAAAATAAAACTATTTAAGTTAACAAAAGCTTAGTTTTATGGTATAGAATGTGAGCTTGTATGAGCAGCATACCAGATGTTGATGGTGGTCTTGATAAGCTCCTGGACACGGACTGGACAACTCCAGTTGTCACATAAACT
The DNA here is from genome assembly GCA_029959045.1 of Taenioides sp. WSHXM2023. Taxonomy (NCBI): domain Eukaryota; kingdom Metazoa; phylum Chordata; class Actinopteri; order Gobiiformes; family Gobiidae; genus Taenioides; species Taenioides sp. WSHXM2023. The sequence continues at coordinate 11,144,400 of CM057102.1, read as the reverse complement.
CTCTTGCATGGTGGACATCAAATCATCTAGGTTTTCGGTGAAATTCTGATGTTCATTGCCAAACAGGTCAATTTCTAACGCTGCCTTGTGTACTTCTGAGCGATATTGTTTTTTGGACATCCTCTCCCATATCCACAGCATCTTTACAGTTGTGTAGTCACAGGAATCCATTAGGTGCAGGAAGTAGTCTACGAAGTGCTTACCGAGAAACACAGAGAGCTCCCTGGAAAAGCCCTGATTGTCCCGTAGAATAACATATAGGATCATAAGAAAACCATCGATGGTGCATGTGTTCTTAAGGCTTATCTGGACGTAAAGAGGAATGCAGGACATTGCCTTCCGCCCAGCCTTAATTGTATAAACACCGCCCCATGGGAGCACAGGCCTCCAGAAGCAGCGATCTTCTTCATCGTTATTGTTAACAGAGGCACGGATTTCTTCAAAGAGTGTCTTGGATCTGTGGGTACACAAAGGAATTAGCCTCACGAATAGGTAGGCTACATGCTTATGGTGCCGAGATAAGGTAGCGTTAGCTAGTGCAACATTGATGTTTATAAAGCCCAAGGAGCAGCAGAAACAATCCGAATAAAACGTGGGGTAAATAAATAACAAGTGGCCATGTCAGACATTAAAACAGGCTCACAAGTCCCGCGTAAATAAGTATGGCGACGTAAAAAAACAAACCGTACCTTTCAAAATGTAGGGTTCTCTCACTAGAAATGTACAAGAGCTCTTCGTTGTCGTTTAGACTGTACAGCATATCCCCCATTTCTCTGCGTATTTCTTCATGCCTTCGTCCCACAGTTATTTATTTAATTAAGAGTTGTAGTTTTCTAGCACTTTGTGGAGACGATACCCTCACATGAATCCAAACACCCTCGACCTAGCTTCAACTCTATGGCGCACAGTGGGCTGACACCGCACGTCCAAAACATTGGTGACGTGACGTCGGGTTCATGCTGCCCTCTACCGTCGATCCTCGGTACAGGTTTCACTCGCGTTTTTATTTTATTTATTTATTTTAAAACAAGGACAGTGCACAGAATACACTGATCTCAAAGAGAAAAGATGCTCTGCACCAGATTTAGCTACAAGATACTTTCCATCTGTAGTCCTTAGGCAGGTACAAAAGCTCCTTAAAATAACCACTATTCAATTAACCCCGGAAATTAGGGAAATGTATCTGAAGGTACATTTTTCTGGAGCAAACCCAATGAATTTTAGAAAAATTATGTTTTTCCAAAATTTACCAACTTTTGGCCCCTACCCCCTCACTTCTATTGTGACCTTATATGAATAAATAACCACTTCTGAACAATTGCTTCCTCTCTTCAAGTCTGAATAGAGTGAAGGAAAAAAAAAAAAATCAAATTGTGTTTTTGGGGATATTTGAAATAGAGGCCTATATGTCCCTATATAGGAATATGTAGTCGAACCTCGGGTCCAGGAGGAGCAGTGTGGTGCTTGTCCCGGCCGCGGAACACTGGACCAGCTCTATACTCTCCATCGGGTGCTCGAGGGTTCATGGGAGTTTGCCCAACCAGTCCACATGTGTTTTGTGCATCTGGAGAACGCATTTGACCGTGTCCCTTGTGGGGTCCTGTGGGGAGTGCTCCGGGAATATGGGGTTCGGGGCCCTTTGCTACAGGATGTCCAAATGGAAAGATGAATATGGTCCCTGACCATATTCTGAAGGTACATTTATCGTGATAACGTTGGCTGCGGTTGTTCGATTGCCATGAAAATTCACCTGTATTTTTACAGGTTTTTAGACATATGTGAGTTTCATCCCGATCAGATCAATTTTGGCGACGTGAGAAGTCGCCAAAATCAAGGTGAAAATAATTTTGACATATTTTTATTTATTTTTATTTTTAGAAAAAAATATGTTTTTCAAAAATGTTCCTACTTTTAGCCCCTCCCCCCATAACCTCCACTGTTACCCTATACAAAACATAATCAATCACATTTGGACAATTTGTGCCTGAAAAACCAGATGAAAGTAGAGAAAGGAGATTTGATGCCTTTGAGTGTGAATGGTTGGAGTAAAAAAATAATAATTTCAAGGAGTGTTTCTGTGGCTAATCAAATCTGAAGTCCTATTGTAAAAACAGCCTATTTGTAAACAAAGCAATAACAAAAAATTGGCTTCCTTCAAAAGGACAAGAAAATGTCAGAAAAATCATTAAGATAAGCATTAATTTTAAAGCTAAGGCTTTAAATTTTATGTTTTAACCCACATTATGTTGATTTGCATAGTCTGATATTGTGTAATAGAGAGAAGCAAACATGCCTTGTGAAAAAGATGAGGAAAAAATGAGAACTTTGGAAATTCCCTAAAAAATATGATTTTAGGCCACAGTGACAAGAAAGTCTGGACTATGGGCTATATGTTCAGTCCAAAATTACCTGGTTTGGGGGGTGTGGGACAGGTGTATGGGGCACAGGAAATATATGTGAAAATAGGCTGCTCATCAAAAACAGCCTTAGGGACCGGACGTGTGTCATCGTCCGGCATGACTTTTTTTTTTTTTTTTTTTTTTTTAAGAGAGTATTTTTATTAGTATTATTATTTTTCCATTTCTTCTTGTTCTTCTTCTTCTTGTTCTTCTTCTATAATTGCTCCTTTCCTTACTTCTTCCTAACTTCACTCATCAATTTGGATGGCCTTTGTCATGGCTGACGATGATGTACGTTCAGGTCAGTGATAAGGAAAGGAACTTCCTAAGCACATTTAACCATTTTCAGATGCACCCCGAGGTTCCTGGCAATTGGGATACACCCCCTATGCATGTGAGGAAGAAAGAGGAGAGGGGGAGAGATGCCCCTGGGCGGCAGGGTGTGACGTTTCATCAAATCGTATTGGGTCCAATCAGCCGTGAGTGCACGTGTTTGACAACACTGCATTTCCCATCATTTGTTTGGGCTCTGTAGTCTGTAGTAGTGCCTTTTTTGCCTTTACCTGCCTTCACCTGCCTTGCAAGGTGGCTGCAGCCGCCTTGATCTCATGATATTACCAGTGCCTACATAGCGGTGTTGTAGAGTGGTTCACCTGCAGCTGCCTTCACCCCTTGCTCAGCTTTCTTTAACACACCCCTGTTGACACGCCTGCCTGCTCAGATGCCATTGTTTTAGCCCATGAGTAAAGTATCGTAGTTAGTGCAAGTCCATTTTTAGCTGCTGTATATGAGAAAGCTGATCACAATTGTTTGAAGGAAATTAATTGTCACATCAGAAAAGTGAGATATTCTAGTCATCTGATCTGATCATATCTGAGAGAAGCCTCTTAAAGAAGGGGGAGCACCATTGTGGAGAATTCTATGAAATAGCTTGCCTGGGATCAAGAATACACACTTCAATACTTTACGAAGATGTTTGTGAGTCCATAGAAGTGTAGATCCATGGGTGAATCTGGTCACCGATGAATCTCCCCGTTTTCATATGGGCATGATTGACAGATGGATTAGCCAATCAGGGACACGCATTGTCCATTCTTATTGTAAAAAATAAAGAGAAAAAATAGGGGGACTGAAAAACATCACAGATTTATGCACAATTAATGAGCAAAGCTAAACTGTGTTAATCTGAGGTGAGATAAGTTTGATTTTATTTATAAATGATAGGCCTATGTGAACTATGAGCTCCTTCGTTTCACATGTGTCACTGAAAAAAGACAAATCTGACTGCACAATCACATTTGACCAGGCTTGAAGTGTGACGGAGGAAGTAGAGACCAGACTGATATCAGTCTTCCCACAGGCAGGGAAATCCAATTGGTTAGTAAGGCCTAGGGATCTTCTGGCTCTTTTCAAAGGACCCAACCTACAGACCTCCACCAGGATGACCTCACGTGACTTACCTCCATTTACCAGTCCCTGAAAGTAAACAAAAAGCAGCCATGCCAAAGGGCCACCAAAATCCTTTACTTCTTCTTTTTTTTCTTTTTCTTTTTGTAAAAACAAAAACAAAAAGACATTCATTTAGGAGCATTATCCCAAAAAAACATTTACATTTCAGGCTCCTTCACTGGAATTGTCTCGCAGTGGACAGTACCCGATTGGTCGTCTCTAGTTGACCAGACCAGAGCTTAGATCTCACACAGTCCTTCTCGCATAGAAATCATGATTTCTATGCCCTGCTTAGAAATGGCTGCAGCCAGCTTGCCCCAGTCTCCTTGTTTATCGTCGCCATGGACACTGAGGAACTTTCCCGTCTAAACAAAACTATTGATACTTTGCAGCTGATCTCATCAACATTCCCTGGTAGTGTGAAGCTAACTGAAAGCATTAACTAACCTGTTAGACGCTTTGTTACATTAGTTAATCTGTGCTTTACCTTTTTTCTTGAAAATCAAACACCTAAACATGATGATGTACACCTGTATTGATCACAGGCTCCTAAGTTTACAGACTATCTTAACACTTTTTCACATCATAAGAATCGTACAGAACAAAAATCAATATCTGTCTTATAGTTGTGAAATAGTTTACCAGTAATTCTGACTTTTCTCTCGTAATTATGAGATAATATAACTTTACCATTCGGGTTACTGCACATGATTCAGTTCAGTGGGACAGTGAGCCTGCATAGTTGCCGCATATACTGAAAACTTTTATCATCTCATTGGACTAATACAGAAGAGCATTTTATTCATGATAAAAAAATAAATATGTGTGCCAAATTAGGCTTTGTGTGTGTTTTGCGTGTCAGGACTGGCAAGATATGGGCCGAGATGAGGAGAAGGGACTTAACTTTGTGGACCAACAATTGCTGGACAAAGCTCCTGGTCCTTTTCAATGGTGTTGGATGTTCCAAAGCTCATCATCCGTAAGCCTCAGTCTTTAATGGGGTTATATAAGACTCCTTTGTTTGACTAATTAGGCCTGAGCTGAGGAGAATGTCCTGGTGAGGGACTAAATAAAACTATGTCTGGAGCCCGGAAAGTTGCAAAAATCAAGTAGTACACAAGAGTGAACATGACAGTGACCAGTACAGAAAATCGATGAGCTCTAATTTTGACCCCAAGACCCCAAAAAAAGATAATGAAAGACGACTCAGTAGCGCCACCTCAAACTTCATGAGGCCTATGGGAGCCTGACCTGGAAAAAAATCAACGGAAAAATCTAAAACTTTAACATATCTGGACATGCAAAAAATTACAGCAGTGCCCTAAACCATACAGGAATGCAGCTATACTGGATCAAACCCGGGAATTACAAAGTTAAAAAAAAATTATTAAACCTAAAATTCTAGATTTTTTATTATTTTTTTAAAGTCTGTCGAAAAAAATTACTCGGTAGCGCCCCTAACAATACCTATTCATATTTTTCTCATAAATAGTTGAAATTTGGTACACACACATCCTCCTTGACATACTAAACAAAAAAGCCAATTAGGACATACTGCTGTGATCATATTATTGTGGCAACACCAAAAATGTATTATTGAAATACATGGGATTTTGGCAATTGTACATTATTGCTGCCAAAATAGATGTGTTAAACTAATATAACTATGTTTTAAAATTCAAGCTCCTCAAAACAAGAATTATAAAAAAAAAAAATTAAATAAACCAACATCAAATCATGGCTCAGTAGCACCCCCTCAAAATTCAAAATACATTACGGGTATGAGATGACCCCATTGTTTTTAAAACTTAGACACCCAAAACTTTGCAGAGACATAAATTCTGAGGATCCTTTTTTTTTGTGTATGAGTGTGGTTTTCGTCCCGGCCGCAGAACACTGGACCAGCTCTATACTCTCCTACGGGTGCTCGAGGGTTCATGGGAGTTTGACCAACCAGTCCACATGTGTTTTGTGGATCTGGAGAAGGCATTCGACCGTGTCCCTCGTGGGGTCCTGTGGGGAGTGCTCTGGGAGTATGGAGTCCGGGGCCCTTTGTTAAGGGCTGTTCGGTCCCTGTATGACCGGAGCAGGAGCTGTGTTCGCATTGCCGGTAGTAAGTCGGACCTGTTCCCGGTGCATGTTGGACTCCACCAGGGCTGCCCTTTGTCACCAGTTCTGTTCATTGTATATATGGACAGAATTTCTAGGTGCAGTCAGGGGCCGGAGGGGATCTGGTTTGGGGACCACAGGATCTCATCTCTGCTGTTTGCAGATGATGTTGTCCTGATGGCTTCATCGAACTGGGACCTCCAACGTGCACTGGGGCGGTTTGCAGCCGAGTGTGAAGTGGCTGGGATGAGGATCAGCTCCTCCAAATCTGAGGCCATGGTTCTTGACCGGAAAAAGGTGGCTAGCCCTCTCCAGATGGGTGGAGAGTCTTTGCCTCAAGTGGAGGAGTTCAAGTATCTCGGGGTCTTGTTCACGAGTGAGGGGAGGATGGAGCGTGAGACTGACAGGCGGATTGATGCAGTGTTAGTAGTGATGCGGTCGCTGTACCGGACCGTTGTGGTGAAGAGGGAGCTGAGCCAAAAGGCAAAGCTCTCAGTTTACCGGTCAATCTACGTTCCTCCCCTCACCTATGGTCATGAGCTTTGGGTAATGACCGAAAGGACAAGATCGCGGATACAAGCGACTGAAATGAGTTTCCTCCACAGAGTGGCTGGGCGCACTCTTAGAGATAGGGTGAGGAGCTCAGTCACATGGGAGGAGCTCGGAGTAGAGCCGCTGTTCCTCCACATCGAGAGGAGCCAGCTGAGGTGGCTCGGGCATCTGTTCCGGGTGCCTCCTGAACGCCTCCCTAGGGAGGTGCTCCGGCCATGTCCCACCGGGAGGAGGCCCGGAGAAGACCCAGGACACACTGGAGGGACTGTGTCTCCCAGCTGGCCTGGGAACGCCCGGGGTGAAGGAAGTCTGGGAGTCCCTGCTTAGACTGTTGCCCCCGCGACCCAGCCCCGAATAAGCGGAAGAAAATGGATGGATGGATCCTTTTTTCTTTTCATAAAACTACCTGGTCAAGCCATTATAACCGGGAGACTTACTGTGTTTTTAAGTTAATCTATATTGGATTCAATTTTTATTTCTTACTCACAGACATTCCTAGAATTGCTAATATGTTTAGCATTTGTTCTGAAAAGGCGGTCCCCACAGTCAGTCTATTTCTAGAGAGCTCTCTCTCCCCTGTCTTATCAGTATTCCCCTTTGTGGCTCTACAGACCCTGCCCCCTGTCCTGAACCCACAAACTTTGGACTCTTAAACATCACATACATCAAAAATAAAACTTTCATCTGCCAGGACTTCATCACTCATAACAGTTTGGGCTTTCTGATTTTCACAGAAACCTGGTTTACACAAGAATGTGTAAACCAGGTTTCTGTCTTTTACCATGTCATCAAAAGATCCTGTGTTTGTTTAGTTATCTATAGGCCTCCTAAACCTAACGCTGTTTTTACCCAAGAATTTTCTGAACTTTTATCCCTGTGTATGGCCCTGCACACAACTAATTGTAAATGGCCTCTGTCCTTTCCTAGAAGTCCATTTTGTAATATAATCCTATATAGTAATCTAAATTAAAACAGTCTATTACAGTTGTGCAAACTTCTATGGAGAGCCCACTGAGCAGAAGAGAGAACAAATGCTGTTCACTAAATGGACACTGTAACTTTGTATGTGGAGGGTCTGAAACCTTCTTTTCTCAAGCAGGTGACAACACCAAGTATTTTAATGGCAACAAAACACAGGTGAGGAAACACGCAAGAGACAACATAGTGCACATTTAAAATAAAAACCTTTCATTATAAAACATAACACTGCTGACGCGTCAGCCACTTACAGCCTAGAGCTGCTGATTTGTGATTTCTTTCATAGTTTAGGAGAACGAGATTTATTTATGTAATGAAGTCTCACATTAATTCTAAAGCAGGTGTTCGCCTGGTCTTCCTGTTGCTGTTCTGTCTCCCGTTTCCTTCTCAGTTTAATAGCCTAACCAATGTTATGTTATAGGTCTAATTTTGGTCATATTGCAGACAAGAAAACACGAATGAAACAATCCGAAAGTGCAGCGCGCTGCCATTATCGATCGTTCAATAGGCTCGCGGTGAATAATCTGCCGTATTCAACGTCAGATTTGGAAACTTTAACCTTTTCTATTTAAATGATTCCTGGACGTATTGAGGTGACATAAAAAATCCTAAAATTCTTGCTAAAATTCTCCTCTGTCTGGCTGAGGTCAGGTCCTGCGTCCCTTTCTCCTCCTCAGCGCAGCACACGGAGTACAGGCGCTGCAGCCCCTCTGCTCCTTCCTCTGCATCGGTGCACAGGCTCTGAGCGCAGAGGAAAGAACACGATTCACACACTCAAAAGACTCAAAAAGACTCATGTAGTTCACTTTAAAGAGAGTTTCATGGCAGCACACGCTATTACCAAACACATAAGACAGACAGAGGGAAAGTCGATGCCAGGCTTCACGTTGTGTCGTGTAGGCTGGTTATGTAAAGTGGGGAAGACCGTGTCGCTCCTTTACGAAGTGAACGTGTGTCAGGGGGCGTGTCCCCCCTTAATGAATGGGTGTGACGCCCAGACAACCACTGTGCTTGGTCAATGGACTTGTCAATCAACGTTTAATCCCGCCCCCCGCGTGTACGCTCTTTACCATTCGTAGAAGTTTTTACACCATATTTGAGCGTAGAAGTTGCACGTGGAACCACGAGCTACGAAGAAACACTCCACCGGTGAGCGCGGAGTGAACTGCCAGGGAGAGTACACCCTCTTCTTTTCTGGACAAGCACATTTCACAGTAGACTTGCTGACCTAAGCCAGAGAAGACAAGAAAGAGAAGATGCCAGCCAAAATTATAAGCGGGAAAGAGGTTTCTGCGTAAGTAGCTATTCATTCGTTAAATTACACTCAAGAATTGCTCGTGGAAGAGTTGAAGACTGTGTTTCATCATTCATTTTTAACACCACGCGCCAACTTCCACTAGAGAACAAATGAGCCCATGCAGCGATTTGGGTGAGATGCAGATGAATCAAAAGCATCCACACAGCCTTTCATTTGTGTTACTCTTTTCATAAGACAGTATTTCTTTTAGACTTGTCAGTCATTCAACACATCGTAAATGGTGGCCACGGGAAGGAATGTTTTGATCTGCTTAAGTTCAATAATTCTGTGGGAAAATGTGAGTCTTGTCAATTGAATATTTGAACGGGGTGATGACCTATCTATATGCTATATGTTTAGGACAACAAAAAATCCACCATTATGTAATAACCTTTTGTTGTCAGACGATCTTTGCCCTGCTAGTCCACTGACCTCAGTCATTTGCAAATAAACTACAGCAACTGTAAAGAAATCTTTACCTTAAATGTTTACATTCGTATTTATTAATTTACTGAACTAAATTGATGTTGTTTGGGAGAGCATGTGCCTGTCACAAGACCAGACATCCTGCACTTTGTTAATTCCCACACAGTTCTTGTTATTTCATTATAGGCCTATCATCTCTCTAGCTACTTACTTTAGGTTTGACTAATTGGAACTATGTTTTGTTTACTTAATTGATGCATTCAGCCCAGTTTTCCATTATTAACCCATTTTTAATAGTCTTATATATTTTTGAAGAAAAACAGGTAAAGTAGCATTTAAGTACTGTGCACCCTCAATCTGAAACAATTTACGAAGGTCTTGAAAAGATCCTGAAAAAACCGGTTCCAACAGGTCAAGTTAATGCTGGGTTAAAGGTTGAGAATGGGATCTATAGTTTTGGACTGTCTTGGGTGATTATGTTGACCAGGATCTCTGTGGGACTTTTGTCACTGGTTAATCTTTCTCCTAATCTTAACCTCTGTTCAGATCTTTTAAATGATCCCAATCAAATGTTAAAGTGTGTCAAAAGAACAAGATAACATCACTCATAATGTGACTCAATTAAAACTGAAGCCTTGAGGTTTTACATTTGATAAAATACAAATGTAAAAATAAAAATGTAAATCCCCTTATTTTTATTTTTATTTTTTTTGTTTTAGGCAGGTGAAGGAGCGCCTAAAGAAAGAGGTAAACATCATGAAGCAGCAGGACCCTCACTTCAAACCTGGCTTGACAGTATTACAGGTAAATATGTAGTTGTCACTATTAACATTTTCTTAAATATTCTGATATTTTTTGCCCCTTGCTTTTCCATGGTCTTCCCTGGAGACATGTGGAAGTTAAAACTGAGTAGACTGTTCTGGCCATGTCCACACCCTTTACTGATACAGTTGTATAAACCTTTTACAGTTTTGTTTATTATCACAGTCATTTTAAGAGAATGTTTTACCATGCAGGTTGGTGACCGTGAAGATTCAAATCTTTATATTAGTATGAAGATGAAGGCGGCAGATGAGGTAAATTAAATTATTGCTTGATTTAGAGTAGCAGTATTAAAATGTAACTTACTACAGTATGCTAATCTTTAAATGTCTTTCCTCACAGATTGGAATAAAGGCCACCCATTTAAAACTCCCAAAGACAGCTACAGAGAAGGAGGTAGAGGATTCCACATATTCATTAAACTAAATGTGTACAGTGTTCGTGGGTATGCTTAGAGACTAGGACATACTGAGAGAGTGTGTGTCTGATGAAGAAAAGAAATCAAACAGTCTCACAAATTGAAATCTAAATAAGTCTCTATATTTACAGATTCTCCATGCTATAAAGGAAGTGAATGAAAATCCATCTATCCATGGGCTTATTGTGCAGCTGCCACTGGACTCCATTCATAAGATTGACACAGAGAAAGTCACCAACGCAGTGGCACCTGAGAAAGATGTAGATGGGTGAGCCCACATTCGGGTTTTTAATTTCAGTTTTGACTATTCTTTACACTGTAATATTACAAGTGTTGTATTTGTGCTTTAAAAATCAGTCTAACCAGTATAAACGCTGGAAAGCTTGCTCGCGGGGATCTGCGTGACTGCTTCATTCCCTGCACCCCAAATGGCTGCTTGGAGTTGATCAAACAAACTGGTAATATTAATATGCTCTATTAAAATAATTGCCACACATAAAATCAAATCATTAAACATTTATTGTTAAACTCTTTTTTTCCCCAAATACAGGAGTGTCTATTGCAGGAAAGAGGGCTGTTGTAGTCGGACGGAGTAAAATTGTGGGTGCACCAATGCATGATCTGCTGCTGTGGAATCATGCCACTGTCACTACCTGCCACTCAAAGACTGTGGATCTAGACCTCGAGGTAAATTACTCGGATTAAAACATACAGTAGCTTCATGAGAAATACAATTGTTTCTTCCATTTGTTTTATAGGTGGGAAAAGCTGACATCCTGGTTGTGGGCATTGGTCAACCCCAAATGGTCAAAGGAGAGTGGATCAAAAAAGGAGCAGTTGTTATTGACTGTGGCATTAATCCTATCCCAGGTTTGTACTGCTGTAAATCTTATAGACAATTTTGCAGAGTGTTCATTGATCAAGTCTTGTATCATGCCTCTCAGATGAAACCCGGCCGAGCGGGAAACGGGTGGTGGGTGACGTTGACTACGCCTCTGCCAAGGAGCGATCAGATTTCATTACACCTGTACCTGGTGGTGTGGGTCCCATGACTGTAGCCATGCTGATGGCGGTAAGAGAAGTTCTGCTCTAAAACCATGGCAGACAGTTTTTTATTTCAGACATCATAATGGAATCTATTGTTGTCTATATACAGAACACAGTTCAGAGTGCAAAAAGATTTATTGAAATCAATCGACCTGGAAGATGGAATATCATTTACAATGAATTGAAACTTGAAAACCCTGTGCCAAGGTAAAGTGTTCCAAAGGTTTTAATGGTGCTTATTTTTTTACTTAAAACCTTCTAACTTTATGCATGGCTAAATGTTTAATGCGCCTTTCACAGTGACATAGTGATTTCTCGCTCTTGTATACCCAAACCCATTGACCAACTGGCAAAAGAAGTGGGTCTGCTTTCAGATGAGGTGGAACTCTATGGCAAGACCAAAGCCAAAGTTCAGCTGTCCGTCATGAAGCGGCTACAGGAACAGCCAGATGGCAAATATATAGTTGTCACTGGGTATGTTTACAAACATTTACAAACAAACTGTCTGCATATTGTAACTTTACTATTGTTATGTACATTATATATATTGTTGTGGCATTGTGTTTGTATCTGTCTGAAGCATCACACCTACTCCTCTTGGAGAAGGGAAGAGCACCACTACTATTGGTCTGGTTCAGGCTATGGGAGCTCACATGAAACTCAATGTATTTGCATGTGTTAGACAGCCATCTCAAGGACCCACCTTTGGGATTAAAGGTTAGTTCTGGATATGTTAGTTCTATCACTAACTACTGAAACTGTTGTAATAACATTATTTTCTCACTAGGTGGTGCTGCAGGTGGGGGATATTCTCAAGTAATTCCAATGGAAGAGGTATTATGGTAAACAGATTGTTGTCAGGTGTACAATAGAAAATTGTCTGATGAAAATATTTAATTACTTTAGTTCAACCTCCACCTCACTGGTGACATTCATGCCATCACAGCAGCCAATAACCTGGTGGCTGCAGCCATTGATGCTCGCATGTTTCATGAAGCTACCCAGTCAGACAAAGTGAGTTTTCATTTATTCACTTAACTTCAATATCAATAGTACATTAGCTTCATCAGAACTTTTATGCTTCAGGCTCTCTACAACCGTTTAGTTCCCCTCACTGGAGGAAAAAGGGTGTTTTCAGATATACAAATTAAAAGACTAAAGGTAAGTAAACCAAGTAGATAATAATTTGTTAAGTGCGAAAGACATGACTGTAACAAGTAAAATTATGTATTAGAAACTTGGCATTGAAAAGACAGACCCCACAAGTCTAACCGAAGAGGAGGTCACTCGTTTTGCTCGCCTGGATATCGACCCTGGCACTGTCACTTGGCAGAGAGGTGAACCCATTTGAAATTCATGCTGTATTTGATAACCAGTGTTATGTCATCAGAATAACAGATGTAACTGGTGGCATTATTTTAGGTATAAAAATACCTAATCTAATACCTTATTTAATTTTCTATCATTAAAATGTCAGTTTGTTTGCTTCTCTATAAAAATAGTTTTCTAACCTCCAAATGTTATTCATAAAATACAAAGCATTTGTAAATGTTATCCAACTATGTACTTTTTCTACTAGCTTTGATAGTCCTTGACATGAGTTTTGCTTAAATTTTGCGTTTATTCTGAAATTTGGAATGCATTAGTTTACAAACTTTATAGCATCTATTAGAAAAACTGACCCTTCAAGTGATAAATATAAACTGCTCTCTGCCACTACAGTGATGGACACAAATGATCGCTTCTTGAGGAAGATTACCATTGGACAATCTCCAACAGAAAAGGGATTTACACGAGAGGTATTCTTTTATTTTGGGATGTAAAATTATATACTACAAACTACTTGGATAATAATATTCATTAATCTTATTTGTAGGCTCAGTTTGACATCACAGTAGCTAGTGAAATTATGGCAATACTTGCCTTGACCAGCAGCTTGGAGGATATGCGTACACGTCTGTCCAAAATGGTTGTTGCCACCAGCAAAAATGGAGACCCCGTAACCACAGAAGACCTGGTACTGTTCATTCCAGAAGCTTATCACAATATGTGAGCTGTCTGGATAATGAAGTATGCTTTTCTCTCCTTTACAGGGAGTAAGTGGTGCCTTAACGGTCCTCATGAAAGATGCTATAAAGCCAAACCTCATGCAGACTTTAGAGGTGAGAAATATATATAGTGTTGTGTATTGTGTATCTGCCTTTTTGGTTATGTTTGGACTTTTGTAACATATCCATGCAAACTACAGGGAACACCGGTGTTTGTTCATGCTGGCCCATTCGCCAATATTGCTCATGGCAACTCCTCTATCCTGGCTGATAAAATAGCTTTGAAGCTTGTAGGGCCTGAAGGATTTGTAGGTACGTGTATTAAACTCCAGCTTAAAGGAACAGTGTTGACAAACAAAAATAATAAGATGCACTCATGGTTTCATACAGTTACAGAAGCTGGCTTTGGTGCCGACATTGGTATGGAGAAGTTCTTTAACATCAAATGTCGATACTCTGGCTTGAGGCCTCATGTTGTGGTGCTTGTTGCTACTGTCCGAGCTCTGAAGATGCACGGAGGAGGTCCCACTGTAAGTTTTAGTCATGAAAGCATAATGCTGCATTGGTTAGAAAATTGATAACTAATTGGTGCATGGTAACTAATTTGTGCTTTGGTTTGTATGACAGCTGTGTGTTGTGAATCATGGTATTTTTCTTTTTCTAGTGAAATTATGTTGATTAATTTTTCTCAGGTGACTGCTGGGATGAATTTGCCCAAGGAATATGTGGAAGAGGTAATTGGTAATTAGTCTGTAAGATAGACCCTTAATGAATAATTTGTCTTCAATTACCGTTTTTGTCTGGATTTAGAACCTGGGGCTTCTGGAGAACGGCTGCAGTAACCTGAGGAAACAGATTGAAAATGCTATGCATTTTGGTGTGCCTGTGGTGGTGGCTGTTAATGCATTCCGGTATGAGACTGAGTAGACAAAATCCCCAAATTTATAGATCAGTAGACCCATCATTAAGATACTGTGTGTTGTTCTTTTACTGCAGGACCGATACTGATGCCGAACTAGATTTGGTTTGCAAGATGGCCAAGTCAGCTGGAGCCTTTGATGCTGTGTGCTGCAAGCACTGGGCAGAAGGTGGCGCTGGAGCGTTGGACCTCGGAAAGGCTGTTCAGAGCGCTTCTGATGCCCCCAGTAACTTCAAGTTTCTTTACAACTTGGAGGTGAAAAAATAATTCTGCTCTATATTTTTTCTTTTCAGTTCATTTTATTTCAACTTTGTCAGCAATACTCAAGGGATGCTTTTTTATAGTTATCCATTGCAGACAAGATTCGGATAATTGCCCAAAAGATTTATGGTGCAGATGATATTGAGCTTCTTCCTGAGGCTCAACACAAGGTGGAGCTCTACACAAAACAGGTCAGTCTTTGCTCGCTTCATAAAATATCATCTGGCCTGTTTAGAAATGCCTGCATATATTTATGGGTGTGCCATTGTTGCCTGCAGGGTTTTGGCAATCTTCCAATGTGCATGGCGAAGACCCACCTGTCTCTCTCTCACGAGGCAGACAAGAAGGGTGTGCCCACAGGCTTTACTCTGCCAATCAGGGACATCCGAGCCAGTGTGGGCGCGGGCTTTCTTTATCCACTGGTTGGAACGGTAAGAGTCATTATCTGTTATTGCCAACGCCTATAAACAAAAACCCATGTGCACCACCAACATAAGTTTAATCAAACACTTTTTGAGATGCCACCTTTTTAAGAAAATTACTATAGAATTGTACATATAATCATACATAGGGAAGCAAAGCCCCCTCAAACCCATTTATTTTGGAATTTTAAGACAATGATATGAAATAACATAAGTGTGCAACAGCTCAGTAGTCTAGACATTGTTTTTCAGTTATGATATATATGTGATTATTTATAATTTGTCTCCTAGATGCCCACCATCCCTGGCCTTCCCACAAGACCTTGCTTTTATGATATTGACCTGGACCCTGAAACTGAACAAGTCAATGGTCTTTTCTGAAACACTGTTGAACTGTCTAAAAACATATCATGTTAGGATTAAGTAGATGATATAGGCGACTTACTTATGTGTAAAGAAGAAACCTTTTCCACAATGCATGCTTAGTTTTTCAAGTCAATAATTGGGTCAGTAATATGCGCGCTACCATTAGAGAATTTTGAAAATCTGAAAATATCATTACATTGTTTTAATACATTTTTATTGTTAGTCAGTTGTTTCTTGTTGTGTCCTTTTAATAAGATAAATCTCTAACACCCCTATAAGATACACAAGATCTCCTTTATTTGTACCATAATGGAGAAATTCATGTGTTTGTAATAATTATTGCCATTAAAACACTCAGCTCATTAATATGTAGTTAAACCAGACTGTCAAGGTGTGCTTCGCTTTTTTTAGAACTATTCATTATTATCAGAAAATCATCCTGTTTTTTTTTTTTTTTGTTTTTTGTTTACCTGCCAGCAGTATTGAGTCAAAGTTCTGGTTGTGAAGTGACTAAACTACTGATTTTTATATGCATTTCTTTAGGTGTTAATAAATTCATAAACACTAAAACAAAGTAGTGTTGACTTTTTTTCAAAAACAGGATATAATCTTCATCCATTCAAAACTGTAATATATAATACATTTTCAATCATTTGGTTATATAAACTGTTGCCTAATGGACTTGGTAAATCTAAGATGAAGCACTCTGTTTTTTTTTATTTTATTTTTTTTTTTTTACCATCAAGCTGTATGGACTGTTCTGGTGTGATGTGACTAAACTACTGTGTTTTTAATTGAATTTTATCAGGTATTTCATAATTCAACACAAAACGGTAGTAACAAGTAGTAGTATATGTCATCACATTTTATTTAATTTTTACTGCACATTTCAAATCACTACATTCTTGTGCTCAGCATTGGATGAGCTGTGTCAGTTTTTGTTGGGCCCCTTTCCGTGCTCCCCTCCTTGGCCTTTGCCTTGTCCTGTGCCCTTCATGTCTTCGGACTTTCCACGGCATCCCTTCAACAACCACATAGAAATGAGCATTCAAACAATTCTAAATTATGAAATGATGCATCAAGATGCCTCTTAAGGGCATGTCAAATGATTCTACCTCTCCTCCTTTGCCCTTTTCTCCCTTAAAAAAAAACAACAAAAAAAACAAAAGCATTGGTATAACATCAGTACAGCGCATGAGTACAGCATAACTAAAACAAGTGAAATCTTACTTTGCATCCATGCTCTCCTCCTCCATGCTCTCCTCCTCCATGCTCTCCACCGTGTCCCTTATCACCACCCTATGAATGAAAAAGTACATACATGAGCAAACAGTTTAATGCTGTTAGTAATTGGAAAATAAACACTAAAGAAAGACACTCACATGGCCGTGTCCGTCTGTAGGTAGACAAAACAACAAAAAATATGTGTATATAGGTGCATATTCAGGCATTTTAAATTACATTCCACACACTAATATGATGATGCACAACAAAGAAGAGAAAAAACTTACGTCCACTCATCTTGTGTTTTGACTCAAGTTGAGTAAAATGCTTTGCCTGTGAAAATTAACAAAATTAAAAGTTAAATTGGAACGTTGTAAGATCCATGGTATTCTGAAATTGTCCTGATATTACCTGAAGTTGAATGAGAAATGTGACTAATTGTGTCTTGACATTCTTGTCTTGGCATTTATAGGGCACTGAAGCTGACAAAATAAGGAGGAAGGGCGTGTTTAGGTGCATCACGCCAGCCCTTATGTTTTGTAATCTTCCCATTCAATAGTTGCCAGACAGGTATATTATAGGTGCGGTTAGTGCAACAGCGGTACTATACAACTTCACCTTAAAAGTCCTATACAGACGCACAGATTCCAAAAAAACTGGGCGTAATTCTAGTGCAACTGACTCAACATCTATTCTTCACCAATTAATTCATTTTTGTGTGTTTGTGTGTGCATGGCACATGTCTTTCACTGACCTGACAGTAGTGAAGGCTTCTATCTGTAAACATTTAAAATAACTTTGCATGATAAATGCCAATTCATCTTTGAGTGCACCTTGGTTGCTTAGGCTACTGGGCTTCAGTTCAGGTCTTGGCCTCTTTTTCATTTTCCTGTCTGCCTCATTTGCCAAATATGTGAACATGATGAATGTCGTATATTTTCTTTTAATATTTTTATTTTACCGGGCAAAACTTTGAGAATTTCTACTCAATACTCAACATTGGTACCTTCATATAATACATGTAATACAAATTATAAAAATGGCAGAAATAAAAACAGAGTAAGCTGAATATAATCTTGAAGAATCAAATAAAATAATGCATAATACATTTTGAATCATGCGATTATAAAAACTGCAGCCAAATGAACGGTGCAGAAATCAACAAGCCTAACCTGTCTCACAAGACAGATCTCAGCACGCCAAGGCCCACCAGTCGATCACATATTTCTCTGAACAGTTGGTGCCATTCTCAAAATGCCCCACCTTTTCTTTTACTCAGAACATGGGTTAAAATTATGTTGGGATGTCTTTGTATTCTGCGTCTCCTAACAAGTGGGAACAGTTTGCTAGTTATATTGTGTTATCACACAGTCCATCAACATAAATGAAAAAGTTTTGATTCATTTGGCTCTTAAGCTCATATGAATGTATGTGCATTTAGAATGGAGCTCCACACAGCTTTTGTGTATACTATAATTACTATAATATTTATATAATCTGAGTAATAAGTAGGCTTAATATGATATAATATGACACAATGCTTAGAAATAAGATTGTTTTAATTAGACTTAAATTATTCAGGATTACAGGTTGAACTAGATCGCACTAAACCTAAATAAACAGATTTTATTCACATTAGGGATTCAAAGACGTGGAGTTAATATGATTAACTTAAATTCAGGAGCTGGACCACACCTCAATCTCCTCGCCAGCCAACCACAGCTCATCTCAACCACACCTTCAGTTACCCAGAAGCCCTATTTATACGGCCTATCCCGACATTACCGTCCGCGTCCTCTGAGTCTCCCCCCACCCATCTCATCTATCCACCGTCAATAAATATCTTTATCGTATTCCATTGTTGTGCCGTACATTTGAGAATTATTTTGACTCAAATGTACAAAATAATTCTTTAGAGTGGTGGAATACCTTTTTCATTAGTTTCATCTGAACATAGAGCAGAGGTATTTTGTGTGTTTATGTGTCACCATGGAGGTTATGGATTTTGATTATTACACAAAAAAGCAAACTCCTATATGGTGCATACATGTATGTTGAAGCATACATGTATATCACTTATTTTGCATATTTAAATATTTGCATTTTATTCAAAATAAATATTACTTATTTCTAGACAATTTAATAATAAAAACCCAACAGAAGATATAATTTCTAAAATCATTTATTGACATTAGTAATTACTACAGTATCAAAGGGGCAGAGGTGGAGCACCACTTTAATCGTGTCCATGACCGTGTCCATGACCGTGTCCATGACCATGTCCTCCCTTTTTCCCATGTTTCTGCACACACAATCAACACACACAATTAACACAGACAATAAACACAACTCTTAAACTACAAAAGACAACTATGATTTTCAAAAAGACAGTGCCAAACAGGATACACACCTTTCCCTTCCCCTTCCCCTTTCCTCCTTCTCCTCCGGATCCCTCCTAAAAAACAAAGGATAACATTACCACCAAACATTGCAAAGTGTAGTGCATTGACAAATCTTACAAAAGTGACAAATATAAACTAAAATCTAACCTCGCCTGATCCGGTATCTGATCCAGAGTCGGATCCCTCTCCGTGTTCCTCTTTCTACAACAGGGAAGATGGGTTTTTAGAGATCATATTACATTTAACACACACGTAATGGGATTTTTACCTCTTTCTTCTCCTTCTCCTTCTCCTTCACCTCCTTCTTCTCCTTCTTCTCTTTCTCTGTGTCACTCATGGTGTCCGAGGATGTGGTGAGATTGTTCTGTAGAAAAAAGTAACAACTAAGTAACAACTAAGAACACAGCTTAAGAAAGGCAGTTCTTACCTGGTGCAGAAATGGGCGATGTGTGCTCAGGTGCGTGTTGGGTCTGTATTTATAGGAAGAGAAGAAAGGAATGCTCCAGGCAAACTGATGTTGTATGACAGGTGTTACAAGTGTCTTTTGTAAGTCGTCTGATAATGAAAGAAGATTTTCTATCAAACTACTAGGATAAAAACTGAGCTATTTGTTAAAAATTATAACTTAAGTCCAATAAACCTCATTATTCTATTGTATTGTATTAAGTGTTGATTATCTTGTTGTATAGTGTACGTTTGATAAAAACATTTAATTATACAAACATTGATATCATATTAGTCACATATAAACACATACACACTTAACAGTTGCCCTAGTTACTATAATGCGGTGAATAATAAATAAAATGAATCACTGGTTTATTTGCGTGTGACTGGACAAACAGGTTTAACAGGTTTTGGCAGCATATATTTAGCAAATAAAAATAAAATAAAGTTTCAATATGTAGAGTTAAACAGGGATGCATGCTTTTGAGAATGCTTAATTGCAATTTTTCTCTTGCAATTATGATTAGATTGCAATTTACTTTTGGTTCACAATGCACATTTTACACATTTCCAAAAAGCTTTAAGTAAGCTTAAATGAGAAGCTTAAATAAAAACAACAACTGTGAATTTATATTTTGCATAATAAGACAAGAGACCGGATGCTGGATGGAAAGACAACATCTCCTAAATAAATTTACACATTTAAAAAGTGACCTTGCAGTTCTAATATAAATAACATAAAATACAACTTCCATTTAATCTACTATTTACTGGCATTCATTCACATTCTTGATCATGTTTTGGGAACACAAACTTATCAACAGTTTCATAGTAGATTTTAGCATCACTGAGATGGACAAGATGGTCTGGTAAGAGACACTTAACTTGTTTTTTTTGTTTTGCTCAGTTCAAACAATAGCACTAGTAAACACTTCTATGTAATTATAGAGTTGACAGTTCACGCCCTACTGTCAAAACAGGATCTGAAACATCTCCTGATGCAGCGCCTGAAGAACACAGGACTACATTTATGGTCAGATGTACACACCTCTCACCTTAAATCACCTAAGATTTTCCCAAAGACTTAACACCTTTTCCTTTTAATTGTAAATCATGATGAATGCCTAGGCACATCTGGCCACATGCTTTTATGAGCCAATACTGAATATTAGGGGTGGGACAAGACACAATGCCCACAAGATGAGACAAGACCATTGACTGTATATAAAGCCAGAAAATCACAATGCACAACCCTACTGAAAAGAATGTGTGTCTATCAAAAGGTGATACACATGCACCCCTTTGAACAATTCGAGCATAATAACACATATCAATGCATAAAGCAGCATAACAATGAGGTGAAATTATTTAAAAGAAAATGCTCCCCAGAGGTGTACACATTCCTTAAGTTTTCTATTGGCAATGGGTTATCTGTTTTGAAGAAAAGGCCACCCAATTTCCTGCGTCAGAGTGACATCATCCACAACAGGGGCCTCTAGTGGAGAGAACAGGTCGGTACACGTTAAGAGTGAAAAAAAAAGAAAAAAAGACTTCTCATCTCCATGTTCAACCCTCATAGTAACACGATTTTGGCGCCACCTATTGGTCACTTAATAACACTGCTGTTAAAGTCCGCTGATCCTGCTGAAATAGGAATACGCGTGAGTATCTTGCACACAATTTTGCCTTGTGAACTCAGATCAGTGAGTACTGAACACATAAGGCCTCTATTAGCCATTTGCAGTAAAGTGAAATAAATAATGCAGCGGACAGATTAAACACGGACATGTTTTCTATTAATAAAGTCAACAAACTTTTATAATGTGTGGTGTAGTTAAGTATAGGCTATAGCTGTGTACTTGTGCCAGTGGCAGATAGGGCATCTGGTGTAAAGGGGGAAAAAAAAAAATATATAAAAAAAAAAATAAGGTTAGGTCGGGAAGACTTAAATCATAAACCAAACAACCAACCATTATTAAAGATTCTTTGTGTAACTTTAATGGTAGTGCATCCTTTGTAAGCTTGTTTCCATGGTTATTTCCTTGCCTGGAATGTTCCACCCAGTATGTCTTTAATTGTATCTGTACTGTGTTGATAGATTCAATTGCAGTTGTTCCTATTAATTAAAAACACCTTGGAAAATGCAGTTTTACTGTGGGGTCACCTCAAATCTGACATGTAACTTGGCCTGGTGGCATCACCTACTTGTCTCCATGGAGTTAATACCATACCATAGATACCACAGATAAGTTTAATACCATAGTGTGAAACATTCTAGGCAAAGCAATAACATCTCCATGGAAACAGACAGGTGGTGGACTATCCACCTGAAAACAGCCTTTATTCTTGTAGCCTATATTACAAATATAGAAATATAGGATAAATCTCATAGCTATTACCTCTTACAATGCATAGGTTTTTTGGTTATTTGTATTTTTTCTAGTTTTTTGTTTTAACTATTTACAAGACCCAAATTAGTCCTAAGCAGGATTATTTCTGCAGAATGTGTGCTATGTAGACTGGAGTATGCAAAAAATTCTGGAGCTACACTGGCAGCTTTCAAAGATGTGTTTGTTTCCATAATACTGCAGAGCTGTGACACTTGAGTCTCCAGTGACTGACATCACTGCTATTTGCGACATTTGGCTGCCTCACTGCTTGTTAGCTTCATCATTATTGTCTCTCAGTCAAAGATAGACAAGTATTCTTTAGCCAGACATTGTAAACTAGATCACTAAAGTTATGTAAGATTTGCTCTGGACAATGCCTCAGCGCAGATACAAATACTGTTTATGTTGTGCGAATGTATGACAGCATGTGGAAGTGAGATCTTGGAGTTCAGGATAACTAAGGAGGCGAAAGAGCAAGTGCTTGAGAAAGGGAGAGCTAAAGTGAGCGAGCATATGTGCCGAAGGGTGGGAGGGCTGGGCAGAGAGAGAGGCAGAGAGCTGGAGAAAGAAAGAAGGGGAACGGGAGGACAGGCGGGTGGGTGCTGTGAAATCTGTTCACAGGGGAGCTCTGTGCATTTGTTAGACATCTTGGCTGTGTGCCCAACTTGGCTCATTGTAATCAAGGCATGATCAGCGACTCCGGGCTGCCCTCTCCGCCGCCACGGCTGCCTCGCTCCGGGATTCTGCCCAGCCTCGGCCGCTAACATGGACAAATCCGTGAGTGCCTTCTTTCCTTACCTCGCTGTAATATTAGGTTTCTCCTGGTCTAACGTGGTTGCATGCGACGTGCCTCTGCCTTATCCTACTGGAGCTCTGGGTATAAGGGAAGCTCTCTCACTGCAGGCCCTCCCCTTTCTTTGCCTCTTCTAACGGGCTGCTGAGCTTTGTGGCTGTCCTCTGGCACACTACAGTGATTCTGGGTAATATCTGTGTTGCTATTGAAATGAAACACACTACCTGGTTTATTTAATGGCGCTATATTGTTCATTTGATGTCCACAGTCTTAAAATTCGGGGATAGAATCATGTCCCTCGCTTGCTCCTATTCTCGGTGGTATGCCTCATAGTCTGTTGTGTTTGGATACCCTGACAACTAGAAGCTATGCGGTAACCACTTTCCAGTCTGTTGTACAAGTGCAATGCAACTTTTCTACTTTTAATGATTTGTTGTGGTTTAGGCACAACAAGATTTATAACTTGGACACAACTTAGTGAAGACACCTGCAACCAGTGTCTGCAGGCACCATGCTTGTCTGCAGTTTGGAGGTGATGGGCTTGTGCACTCTCCACGTCTGACTCATCATCATTTTGTACTTGTGATATCACATACAGGCGGACGCCATTCTCTCGTCACTGGGGCAACAGTGGAGGTTGCCTGACTCATACGTACTTTGGCACACTAAAATCTAAGAAAGATTAAGTCCAAGAAAACCAACATTTTCACAATAATTCATGCAATCTTGTGAATGGAACCATTTTCAGCAAGAGAAAACACTTTTTTGCTCTGTTAAGCTGCAATGAATGAGCACTCCTCAACATGTTAAAATGCTGAATTATTAAATACTGAAATAGCACAGACATGCATACAGTAAGTATTTGAAAAGGCTTACTGCTAGTTTAATCAACAGCACCCATGATTCCAAATACTTCTCCTTGGAAGAATGTGATTGGTTCTCTCACGATGAAACCACAGTGCAGACATTTCTCAATCCCAACTATACTTAGCATAGCCATCCAAGCACACGGGGCAATCTTTGTACCGATGCCAAGTCTGGATAAACTGAGAATCTTGTGGCATCTATGCCTAATATCCAATCCAAATCACTCTGTAAATCATAGACCATTAAGAGGCAAAAGACCAAAGTCAGAAATACATTCTCTGGCCACAGGAAAATACCAAGGCTCTGTTCCACGGCAATTCATTGGCCAACAGTGGCTCAGGTGGTAGAGCTGTCGCCTTACAACTGTAAGATTGATGACTTGATCCCAGCTTTGACCAGTGCATACTGTTGTTGTGTTCTTGGCCAAGACACTTAACGCACCTTGCCTGTGTTAATGTGATGTGTGAATGGTGGGTGATGGTTGAAGAGGCCATGTGCTCACAATGGCAGCCACAAGTTAGCATCTTAGGACCAATAGAAAGTGTGGGGAGTCAATGAATGGCTTACTCTAAAGCGCTTTGAAACATTTACCAAGCTTATAAGCACCAGCATTATATAACTAAAATGTATTGATTTTATGACATATTATGTAACATTCCAGCATTTACCACCAGTAAAATTACTCCCACAGTACATTCATACTACTAAAAGACAACTCTGAGTACTCCATATGTCCCTCTGATAAAGGATTTTGTTCAGGTAACTGCCCAACAGACTGGTGCAGTCTTTCTTGCGAGAGCATCTGCTAAGTTCTGGTTCAAGCTGTTGTGTGAGGAAGCATGCTCTTGCTGACTGCATCAAGATGTTTGGGATGCTCCACATATGCATACCGTCTGTGTAACTGAGCCCAGAGATGACGGTCCCATCTGTGGACAGTCTAAGTGAACTGTAGCACAGGTTATTATCACTGCCACAGACAAGAGAAGGGTGCTGTGAAGAGACGCTCTGAGCATCCAAAATGTTATAGTCTATCTGTTATAATTTGCCAGAGATCTATAAACAAACTGTTTTCTTTTTTCAGATCAACAGTCTCACTAAATGCAAGCAAGTTCTGAAATCTTATTGACTGCATTATAAAGTATGTGACCAGTGTGCTTGTTATGCTATTTACATTATTTTAATACTATTCATTCACCTGCAAACAGACACTTTTATCCTAACTCTTGAAACATTAAAGGTGCACTATGTAACACTTCTAATGGAGGCACTACCACCTGCTTGTCTCCATGGAAATGTTATTGCTTTGTCTAGAATGTTCCACAGTATAGATTAAAACTATCTATCACGAGGGAGACAAATGGGTTACAGCACTATGCTGCATTACAATTCAGAACTGTGGAAAGTCACCCCTATTCACAGAAGGAATTATTGTATTTTTGAATAATAGAAACACCTGTAATGAATACATGCTAGATGGATACGTTTAATGTCATACCATGGAACATTACAGGCAAGCCAATAACATCTCCATGGAGACAAGGAGGCAGTGGACCATCCACCAGAAAAGTTGTGCAGTGCACCTTTAACACAGAATATATTTGTCTAATTAAAAAAAAAAACATTTTCTCATAAGGTAATACAATAAATTGTTAGTGGACAACTTGATGACAACCGAGTGACCACGAGATGCTTGATGGCACAGGGAGGATTAATTTCTGTAAATATACTTTATTACCAGCAGGTACATTTTCCTTGTGTCTTTTCCTAGACCTCAGGTGACATGCTGCCCAAAAGAGATCATGATAAAGATTTGGAGCTGGACAAGAAAATAGAGGCTCTACGCCGAAAGAACGCAGCATTGATGAAAAGGTATCAGGTAAGACTTATCACAACTCCACTGGTTTGGACAGTCACACTACATCTTAGAGCTTCCTGGTGAATAAACAGTTTTCTCTGAGTTGCATTTAGGAGGTGGAAGAGGACAGGAAAAAGGCAGAGGAGGAGGGCATGGCGCTGCAGTCTCGCAAAGGCAAAGCGGATGACCTTTCAATCACCATCAGCAAGTCCACCAGCGTGAGTGACAACAGATTCACTCTATAGCAGTAAATACTAAATATTTAGCTGACGAATGTTTACATTTCCTTTTTGGAATAGGACAGCCGTGTGGTGACAACAAAGCTGATCAATTCTGGGCCGGACCAGGAGAGGGCAATGGAGGGGCCATCTCAAAGTGTGGGCCGAGGGCAAAGGAAGCAACTGATGGTGACAATGCCAGTAAAAAAGGTAGTTTGCCACTTTGATTAATTCACAATAATTAGACTGGACCACAAATAATGAAGAAGATCATATTATATCTCCAACTGAACTAAAAATGTCATTCAGTATAGGCTACCTTTGCTGTATCTCCAACTGTTGACTGTTAAAATAAGAAAAATTTATTGTTAGCTTACGAAGCATGCTAAAAAGCAGGATGGGTGACACGCCAAAAAATGTATCACAAAAAAAATTAAATAAAAATTGCTTTCAGTATTCTTAATGAATCTTCTGAAAATAAACAACACAGACTTTAAATCATTGTCATAAAAAAGACCCAAGGTGATCAGTGATTGTTAGAAATCACTGAATCTTAATCTTGATGAAGATTTGATTAATTGCACAGTCCAACTAAAAAGCAGAGAAAAATACACTGCATGAAGAATTTAATGTTATTTAGTTTAAATATTTTGAATTGAAAATACAATGAACTCATTTTAGAATAGAACACCATGTTAGGACTAAAGACTACCATGAGGTAAATACTGTGATAATTTACAATGACGCTTGATTAACCTCCTCTTTTTCCCCTCAGTGAATCCTTTGCCTCTTTCCTTCCAGGGTAAGAGGGTGGTGATAGAGAAGAGCCCAGAGCCTTCAGACAGTACGACAGAGGATGGACAGTTGAAGCATGTGGAGTCAACGAGGGCAAAACCAGCCCACGTGACCAAGAGGGACACAGCGGCTCAGGTTAGGAACTCTTTCTCCCCCACTCTGTGTCGCTCTCTATTCTCTGTTCACAAGGTCCAAAGCTCTAACAAGCCTCTCCGACTGCTCCCTCACTGCTCCGATTATTTACATAGATATCAGACACACCCCACACCCATGCAGTCAGGAAGCACAAAGGCTGAAGGAAAGTCTGGGGACTGCTGTGGCTCCAGAGAGGGGAGACTGATGGAAAATGCATACAAAAAGAACTATTATTATATCCATGGTTTTCAGAAGGATGAAAAACCAGACTGTGCTATAGAAATTAACAATTTAAAAGAAATTATTATGTATTTTGAATAATTATTATATTATTATATATATTTTGAATAAAAGCCTCACAATGTTGCATATGACAAGAAGCTGAAATCCATGAATAGTAGTAAGTGATAAAGGTTTTTTTTGTGCAATTAACTTTTGATGAAGTGATGGTTTTTGCGTAGTTTGTTTAATTTGAACATTTTCAGGAATGCACTATTGTAAAAAAATAATTTCAAGTTTAGTAAATTTAATTAAATTTCAAGTTTAGTAAATTCCTTGCTTTGGTGGCATATAAAGATGTAACAATAACAGAATTATTGTGCTATTCTATTGTCAGACGTCTCACAGTAATATTGTGTACAGCCATAATATCTCGAATCACAAGCTAATTTACTTCAAACTGCTAAAAACAAAGGGAACAGCTAAAACAACTGAAACCGGAGAGAACAAGACTGTTAGCAAAAGGGAACGCCCCATGGGCCTGGTGGAATATTCATCTCAGCTCATTACACATTAGTCATTAGGCTCGATATGACATATACAATACACAACTACGATCACAAGTTAATAAATGGCATATTCAGACAGGCCAATAGTACTATATAAGCAGCATAGTCATCTGTACTAAGTATTCTAGGAGTGGCACTTCACACAAATGAGCAGACACATGTGCAGAGGCTGGGCTGTGAAATGCCGTGCTGTCACTGACCCTGGGCCCGCCTGAGAACATAGAAGTCCAGGAACAGCTGCTCTATCATAGTCTGAAGTATGGGACAAACACACACATACAAGGACACACACACATACAGGAACACACAAACTCAAACACACACACACGCTCACACAGAGGAACACACTCACATGCACACAAACATAAGCACGCATGTACCGCCCAGGCAGCTGATCCCTGCTGCTGTAAACAAACTGGACCGACATGGAAGCAATAGGCTCAGTAATGCTTCATTGTAAATGCGTATGTCGATATTATGTCACCATCTAATCATAATGTGCGCTAAATGTGACCTGGACCAGCATTTTTCATTTTTATATTTAATGTGGTTGCATATGGCTGCATGTATCGTCTGCTATCTATACAATTGAAGATAATAGTCAATGTTTATATTTTCCAATAAAATAAATTATGTTTATTATATGTTTATAATATTTATTTATACAACAAATCATTAGGTTGAGATTATTTCCTGAGGGTAAAGATGTAAGCTATATCAAAAATAGGTTAATATTGAAGTTGTTACTCTGATAAATTAGAATATGAAGTATATTGTCTAATGCCTGTAATTAAAATTATTATAAATGACATACAGCATAAAGAAATGACTAAAAATAAAACAGAAATGTCCAGTGTTATCTTCCTCTTCAATCTTCAAATATAATGTGCACATTTGTGGTTAAATGAGTGGTCACATTTTGAGTTAGATTTGAACCTCCATCATGACATTTACAGACACATTTTATTACATTCCTGATGTATTGTTGAAATTATGTCAGAATTTTACAATCAAGAGAATCTACAAAATATTGAGATTTTGTCAATATTTCCCACCTTATTTGAGAGAAAGCCTATTTAAACAGTGAACTATATTCATCATGGCACAGCTATTGTTGAATCTCAAAAAGATACTTGTGTACTATAGTATGCTTGTGTGTGTTTGTGTGCGTGTGTGTGTTACTTGGCCTACTGATAATTGGTGTCAGGCTAAAATTAAATAACTGAGAGAAGGGCGTTGATATTTGGCAGTGGCTTGAGCAGATGTAAAACTTCAAAACCACATCGTCAGTTCACACCCATCCCAGTCAAACGGAAAGAGCAGGAGTCAAAGAAAAAGTGACTAAAGGGGTGAATAGTCATGCTCAAATCTTGTCTGACTGACTCCATATTTATTGCCCATTATATGGCCTGCACCCCTCTGCCGATAGACAACTCTCCCACCATCGTGAAAGGGTCTGATTTGATCTAATTAACATTCAACTGCTTTCTCACTCTGAAAAGGCTCATTATGCAGCTAGAGAGAGGCCTATCTGGCAACGTGCTGTGATAAGGGTCAGGGAGTGAGAGGAGAGACGAGAAGAGCGGCAGAATTTAAAAGGACAAGGAAAAAATGTAGCCAGTGATTCTTTTGTTTGTGAAAGTGCCAGACTGCATTTGGCCGAGAGTAGGGGAGATGTGGGTGTCATTATGGTCTGTGTGGGTGGCTTCAGACCACTCACTCACAATATTCCCTCTGCTGTATTTGAAGGTGTATATCTTGTTTTTATTACTCATAGTTCATATTCTGCATTCACCTGAATGATTGATTTTACACGGTTACATCACAAACAAACAGTACAGTACTAACTATTATTTCTTGGTGTCTATTTCACCGTATCAGTAATGTCTTTCTTTATCATTGTAAAATGGTTCGTTGGGTAAATGTTTATGTAGCTACATGTAATGATTACAAAATATATCTTGTTTAAAATCATCAAATATAATATCACATCAAACAGCCACCCATTTAAATCAAATATCGTCAACCTTTTACTGTAAGTGGTTATTGACTGCTTTTTGTCATTTGCCTATTAAGTATAAGTACATTATTATTATTATTATTATTATTATTATTATTATTATTATTATTATTATTATTATTATTATTATTATTATTATTATTAGTTAAAATCATCTACAACATTGTCTCTTTAAGTCCACTAGAGGGCAGTGTTGACTGGTCTTTTACTTGCATTAAGTGGATCAATCAGCATCATACCATGAGTGTACAGGGACAAAGCCGCCATGTTTAATTGGTTGCCCTGCTGTGTCACCCCTACTGTCTCACTGTTTACCCCCATGTTTGTGTTTCCAGGATGAGGTCAAATCAGGTGAAGAGCACAACGAGGAGCAACAATGGCTTTCAGAAGATTTTCAGGTACCACTACATGTGAAACACCAACATCTGTGTTGCTGGATTTACATTTTTATATCACTGACTTGAATTCATTTCCTGGAGACTGATCCTAACCTTAACCATAGTTACTACTATGGTTAAGTAACCATAAGTAACCATAGCTACTACTATGGTTAAGGTTACTAGGCCTGATCTTAAAGGTGCATTGTGTAACTTTCCGGGGAGAGGGTCTGTTTGTCTCTGTGAGGATTTGCTTTGCCTGGAATATTCCATAGTATACCAGTATCCAGTAGAGTATCCATCTTGCATTCATTCAATTAAAATAATTTTTATTGCTCAAAAATACCTTGAAATACATGCATTCTTACTACGGTAACCTCTCCATAGATCTGGCCTGTTACTTAGCTTAGTGGCATCACATGTTTGTTTTTAAGGAAACAGACAAGTCTCATACTGTATTGTGGCACATTTCAGGCAAAGCAATATCATCTCCACAGAGACAAGTAGTGAGTGGACTCCACCAGAAAAGTTGCAAAGTGCACCTTTAATGTAAACCCTGCCCTTAACCTATTTGAACTTAAATTACTTAACGTCATGGGGCCTGATTTTCGTTTCCATAAGGGAGCCAAGTCCCAATCAAATTAGTATACAGATTTTAGTCCTAACAATGTGATACAACACCTGCTTGCCCTTACACACACAAATGGTTAAAATCCCAGACATTAGCAACAAATCTTATTGGACAAGTCATTTACAAATGTCCATATGGATTTATATTATTCATACATTATAATGACAACAGTATATAGCCTATATGAACCTAAATGAAAAGCTAAATGTATCCAGAATATATTTATTTTGTTGGGAGTGGGACTGATGTTAGCTGCATGTAGTTGGGCACGTTGCTACGCAGAGGCTGCTGGAGTGCCTGTGCCCATCTGCCTCCCCATTGGTTTGTGTGCTAATGTGGTTTTAGCTCCGAGCTGTGGCACAGATGATGCCTGCCATAAACAGACCCGGGGGGCAGGGACAGCACGGTTCAAAGGGCTGCCAAATAAACCTCGTGTCACAAGTGATGCTGTTCATGTCCTCGGGCCTAACGCGCCTGTCTGACTCAGGATTGCATTTGAGAAGGAAGGATTTCATTTGAAGAGGTATGATAGACTATTTGTGTTAGGAAGCAAGACTGGCTCAGCGTTAAGGAAATGAAATAATCTTGCGTTATAATCTTGAATTAAAAAAACAAAAACAAAAAAAAAACCAGGAACAATTTCTCTAGAACATGTATTTAGAGGTAACTAATTATACACCATATTATCTAAGCCTCTTAAAGTTATTGCTTTAGCCACTTCCCAGGTGAGGCTTAATAAAGGTGGCAAATTAAATTGTGCTTATTAGCAGACAGAGAGCCTGTAGGAACATGCTAGAGTCAGTGTCCCCTGTGACCTTCTTTGTCCTCACTGGAGCATCAGAAGTGGAGATGGAAAACACAGGCCGAGCACAGATGCCCACTTCACCATTAACTAAAGGCAGCAAAGCAACATGTTTACTTAGCTCTGATTGGTTTACACCTGAGAGGAAAAATCACCTACAGTTTCTCACTGGCACTGTTTCTCTCTGAGCATGCCTGTGAGACATGAGCCGTCATTCAGTCTGAGAGCAATGTCCTGTCACTTAAATCCAGGCTCTGGCAAACACAGCCTGAGTGCTATCTGCTCTCGCACCATCTCCCTGTGCGCAGATGTGTACGTGGACCTGATTCGCTCAAACGTTTTATAACAAGAGCACATAGTCTCATCCCTTTCATGTGTTAAAGAGCCCACAACACAGCTTCTTTTTAGTATTAGCAAGCAGTTCTCTGTGCACTGATCATGGGAATCAATATGAGGTTAAGAGGAAAACGGAAGCTAGGACTTAATTGAATTTACTGTACATTACACATTTCCTGGAATATGCTCTCAGACGGGACTGCCTCTGGGGGCTTATATGGACCTCTTTGCAGTAATGCTGACCAGAATGAAACAACACCCCCTAAATGATTGGTTCCTGGTTGTTAATCTTTGTGGGAGTCATTATCTTGATTAGCTCACAGCCATGATTCAAATTTATCATTTCATTTAATATGGCAGGCTGCCATGTTTACTAAGGGCCTGTTGTGAAAGCTGAAGCAAATGTGGACTCTAAACATCTTACACTGCTAGCTTTGATGCAGTCATAGGGTTTATTTAAAGGAACACTATGTACATTTGCTGGTGTTAGGTCTGCAACCTAGTTGTTTCCATAATTATGTTTGCCTTGAATGTTCCACAGTTAGGAATTAAACATTTATCTGGCATCCATTCACTTACAGATTTGATTGCTAAAAGAATATCTTGAAAAACAGCCTCTCCACAGCTCTGACATGTAACTAGGCTTGGTAGCATAAACTACCTGTTTTCATGGAGATGGAATAAATAGATAGAATTAGAAGTTTAAATTTAATGCCATACTGTGGAACAATCCAGGCAAAGCTATAACATCACTATGGAGTAAGCAAACCATCCACCACAAAAGTACATTTAGTACATTTTCAAACATGCAGGTCAGCACAGACCTCAACATCCCAACATCGAAAGAAGAGCAGGAGGAGTATCTGCGGTGGAAGAAAGAGCGTGAGCAAATCGACAGAGAGCGAGTCGCACGACACAAGAACGCCAAGGGCCAGTGGAGACGAGCCTGGGACATGGACAAGTCTGACAACATGTGAGAACGGTCACATGTACTCTCATGTACTGTTAGATTTATTTTTATGTTACCCACTGTACTATGAAGTTAAGCTGTAAGCGCATTAAGCAGAAAACATGTGATGTCGTTCCATTCAGAATAGTTATCTGAAGAATTAATTAATTATGGTTCTCAAGACACCCTGCAAACAATGGCATGGACAATAAGATAAGCTCAGCTTTATTTGTCCCACAATGGGGGAAATTCCAATGTTGTAGCACAGAGTACAAGGAGAATAAAAAATAAAGATAAATATATAATATACTTAAGTTGAACCATTTAAACTAGAATATTATAATATATTATGATAAGAGTTATGATACAAAAAAGCATAAAAAATAAAATAGAACACTGAGCACATTAGTAGTTAAACCACTAAAAAGGCAGTGACTCAGAAGATGTAGTAAGATTTTAACCTGATGTTAAAAATTGTAAGTACGTTCACTCCATGTTCAAAACTTTGAAAGGCATTCTTACAACATCAAACATGAAGTCATAATGTTTTGTTTTTTATAGTAAAGTTAATGTGTCCTAAGAATGCATTAATATACAAAGAGACAAGGAAGAAGTGGCTATTTTTGTCCAAGGATGCAGGATGGCATGCCTTTCCTTATTTGGCAACCCCCTTGAGTCTAAATAGAAGAGGAAATGCAGATTTGATTCAACAATTAAGATGCATTCAGGGAAAGCAAAATGTAGACGCATGATTCATGAAGCAGAAGGTAGCGACTGTTAGAGCAGCCTGTTAACTGGTGTGGACAGGGCATTACGTCACCACAACAATAATAATGCTCACGGAATATGACAAAAACATCATCTGTCAGCGCTCCATTTTATACAAAGTGATATAAACAATTTGTGATTTTTATTTTTTTTTTACCATTTTAGGTTTTCGGACAAATCTGGAGACTGGACACCTTCCAGCAGAGGTGATATGTTTACACAGAGCACATTGTGAGTATTTACTCCATCTAATAGTTTTGTTGTAGGTGGGCGAAATTCTAGAAGAGGTCAAAACAGGACAAGTTCAGATTCACAAGGTACTTGAGTCTTCATTATTTTCATTCATACTTCAGAGAGAAAAACTGTAACAAACGTGTTTATATTTCTTTATCATCAAATCCCAAGTGGAGGCTAAAATTATCTGGTTTAAACACAAGGCAAATAGCTGTATTCACATGACATCAACATAATAGAAGGCTACCAGTTTAATATTGATATAGAAGGCAAGTCAATATTCTATCGCCTGGTCTTATTGATGGTGTTTTGACCTGGTTTATGGTTAATATCTCCGTAACTACTCTGTCAACACATGTAACATGGGGTCGTTTCACAATTGTATTAAAATGTGATGCGGTGAAGGCCACACAATGAATATGGTTATTTTGAAATCCGATCTCTAACAAAAAAACAACAGTAATTTGTGGATTACCGGTACCTGTTTGGTGACATGCAATTTATAATTTCATTGTGACATTTCTGTACAAGGCCATGTGAGAAGAGGAAAAGCAAAGGAAGCAAAGAAGGTGCAGGCGACGGGCAGCAAAGCAAAAGGCAAAGATCGTCTCACTGGCAGGGCCAGGAGGTAATGCAGAATATCATATATCACACATATTATATATTGGTGCAATTTCATCTTTGATGCACCCCATACACAAGAAAAGTACTATCTTTGTGAACATGAAAAGTCTCAGTGTCATTCTTATCCGCCTCAAATCTACACACTTGATTTAGAGTTTGCAGCAGCTGACTGAATAACCCAAGGAGGCCTCATTTACAACTCACTCCATGTATTTTTCCTTTCAGAGCTTTTCTCGGTTGAGAATCAGGCCACTGTGTTGGTTGCTGAGAAGGCTTTCAGAGTCTAGTGTTACACAATCATTTTTCATAATTTCAAACCACAGCTGTAGAAGAGGCACTTTATCATTTCAATATGGCCTTGTCAATTACAGAGACTTCCTGTGAACATGCCCTGTTTGATGTACGGATCTAACTTCACTTCTAAGTGCTAATACATGTCTTCTTTACCAGCAGTATGTGCCTTTTAAGAATGTTAGATTTTGTCTTTTTCAGATGGGAACCTAATAAAGATGGAAATTTACAGGTAAGCTTGGAAAAACATTAAAACCAAAACTTTATATTAGATTACATTGGTGTTTTTTCACTACGCACACTCATATGTAATTTTATGCAGTCTGGTATAGCGTCAGTACATATACTAACACATGAAATGCTTACACAGACATGACAGTTAATGGATGTATACTCTAGAGGAGCATTCATGGGACTGCCCTTACACTAACAATGACACATGTGTTTTTTAATCTGTTTTTAGGACTCTGAGACAACACTGGAGGAATTCCTAGAAGAACTTGATGCTCTCACAGAATTGGTTGATCAGAGAAAAGTGGAGGACACAAAAACAAAAGAACCACTTAGCAGTGAGCTGGGGATAAATGAACAAGAGGCTGTTGCTACAGAAATGGACAACAATATCATACATAAGAAAGTAGACTCCTCCAGCCCTAGGGGTTCAGAGAAGAAAGTGCGTTTCTCAGATGAACTCAAACAAGGGAGTGAAGCCTCCCAAGAGCCTGCCACTTCTGAATCACAGAGTCCAGAATCAATGAAAGGTTCCTCGCCAAAGAAAAAGAAAACGCAAATGCACAAAGCAATAGTGGACAGTTGTATTCATGAAGAGAGTGGAGGGGAGTCACCATCAGCCCCTCTTACAGAGCAGCAAGAAAATGAATGTATTACAGAAAGTGTCACCTCTCAAGCTGAAACAGCCAATCAGCCTGTAGAAGTTGGGAAGTGCAACATGACCAGCACAAATACAGGTTTCACTATTACTATAACAACTCTTGTATGTTGTATTATAATGCATTATGAATAAATACAAGGTGTAATCTTTATGCAGAGGAGCTGATAGACTCTGGCCTGTCAGTCTTGAGCATGGAGTCTGGAGAACCACACCAAGCACACTCCACCAGCAGTGATAAGGTCAGTGGAAGATGGGCGAGGCACAGCCAGTCAATACATGTGTGAATGCACTGAAGGATGAAAGTGCAAATGGATGATGAGTTGAATGGACTCGAAAGGGGAGAAGCTAATGTGAACTAGCATACATGCACTGGAGAATGGGGCCAGGTGTCAAAATGTCCTCCACTTTTAATAGTTTTTGATGAATCGAGGAGTAAAGTTCTCATGACATCACAATATTCTACTGTCCAATAATATTTAATACAAATGGGGGGACAGCTAAAATTAATATTGTTATAATGCAGTTTATTGCTTTAATAAAAGATGTTAAAGGGTTTTGTTATTAAATAAAATCATCAGAGTTAACATTTGTGTATTAACCTTTTAGATATTTCATAGCAAAGTACAATATTGTCAGTAGGAACATCTGACTCTTACCCCCATCTGGGAGTATTTCATCACATTCTACAATCTCAAAACCACCAATTAAGACAATAGTGCTGATTTCCTTTCAGCTAATGCCTGAGTTATTTGATCATGAATTTGCGATAATCCATTCAGTACTCGTCTGGTAGTTAGTGCCAGTTTCCTTTCGAAAAGTGCGACTGGCTTACAATGACAGGGATTTCTGTAACTTCATATAAATGTTTGTTCATATGTAATAAACACACTTAGAAGCCTACTTACACATGCTGCTTAATTATTAAATATTCGGATGAATCAATCAGTCTGTAGGCTAATGCTAACTTATCCATCTAAGAAGTAAATAGTCAAATCTATTTCAAGTAATCTCATAACAAAATTGTCTTTTTTTTCCTTCATAGGCAAGAGAGCATGGGAAAATAGTTTGAGAGGGACTTTCTGCACAGATGCGGACACCAAATCACAGCCTCTGTACCTGGATGCGGCGGGTCCCTCATTCTAAGACAAGGAGCAGAGAGCATCCGGATGATGATGATTTCACTTCCACTTCCTCTGTTTAAATAGTCATGACATCCAAGCACTTTACACTGATGTTATGTGTGTTTTGTGTATGTTGGTATGCTGCTTGAGTGCAATAACACTGAATGTTTACGTTGGTATGGACACTTCGAGGTACAAATCAGGTGGCAAGCAAATCGTTCAAGTAGCCTTATGATTAATCAACAGCCACAACTGATTGAATGCCTGGTTCTGCCTTAGATTTAGAAATATTGTGCAAAAAGTTTGATTTGGATTTCCTCAAAAGATCATTTTTATTTTGGAGTCACTAGTTATGTTATTATTCATATCAAAGTGCATCACTTACAGTAAATAGGCGAGCCCTAATGCTAAACCACACACTCTCACTGCATCAATGAAGGCAATCAACATACTTCAGAAGCTGGTTCTAAAATACCCAGCCTCAAATCTGTGGTTTGACTACTATCCACTGGGATTCTATTGCACTTGTTAATGGAAATGATACTGTCAAGACTGAAGAGAAAACTATTTTAATAAGCTTACACATCAGTATTCAGTCTTTGTGCCTTGCTTTTTAGACACAAGTTTGTTGAGGTAATATTTTACAGTCTGAGCAGAGAAGAAATGTTATTTATTTGAAATTGGTTATCAAGGATGAACTGTTACTGTTTTATTAATGTATTTAATTTATTGTCCTAACACTATGTTGTTTTAGCCTTAAATTTCAACTCTTATAGGAAGTCTTCAGAGCTCTCGTCCTCAAATAGCCTGGTATAGTAAACAGTTCTGTAACTTTAAATAGTGGCTGTAGACCTTTTCAGCTTGTGATTATTTTAAAATGTAATCAGGGGTCGAGGAGGAGCGCACATGACATGCAAAAGGCTAGTCTGCTGTCACACAGTAGGATTCTTACTCCACATTTTAGTTGTAACTTAAATGGATTAAATGTGTCATCCAGAGGCACTAAAATCCTCTTAATGGCAAGAAGAGGTGGTTGTAATGTCTTTCTTTTTTACACCCTCTTGTGTAAGAGGTGTGATTTGCGCCTTCACTTGTTTGTGCAATTTCAAAAAGCGCACATTGCCTAATTTTCTGTAGAACAATGTATAATGGAACTATCAATAAAGCTTGTTTTCAGTACTGGTTGGCGTGGTTGGATTTCTTCTTTCGCGCCATGTTTGTGCAGATGTTTACAGATCAATTCTCTGATGGATTTGTGTGTCCTCTTCAAAATCACAGTTCCACAGGGAAAGCGCAGATGTACCAGAAATGTTGAATACATGCTTGTAGCAGTGTATTAGAGCAGGCCACGGTCCATTGGGCCTGATCTCTACTGCCTGGACACGAGTGTGATTTGATTAATTTCACATGAACTCCCCGATGGCCTGTTACTTTGCAAACAGCACAGGTGGAACCTCCCATAGGCCATACTATTTTAATTATGTCTGCTTTACTCTGCCATGGCGTTGTCCTGTTGTTAAGGCTATGCTGAAATGGTACCATATAGTGTTACGTAGATGAATTTACTGATAAATAATTCTCCAAAAATCAAAACAACTTTTAGCATCATGCCAGTCTTTCCTTGCTTTTGAATGTAATATAGTAGATCAACAATCTGAGACAATTTGTTATCCAGACAAAGCTAGATTAATTTGCTTCTATTAAACAGGGTTTGTGCAGCACAAATTTCCCAGATAATTAGTGGCTTTGGGCAAACTACGAATCCTAATTATGTCCCGACAGCCCCACAAAGACACCTCCTGTTAAGATCACAAGCCCTGTTTTAGTTTCCCACAGATGACAGTCATTTTCAGAGGCTTAATCCCTGTCTCTGGCTCTAAAGCTGTTTCATTATCCCTGATGGATGGAATTTTATTAAAAGTGAGGTCTCACAGGCATCACAACCTTGACACAACCTTCTACAGGTAGTTTGGTGCTATGTTTGTCAGTCATACCCCCCTCAGCTTCAGACATGGGGTCGAACAGACAGGATGGCTACTAAGTGCGGCTATTTTTATCTAACCTCACATGCAAATTGTACATTTTTAGGGTTTACAGTCACTTAATATTTAGCTGATGTTTATGCATGCAAATATAGTAAAAAGATAAATAAATACATACATAGAATTTTTAATTGATTTGGGTTGTTTATGCAATATTATCATATAAATATTGTTTTGTTTTTGTAATACAAGCTAATTAAAAGAAAAATACAAACTTACTGTAGTGTAGAATTTTCTTAAATGTGAATTATTATTTAATTTAAGATAATAAAATCAGTGCTTTTTTTAAACTATATTTTGTAGTATTCCACATCTTTGATTAGCAAAAACTACTAGCAACTATTTCTGACCTTTTGTTGCACCCTCTTAAACTGCTGGGAGAATATCTGATCCATATTAAATAGAATTTATGAGGATGTTTCACATAAGCATTTTGGGACCTTGAGTTTATCTAGCTGTTGAAATGCCCTCTGCTTGTCATCAGTCAATCCTCACATAAAATCTGATGGCAGATGCCAATTTAAATGTGCTGACATCATAACAATCCAAGCTGCAGAAAATATCTTATTTTATGTGCCTTTATGTAAGGCATGACAGATGTGGTATTAGGTCATGTAATGGAGCATCTTGGTGACTGTCTTAAAGAGTCATAAGGTCACCTGCTACATCCTGACTCCAGGTTATAACTGTCACTTGTGATGAACTCTCTCATCAATAGGTCGTCCATTGTTCTTTCATATATCACACGCATCCAGGAGAGCCACTGGAAACTGCAAATCTGTCAGCCTGTGTTGCATGGAAGGGCCACTGAAGCGGGCATTGACAGCTTCGCCTTGACTTGTTGTGTATTACACCCTTGTGCCGCATATGGCCACACTGTCTTCACTGATGAATAGGACTTCCTGTTCAAGCCATAAGACGCACATACTTTGGCAAGGGTTCTGAAAATCTGTTACCCACTGACAAATAGTGACACAGTGTGCATCAAAGAGAAAATCAGGCCATTATGGTTTCAGTGTCACATTGAATGATGCTTGTGAATGACAGAAGAAAGCAAACCTTTTAAGCCAAACTGTGTGCTCAGAAGAGGGTGCTGGATCAAAATAGCATGGGGCCCTATTGTGTAATATGTTCTGTGTTTTGTACGATGCTAGAACAGAACTATTCAATCAATACGCCTCCCTCATATGCTGTTACTGCTGTGAAAGTGCACACAGGTATGGGCTTGTTTTCACTTCAGAGTTCACCACATGTAACTGTATGAAATGCTTTATAGAGGGCTCACCAGCATGTATGTTTCTATGGACAGCATCAGACCAGTCGAAATAGTCGTTTAATAGCTGTCACTAATTAGCATTTTAGGCAGAATCTGTCCTGAACTTTCCATTTTTAAAACAATCAATAAATGTGGGCTTGAAGTAACCTGAAGTAAGTCAAAGACCATTTCGAAAACAAGGCATTTAAGGTGTGAGGTAAAAACCTTCCATTTATTTGAATATATATTCTCCGTTCTGGCTCTAAATAAATATAATATTGTTAACATACATGATAATGTCTCCAGTAGGGCATGGTTTACAGATAAGTGTTATAAAACCATAAAAATGAAAAAATCCTAAAGATGTTTATTTGTATCATGTCATACATTGTACCTACTGTACATTAATAAAAACCTGCTAATTACACTAGAAGTCCATCAAGGCCAATATTTTGTACACCAGCCCTGTACATGTTTAATACACAATACATTTACATGGATATATGCACATACCTGAGCATAACTTATAATGCAGGGTCTTCTATTGGGAATCCAGGTCAGATCCAAACGGTAACACAGCCTATGTTAAATGTAACAATGCAGTATTAGGGTAGCCTAAGCCAAATGCATGGAGGTGGGATAAGGGTATGACATGTCCGTGTACAGGCAGGGTATGGGACAGTGGCCTCAGGTGTCCGAGGTAAAGCCAACATTTTAAGGCATACAGATGGCCTGGAAACAAAACGCATAGTGTCGACAGGGAACAGTGTTCATAGAAGGTCTCCTCTTGTCTCAGTAACAGTGAGTGTAGTCCAGCATCCACAAGGAGTTCCAGAGGAAGAGCTGTGATCCGACCCGCGGCGCTCTAAACATGTCCGGAGTGCGGAGGATGTGCTGGGCAGGAGGCCTGCTCAGCCTCCTCTCGTTGCTGATGTTGGGGGAGCAGAAGTAGAATCTGTATTTATGTGGTCGGAACTGTCCTCTTCTGCCTCACCCGGTGTCCACGTCCCCTCTCTGTCAGGATAACTTTTTACTCCTGGATGTGTACCGCTTGGGTATACATTCTCCGCGGTTGTGTGACCCTGGGAGGACGCGAACAGTTCTTCCTCCTGCTGGGGGTGCGCAGTTTGCGCCGCTGTCTCGGCTCTATCATCCCACTGAAACGCGCGCGTGACAGGGTCCTGTCTGCTTAGGTTCAGGGACAGTCTTGACTGTGTAGAGTTCCACTCGGATGCGTTGCTGCTTGTGGACAGGTTCGTGGTGATATTGGGGCTAGCGGTGACCTCCTCTGGCACTTGCTTACCCCCAGAAGAAGATGCGCTGGTCGGTTTCCAAATCAGGCTGTAGTAAATGGCCAGGATAATGGCTGCTAAGGACACCGACAGCACATAGGCAAAAACGGTTGCTAATCTGACCCACTTCTTGTTCGTCTTAGCTGCCATCTTAGCCTTTTTGTCCCCCGTGTATGTGGCAGGTTTGCCCCTCTCCATGTTGGGCATGAAGTCCCTCTCTCTCATATTGCCCCTGTTTTTCCCTCGATGCTCCACCACCCCCTCCGTCTTGAAGGCTTCTTGTTATCCACAGTCTAAGAGAAGACAGGCAGCAGGGGGCCACGGCAGAGAGATGCAGGACCACCTTGAACACGTCCTCTCAGTGCAGCGCCGTTTCGCAGCTACACCGCGCTTCTGTCATTCATTTGATCCTATTGCACTGCGCCTCGCGTTCAGCAGCAGCCAGTGCACCACTGCGTTTCATAATGGACATCAAGCATCCAAAGTCTCAGCATCCGACAGCGGCAGGACAAATGTCTATCCCCAGAGACATTTCCGACGAACAGTTGACTGAGTAGGCCCAAGGCGCATCCGCAATCTGCGATTTGATGTCATTTATTAAAAAGATTCAGTGAGATCACACGGTCCACAACTGTCTGTCTTATCCACTAAATGAAGTGGCTGGCTCAGCTAAAAATACTGGAGAGGGGGCGGGCGGTGGCTCTTAAAGCAGCAGCAGCAGCAGCAGCTGCAGTAGCAGCAGACTCACAACAAACTCCCACCAAAGCACAAATCACTGCAGAGAGCGCGCCTCTCACACGTGCATGTATGCTACTGGGGCATTACTAAGTTTGTTTGCACCCAACTCAACCAACTTTATTTTATTTGATTATTATATTTAAATGTGTAACCTGCATGGTTATTAGCCTATTGCAAATAAACATTTTGTAGAAAAGCCTATTTTGAATTACTGTTTAAAAAAAATCCTCCAAAAATGTTTAATTCTGGCACACTATGAACCTGGACATTTTTGCACAAGCAGCTGCGCCAGCTAAAGAGACTATGGCACTTGTGCTTTAATTTAAGTGATGGATGAACAGAGTGTTGCTGTTGCTGTTGTTACTTATGTAAATACAGTTTTGTGTGGCGCTGCAGCTCATCAATTTCCCTCTAGGAATGAAGTTTATTAAGTTTATCAAACTTTATTAGCAAAAGACGGTCTGCAAAACCATGACCAACCATCAAGGCTGATTATTAAGAATATGAATGCGGTCTGGATTGTGGTGAATGAATATACCAGCAGCCTAGTCAGTTTTGAAGCCATATTTAAATGATATCCAAATATAGTTGTCAGTGTTGTGCCTTAATGAATCACAGCATCAAACTGAAGAGATGTCTGTGACTCCCTCTGATGGGTTTAGGCAAATTAAGACTAATGTCAGCATCATAAAGTTAGGATGAAGGTGGTACCGAATTTGCACACTGTAGGCTGTCCCAGGAAAGCCCAGATACCTGTCTGTGTTTGTAGATGCCTGGTTGTCATGGAAACAAACCAGGCCAAAAACAAGAAAAGAGAGAAACAAATAATTTGTTTATAGGCCTAAGTGAAACAGCCTGTGAGAATGCATGTTAATATCAATACATCATATTATATCGAGATATTTTCACTGAACTATAATTCATAATAATAAATAATAATGCCTTGGATATAATCAGCCTTTCAAACCCAAAGCACTTCATCATGTGTTACTCATTCAGTCCATACTCAGTGATCCTAAGGTAGCCATAGCTGTCGTGGGGTAATTGTTTGACCCAAGCCTTTCTAGATGTGAACATTTTCCTGTGGTCACGTGACTTACTTTGTGAGATTCATTTGCAAGGCATATTTGTCTGGGTGCGTCCTGAGAACTTTGTTTGATGATGTCTTTGAATCCTGGCATTTGGGTAGTTTAAGTGGTAGTTGCAATCATGGTTTAAAATAAACTTTAACTTTTTACAAATAGTGAAACCAAAACTCCAACTTGCAAGATGAATAAAAAAAGATATTTTCTGGATCCGCCGGAGGTGAAGGACTACCTCATCAAAGGAGAGCGGTTCACAAAGTGGTCGGAGGTGAGTGAAGGATTAAAAATGTGATACAAATTATAAAACAACTGGATAAGTAATGCCAGTGACGAATGTGAAATACTAATGCTTACTTACATCAAATGCCAATTAAATGCCAATTAAACACTCAAATTACAGGATTCCACCAAGACAAGTCCGGTCACTATGAAGATGGATTCAAAAGGATTTTACATTTACTGGATCAACCAAAGTAAGGTAATCATATAAAACAGATTTCTGCAAGAACTAAGGCTGTGTTCCCATAGTACTTTATTTACTTTAAAAGCACTTAATAATTATGACTGAATAATCAGAACTATAATGTAAATAGGAGTGTTTTTCTACATTCTACAAAACACAAACTTCAGTTCAAATAGTGATTTACTTCTTATTTGTAGGAGACCACATTGCTGGATGTGGCTACAATCAGGGATACCAGAGTTGGAAAATATGCCAAACTTCCTAAGGTAAAGTATACTGGATTATATTATATATAAGAGAGAGTTGAGGATTAAAAAATCTGTGTGTTTAGGCAAACTCAGAATCAATTTCCCTTTTTCTCCCCAGTAGAATGTGCATTTGCAATGCAAAAACTGTCAAAGGACACCTCCTGCACACAGTGCAGACAAACAAATGAACACAACCCACTTCTGAGCCAGGCCTGCGCCCAGAGCTCTCAGTGGTGGGTTCTTCTGCTTGAGGCCCCTGTAGAGAGTCCACTTATGCACCATTTGATCCCATCTTTAAAACTTGCACGTTCTCAAATGTTCTTAAAGCTCAGAGGGGTTTGGGGGAGAGAGTGTGATGATTTGTTGTCTCACAGGACTGAAAATATACAAACAAATCGTGGCAATGTTAACATGCTATGTGTTATATAATGTGAGTCATTGTAAATGTGCATATCTTTGCATGGTCCTTTCAACATTTACAAGAGTTCTCTCAGATATGTATTAAAAATGATAAGATTCATAAAGTAATAGTTGAATACATGTTACATGAATAAACTATTATTCTTTATGCTTCTGTGCCCACAGCACCCAAAAGTGCGCAATGTCTTCAACATGGATTTTCCAGACAGCAACCATCTGGCTAAAACTC
Source organism: Taenioides sp. WSHXM2023 (assembly GCA_029959045.1). NCBI lineage: Eukaryota > Metazoa > Chordata > Actinopteri > Gobiiformes > Gobiidae > Taenioides > Taenioides sp. WSHXM2023. The sequence goes on along the minus strand of CM057102.1, from coordinate 11,100,156 downwards.
TGACCATAGTCTCAGGGATGGACACCGTCAATCTCACTTATCACAACTTCTTTGCCTCCAAAGAGAAAGTGGTGCAGGTAAAAAACAGCTCAGTCTGTGTGATTTGAGGAGACTGTTCCCTCTCCTGCTCTGACTCCTGCCTCTTTATACTTCTTAATGCAAAAACAACCACTGCCACCAGCCATTACACAGTGTGGCTTCATTTCCTGTCATTAGTCAGCTTCTCTCTAGCTTTTAGACCTTATTAGACTTTATGACTGCAGTATCCTGATTCAATCATCTGCAATGAAAACTCATTTGAGCTCTGTTCTAAATCAATAGCCATTAACCCTATTTTTCTGTAAGTACTGCAATATTAGTGTCCTTCTAATGGTGATTATCACTGTCAAAAACTTTTATAAAATTAACATATTATTAGACTATCTCTAATATGTCTCATCACCTTTGCATTTCCAGAACTGGGCAAATGACATACTTGCAATTGCCTATAATGCTGCAAGAAACAACTCATGCCGACAAGTCTTCTTGGACAAAATGTGAGTGATAAGGATCTTAAATTTTAACATAGAATCTGATGTTATATTATGTCATTTCAATTTTAGATACGTGTGCCTTTCTCTCCAAACCAACAAAGACGGCAAGATCCCGGTGAAACGGTGAGCACTACTCTGGGTATGAACTGCTGTCTAATGCATGATTTACATACAGTATGTGCTCCCTCTATGTTTAATCAGTATCTACAAGATGTTCCCAGCTGATAAGAAAAGGGTGGAAGGTGCCTTGGCAGCAGCACACCTCCCTAAAGGAAAGGTCAGGCATGTTTTCTCTTTAGCGTAAGACTATGTTTAGATATCAGAATACTCAAGTAAACTGGAGTATGCTTTATGTTGAAGTATGACAGCATAAAGTCTGACGCATTCACCGAGGCGGCCTTCAGGACATTTATAACTCACCTTTGCCCAAGGCCTGATATCTATGAGATCTTTACATCTTAGTAAGTCAGTGTTCAATGGGAAATATATGTAACGCATGCATTGTAACGCATAGTAACATGGTGTCACTGATGTCCCTTTAGCTCCAACAAGCCCACCATGACCAAGGAGAACTTCACCAAGTTCCTCAATGAAAAGCAAAGGGACTCTCGACTCAACGAAGAGTTGTTTCCTCGTTTACGACAGGACCAGATCAAAGCTTTGATTGACAAATATGAACCTGTCTCCAGCAATGCAAACAGAGGTCCTACACTTTACAGCATGGTAGTATCAAATATAATATACCTGAACAAATACTAAGATCTGTGTGTTTTGTGAAGGCCTGATTTCTCCAGAGGGCTTTCTGTTTTACCTGATGGGGTCTGAGACTTCAGTCGTAGTGCAGGACAGATTGGCCAAATCCCATGACATGACTCAGCCTTTACCGCACTATTTCATCAAGTCATCCCACAACACTTACCTGACAGGTTACCAACGGCACATGGGGACTTTTTGATTACCTTCAGGATGATGTTTAATGTTTTATTCCTCTTGGTTTTACATAGCGGGTCAGTTCTCAGGCCCATCCTCTCCTGAGATGTACCGCCAGTGCCTTCTGTCCGGCTGCCGCTGTCTGGAGCTGGACTGTTGGAAAGGCAAACCTCCAGATGAAGAGCCCATCATCACACACGGCTTCACTATGACGACTGAGATCCTCTTTAAGGTTATTTTATTACATTTTTTCATGCTGTACAAGCTAGTCTTTGGCAGAACACGTTTCCCGTGAAAAGGTTGTGCACTATGTCAAAGTGACAGCTTCTTATAAACCTCAGTAAATCTATGCTTACAGACTGAAATGTATCTTAGTAATGTCACTATCTAGATAAGCTTCATGTTAGACAAAATCATGTCAAGTTTTGTAGCTTTTGAATCTTAGCTTTTACAATATGAGAGAGCAAGAGGCAAACAGACACCTCCTTCCTCACCCTCTCACATTGCACTTCCATTTAAGGTCCGAGCAGTCTCCACGGCAATCCCCCTATGCTTACTGGCAGGTCTATAGGTGATTCAGTGAGGAATACGTGTTGTAGTTCAACCTATGTATCATATGTCACCATAAGCTATAATCACATTTTTTATTTTCTGTTTTCTTATATCTTCTGGGAATCTAAATTGACCTCAAGGTAATTTCTTCTTTTTTACAGGATGTGATTGAAGCTATAAACGAAAGTGCCTTCAAGACTTCTCAGTATCCTGTTATTCTCTCGTTTGAAAACCATGTTGACTCGTAAGGGGATATTTAAAAACATTAAGTAGTAATGTCATAGAACAGCAAATCAGATGCATTTACATTTCCTTTAGGATGTACTAGCTGGTTCACTTTACCTTTGCTCTGAAAGTGCTGTGTCTTTTGTTACAGGGTCAAACAGCAAGAGAAAATGGCCAACTACTGCAAAACCATATTTGGAGATGCCCTCCTAACAGAGCCCCTGGACAAATACCCTGTCAGTGTACTGCAGCAAAGCCCACTACTGTAGTCACAATAGTAGAGGCATCTCTCATACCAGGCTTTTGTTAAACACACCAGAATTTCCAATGAATCTAGTATTATTATTAGTTGTGTATAACTGCATCAGCATTACAGCTATGTAGAGTATGCTAAGTTTATAGTTTGTCATATCGCTGAGAGCTATGTCCCTCCTTGCCTTCTGTAGCCAATCCAAATAATTTATATCAACAGTCTGTCCATCTTACCTTCTCACAGCTGTGAGTGTGTCCAGGGGGAGGGGGGATGTTGCTCACTCTGTTTCTGTCTCAAACAACATCAGCCAAGATTAAGCTTGTGAAGACAACATTTTATTTGTCATTATTTAATATGCCAACTAAGAACAGAGGAGTAGAGCAACGACTTAGTACTTAAGTCTTTATTCTAGTTATACTTGAGAGATAAACTTTTATGCAAAGCGTGTAGAACCAAGGATCGAAGGAAAGATTCTGCCTTAGTAGTATCTTGTGAGATAAATTAGTGAAATTAAAATGGACAGAAAACAACAAGACATAACAAGTGCTAACATAATTTCCATCTTTTTTTCAAAACTGTATCGCAGTTGAAGCCAGGCCTGCAGATCCCAAGTCCATCGGAGCTCATGGGCAAAATCTTGATCAAGAATAAAAAGGGCAGCCATGACAAGCCCAAAGAACAGGCCAAGAAATCAGCCACTGATCCAACCGCTGTCACCCCAGATCCCGCCAACCCTCCCACTGCCTCAGAGAACCCAGGTACCCGACAGTCCCACAATTACTCTGTTATAGTGAGTTATGGTTGACATGTTTGTGTTTTATTCAGAGGAGGATCCTGAGGAGCAGGAGGAAACAGAGGAGCAGGATGAGGAGAAAATGAAGACATCGGATGAGGTACATTCTGGAATAATGTTCTCTGACATGTCTGCGAGTACAGAACTGAGGTGTCTTTTTGTCACATTTCTACAGGGCACAGCTGGACAGGAAGTAACAGCATATGAGGCTATGTCTTCAATAGTCAATTACATCCAGCCAAACAAATTTGTCTCTTTTGAACATGCTAAAAGTATGGTTATGCTTTATTTGTAAAAATCAATCATACAAACTAGCTGTCATTATTGTTGTGATTTAACTTGTCCTATCTTTACAGAGAAAAACAGGAGTTACGTCATCTCATCTTTTGTGGAGACCAAAGGGGAAGCAATGATTGCCAAAAGTGCAGTTGAATGGGTGGAGTATCCTTTGAGATGTGCCACAAAAGTTGCTTGTTTGTACTGTAAAATGTCAACAGTGATGCAGCAATTTCTTTAACTGCATTTCCTAGGTATAACAAGAGACAGATGAGTCGAATCTACCCCAAAGGAACACGAATGGACTCATCCAATTACAATCCACAACCTTTCTGGACCGCGGGCTGCCAGATGGTGGCGCTCAACTACCAAACAATGGGTAGAGAGAAAAACATTAAAAAAATGTTACGATTAAACGTGATATAACGAATTTAGTGAAATAAATTTAGTGTAAATATATATGAATAAAAAATGTCTTAAAATTATATTTGAAAGTACTGGTTAAAGTTCAATCTTTTGTATTATGGCGAGTTGTGAAGGTGAGTTTTTGTTTGTCTCCACTGGAGGTCAGTGTTGCATTACTTAGCGCTTGCAGACCTGGGATGCTCTTTGCATCCTAAACCTCATCTGTGTATTTTTAGATTTCCCCATGCAACTCAACATGGCTCTGTTTGAGTACAACGGCAGGACCGGGTTCCTTCTCAAACATGACGTGATGCGCCGCAGTGACAAGAAGTTTGACCCTTTTTGTGACAGGATTGACACAGTTGTGGCAAGCACACTGACAATCAAGGCGAGTTCAGTATTTGGTATCTTATAGAATAGAAAATATTAAAATTATTTTTTTTAATTTACCTTAGAAATCCAGTGTAAGTGTGCTCTGTACTTGTGTTCCTTGGCTGTTCACACATGCCTCCTGCAGTGACTAATACCTGGTTCTAGGTATTTCGCTATGATTGAAAAACTGTGCTATTTATATCCCCTGAGAGTTGTTCAATCCAATGGGACACAGTGTTGACTAATACAAAGAAGTAGGTTATGTGTGTATCAAGCTATATTTCTGTTTCCCCTATAGATTTACTCAGGACAGTTTCTATCAGATAAGAATGTGAAAACTGGAGTGGAAGTGGAGGTGATTGGCCTGCCCAATGACCCCAAGAAAAAATACCGCACCAAATGGACCACCACACCCAATGCCATAAACCCAGTATGGAATGAAGAGCCCTTTGTTTTTGAAAAGGTGTGTGACCAAGAAAACATGGCTATATTAAAATGGTAATGACTCTTTAATCTCATTACCTTGTTATTGTTCTTGACAGATCTTACTCCCAGAATTGGCATCTCTGAGAATTGTGGCTCATGAGGAGAATGGTAAATTCTTGGGACACAGAATAATTCCTCTTGACGCCATACAATCAGGTCAGTGTGGATCAATACACTTGGAGCACATCTCAACTACATCTTTGAAGAGCCTGAGGCCTGGGACACGTGTTGAGGATCACATAAGTCTCTAATCTGCTGGGGCTTTTGTACCTTGCAGGGTTCCACCACATCTGCCTTCGCAGTGAAAGCAACATGCCCCTCACACTGCCCGCTCTCTTTGTGTACATCGAGGTCAAGGACTACATCCCTGCTGCTTTTGCAGGTTCACCATTAGTTCATCATGTTATAAATCTCATCATGGTGCCAGCTAGCTCTGATTTACACAGCATAAGGACATGTATATTTAGCTCTTCATACAAAAAGCCTATTTGTATATTATTCAAACCTCTCTTTCATCCTGTTCTAGACTTCACGGATGCCTTATTTAACCCAACAAAAGGCACAGAGAAAACCACTAAGACACCAAAGGAGGTAACAAATAGTCTTTTCAAATGAATCCAGTCTTTCCTAATCCTTAATGAGACACATTAGCCTCCAATAAGATGAGCGAGCTTTTAAAATGTCTGTCCTTTTTGTGCCCACACAGTCATCTGCTGACTACGTCTCCCCTTATGAGATGCCCCTCACGGCCCCTGTGTCCACTCCCAAGGCAATTGAAGCCCCTCCAGCAGGTAACCAGTTACATTATTGTTATGGCATGTCACACTTTGCAAATGTTTTATTTACAAGAGGCCTCTAAAAATGTTTTGCTTTACACTATATTTAACTATTTATCTTCTTTGGGTTGGAAATTGGAACAAGCAAGGGCTGTCAAACTATACAGGTGCATTTCAATATTGTCAGGGAAAAGTGTATTACACAATATGGAAAGTATTTCATATTTAGTATGATTTTTATTTCTATGATTACAATATCAATGAATTGTAATATTCACTTTAAATGCTTTAATATAATCAGTATGCTCAGATTAATTCACTGAATTTAACAGCTGGCATATTCAACTTATTGTTACGTTCTTTTAAAGTCCTCTTGTTTAAATTAAAAAACAAAACAAAAAACAAACTAAACCTAGTATATTATTCTTGATATCATACATGCAGTAGATAAACTTGTATCTCAATTTAACATAGAGCAACCTGAAAAATATCCAACAGGTAATGACGACTGACTTTTATTCTCACACCTCATTTAGAAAAAACAGAAGGGACACCAGCAGCTGCAGACCCAAGTGCTGAGACCAAAAATACTGCAGCTGAGGACTCCCCTCCAGCAGAAGAACCTCTCGAAGAAGAAGCAGCCCAAGAAGCAGCCCCAGAACAGCTTGCAGAGGAGCCTGTGGCAGAACCTACTGACGCTACCACAGAAAGTGCACCAGCTGAGGCAGAAGAAACGCCTGCTTTAGAGTCTGAGGAGAAACCTGAGACTCCTCCTGAAGAGAAAGAGGAGTCTGCAGATGAACCAAAAGAAGAAACTTCAGAAGAGTCAAAAGGTGAGGCTACAGAGGATACAGCAGAGGCGGAGAAAACGGAGGTGGTCAAGGCAGAGACCACTGAGCAAGTTGTGAGTGCTCCTGTTGTAGCAAATGGAACATCTCAGGAGCCTGACACCAGCACTGATGGTAATGATCACTACGTCTATTCATTGTTGAAGGAGCAAGTCAAAACATACTTTGTTTTGATGCTGCAGATATTAAAACTGTGACCACTGAAGAACTGACACAGCACAAAAACTATGTGAAAATCGTCAAGCGACAGGAAAAGGAGCTGAAAGAAACTGAAAAAAAGCTACAGAAAAAGGGAGAAGACCTGATTCAAAAATACTCTGACACCTTCAAGGCCATCAAGAAAAAGAATTCTGTCAAGAAAAAGGAGTGATTGCTTTTTATTATTTCTTTTAACAACAGTAGTAATAGTTTTTAACTACATTTTTAATGTTTTGTCACTTACTTATGAATATTGAGCTGAAAAAAGTATGGTAAACATTAATAGCACCAGATTTTAAAGGCTGCAGTGGATCTATTTCTTTTGCTAATAGTGGTTTTGTGTTCTCAGGGCAGGAGCTGGTGGCGACTCCAGAGGGGCAAATGAGCGCGTGCAAGAACAGAAGGAGAAAATGACCAATGATCTGCAGAGTTTGTGGACCAATCAGTATGACCAGATCAAAAAGAAGAAAGAGCAGTTTGCTACAGAGGTTTGAAGTGCCATTACTACTACTACTACTACTACTACTACTACTACTACTAGATTTTACCCAAAAAAATCAAACAAATCAAAAAACCTTTACCTTATAGCATTTTGTAAAACAACTATAGAGCACAGTTCGGCCAAAACAGTTTTAGTTTCAATTGAGGGTGCATTCACACTTAATCACATCAGAATTAGGACTGAACTGGGACTAAACCTAGAACTAAACCTGGACTAGAACAAGACCAAACCAAGTGAGCAACCAGGACAGGTGTGAACACACTTTAGAAGTAAAAGTACAGTCAAGAATAATTTCCAAATAAGAAATTTTTCCATTTTCACTGAACAGAGATTGTCCAAACTGATGGAGATGGCATCAGAAAAACACAGCAGTGAACTGAAGGCCCTGGAGAGGTGCGAATACACCCATAACACATACAGGACACACGAGGACAGGCCCACTGAGCTATGCCTATCTTTGCTTTCGTATGTTGGCGTGTGGATGCTGTGAGGCCGATGCAGTAACAGCTGACATTTTAGACATAGAATACCTCAAATGATGAATGCGTCAACTCAGGCTGCAGTATGGCAGTGTTTGTTGTCCCATGTCTGTCCTGGACGATGGTTATCTGGGGACAAGCTTTATCCCACAGGTGTTTGAGCAGCTGTCTATGGGAACAAAAGAGCGCAGTGGTCAGCCCCCAGTCCACAAATAAATAATCACATTAATTTTCTGCTTAAAACAAAGTAAAAATACAAGGCAGAATTACAGCAAAAATTACAAAAGTATACATTAAGGCAACACATAGGTCATGGAGTATATTTTTGACAAATGTAAGTAATAATAAGGAACACGTGGCAGCTACTGACTCATTTAGTCAAAGCATTGTTAAATTGTCACTGTGTAAGTAACAATTTTTAATCTTTTACTGTACAGTGAAGCCAAAGAGAAGAAGAAAGCCCAATGCAAAGCAAATGCAAAGTAAGTAGTCAGTTTGGCTTGTGTTCTCCATGTTTTATTATTAAATGTGCTTGAAATGAAAATGAGATAAGCTATTGCCCAGTTTTTGTTTTGATTAAATTAAGTTAAATTAATTGATATGACACAATACTTTTTAGGATGAAAAAGGCAATGAGTACAGACGATCTGGATGAAAATGGTCTATCTGAGGTGAGTATAAACCAGTGTTTTGACTTGATTTGACATACACAAATGTTGCTTATTCTTCAAGTCACCACTCACTCATCCACTGCTCTGTGTAACTATGGTTACAAAGAGTCTGACAAAACAGCAGAGAGAGAAAGAGCACCTGAGGCATGCGGTCGTACATGTCTTTGATACATGTGCGCACATTAATACTCTCCTTCGGCCGTGCGCCCACACAACATAAACATGTACACTTTACCCAGAGTGCAACAGCCCTGACCATAGACTGGGTTTGAAGCTGTTTACAGAGGCCTGCCTAATCCATGTGTGCACAATGACTCATGTTGGCTGATCAACATTCAGCCTCTTGTATCAGGGTTAAAGACCCAGCCCTTCACCCTGATCCTCTGCCATCGACTTTGACTAGGCTCTGCCAATAGCTTGCTCCTTGCTCACATTAGGGTCACATTGCAGCTCATTTTGATCCACTTAATCAGCTCCTGACCATTAATTGTAGCCAGTATTTATAACACAATCACTTGTTTAATCAGCCTAGCCTCTATATTGAATGGCCCTCTGCACTGATGGCTGTGTAACTGAACTAGACAGGCCCGACCTGTTGGCTCTTAACTGTATTGATTGCCTTCCTTTGGTTGCCTCTCTTGGGTGCTTTCCTCTCCAGATATGCACACATTTCCTCACAGGGTGAGACATGAGCCCACAAACCACTTACAGACTTGCAAACAGCCTTTATCTCACACTTGATACAGTAGAGACACAGTCCAACACCCTAAACCTAAGCCACTAATCAATTGTGTTGTATTAAAACACTGTCATAGGCCCCAGATGTGAATCCTCAGCAAGAGGCACTAATGAAGAAACAGGAAGCTACACTGGAGGAGATCAAAGCCTTGACCAACCAGGTACTCATCCAAAAGCAAAAATGAGTGCATATAAAATAACTTGTATAATGGTATTTATTCCATTTGAATCATTTGAAGTGGCCTTTAGGTCATTTCACTATGGTGAAATCAAAGAGGACAAAGTATAAAAGTACAAAGTAATCTTTACTGTTATTACTATCACATGTAAAGCAAATGCAGCAAGCTAAATGACATTTCTGTGTGTGTGTGTGTGTGTGTGTGTGTGTGTGTGTGTCAATAGACTTCCAAGACACTGGCTCTACTACGCAATATTGTGTTCAACCCCTCTGGTCATGTTTAAGTTCTTAGATAAATGCCTTACTCTGTGAAACACAAAAATCCCCACAATATAATCTGCCCAACTCATATATAATCCAGGCATGCACCAAAACTGATATTTTATTCTCCGGTACATTACTGCCAATTTCAAAAATAAGCTGCTGAACTGGTGCAGTACTGAGCTATTGAGTCAATGCTACATCTAAAAACACCTACATCTACTAAAAAACAACTCAGCACCATTATGTGAGATTGTGGGCAAATTTCTGGCGTACAAACCATAAACAAACAGCTTCTTCAATAAGACAAAGTGTGCCAGAATATTTCCTATTTGTCACAGTGGCCATCTGTCAGTTCAGCTGATTCACCGAGTGCAGACTGCAGTGAGAAACAGTAAGTATAGGCATTCATAAGTGAAATGAGAAAGTACAAGACACTCTCCACAGCTGGAAGTGATGTCAAAGCACGTTTGGTGACAATGCCTTGCTTCCAATAACTTTGACACTTGAAAAAATGAGAATAAGAGGTGTTAGGTAGTAGAAATGCTGACGTGTGAATGCCAGATGGATGATGGTAAAAAACATTTGAAATCGAGAAAAAAATAAGAAAGAAAAGAGGACACACAAGATGCGAGCCACACTGCCTACCCAAGTACTTGCAGTCAATCAAAAGGTCAAGTGAGGCCATCCGTGTTCTCATTTTGCTGTGGTGAAACTCATTCTAAAAAGATTGCCAATGTAAATTCTATTGTGTCATAGTGTCCTTTTCAGCACCATACAGGCCATGTTTACCCTTTGACCTTTGCCTCCACAGCTCAATCAAGAGGCCCTGAAAGAGCAGCAGCAGAAGATGCATACACTGTCTGCAGATGTGTCCGAGGCTGTTAATGTGTGTGTAGGGGCCCACTTCCCAGAGCTCGTTGACCAAAATGCCAAAAAAGCGAATGGGGCTGGTGTCTATGGAGATGTTTTCCTTGGTTAGTCTGTTGCTTGGTAGTCTCTCAGTCTAATTATATTTTACCAACTGTAATTCTTTTAATGCCGCTTCTACCCTCTTATGTAACCTGCAAGATGACTGTTTTATAAGCAGAGCACCATTGTCCAACAATACAAAATTAGTAACTAATTTGGTAATTGTATTCAAATTGTTTCTAATGTATTACATGTTAAGGTCTCAGTTCCGTTTCCATTTAATCAAAATAATACTGTATTGTTCACCAGTCAAATTTTACAGTAAATGCCATCTTCAGTGGACAATCTTGACAATAATTTTAACATTTTTTCCTCTATATATTTATGTGATTTATTACTATAACTAAGTAGAAACAATAATCAACAATTCCAGACAATTCATTTTAGGAATATGAATAAAAATTATAGTGTGTTTTCAACTGCAATGAAGAGCTTAATAAAGACTTGCCAATAGTTATTATTTATATTATAAAGGTTATTAGAGATTGAATAAGCAAGAAACCACTAATTCAATGTGCCTTAATCATAAAATATAGTTACAAATAAACTTCACTTGTGTGTAAACTTTGTTTTTTTCTGGAAACAAAATGCCCTGGAAACTGGAACTCAGTGTTCATTGTGATTAGAGAATGAAAAGGCACTGTGACCGCCCGGTGCATCAGACTTTTCCTGCTCTTTGTGATTTGGCACATTCTGACACACGTGCCTCATAATACCACCTAATTTTCCCCTCAAGTCTTGGATGAATCAAGAGCTCTTCCAAACCATAGTAACAATAGCAGAACATGGCAGAGAAAAAAAGCTATTATTTGCCTGAAAACACTCAAAAAGCCCAGGAAACTAATTGTACATTCACAAACAGTGAATCAGATGAATGAGGCTGCGCTCATTGTTGGGAACTTATCTTTCCAATAACACACGGTGCAGCCATTTATTAATGAGCACAGTTTGACTGACTCAAGCTAGAGCAATCTGTCCGGTTCCTCCGACTTACAGGGGGTGCGGCACCCTGAGTCTGAGTCACACGACTTTAGTGACATTCTGAGGGATCTGAATGGGCCGGATAGTTTGAGAATATTTTTCTGGGGAGAGACAGCTTGTGCCTGAGAGTCCTGCCACCTCATGCACAGATGAACTGTGAGCCACTGAATGTGAGAGCAGTCAGCCCTGAATCATTGGGCTCTCTCCATTATATAAGACAAAATGAAAGGAGGACTGGCTGGAGGAGGATGGCCGATGTCTTAACCTCCTGAAATCCTTGCATTAACTAACAAGGAGTAGAAAAAAGACAGTCATGCTATATACTCCTTAGGCACCACAATCTGATTTACTAAAGTCAATTCAATACAAAAAAGTAACAATGGAGTAGTTTAGAGTCACATTTAAAATATGGAACAGACTTTTTAAATTGTATAATATGTGAAATATAAAATTATAAACAAGGGTAATTACTCTATGCAAGTTTCCATAAGTTGGAATGCAAATAACTTAATGTAATTGGCAGTGAACATATTTTTCTGTCTCTCTTCGTGTGTACAAGACAAGTGTCATGCTCTTTGGTCCATCTTGGCTTGAAGTGGAGAGCATCCTGGATGCATATTAAGCACCCACACCACCCACATATGCACCACCTGCTCAGCCTGCATGCTCATAAGATTAAGAGGCACCACTCTTGTTCCTATTATTGAGGTAAAATCGCACAGTATTTGTGAGTCGTAATATATAGTAGAATTAAGAGTTGTAATAATTTGTAATTAAACTCCATAGTATGCCATTAATTTATATCTGAACTGTTGAAAGTCAAATGAAAACAATAATAAGTATTCTGGTGGGATATGTTCCAGCTCTTGTACAAGCCGAGTGGGTTTGAGAGACACCTCTGTGATGCAAATCCAAATATACGTAACTCTAATGACACATATACATAAAACACAGGCACATAATGCACTAACAATACACTGACAATATGGCACATTAGCAGCAGACACCACTCATCTGCCAATTAGTTATGAAACAAAGTGTTTTATCACCCTGTTTGATGGTCTGCAGCCTGTTGCCTGGTGATATTTCCATTTGAGCCTGCACCTCTCAGGGGTGAGAGCATCTGCCTTAGTGTGAGACAGTTAGCAGAGAGGGACACAAAAGCTATATTACCACTTGCAGCTTTTGAGCCATTTAAAAGTACCTTGTATTGCCCAAAGGCTTTGATGCACAATTCACAAATGCAAAGTTGATTTCAAAATGTACAATGCTGTGGAACAACAGCATATATAAGTGTGGATATATTAACAATGATTAAAGTAAGAGGTACCTGTATGTTGCAGTTCGGAACCTGCAGAGCCAGTCTCTTGTTAACCTTCTGCTGCACAGTTACAGCAGGTGAGTCACCATCTGCCCTTTTCTAAGCTTCATAAAAGCCTTGGCTTTATTTTTAAAGTCTGCATTTATTCAAAGGTGCACTACTGTAAAACAGTACAGCTATACAATACAATTTTTTTGTAATATGGTCATACAAATGACTGTATAGAACTGTATATATAAATAATACAAGGCTGAGCAGTGGATGTCACTTTGACAGTGCACTTCTCCAGGTATGTCTCACACATCCAGGCACAGTCAGGCTATCAAACAAATACATTTGTTATCCATTTGTACAATTTATTGAGCTGTCAGAAGTGAGCATGGCTGCAAGGCCACAAATAGCTACTGTCGCATGGGAGATGGAGAGGGTGCTCTCTGGCTGTCCATTTCTTCAGCATCATTGCAAGAAAGAAATTTCCCATCACAGCTGGTAAAATAAGGAGAGGGGCAGGTGGTGCAGGGCAAAATGGCACCAAAACACATTTCACTGGGCATGTTCACCAAAGTCAATTCTATCAGTAGGACTGTACTTATGGAATTAGAAATTTGGTTTGGTTTAAACTCAAATCTATTTCACATATGAAAAGTGGCTCTGCTCCAGGTTTCAAGAGGCAGAGCAAGCGCATTTCATTCTGAACATAAGGTAATCAGTTGTCCTTTTGACAACAATATTTTAGGAAGTGATTAAAGTATTAATTGAAATCACAATTTTAAATGTGATGCACAGCTCTACATTTTGGTGCAAAAACTCTACTGCAGTATTTCCATCTCATAACTACTTCATTCATCTCATTCAACCCATGATCACTTGTTGTTTGCTCACTGACAATGATGTGCATTTCTCATTTTTTTATTTGTACAGCAGCAAAACTACCCACTTCAGACTCTCCAGGTTCTCCTTTTCATTACCCTCAGTTTTTGGATATTTTCCCAAACAAGTCCAGAATTTTATACATTCTTTGCTGAGCTAAAGATTCCAATAATTCAGCCCACCTCACTCACTTGTTTTAGCCAGTCTCCACTGAAATAATGTGTCAGTACAAATACGACTGTATTACATGTCACTATTTTGGACCCACCAGCTCCAAGGCCAAGCTTCTGCAGAGGTCTGAGATTGTTATATAAACAAAACTTTGTGAGTTACAGCTGGATTACTAATTGTTTGTTTCAACTGTTTCACTGAGAGCTGATATTAGTGTCTGAGGGCTAAAGGAAGAGCCTGCAGTTTACCATCTGCTCGGCCAGGCTAGTGGGCCTGAGTCAGGGTAATAATTGATGACAACAAAAAGAGAGATGGACAAGGGCCCACCTCATGGCCAATTCAACCCACTGTCACTGCACATTCAGTGGGGGAAACCACAATTTAAAAAGCACAAAAGTTCCTCCTTCTAATTTAGACCCACTTTCACTGAAGTAGTAAGTGTCTCACCTGACATTTGCCTTCTTTTATGCTCTAACCCCACTTCAACCTTGCCACTGATTTGCTATGGTTCTGCTCTTGACAGGAAGCCAGCTGCTACCCCTTTTCCTGGAAAAAACAACAACAGCTATAATCACCAAGCACACACAGGATGCTGCTTCCTTGTATCAAATCAAAGGGTATTAAGGAGAATTGCACGGACACACACTTGTTCTTGTTGAAAGTGAACACTATGATTTAGTTATTTTAGTGTCTCAGCGGGAGTTGTTAGCCCATTATGTCCCACTCCTCAAGCTACAGATGCACCAGTGTTATAGTCTTATGTAACTGTCTGGGGAACACAGTTAAGACAATGGCTGGTTTGAGGAAGACACTGAGGAAACAATACGCAAATTAAATCCAGGGTATCAACGTAGCTTTGACCATTACATGTACTAATTTATATTACAACAAATTGTTCTAACTTGAATATATGTTAAGATTCAAAAATAATGCATATGTTAAAACTTGGGTTGTGCATTATATTTAATCAAACAGAGCTGAAATAATTTTTCTTGTTTTGTCAGAAGTGTAAAACCTTTCCAGTCAGGGGACCGCAACCTGCTTGTCTCCATGCACTGTTTGCTTATAATGTTTTGTACTGCAATACAGTATTGAATTTTACATTTTCTTGTTGCATTTAATTATTTTCTTTATTTCTGTTTTTATTCCTAATAAAATACCCTGAAACTTGCATTCTTACAGTGAGCAGATCGTCTCTCCACAAATCTGATTTGACCTGGAGGTGTCACCTGTTTCTCATGGAGATACTGTCTGCGTAAAGACAGTAATAAGTAACAAGTTGGTGCACTTCTCCAGAAAAGTTACGTAGTGCACCTTTACGCTTTGGAAGGAAAATTGCACATGCATGCTTGTTTTCTGATTTATATAGTAGACATGTGAGGTGAGCCTGGGATGATGCAGTTGTCCGTGGAGGCCCGAGCACCTGGAAGTAAACACATTTAGTTTCAATGGTTAAATTAATGGTTCGAAGGTTAATTTAGTCCCTGGTGTTGGCTAAGTCAAACTGCGTGTAGGCCTACATACCAAGGGACACTGTTGCTTTCCACTTACCAACTTTAGCTCGAACAAACCTTGAGAGATTTAGTGGAGTTTCGTGCGTTATCCCCAGTGGCCAATTATAAATTAAGAAATTTAAGGCTGTAGAAAACACCTTAACGATCTTTATATACAGTCAATAATGTTGACACGCGCTTTAATTTCAAATCAGAGATTCACAGATGGCACCAGGCCGACACTGAGCATGCGCTGAACGAGGCGTCAACAATTAATTTTCAGTTTCCCCTTATCGCATACAATTATTTAATTAGCATGGGGGTTATTAGCATATTAGCATCATCAGGTCGATTCATTTTCACGTTGAGGGAATAATTGTAGAAGATGTTTTATAATTCATAATTTTAACATCAACAACACGGGCCTGCTATTTCAACAACACGGGCCTGCTATTTCCTACTGTGTGTGGATATATATATAAATAAATAAATAAATAAATAAATAAATAAATATATATATATATATATATATATATATATATATATATATATATATATATATATATATATATATATATATATATATATATATATATATATATATATATATATATATATATATATATATATATATATATATATATATATATACACACGTCGTGGCGCTAAAGTATGGAACTATATTATATAATCTGTCTATTCTTATTTTACAGAATGTGTTATATTTACAGACTATGGTTATGTTCCCATAGCAAGGTGACCCCTTAGTAACCAGCAATAATGAAAAATGTGTGTTGACAGAGCTGCTGTCCCCAGTGAACACGCTAGAGAGAGTGTCATGTCGACTGATGAATTCTCTCTATGGCAAGATGAATGGACACTGTCTTTTACCTGAGGAAAACTGAGCTGCTGAGGAGCCAGAGGCAGCCACAATGTAAACAGTAAGAGTTTGCCATATTGCCCATTGTCTCCCCACACTGCTGAAGCCTTGAAAAAGAGTTAAGTGGGACAACTGGGACAATATTTTTTAGAATTGATGTTTTGTAATCCATTATTATTCTCAGAACAATTATAAGTGGGAGGTCCCTCTTGAAAATGAGACATAAAGTCTCAAGAGACCAACCTGTGAGGTATAAATTAAGAATTGATTAGTTCTAGCCTAGTAAAAACACAGGCAACTGTAATTCTGAGGAAATTTTATTTAAAATATATTGTAATTGTCTGTGTCATTGCTGTAAAAAAATGAATGACCGTTTAATTATCTCCAACATACTTGATATTCAGGCTTGTCTGTAACCTTACTGATTAGAAAGATCAAAGTCAGAGAACAGCCACTTAACTGTATTAGCAATGCACTGTTTTATCAATTCAAATTTATAAGCAAATGTATTCAATATTTTATCAAATAGGTTAATTGAGAACATCTTCTCATTTACAGTGACAACCTGTCCAAGAACCAGCACAAAAACAGCACTATAAAAATCATAACATGTTACATTAAAACATTTGCAGATCAATGATAACTTAATTTTTTTTCCTCATTCAAATAGTCTTCAGTAGTTTCTTTAATCCTGTAACCTTGATGAAGTAAAGACAGAATAATGCCTGAGGCTTGTTTCACCATAACATGGAAATGCCAAAAATGATTTTGTCTATCATGTAGCATTTTCTGTGGCCAGGGACGATACAATATCATGCATAATATTGAGCATAATTAATCATTCATCTGATTCTGTTACATATATATATTTAATACTTGTTATCATTAACCATAAATATTGACTTTAATTCGGCTGCCTGTGCTTACTTGAAAATACTGCATGGTATTTCTTGAAGTAATTATTTTGTCCAAATAGCTTATATTTCTCTTCAGTCAGAGAGTGCTTGGGCTGAATAGATGCTGCCACTGCATAATGGTTCTCAGACATTTGTTTCCTTGGCAACGTGGGGAGGGCTTGTGGAGAGTGAGGTATAAAGGCGCTGGCAGCCTCTCGCTGAAGCTTACTCTGAGGTAAGCGCACTCTGTCAACAGTGAGCTGCCGTGACAACTCGCCGCGCACTTCTTCTCTCTTCAGTCTCAGCTCAGCTCTGGTCCACAAGTGGCTGTCTAAGAATGATGCGACCTAAAGATTTACGCCAGGGCTCTGGCACTAAAACTTTTCTGGATGCCATGTACGGAGGCAAGGTTCACCTTGCACGTTTCATTCTGGATGCCCTTGATGGACGCATTATTAACTCAAAAACAGAGAATAGTCGCACCCCGCTCATGCACGCAGCTTGTTTGCAAGACCCTGGTTCCCGGGCCAAGTTTACTCATCTTCTCTTGGAGAAGGGGGCTGATGTGAATTGTCAGGATGAGGATGGTCGCACAGCGCTCAGCCTGGCTTGTGAGATGGGTCACCTGGATGTTGTGAAGCTTCTGGTGCAGTTCAGTGCTGACCCTGATATCACGGACACTTGGGGAAACAGCGCTCTCATGTACGCTGCCTTCTCCGGCCACAGCCAGGTTCTGGAGTTTCTTATACGGGCTTTCAAGAGGCTGGGACTGAGACTGGATAGGACAAATAATGCTGGCCACTCGGCTATAGAGGTAGCCAGCTTTTTTGGACACAATCATTGTGTCCAGATTTTAAATTTCCCCTGCAGGAGAAACGTCCCAGATGAGCCTCTCACTGAGACTAGTAACAGTGAGAATGGAGAGTTTCGGCTCCCAAACAAATTACCAAGATATATGTTGGAACGATTTTCCAAACAGTTTAGCGGCACAGATGACCAACTGCCCACTCTGTTTCAAAAGCAGTTGAAGACAGGAGACAATAATGGTTTATGGAACCGCTTCAGATGTCCCAGGAGCCAGTCTCAAGATGATAACCAGCGCCACAGCTGGGGTCTACCTTCTCCAAACGACAAATGCCAAAATGAAGTGGACCAGAGAGTCCTCTTTGCTGCCAAACAACTGCAAAACTGCCAGCTCAGAGATGTGAGGGTTGCTAAAACACTGAACTCTGTGCCTGAAACCAGCCAGAAAAATGTCAGCAAGGACAATGCACAGCAAAAGCAAATCTCAGAGCCTTCCTCTGCCTGGGGTAAAGCCAAGTCATTTAACATGGACCTTGTGAGCGGCAGAAAGCAGTCATATCAGGGCGACATCCGTGACTTGGGCCTGTCAGCCAGCAGATTGAAGAGAGCTTCACTGCAGGATGAGAGATGTCTGCTGGATAAGAGGGACAGCCAAGGGAACTCTTGGGCTGACAAAACTATGCCAAAACCTCTTTTAACCAGCAAGTGTCCAGCTGTGAGAGCACTTGAAGAGAGTTGTGACATGGATAGTGACACATTAGGCAAGAGAGAGCAGCAGAAGAGAGGGAGCCTGGGTCCCACCACTAAACACAACAAACTGCTGTTTACCAGAGGAGACATGGATTCTGGGAAAGATCCCAGCCGCACACCTAGGTTTGTGGGATTAGGGACAAGGCTGCTGCGGAGATTCACAGCTCCAGAGTTCATGAAGATTGTGGTGGACTGTTCCTCTCAGAGCAGGGGCCGCATCTCACGCTCTGAAACATTCCCATTCTCACACACACACCAGCAGGTCAATAGCCAGCCTAGTGTTGACAGCATCAGTGCAGTTAGGTGCGAGTTTGAAAGCTGCTCTTCTCAGTTCCCTCTTGATTAGAATACTGACACTATCAAGGAACAGAAAATGCTGTTTATGGCACTTAAATTTGTCTTGACTAATGCTTTGTGATATACATTTTCATATTTTTGGCTTTTGTTTAGGTAATAACTTTTGCATTGCTCTATATTTGAGAAATAAATATTTTACTTGTACTTGTAAATCTAAGATTTCCAAAGCTATGTTTTGACTGTGAACCGCTGAATTTGCCACATAGAATTATTTTGGATCACATTAAATATTGCCTTTGTGGTTCTGAAAAATGTGTTTGTCTTACATATTTAGTGACTGTGCAATATAAATACTATATAAATGTTTTTGTGTGTGCTTTATGCATGGAGAAATTACCAAAATCAAAAGTACACAAGGAGACTGTATGCATCATTTATTAATTTGTACAAAATTAAATTAATGTTAAATTCTCTTTGCCATGAAGGACCCACACAGAAATAGAAATACATGTATCCATGTCAGAATACAAAGACTATGTGCAAAGTGTTTGGGAGCAGGTGGACGTCCTGCAGCATCACATGCCAGGCCTGTGTGCTTAATCCTATGCCAACAAATGCAAATACACATTTGCCAGAGCGCATACACACCTCATCAGGTTTTTTAAAAAGTCTGACACAAACAGGGTCTCACACCACACTCGCATCCATACAGTACATGCACTCACAGACACGTATCAGTACAGAAAAGTAAAATTTTATATAATTTACTGCAGTGTATCTGACGTAGTAATCATTCTTTGTATTTACAATGTTTGTTCAGCCACTTCATACTTCATTAATACAACGAAACCTTATTTGTAAATTCACATCATATAAACAACTCACAATACCTTTTGAAAAAAGAATAAATATGAAAAGATACTGTACTGATTTTTTCATTAGCCCAATAGTAGCAGCTGGACCCTTCTCTACCATTTGTGATGCTAATAAAGAGAATTGTCTTTCACATCCCAGTTTGGTACATTTTCAAGGATTTGCAGTGGGCCAGGTGCACATCTATTAGTCCATGCGGAGAGTAATCCATCAGTCACCATAGTCCCATTTTATCAAAGCATGTGTGGAGGTCTATCCTTCACATGAACCACTAGAATACCTAGTATGAACACTGTAATAGATGTTCCATACATGTACGACGCTATCTTCCTATTGACTGATTGACTGCATTGTGCTGAGTTGTGTTCCCTCTTAATGTGACCAAACCAAGCTGAGAGGTGACATACGATCATGCTGCTTTGTACTTCCTCCTAAAGTGCTTTTATCATGCCCAAGACCATGCACCGTCAAAGTCCTGTCATAGCCAGGTTGGGCAGCAGCTTTTAATCTCCCTGTGTTCCCCCCCAGGAGCCTTTGGTCCATGTATTGCCAGAGGAGCCAGGCCTAATGCATTTCTTCATCTCAGCTTCCAGTCTAGATGGATGTTATTAAGAAAGTGACAGCCAGCTATAGGGGGGTCAGCAGCGGGACATGCGTTTGCGGTACTGCTCCACCAGCGGGACCAGGCACTGAGGTGAGCCGCACTGCAGCAGGAATGGGTGCTCAAGCAGGTCAGTGGCGCTGGCTCGCTCCAGGGGGTCCCGAGTGAGCATGCGGTCCAGGAAGTCTTTGAGAACAGGAGAGATCTAGAAGCAATTGGAATTTTAGAAATAGTACAACATGTATTTTTTACACATTAAATAAATGTGTAAAATAGATATATTAAAATCTTACTTGCAGAATATTAGTTATTTTTCTTGTTTTAAGTCTTGAAATGCATTTTTGTAAATACTAAATCTGCACACCTGGTTGACATTTCTCACACTAGGAGCTGGTTCATCCCTCAGCCTCTTCATCGCCGCAACAGGAGTTTCACTGAAGTACGGAGGCTCTCCATCCACCATCTCCACCACCATTATGCCCATAGACCAAACATCCACCTGAATCCACATACACAGGTTATTTGTAAATGGCTCATATGTTTAATATAGACCCAGAACTACTGCCAACATAGAGGAACTTCAAATACTGCCTTCTCACCTCAGTGCCATATGGAGATTTGGAGATGACCTCTGGAGCCATCCAGTAGGGTGTCCCCACCAGAGACTTACGCTTAGGGATGTCCTTACTGATCTGAGCGCAGAATCCAAAGTCAGAAAGTTTAACCTGTACAGAAAAAAGTAGTTGTAGTGGTGCTGTACTGTTCACTTTCAGTAGTAATTTTAGTGGTTGCTTTGGATCTAATAATATTATTTTTAAATAAAAAATGCAATACATTATTGAGCATTTTGAGTAGCTGATAATTGAAATGACTGACATTGTTAGGATACTTAATTATTAAGGACAAAGCTGAATGCTCTAAAAGTAGAGCTTGTACCCTTCCGTCCAGTGTTAGGAGTATGGAGTCACTCTTGATGTCCCGGTGGATGACTCCCTGTGAATGCAGATAGGCCAGGGCTTGCAGCACAGCTTCACACACTGTGGCAATCTGCTCCTCAGTCAGCCTGCTCAACCACACACCAGACAGGTTTTACATTAACATTTGAGCTTTTGGCAGGCACACTTTTACAATGCAAACCACGCCAGTTCATGGCTCAGAGGAAAGTTAATTTCATGAATCACTGCAATTAGAGACAAATCAGAGAGTTCAGATCAACAACTCCCACATCCCGAGTGACTAATAAAACTGTACGATTTTAAACTTGCATCATATAAACACGTGAGCCAATAGAGTCATATCACCAACAGGAGGTCCTAAAGCATTTAAAAGCAAGCTCAGGTAACTAGCTCTTTCACTGTTTTTACTTACTTATGTACAAACTATAATGTTATACAAATTAAACATCACAGTTCAGATATGAGACGTTGATTAATGATGTTAATTAACTCCATTGGCTGTTTAATCCAACATCATGCAAGGAGAATTATATTAAATTTACATATAGCTTTGAAAGCTCTTGCTGTGGCAGCTGGCTTATTTTAAATGTCATCTGGTTAGAGAGACACATTTTCATTGCTTTGTGTCAAGAGAACAGACCCCATGGTTATCCTATAATGATTTAGTCTGCCATCTGTTAATAATTCATTGACAGTTTTAGTTTTTGATGGATGTTTTGTGAAATAATGTGATAACTCCAAAAGTTAAACTATTATTCCACTATTTATAATTTATGTTAAAAGCCTAGTGATTTTTTTTTTCTCCTTTTCTCTCTCAAACATAATGCAAGATGACTGGAGGCTTTATGTCCTTGCACATTATGAGATGATACTGTACTGCCCCCTTGTGGCAGCTGGAGTTATAAACGATGATCTCATAAAAATAGTCAATGCAGCATACACAGACTTGGGCAGACGCTGGTGGTGCTTCGTACCTGGTTTCAGACACGATGTTGGTGAGTGCTCCCCCCTGCAGGTACTCCATGATGACCCACAACTCCTCCTCCACGAGGGCAGACTTAAACATCTCCACCACATTTCTGTGCTGATAGTCCCTCATAATTACCACCTGCAGGAAAGCAGTCGCTATAAAACCAGAGGCTTAAAAGCAACATTAAATGGCCACAAGTGTGATTTGCCAATGAATTTTTAGAAATTCTAGCTACATCCTTAAATAGTTATTCATGCATGGTAAACAAAAAACTGGGTGCCTCCACAGTCTGTCACATGCTTCTTTTGGATTTGAGTTTAAATCTAATCCACATGACATTATGTCAGGTTTTATTCAGCTATTACTAAACTGGTAAAAGAGCTGAAAAAAAATAAATAAATTTGTAAAATGCACTCAAACAAACAAAAAAATAAAATATTTATTTATTTGTATACTTGTACTATATTTAATGGACATAGTAATCAACAATATATTCAATAAAAATAATATTGGTTTCATCTTTTGTTTTATGATTTGGGATATGTCCCTGCAGTGATATGTTTTGTCATTATTTTGTTCTGTACAAAACATAAACGCTTTAACTTTCACTTTGCCAAAACTGTTAGTACAGATAGAACAACTTACAATTTAGAACAACTTACAACAACACAACTTAATTTAGATAAAGTAAGTTTAAAAAAGTGTAGAAATAGTCCCATACCTCATTAAACAGAAGTTCTCTCCTCTGTTGCCGCCGTAGGTCCATCATCTTGACTGCCACCTGCCTGCCGCTGTGCTTCTCGGTGGCAATGCACACTACCCCTGTGGAACCTTCTCCTATCTTCACAAAGTTCTCCAGGTAAGAGCGTGGATCGCCCTTGTCCACCACCATCTGCAAGGCGGCTTTGAACTGTTCATGGGTGACTTTGGGTGGGTCTGGAGGTGGCCGGGGTGATGGGTGCTGAGACACCCTGAAGGCAGGGGAGCAGGTTCCAGGAGGACTGGTGGCTAGTGATCCCGTGGGAGAGGGTCTTGGCTGAGAGGGACTGTCCTGAAGAGGGTACGGGGGGTTGGGACATCCTGAATGTCTTAAGAATGGCTCAGGGACATTAGCTCTCAGTCCCATGTTTGGAGACAGACCGAGGGTGTAACTCGCTGAGGACCTCACCGTCCTCTGGGGCCTGATACCACCTCCCACCAGAGGACTGCTTGTGCCAGTGGGCAGGAAGCCCGAGTGGTACCTCACAGACGTCTCTGTCTGCAGGATAAGATAACACAGAGGGCAGTGAAAGCCTATTGGCCGACTGCCTGCTGCAGATCAAGACCTACTTTTAAAGAGAATGTTAATCAACTCTTTACTATTTCACATCACTTTGCCTGATACGACCCATGTGAATACTGTTTATATGTGTAAGTATAAACCGCCACACGTGGAATAAACATACAGTACGTTCAAGTGTGAGTGGCGGCATCAATAAAATACTTAACTACCCAGACACTTCATAAATAATGTAATGAGATCAAAACTCACAATGAACTGATAATATGATGCAGACATTTGCACAAATAAGCCTGTGTAAATGAATAATATATGGACTTACTTTAAGATCATAGGAAGAGAAGGGCCTCCCCGGGCTGTTCTGTGGGTGCATGTACATGGGGGGAGCTGGTCGCAGCTCTGAAGTAGCTTGCTCTGAGTGTTGTGGAGGCTGCTGAACAGTCATACCAGGATTGTAGAAACAGGCCACAGGTCTGGGTGGTGGTGGCAGTCCTCTTGGCAGTGGGATGTCCCTTTTCCAGATGACTCGCTCCTGAGGGCTGCCCATGTCTGCACTCATGTATGCCGTGTGACTAGGCGCCTGGATACTTTGAGTCTGAGGAGGTTGAGATCCTTCATGAGGGATGCTGACTTCATAAGTAGATTTAGCTTTTGGTAAGATCCCATTGGGTTGTAAAGTTATGCTCTTCTTCATGCCTAAATAAGGCGTGTTGGTTTCACTGTGAATGTTCCTGGCCCTGTCTCTCCACTGGTCCTGAGCATCATTGTCCTCGTCCTCGTCCTGAGTTAGGCTCTCGTACTGGTAGGTGTCGCCCTCGTTCTCTTCGCCCAGACGACCTAGAGACTGGGCTCGTTTCCGGTTGGAGGGGCTGCTCTTCCTCAGAGAGTTTGAGCTGGTCACCGATAGACGGCTCATATCGTTGATCATGGCAGAGATGTAGTCCCCATGACCAATCATGCTCCCACGCACTATGGTCTGAAAGAGCCAAATGATTTATCTCAACGAGGCACGTGTCATTATCACATTATAGAAATATTAGTACCATGGGAAATAATTGGTGTGATATAATCATAGCTGAGGGGCATGTTAAATTTAGACTTGAGAATCTGCTAAGGACATCTTTGTC
The DNA here is from genome assembly GCA_029959045.1 of Taenioides sp. WSHXM2023. NCBI lineage: Eukaryota > Metazoa > Chordata > Actinopteri > Gobiiformes > Gobiidae > Taenioides > Taenioides sp. WSHXM2023. Next base: position 11,075,439 of record CM057102.1, on the reverse strand, counting down.
ACACTACAAAGACTTCTTTTTTTCCTGAAGCTTTTTCTGGCAATGCACTAAATGTTTCAGTAATTTAAAATATACTGGCTCTTCTGAAGTTTTCAAATACCATTTTAGATGCCATGGGTGAGAAAAGACAGAAGCAAAACTTGCCCGGACAGAAATGGCAGCTGTGTTGTTTTGGTAGAATACTGTGAGGTGGCTCATTAGTTTGTCTAACGGTAGAGTCATATTTAGTTCACGGTCAGTCAACAGCGTCTCTTGTTTCTCCTGTTCAGTGTCACTACACATGGGGCTTGCAGGTCAGGTGACATATCACCTCACAGTGCCCATATGCACACCTTTTAACAACAAATTGACATTTGTATATTTACAGTTTGTATATTTAATTGTATATTTACATTATTCTGCATTTAGTATTTATTGTTCTATTTAAGGCATTTAAGCAACTTTCATTTTAGTTTTTCATCTCATGTTATACCTATAAGTACTCCAAAGCTCACATGATGGTGATCAAATTACCTTGTGTCAATACTGGCAGAGCAGTCATAACTGCTGTTGGTTTTTTAGTACTTCTGCCATAAAGTGCTGTGACACTACGCTCAGCAAAACAAAGAAGCAGTGAGACTTGCATCAGTCACTGGCATTCCCTCTGCTGTACAGCTGCAGTACCTGCACTTTTTATCCCTCTGCTTGATATCTGCACGAATGCTCTGTACACTGTTATTAATTGCCCATGTGGCGTAATAAATCTTGTGGTCCCTATGAGCATTCAACACTGTAGAGTCAGTGTACACAGCAGGGTCATTAGCCCAGCCCCAAGAAGGGAGAAGATGTCATCTCAGGCTTTTTCTGAGACATTTCTCTGCTGAATTCACACTATTCTAGTGTGTCAATACAACATGCACATCAGCATAAGATTAACCCTTAATGATGACATGGTGGTCCAGTTTCAGGTACTCTGGGATTAGGAGTGTTTATCGTGTACCTTCTTTGGCCTGAGCTCCACTTCTGTGATCCTGGATGGGTCCACCACTGGCCGAGGCCTTCGCAAGTTCTCTATGAGGCTGTGCCATTGCATGGGCAGCCCCACAAAGCATCCTCGCTTCACATCAAAAGAGGTGTGGACACGATGCTCGAAGTTCTTGGGCGCTGATATCTCAGGCCTCTTCTTTTTTTTCTTACGAAACATGCTCAGTTCCACACAGGCCACAGCTTGCCCACTTCACTGTATCCCTGAAAAAGAAAAATTTAGCTATTAGTTTTAAATGTATTCTGTGTTTTAAAAAAAATGCAGTTGGAATGTTGCAGAACTATATTTTCTATCTATACAGTTCAGTTCAGGCCCGGGTGATCAGTAAATACAGGAAATACAATATTATAGTTTACCTTTATACTTTATCTTGTTGGGGTGACATGATATTAACATTCTTTAAAAACAAATGATTGTGTCATGATTGTTATTTGATTGGTCACTACTGACCTCTTCTCTATGTGTATTGTTTATTCAGATGGACACTCCGACTCTCAGAGGTTGGCATTTAAACTCTTCCAGTTCTGACTATTTTACTGACAATAGGTTTTGAAAGCTATCTGTTCATTTACAGCTTATTCTTTATCACTGCCCTTTTCTGTTACTTATGAAACTGGCCGGCTTGGCGTCACCCACAGAGTGCATTAACAGAAAGTGCCCAATGTGCATGGTCTATATACAAGTTTTTACAAACAGCATTTTACAGCACTGCTATCATTCATATCCCTTTTTAATTAGATGATGTTGTGTCCTTGATTGCAGTGCGGGTAGCCACTTAATCTTGTGATGGGTGGCTCTGCATTTGGCGGGATGTGGTCTATATGTTCATGTACATTACATCTCCTTTCCTGGGCTGCACAGCTGTAAGAGATTATCACTCATGTTTGAATCCTACTGTATCATTACTTTTAACACCATTTCATAGTGTACCCAGTGCATCCCACCTGCTTATCACAACATAAATTTGTGCTGAGTGTAAAATAATAGTGGCAGAGCCCTACAAGGTGCCCTGATAGATCCAGATACTATCTCCCATCATGCTTGGTCAAGGGGTTGGAGTGGAGGAAATGAGTTTTGCAGCGTCCACAGCTCAGCGGGCTCTCAGCACCTCCACCCTCAGACCAGCACGCCTCTAATCCACACCAATACATAAGCCAAACTAGTGACTAACCACGCCACTGCTGCAACATACTGGAGGGTAAAGAGGGGGTGTGCCCATTCACACTAGCATAGGCCAGCCTCGTTTTTAGAGCACGAGGAGGACACAGGGAGTAGAGATAACCCTGTGAGGAAACATGCCACCCCCCTTCCGAGGATAATTCAATAAGAGAGCTAATATGCTAAGTGTTTCATAAACATATCAGTCTATTTCCCTATGTACACAAAATGGTGCTGAGGAGGGCTTTAATTCTATCTGACAGGGAGATTATACTGTGAAGGTGTGGTTGGAATATATCCAATTTTAGTCAAAACTATCACTTCTGGAAAAGCAAAATATGACAATCCCTGAAGACACATACAGAAGAAATTGTGATGTAAACAGAATAATCCTGACACAGAAAGTCACAAGACATGTTATTCTTTATGCCTGTCCTAATCCTTGGCAAGTACACAGCGTCATGGAGAGCATCTACTGCATAAACTAAAATCAACTTGCTACCATACCAAACTTCATATTTTTTCTGTGGAGATGTTTATATACCTTATTAACAATAACGGTATCCGAACATTTACAAAATAATTCTTTACAAAACATATATACTAAAGACAGTCACTGTATTTTATGTGCTTTTCTCACATAGTAATGCACATAGCATTCCAACATTCAACATCTTCTCCCACTTTGTGCTAACTATGCAGTCCTAGTGCAGAAGTTGGCAATGTCTGTACAAATATTTACACAAAGCCCTCATGGATCCTTTACAAGGAGATCAATCAATATTTACTCATGAGTGAAATGCAAACGGCTATACTTCACTGCCAGCAATAATGGGGTGATACCAACACAAATAGGACAGATGCCTTTGCGCACCACTTTATCAAGCCTCGTCAGGCAAGCAGGCAAGAACACAACAGTATTCATTATTCATCCCAGTACTGTTTACCTCTGAAGATGCCAGAAAATTTTAACTGACAAATCTGATATTAGCACCAAACTAAAACACAATGACACACTTTGTTGATGCATTTCCTGATGACAGTAATTTAGTGGATGGATGCAATTATCAATTAACAAGCCTTAATCACGTGTGTCTGGCTTTATATCGACCTCACTAACTGCGCTGAGCTTATGACTGTCTTGATAACAATGCACTATTGATTTCTAAGGATGTGATATTTATGCAGAGAGCTGAACTTGCAGGGTGCATAATCATGTTTTCTGGTCACACACAAACTGCAGGGATTTGACCCTATGCCTCAGTGGCTTGTCTTGAATCTATCAAAGTGCTGAGGCAAAAAACTCAGGCCAGCAGCTGTCAGAAACATCAGCAGCCAAAAAAGGATGAGGTCACTTGGAAATTCTGCTATACACAGGGTGTTTCCATCTTTGAAAGCACATGCAAAGGAAAACTTAGATGATAACAAACTCCTTTACACTGAGTGCTCATTAGTGCACATGGAAATTCTGGAACACTCAATTTTAGCATTAGTTAATGTTAAAATAATGTTAATGTTAACTGTTAATATTCGGCCAATATTGATTAGAGAGGAAATAAGGAGAGAGTGGCACTTACATTGCAGGGACATTTACATTGGACTTGAACCAAAAGCACATCAGTATTTTTATCGTAATGACCTATTTTGCAAGTATTAATTTTTAAGGACAGTGAATGGTGGATTACTTGACAACCCTGTATGATGTAGTTGCAGCTTGCATGTTATGTAACAAGTTCATACTGCGAGCCTCTGCCAAAGTATTGGGGTCCCACCCTGCATCCAGACAGTGATCCACAACCACACCAAAAATCTTACAACATTACAAACATTCTGCGAATGATTCTTTTTGAGTTTTCTTTCTTAAAATTTTGATAATCAACATGAAAAACTAAAATCTTGGAAGAGGCTGTTATTTGAAATTATAATATCAAAAAACGGTATTCTGGTTAAGCATCACTTTCACATTTGGCCTATATAAAATGCATATTAACCAATACTGTAGTTAAAAAAAAAAAAAAAAAAAAATCAGCACTACTTTTAATGTGTTATTGCATGCCAACACCTTTAGTTCCTCCCCCTAAATAAAATGGACCCTAGAGCCAAATTCCCCACTCTCCATGCTGTCAGATGAATGCTTCAAATCAAGGCCTTACCCGTGACCGGATGGAGCATCTTCACCTGGCAGAGTAGTCATGCCTCTCATGCCATACCTAAACCCAAGCAGGCCATCCATATGTTTTTTCCATAGACATACTATGGAGGTTCCAGCCACTCTGAGCAGGACTTGTGGGGGTGAGTGGGAGGGGATAGAGATGAGGGAGATATTGGATTTGCTCAATGCTGCTGCTCCGAGCTGTGTTGAATGATTTTTTTTCTATTTGCCCTGATTCCAGCTTGATCTTTTTGGTTGGCATGTATATAGAAATGGTAGCGATTGTGGTGCATGCTCAGGTGACTGTGCTGCCAGGATTACAGACTTCCACTGATCTAATTTTAGGACACATCATTTCACTCTGCTCCTCGCGTATAGAGCCAAGCACGTGTTTATTTTGCACAGGATTCGTGTAAAAACAGTGGGGATGAATATGGGAGACAACTGAGATGACATAATCCTCTTTTTGCTCATGTAAGTCAGTGTATCTATAAATATAATCCAGCTATAGTAAATTACAGTGGGAGCATCAGCGTTTCACACAGGACGGATGACATGGAGGTCTTAACTACTGTTTTTGGACTGTGCACTGCAGCGGCAAGGGCTATTCTATCAGCTTCATTACGATGACCGTTTTGCCCTTTGAGTGTAATGAGACTGCCTCTCGAGGGGGTGGCAAGGGGGGTCCTGGATTGGTCATGTCTTGTAAAAAACGCTCACATAGAATTTCATATCTGAGGGGGAAAGGTACACGGGCTTTGTACGTGACTGGGCAGTGCAATAGCCATGTTTATGATTTAAGTTGATGCGTGTTTTCCCTTTGGAGTCACCTCTGTCCACATGAAGGCATCGTCAATAGGAACTGACAAGTGATGTAATGAACTGTGCTCAATGACATGGAATAACATGGAATAATGTTGTTTTCATGCATATTTCATACTGAGGGTCTAATACAGCATGCACAACTGAATGCTTGCAACCCAAGGAAATTTGAAGAGATATGCATCTGCTTTAGAGTGTTAATATGTGGCCAAGGATAAGAGTTTTAAATAGTCTTTCTTTGATTTTGTTTTTGTTTGATTTGTTTGATTGATATTATGCATTTACTTTACAAAGTCAAACAGTATCATGGTGTCTTTAATACAAAATTGATCCCAGGGTCATTTCGGTGGCTCACCTGGTAGAGCAAAAGAACAAAGCAAGTCTCCACATGTCTAACTCTTTAATGTAATCAAGGCTAACTCACAAGAACATCTGAATTGTGGATGGCTCTATTTGTAACTAGCTCTTTATGTCTTGGTCCTATAATGACATTTAAGTATAATGCTGAAGGTTAGGTTTACATAACCTATTGTTCTTTACTGTTTTCACTCTCAGTAATATTACTTCCTTGATTCTATGTTGTATGTTATAGATTTTTAGACTTCTTGTTTGACCTGTTTTATGTGAGAAACGAGCCTCTGGTTTTGGAAGTGCACTCTTCTGTAAAATATAAAATACGATGTACACGTGGAGGAGTGATTGATGCCAGTTGTTCAAGGGCAGCAGGCATTCATGCATTGGGCCTGGACTAATATTGACAGGAGGACACATAAAAAAGAAGGTCAAGATGGTAGGATGAGCGACTGATATTAAAAACCTCTATACTTTCCAAGTGAGTTTTGCATCACCTCTGTCTGTACAGTTTGCAACCTGTTACACTGCTCTGTGCAGACAGTAAAGAAAATTTTAAGATGAGACGCTTGCATCAATAGAAGCCATACATCATGTTGTCAGCTGATACATATTGACACTGATCCTCCCGGACAACCCAGTGGACAAGAAAACTAGTTTGCCCTGTCCTTCGGTGTTGTAAGCATTGCCTCTATCTTTCTTAAACATGATGACATTGTGAAAGCAACACTTGAACTATAGAGCTGTGAGAGTTTATGGGATGGTCTTTACTAGTGCTGACACAACTCTGTGTAAATGTATGTATTGAATAGAGATAAGAGGGGTAAAGACTATGCTGCACTGACCAACACTCTCTTTAATTAAAGATTCCCTTGGCTATCGAAAGTGCTTTGAACAATTTGACGCTGCACTGATAAAAACGTGTGATCTGTTTAGACCAATAGTATGAGCCCAAATCGTCTCTCTAGAGTCTAATTTATTGATGCACCAGTGTAGGTTTTACAGTGCAAGCCTATGAGAGCTTTGATTTAGATTTTCCAAGCCCCGGCCTCAATGTAATTGTCCGAAGCACCTGTCATTTTTAACCTGGGAATGCCTTTGCTAGTAGACTTAGACTTAGACTTAGACAAACTTTATTGATCCACAAGGGAAATTATTTGGATACAGTAGCTCACACATACAGTAGCTAGTATCATTCTGCACCGGCCCAACTGTCCCGCTCTGTCTCCCTATGTGGGTGCTGCTGGAACCAAGTGAGGGGACTCGGCACGCTGCCCTAATTTGGACTCAGAGTTTGTTTTAATCCGTAGTGCTTTGCGTCTTGTGGCCAGTGGGGAAGATAAAGTCGGTGATGCACGATGCCCCCTGTTTAACCATAACCTGACATTTCTGAAAACAGGCCATGTGAGAAAAGCAAACAACCCACATCTGATTACTGTCAAGCCCACTGTACAAATACCATTTTATGCTTTTAGTGTCTGGAATAAGGCAGCAAAGGGTATGAGGCAATAGATCAGCATTCAAAAAAATCATGTCTCACCTTTTCTACCTTGTCTCTGTTTTCCGGTATATCAATACGTCACCCAAGACACACAAAGAAAGCAGTTTTAGACTTGTAGGACCTTACTCACATCCCACTCACACTTGCAATGCAGAATTTACTTTGACCTCATATAAAGGATGTGTTACAACAGGCCAAGACAGAGTTTAACCTGGGAAGTCAGCTCTGTTATGACTCACAACATGCTTGGTGGAAAATCTGCTCACCTTGACTTCATTTAGTAAATTTCTTTGAAAGTAAGCTCTCATTTAAGTGGATTCAGCACACTTACTAATTACATGCATAGATTCTACAGAGAATTTACCATTTAATAAAACTAGCTACCAGCTGGGTCATCTAAGTACATAGGTATATGGCTTATGTGAGGGTATATACACAGAGTAGTGCAATAGCATTGGAATTCTCAATTCCTGTTAAGAAATTATCTTTTAAATCTGATCCATTTTATGTCTTTGTTTTCCAACTCCTTCACACTTACACAGTGCAAACATTACTTCTTATATGTGCTCAACCTCTTGAATAACTGGTTTCTTATGCATTGTATTTGCTTACAATATCTATCACCTATGTTCCTTTTCCTTGCTTTTCCACATAATCCTTGTATGCACTGAACCTCATACACTGGTTGAATTAGAAGGATCACCGGCAGCCCAGGCTTGACCAGAAAACATCAGAAGAAAACAGGAAGCTACTGTCTGTGGCACCAATAACATATAAACAGTTAGTGATTCACTGTTAAGTGGATAATTGCATCTTTTACCTTGACATACAGGTTGAGGAAGGCAGAGGAAGTGGAGGATTTTAAGGAGGAGGGGTTAGTAGAAGGTGAAAGCCTGTGAGATGCGGTCCATCACTGAATACATCCACAAAGCTTTTAGTGCATCAACACCTGGACACAAAGGCTCGCTGCCTGTCTACATTCCCTTCTTTAATGCCTGCCGACAGCCCACACTAGAATGCTTTATCAATGACGTTAAGCCTCTTTTGCCTTCTCCCCCACCCCCTCTCACCCCGTTGCCTCCACAGTGGAAAAGAGGTAAAATCTGTCTTTCCACCTTACCTTGCCTTGTCCAGTGAAGAGGAGAAGTCTCCTCTGGGAAGGATGTGGGGTGAGCACATACACACTCGCATGCACTGTGATAGCACGCTCACAGGCGCTCCGCTAAGGATGGGGATGGAGGCTTTGGAGCTCAAACCAGCGCACACTGCAGGCTGCCGCTTGCCTGGGAAAGCCTGATGCGTTCCTCCCTCCAGGCAGAAGCGCACACGGCCATCTCAAAGGCTCTTTGTTGGGCTTGATTCATCACCGGCTCCCGTGCTGCTGGCTGTGTGGTGGTCCATGCACCAGTGTCTTCTCCTCAGCACACAGGACAACCGTTTACACAAAGCAAGGGGCAAAGCCATGAAGAGAAGAGAGGCAGCATCCAGGAGAAATGAGATAAATATGACGGCCACATTTGGCTCCTTTACTATCCCTGTCTTGTGGCTTCTGTGTGTGCCTCACACACACTCTCTCACACCCTCCCACCTCGCCGTCTCTCCACTCTCTCTATTCCTCCTCCTCCTGGTGCCTTTATCACTTCCCTCCTTCCCTGCCTCCTCCCACTCCCTCATTGGGCTGTCTTTTGCAAAAGCCCAGAATTGATAGCAGCATGTAACCGTGCCTGAGTGTGCTAGCGTGTTTTTTAAAGACGGTTTCCAGTGACTGTCTGTAAGGCGAGAAGAGCTCCTTTTACACCCATCACCTGGCATACCTTTCAGCAGCCTGACGCTGCCACTGTCTTTCTACCCGTCTGCTTTGCATGTAGTTGGCATGTGCACATGAGTAATGGTTGCACTGTTTTAGCACTCACCAATATGAATTATCTTATGACGGGATTAGACTTGGCAGATGATAGCAGGCATTTTTGTATGTGTGAATTTCATAGATGTGCATTTCTGCACTATTTCTGTAGAGGGTAGAATTGTCATCCTTTTTGAGACTAACATGACTTAAAATCTTTTTTCAGTGAAGTTTCTTCTGCAAATAGCATCCTCGTTATTTCAAATATTCCATTTTAGCTCAGTCATTCACTGAATAATTGATATAGCAGACACAAAGCTGAAAAATATCAGGGTCAAACTAGGTTGAAATGCTTACAAAGTCATCCAGATTTGGGGCATACATGTACTATGTGTATGAGCTATTCTACAATCTCAATGACAAGAGGTGAAAAAAGATTACAACTAAACCAATCTGCATAACAATGACAGATTTTTCCTGTTGGGGGTCTGGCAGCTATGACCCCTCCCTTTCTCTTACTTGTGTAGCCTTACTTGTCAGCATTATTGTCAAAGATATTTATTCACCATATTATATTAAAACCATGCATGACTTTTCTTTCTGGTTTACTGTAAGCAGCAAGAAATGCAGAATAAATGGTGGCAATTCATGTTATTGCAAAGAACCACTATCTCATACTATCTTTGCCACGCCATTTATACTACTATCTGTGCTCAGCCACTATGAAGGAGAGCTGCTTGGGGGGTCATGAGGTCAGCTAATGATATCTCACTGGGAAGCACTTTTATGACTCAGAAAAACATCCATTCAGCAACTGAGAAGAAGGAAGAGAAGTGGTTTATAATGACAATGGTAGCGTTAAGCCATGGTGTCATTAAAATTAGAGTCAGCAGGGTGTACTAGTGACCCTCTTAAATGTTTGCATTACAAAAATTTTGATTATACATTTGGGAGGATTACACAGCATGACTTAGCTTTCTGGCATTTTATTTGTTATTAACATGTAAATTTACAAAGATATATGTATCAAAAATCTCCATGGAGGTATTATAAAATGTCCCACAGTTTGGCATTACATTTATTTATCTGCATGGAGACAAGCAAGTGCCTTTACTTAGTTACAGGTCATGTCTGTGAAGAGGTGACCCCACTCACAGTAAAAATGCATGTTACTGAAAATTTTGAACAATTTTGCCATACTGTAGAACATTTCAGGCAAAACAATTCAGCATGTGATGGACTGTACAGAAAAGTAGTTTTTAAATGTATTTTTAATGTTTAATGAGAGTATTTTGCCAGACTTCAAAGAAAGGAAGTCAGTAAGTAAAGCAGAAAGCTTGATGGAAAAAGTTGTTAACTGGTGCATGTAAACACAAATAGGTTTAAGAGCACACTGTTAAACATGGTCCGTACAAATCCTGAGTTCTTGTCTGTCAAAATAACAGTGCTGGACAAAAGCTCTTCTCTGAGGGCCTGTCTGAAGCGCATTAAGGAAAAGGTAGCTCGCTGGTCATGCTGCAGTTAGAGTGGGCTATGGATTTTCTGTCTGTGCCGCTATCACTGGCTGCTTGCTTTCATGGAGGGAGCTTTTAATAAGTCCCGCCAAACAGCATAAAGGATACGTTATGATGTAGTTATGCTGTGTTATTATAATGGGAGTGCAATACGTACCTTATCATTTATCACAGACATTCAGCGGTTCACTTTGCAAAGTCAAAATCGAAATATGAAGTTGTTTGGGAACTCACCAATTGAAAGGATCTGGTTTCTTGTCAGATTTTCAGTATGATTCAGTGCCTGCAACTTTCCACATAGGCCACTGGAATAACTGGGTCCTTTTAAGCACATGACTGCATTGCATAGATTTCACTTGCTAATGAGTGAACTACCTACTATCTTCAAGTCATTCATCAAAGTCTGTCCTACAAGCTGTGCGTGTGTGAAGTGGATCCCATCATCACAGTAGATTAGGTTTACTCCCACCACTTTAGTCTCTGATCTTGTGTTATTTTCAGTGAATGCTCTACTCTGCTTCCTTGACTGGAATTGAGTAAATTAGGAGCAACAATGATAATGATAATACACAAACACCCTTTGTTCTTTTGACATTCTGATAATAATGTTTAGTTTGCTAACATAAACATTGTTAACAATTGTAAAGGTTTGGGTGACACAATGTTCCCAGGATAGAGAAAAGCCATTTCAGAAGTCAGACATTTATTGAACATCAATGCCATTATGGGTATTTTACAATTATATTATAGTTCTTTAGAACAATGCGGCAACTTATCAGGGCCCCATTAAGTAGTGGATAAAGTAAGCAATTCTGCTTTTGTTAACAAACTCTTACTGCATCTCACTATACCATAGTAATGGACGATGGGATAATTAGATTTATACATTTTTTTATGTATAGCAATACGAAGCTGCCAGTTTTCTCTTCAAGCAAATGACGTACAGTATATACAAAAAAACCCCAAACTGTAGTATTTATAATCACACAGCATGATTGCTGCTTAGTTAATAAAAATGCATTTAAAAATGACAATAAGATTTTAAGACACTCAAAGCTCAAAAACGATGTCATTAGTTTACAGTAGTGGTAACAGTCTCATTCTTTTGACCTCTGACATCTTGTGACATCTTCTGACGGTATCGCTCAGCTCGCAGTTCCTCAAAGCAGAATTCAGTGGCTCCGCTAAGCAGTAGCTCTTTACAGTACATACTCCGCTCCTGGCCTTTTTCTGGTTCAGTCTCTTTCTGCTGTTGCTGCCGCTCTTGTAGTCTTTTCAGGGGTGTTTCTTCTCTGCAAGGCTTTCGAGCTGATAATACAGTGTTTACGGATGGGTTGATCTTGCACGGGGTCCTGGTGGATTAGGAAAATAATTTATTTGGTATTTTAATGTAATCTTTTCTTAAATATTTGAAAAAAGAATAACTCACATTGTCGGAAGCTGATCTGACTCCTCCACAAATGGCTGAAATGTTGGTTTGGCAGGTGGTGGTGCCATAACAGTATGTCCATATTTAGTTTTTTGGCGCATCTAATTAAAAAGGAAATATCCCTCGGTCAATTTTGATAACATCAAAACATAGAATTGAAACAATACAAATTCTTAATGGTTTTCTCTTACCTTGACATCACACCATTTTTGTGGTCTTTGTTCATTTTCTTTGGCTCTTGAAGAAGATGGTGGTGCCGCCCATGGCTCAAATCTCGGTTCTGATGGACCTTCATCAGGACCCTTATTTTCATCAAAGATTACAAATTGGCTATTTGTGGTATTTCCAAGGACAGGAGCACCTTGCAGTTGTAAACCTCCAGAGACACCTTAGCAAAACCATATCTACATCAATATTCTGTTATGTTAGTTCATAACATTTACAAAAATAAAATACTGTTTACTTTTGACAGCAGTTCCAGTCCTATTAACTGGGACAATAGCTTTTTTCTTTCCTCTATGTTTGAGATCGGCCAAAGACATTCTCTCAGACTGTTTGGGTTCATCATCACTGTCGTCTTCTTTTGCGTTCATCAATACTTGACGGGACACACGTGCCTGCAGAGCTCTTTGAAGATCAATACAGATTATTATGTCACTAAAGCATATTTTACATATCTATTATTTTATTTAGAATATTAAAAGTATGTACTTATGAAACTGCATGAGCTTGTCTTGTGGCTCAGCAAACTTTTTGAATCCCTCCTGATAGACCAGATCAGCTTTGCGACAGTTGCCTTGATTCTCATATTCTTCAGACCAAGCAATATAAAATGAGGCTTGCAAATCTCCAATTCCCTGAGCTTGCATGTACCGATAAATATCCAAGGGTTCAGAGCAGTTCTTTGCCTGGTTAAACACACCAATATTAATAATATATGAATAAATGTTAATCGACAAAAAAAAAAAAAAAAAGTACACGTACAAATTTGATCCATAAGTCAACATAACGAGGGTCATTATGATACTTTTTTTCTTCTGTAAATCTGGTTACAGCTCTTTCTAGTAATGTGGCAAGGTTACTTTCTTTTCCTCCTTGAGGAAATGTTTGCTCTGTCCAATTGATATACCTGTCAGTGAGAACAATTAATTAATACAAGATTTTATCAAGTTCAGATTGAACATCAAATTTAATTATACTTACCTATCCCACACGTCAAGTGGGTCATCTCCATCATACATTCTTAGTTCTGTTTCAAAAGACCTATACATAAAATATTAAATACATTCAAATATAAAAATGTGACTCACATCAACAAAGATAATTGTAGGCTCCTACTGTCTCTGGTGAATGATGGCAGAGCTGAATCCATCCTGATGTTGGGTAAGAGCTTCTTGTAATACTGAAATGTGTCTTCCACGCCTGAGTGGCTGAATGTTTTCTTTGCACAGTTCCCATTCTACATCTCCCCCTTCTGCCATTTTAAAAACAGAGGGTATCTGTGTAAATAAAATATAAACACGTGGATTTATTATGTTACAACTGCATTACATTATTCATTAGCGTTTAATATGAACGCGAATTTACACAAACGTCAGTTACGTTTTAGCAATATACACAAGTTAACGTTAAATAAAAAGTTCTAAAGCAGATAGAGATGGTTAGCTTTGTGTGAGCAAGCTAACGCTAGCTAATGTTATACTATACCAATAAGGAGATAACTAATTTGTTAAACAACAAAAGACAAAAGCCGGCTATTCTAGCAACAACATGCCCATTAATTAATTGCCACAGTGTAATTGGCGGTTTCGTACCAATTTCAATATCTTTAGCTCCTTTTCCAAACAGCAGCATGAACACTTGAACGGTCAGATCCGTTCGCTTTTGAACACGGACCGCGACCAATTTTCCTCAACACTGATTGGACAAATCTGAAACAGGAAATACGACATCAACGTCACTTTACGTTTTCCGTTACATTTCCTGTTTTGAGAGCGGAATGCGTTTACAGTATCCAATTTAAAGGCTCTTATTTTACTGTATACGATTATACACATTAAACACATTTGTAATAGCGTCAAATACTTTGAAGCATGACTCATGACTTTGAAGGGCCATAGGAATGGAGAATCGTTGTTATTCGTGCACATCAAAGTTCAGTCTCTTCAAAAAGGAGGTAGGTGCTGCTTTTAATCCGTATTCACCAGTTAATTAATAAGTGTACTGATAAGCTACGTGCCATTTCTCTCTCAGCTGGGCTGTAAAAACTGCGGCCGCTCCTTATGCTCCAGCTGTTTGACTCTGAGCGCTGTGGTGCCTCGCTGTGGCAACACTCTACAAAAAGTGTGCAAACAGTGCCACACCGCTCTGACAGGGTACGGATCAATCTGAACATGGACATATATTCCATAAGCCTACCTATCTTAATTAATTTAACATTCCTGTATCTGCTACAGTGCCGGGAATACTCCAATCAACAACAGCAACAATAGATGGTCTCCGCCTGAAAATTATAGAAAGTAAAAAGAAAAAAAAATCTTTTAAAGGTACATTGTACAGATAAACATGTTACTTTGTTTTATTCTCAGACGTGTTGCTGCATTAGAAGCTAAACAACAAGGTCAATCATCACAGGCTCCAGGAGGCAGTATAAATGCCAAACCTGCCCCACCTATCCCTAAAGGTCTCAGTAAAGAAGATCAGGCCATTGCTGAGAGACTACACAAACTAAAAGAGGATACAACTCAAAGTATTTCTTAGTATATTTACTGATAAAGATGCTACTGTGATAATAGTATATATAAGTTAAACTTGTGTCCTTTTCAGAATCCCTCCCATCTAACAAAGAGCTTGAGTCTCGCCTTGGTGCTTTGAAAGCTCCAAGCAAACCAGTTCCTTCTGCCAAAGAAATGGAGGACCGCTTGGCAGCTCTACGGGGCTTGTCTCCCCCATCTCAAGCTCCTCCACCTGTGAGCTAAATGACAGCCAAATAATCTGTTATCTGATTGCATTAATCTTTTCACTGCATTTATAGGATTGTTGATCATATATTCTCATATATTTGCAGGTGCATAAGCCTCCAGACAACAGGACACAGACTGAACAAGCCAATGATCTGATTACTCAAATAACAGAGGAAGTTGCCATTGACAACACACAAACAGACCCTGAAAGCAGTAGGCCATTTGCTTTCTCTCTTCTTTAAACATAATGTATTAATCCCAATAATCAAGATTTTTAATATCAAAGTAATACAAAATACAATCTGTGCAGGTGTAAATTTGGAGTCTATGAATGATTTAAACAAAGTTGAAGCAAGAGCCTTGGAGGATAATCTTGAAGAAAATAATGAGAACTCAAAACAGTTAGAGGCTGAGAAGACCCGTGTGCTGGAGGAGGCCATGCAGGAGCTGAAGAAAGAGAAGCACACCCAGGACGAGATACTGCAGATGGCAAAAAGATTAGCACAGTTGAAAGGACAGGACCCAGACAAAGGTGATCCATTATATAATTTTTGGTATAGCCTAAAAGACTTGGTTTGTCAGTCTATTAGTGCTTACATCTCTATCCATTGTAGTTACCAGGGAGGACTTTCAATGCCCTGACAGTGATGAAGAGACTGAGGAGGAAGCTGTTATGAGGGTGCTAAAGCAGGTTTGGAATTTTCCCCAAAATGAGAACCCCCATTCAAATATTATGATGATTAATAATACCAATTGGTTACAAACAAGGTGCATCATTTTCACCATCCCTTCCCTCAATGCTATTTATCTAGCTTTCAGAAGAAGCTGCATTAGATGAGGCCAGTGGCTACAATATACCCCCAGAAATGAGTGGACCCAGAAACACAGAAAAGAAAGCTATCTCTAAAAAGGTAAACTTAACTAGTTACAATACTTCTATATAACATATAAATTGCTTATCACTTCTTTCCAGCCATCAGCAGCTAAAGGTAAAAATAGAACAACAGCCATTTCTTATCAGCAATCAGACAGTGATGACGAAGAGCTCCCATGGTGTTGCATCTGTAACCAAGATGCTATTCTTCGGTGTCACACCTGTGATGGAGACCTATACTGCAACCGCTGCTTCAGGTAGCCCATTACAGAAAATCCATTAAAATATGATTCTTGTCACTTGTTAGTCCCAAATGAAAATATGTATCCCCTAAAGCTAAAGCTAAAGCAAGATGCCTTTGATTTGAAATGCGTACCACGACCCAGATAACTGTGTGCAGGCTGCTTCCATACTGCCAAGCAGCATGAATATAAAGTATTTATTGTGATGAATTATCAATCCCCTCTCCATTATCTCTCTAGGGAAGGCCATGATAAATATGATAGAATGGAACACCGTACTTCCAACTATACTGCACCAAAGAAGAAGAGAAAGACATGATACAGGACTTTTCTGTCTGGTTAGTCATTGTTTGACTCAAGTGCCCTAATAATTGTTATTGAAGTAACTTCCAGTGCTGCTGTGGTTTTAGTTGGACTTTTTGACACAAATATTTCAACTAATGCACAGATAATGTATGCCAGATTACAAAAAAAAATATTAGATCAGTTCAGCATATAAATCAAAAACTGTAAATGATAAAAATTTTATTTTGTATCAGCAGCTACTTAAACTCTAGTTAATGTTAACAGTAAGCAGCAAGATTGCCTGGCATACACCACCAAAGTTCAAATATCTTGATGTTTTTGTGCGTCCCATTTCCGGATGGCAATAAAAGCTTATCAAAGATGCACTTTGCATTTGTCACCAGAGGACTATTTTTAGATTATGAACAGTGCTGTGGTAAGATGTACCCTCATCCTATTGTCACAACGGAAGGTGTCAGGTATTTGTCATCTATATTTGTCCTAGAGACTGATGTGCTCATTCACTTTTTATCTTACTGTACAGTAAAATTTTGACTAAATTTTATTTTTTCCAAAGTTTAAATGGGCCATATGTGAAATTTTAATGTATAAAGTGCAGTAATGGAAGCACAAAAAACATAGCATGTAGCAGTGAAGGCCATACTGCGGTTTGATCTGAGCATTACCGTCTAGCTAACTGAGGAGAAACCCTAATTACCAGCCTCTCTAGGGGGCCTGCTCCATTATGGCGTGTATAGAGGCCGTTACTGTGTGTTTGCCTTTTTGGTCATGTCGTACACAATCACAGACAGGAAATGGATGAGGCTAATGGATGCATAGTTAATGGACTTTGCTGCTGTAGTTTTCTCTGTTTATTCCTAGCCTTGACTTGCTGCTTGCCACTCACTTTCTAAAATCATATGCTGATTGTCTTTCCATTGTGTCTGCTGCATAATGTCAGATCTTACAACAATGTACTAGCTTTAGAGCAATAACTGCAAGCATTTCTGGTAGCAGTGTTATTATATACAAGAATAGACTACATTATAGAATAGTCAGATGCCCTTGTTTATATTTATTTGTACTGTATCAATAAATCAGATGGTACTATAATGTCATTCGTAGGTGGTGTTGTGTAGTTTTATTTTGACAAAGACTACAGTATGAGAACATAATATTTATTTACATAAATAAACTACTGAAATTGTACACAAAACTGTCAAACAATGTATAGTTGGTGCATCTTTTCATATGTGCATTATTATTGTGAATGTAAAATGTAGCAGTCTTTTAACACAAGTACAAAAAAAGAAAAAATGTTTACTGAAAAAAGGACTTGTAGCCAACATAAATAGTCCTGTTGTTATTTTAACTCTTCTTTATAGGCATCCAGCATAGAGAGGGAGATGGGGGAAGATCAAAAGCGCCACATTGTATTAACTCATAATTTGACCTAAAATTATTTCTTCAAAGGCCCAGACATTTTGCGTAGACCCTTTATCCTGTAGAGTAGCCCGGTGATAAAATCCTGTAAAGCAGAAATGAATAATACTTAAGACAATAATGATGAACAGTAAGTGTAAGTAATTGCACTTACTTCTTTTGGCTTTCCACATTCTTGCAACAACTCCTAACAAAGAAAACAAACACAATTTAGCACATACTGAACCTTGACCTATTCTAAATATTGCTATGTTGGATTCCACTTTGAGTCAAATGTTAAGCTATAAAACTCCATAAAGTTAACAGTCAGGTGTCAGGTGGAAGCTGAATCTTGCTTCTTATTGGCCTGCTTGGGGCTTCATTGATGAATAACAAAACAAGCCAGGGCAAAACTGAATAATTTAGAAATCACTGGAGCAAAGCAAAGAATTTTTAACATGGACTCACCTCCAGTCTAGTCCTCTGCCCCTCGTCTGAAAGCTCCAGTAGTTCATCTATATCAATCTCTAACTCTGGCATTTCCTCTTCCTGTAAATAAGAAGGTATGAATGTTGTCAATGATAATTAGGTTTAAAAAAAATCACACGTTTTTGTCTGAATGAAATGTAAAACCAATGTTAATTTTTGCATTAAATAATATTTTCAATAATGTGATCGATCAGCCATGAATGGTAAGAGACTCTGGGAGGCCATCCTTACTGCATGTCACTGTCTGATTTCATGGATGGTTTCCTCAGCTGGCATTTAGCTCAAGCATGGAGCAGTGATTCCTCCCAGTGTAAATGTTTTTCAGGTAATATATTAAACTAGTGCTAAACCTTACACTGGTCAGATGTTTCTACATCAAAAGTAAACCTTGAAATTCTGTACATGTTAATAGTACATGGTTGTTTGGAAATACTGAATAATAATTATTTTTTGACTGTTTAATTGTATATACTATTCTTTATATTTAGATTTTAAATTGTTGTACAGTAAGCATTTTGTAAAAAGTAATCAATTCAGACGCTGAGATGTTATGCACACCTCTCTATGCCCTGAAAGAGGAGTCTGAAAGCACAAAGATATCTGGCGTCAGCAGGTGTACTCTCATATTTGACAAGTGGGACTCCTTTTTAAAGGGAATATTTTCCGGTTGGGGAGTTTTCATGGCTGATGTGGATGAGGAGTTTTCTGGACCAGAAGAGAGCTAATCAATGTGGAAGTGCTGAGTGGCAGAATGGATGGGCCCACCTTCGGCTCAGTCCCCAGTGCCCGCTCTAATTGATACATGCTGCCAGTTTGGACCTGTGTGTTCTGCTGATGTCTGCAGCAGCCATGTACTGTGCACTTTATGGCCTGTAATGCTTGGTTTTATATGTGCAGTGTGCATAGACCCAGTGTGTTGACCAGGCTGTTTAATGTCATATGTATGCTAAATTCGTACAGCAATAATAATCATGTAAAAATATTTCTATGAAAATACAACTGCAGCTACCGAGTTCATAACAAAAACACAAGTAGTTCTCAGATTACTGTGTAGTAGCTGTTAAAAATAATCAAATGCATTTTGTTGATCTGTGACCTTGGTCAGATTTTTTATAACTGTGAGGGTTTTCTCATTAGCATAGACAAGCCTGGGTTTAGCTCCCAGCAGTTCTTTTACCATTTTATCAATACTTGATCTCTTAGCTTTATAATGCAACCTTTTATTGACTGTGGTGCAGGGGAAGGTTATATAGTATATGTATCTTGGGTGATTTAATATTGATAGACTATTGCTGTCCATCACCTTAAGAGCAAAGTTCACAGTGATTCTTGTCCCCTGTGTTGACCGGGAACAACTCTTATTCCGACATACCGCCACTCCGACAGACCCCCAAACCGTCATTCCGACAACCCTCCATTCCGACATGCCCCCATTCCAACACTTTTTGATGCCGCCATTCCGACACCTTTTATCGCCATTCTGACAACCTACTCATAGTTTGGTGTAGTCCTGGTTCAGTCCTGGTTCAGTCCTGGTTCAGTCCTGGGATCAGTCCTGGTTTTGTCCTGGTTCTGTGCGTATGTGGCGCAAAAGTCCGGCATCTCGATCGATGTTTCTTTTGCTCAATAAATAATGCCTGTGAAATGACAGTAGAGTCGCATCTGTGAATTCATATTCACAGTGTAATCGTAAATTTTCATTTCGTGATTGTAATACTTGATGTTGTAACTTTTCAATTTATATTCTGATGGATAAAATACACAATACATTTTATGTACGACTGGACTCATTAAAGAGTTTATGAATATTTATTTTATGCTCAACTACAGCCAAATATGCACAGATTTCCATCCTATGCACAGAAATATTTCTGAAAGCTTTCGTACTCCATACATATAGCTCATTCTAATAGGCCCTTGTATTTTTAATAATTAGGCTACCTTGTGTGTCGGAATGGCAGAATGTTGAAGAAAAAAAAAAGCTAAAGTGCCGCCACTCCTACCAAGGGAAAAAAAAATGTCTGAGTGCAGGGACGTTTAATAAAAAGTGGAAATGCCGCCACTCCGGCAATTTGATGTCAATGTCGGAGTGGCGGTATGTCGGAATGGCAGCATGTAACCGTGTTGACTTGTCATTTAACCTATTCTAACAACTCTAATAAGATGAGTTTCCTTGAGATCTAAAGCAATTTTGTATCGATGTGGCAACCTGACAGCTTCACTGAAGAAATTGTATCAATACTTAACTGTATTTGAACTGAGGCTCTCCACTATATAGTGCTGCTGAATCCGCTGTTGTTGAATACAAAGCAAGCATGATTCTAGCATTATGCTATAAAAATTATCCACTCATTTGCTGTCAAAGTATTTGGAAAGTTCAAAGTGAAATTTTATTGTTAATATAATAAGTATGAATGACATTTTTCAGTTTTTTTCTCACTCTCTCTCTCTCTCTCTCTCTCTTACTATCTCAGTCTAGTCTAGTCAAGTCCCTGAGGAGCATGTTTCAGCCCTTGAAGTATTCTCACATGTTTTTATTTATTTCAAAGGTGTGAAGTTTGTAAAGGCAGTGGGCGCTTCGGACCGAGGCAGCACTTGTATGAATTAGAGATGCAGCTAAATAATTCAGAGTGTGACACAGGGGACTGATGGTAAATGCTTCCACGCGGAAGACTCAGAGAACCAACAAAGTAACCTTCCCCTGAGCCTATGCAAAATTCATCATGCTGGCCAAGGAGCAGGGATAGAAAGGGTAATTCCACGCAAGTCACTCATGCACAAATGACTATTTTTGGTTAGGAAATGGTCTAAAAAAAATCTGCTAAAAATAGTAACACCTTACAACACAGGATGTAAATAGGCTTCTTATCATTTTGGACGTGGATCAAACTATAGCCTTGTTACAATTATATATTTCTAGGACATCATCATAAAAAAATACATCAGATGTTTCGTTTTTTTCTCTACATGCTCCAGAAGTTATTCCACTTGGCTCACAAATAGTATTACTGATTACCAAAAGGCAGGGTCTCAGGGATGCAGGGATGCAATTGTGGGCTAATAATAGTCAAATGGCAACAATATAAAGACATTGGTTATCTGCTTTACAGTTGTTTTATTACCACATTTCCACTTGTATCTTTGTTGTAGGCATTCACAAAAATAATGGATAACTTCTGCACTACAGGGTCCCTAATTGAGATGAGCACACTTTGCTTCCATGTGTGGCACAAACACAAGGTGGCCCTGTCATTTGATCTGGAGCACCATTGGGAAGCCCGTGGCTCAGTGCAGATGCCCTGACTGTGCCCACACCACTTCATGTGGGTGAGGAGACATCTGTTGCCATGGTTTCCCCTTACAGAATGCCAAGCAAATCAATATGGAGCCTCTGACATAATTGAATTGTATTCCATATACAGTACAGGAATGAGAGAGAGAGATAAATGATGTGTTTAAAGTGATATGGAGCCCTAATGTCCCATATAAAGTATATTAAATGTAACTGTGCTTGTAATAGGTCCACTACTGCACATAACTTTGAGGCATTTTCATCTTATGGTCTTTATAAAGGGCATGTTGTGTTTGTATAGAATCGTAATTATTATGTGTTGTGTCTCTAAATTGTACACACAAATTAGGTTCTGGCATAATTTCCCAAATGCCACCATAATGGTGAACATAAAAGTTGAATAATAGGCTCTATGAAAGCTGTCTCTGTGCAGCTTTTATTGCTTACTCTGTTTTGTCTTTATTACTCATTTGTTCGGGGAGATGCACACAATTATTGTTTACTTAATGTTAAGTTTTATATAGATATTTTTCAATAATCAACATAGCACAGATTATAGTAATGTTCAGCTATTACTATAATCTCTTATCTAAGTCATAATTGCTTTTGTAAAATACCACTGATGTTATGCTGTCAGTCCAGTGACACATGGGGAATTCTGTGCCAAATTGGATCGAGCCTCCCACACACTAGTCCTGCTGGCTGCAGCAGTGTGTTTGTACTGCTCATGCATGATGGATAGTTTACCGCAGGCACAGTGGGGCTCAGATTATCTATGCTCTTTTACCAGTTGAGAGATCTAAAGGTTTAGAAGCATGTGTCCTACCTCACAATCAAAAAGCAGGTGTAGTTGGTCATCAATCCACTCCTCGATGTCCAGTCTCCTCTGGAGGTCTTTGCGGTTGTATTTTACTGTCAGTTTGCCCAGTTTGCGATGTGCCGGCTCCTCTGTTTTGTCTGTTGTCTGAAACATCACTCTGCACTGAGCGCTCGGTTCTGATGCCATGGTTCTGACTGCCACGGCCTCAGGAGAACCGTGGACACACGTAAGCTGGTACTCCTGCCTTTCCCCGGCTGTCACTGTGCTGTACACACAAACACACACACACGCTTCTGTTCCCTGTTTTCACTGTGGCTCCTGCATGGATGTTCCTGGTACGTAGCTCACTGTTTGTCTTCTCAACAATATAGCCTGTGCTTTTGTGCCTGTCCTCTCTCTCGCTGTCTAGCTCTCATTGCCTCCTCCTCTTGCAACACCCACTGGCTGCACTATCAAGAGCATGGTAATGAGATATCCTCCTGTGTGTGTGTTGGTGCGTGTTTGCTTTATGCTCTCTTCCTCTTTGTTATAGCAGGTGTGGTAGCATAGGTCAATTGTCCCAATAAAAAGAGGAAAGGGGTAAGAGTGCAAGTGCAACTATCAAGACTTACACATAACATGCAACTTTTGTTGACAATGCCACCATTTTAAATGTATTTCCCAAAAGTCATAACCATTTTAGGAAATATACTGAATTATTCTATGCCTGTTGAAATAGAATATAAAATAATACAAAATAATAAATAATAATAATACTACAAATTGTCAACTGCTTTGCTGCTATATAAACATGTATCATATAAATAGTCAAACCTAATTAACTATAAAAAATAACTACACTCTAATATTATTCATACACATGGAGCCATAGGTATCCAAGTTCTCTAGTGCGAGCCGCCTTTAGAATAGACATTATCAAGTGTACGTTTAATAAACCTTGAAGTTCAATTTGGCATGCTCAGTTACATATAAATATTTTATGGATAACAGAGCCCTATTTATGGCTCTTAGAAGTCTGATGTCAAATAAAAGTCCTGAATGTGTCTGAAGTCACATCAGTTAAAGAAAAAGTCCCAAATTCACAGTTTGTGTTTCTTGAGTCAATGTGGATTAACAGATATTAGACTAATGTTTCCACACATCACTTTCCAGTATGAATAATGACCTTTTCTCTTTCTCTTTTGCAGGTCAGACAAAGCTGCGCATGTTCAACCCCTTATGTACCGTATGTTACAAACACTGAATTATTGAGTGTCCTGGGGCAGCTCACCTTTCAAGGCAAACAAATTCATTCATCTTGTCTTGTACGGCTTCTGCAATGTTGAAATATAAACAGCAATGATCTCCCGAGTACTGCTTGTGTCATAGCCACCACAGATCAGGCTGATTACTCATTACAGGTGGGAGAAGCACAGTCACCACAGTCTGGGTCATCCACACTGTAAGAAGATAAAGGAAGAGTCGTGAGAGTAGGTCAGTTCTCAGAAAACACATAGAAACACAAATGGTCCAAAAATATATGTGTCAGACCACTTCTGTAATAGACTGTGTGTGTAAATCAGTAGTTTTTTTGTTAGTATATATACTAGTAATTATGTGAGAAACTTCTTTTGAGATAGGGTTGAGAGAGGCTCAGTGACTCATCAATTGGTGAAAACAACTCAAAGTAAGAAGAGTCTCATCACCACCATCGCCATTATTTTAAGTAATAAGATGTTTTAGCTCTAGATCTAACTCAGAATCAAATACGTCAGCTATAATAAAATATCAGGCCTATTTAAAAACAGGGTTATAGTGAATGAGATTGTGATTTCTGACCTTTTATTTGGTTATAAATGGAGCTATACTGCCCTCATGTGGGCAATGGCTGAAACTTCTGGAAATAATAGGTGCGTAGACCATAAAACTCCCATAAATCAACCTTTTAAACAGAATAAGAAATATAAAGAGGCTTAAAATATACATCTGTGTATAGGCTTGTACGATTTTCACAGGAGACTATTAAACTGCGGCTAATAGTCAAAGAGAATGGTGCCTAAAGAATGTGAGTGTGTGAAACGCACTTTTCCTGTTAAATGAGAATTGGTTGGACGACTTCGTTAGATCAGCCCCTTAGTTCTCGACAGGCACGAATAAGGGAGTGGCATCCCCGAGGTGGAATTTCACTTCCTCTATCTTAGGTGAGTCAGGTAATGTCGTCTCACTGAAGTTTTCCACAGAACCCGCTGGAGTATCGATTGCTGAGGTGAAACAGAGTGGTGCGCTTTGGAGAACGTGACCAGTTTGTGAAGATCTTTTGAGGAGATTGTGGACTATTACAATGCATTCGCTCTTGAGGCCCTTGGGAGTGTGGTCGCTGCTGTTCGTGTTTTTACCAGATCTGTGCGCTACCCAGGCTACAGGTGAACAATGCTTAGCTCAATTCAAAAAGGGTCGGAATGATTTTGTCCTCGATGCCGATGAGTCTGTGAAAGA
The DNA here is from genome assembly GCA_029959045.1 of Taenioides sp. WSHXM2023. Taxonomy (NCBI): domain Eukaryota; kingdom Metazoa; phylum Chordata; class Actinopteri; order Gobiiformes; family Gobiidae; genus Taenioides; species Taenioides sp. WSHXM2023. The sequence goes on along the minus strand of CM057102.1, from coordinate 11,050,783 downwards.
TGGGGCCACTTTTCTCTCCTCACCAAAACTAACGAGCTACAAGGACTGTGTAGCTGCCTGCTGCAAAGAGCCCATGTGTAATGTAGCCTTCATGGACAAGGGAGACGAGGAGGGCCTGGTCAAGTCCTGCTTTCTATTCGACTGTTTGTATAAAAAGAAATACGTGTGCCGCTTTGTCCGAAAGAAGGGTTACATCAACTACATTCTGGACAGTATGTATGAGAGCCATCTTCAGCGGGAGGTCCCTCCAGGTAAGAAGAGCCGAGGCCGATAATTAAAGGGAATTTATCTTAAACTAGTATAAATCAAGAACTCCCACAAAACGGAGCCAATTAATCATACAAACACATTTTTTTCCTTTAACTAAATGGCCTGAAGTCAAGCCATAGTAACTAATTAAACAGCATTTTCTGCCCAAAAGTTCTGTCTACAGATTTATTGGCAGTTCAGCGTGTTTACACACGCCATAAGCCCCTTGTGTATGCTTAACATTCTGTGTCATTCTATTGTTTCTTTTAGAAAATGAGGTAACCTCTGTACATTTTATCCATTCACTCATTCTGATGTCCCCACAGATGATTCAGACCTTCCACCAGTAGCCAATGGTGGCTTGGATCTTGTTGTTCAACCTCAGGACAGTGTGACACTGAATGGCATTGAGAGCAAAGACGATAAGAAGATCATCAAATATGAATGGTCCCTGCTGTCTTCGTACCCTTATGCTATAATAGAGGTATGGTGCACAACATAATGTTTTTTAGGCTACTGTCCTTTGTTCCTTTAATCTGTAAAAGGATCTCATTGAAACATGAACCTTTTTTGTTGTAGAAAACCAATTTTGAGGACCAGATCATTGTGTCAAACCTGACTTCTGGAGTGTACAAGTTTCGACTGACTGTTACGGATACTGCTGGTCAGGCTGACTCGACTCAAGTCACCGTCCTGGTCTTATCTCCTGAACAATCTGAACGTATGTTACACTTATACGATTGACCAAAATCACAAGGACAAAATACAACAGACAAACACAACTTCAGACACAACATTAATCACATAAGATTTTTAATTCCATGTCAAAGGAAAAGAACAACTACAACTGCATAATTTAATTATTTCAGAGTTTGACCAGTGAAGTCTATTTGTTGGTATACAATAGGTTGTCTTTTCTGTATTGTGGATGTTTCCTGCGAGTGAGCCATGTTAGTTGTTATCAAACCTGCTGAAACATGTCTATTCCTTTTTTTTTTTTTTTTGACTGAGTAATGAAACTGCATGAGATATATACGGATACACTTCATTTTATAATGTGATTAGCTCTGCACTTTTAGATTCATATAGACTTAAGTTGTTAAGCCTTTCTGCCTTTTAAGCGTATACTGCCTACTCTACACAAAGCACATGTTTCTTCTTAAAACAGAAGTCAGAATTACTATCCAAGGATTTTACTGCCTCTCTGACATCCCACTCTCTCCACCCCCACCTCAACGTAAACCTGTCATTCTGGTTTCAGCTTGGGTTACACAAACAGCCCAGGAGTACTCATCAGTATTAACTAAAAGCAATCACAAGCCAAGTTTGATTCTTCAGAAACTCTGCCTTGGTTTATAAAATAGAGCCCTTCATAGGAAATGCTTGCTTAGCTCTGGTTAAACATTAATGTTTTTCCCCTAGATGGCTCTAAGAATGGGCCTGTATATCACCTCAACTGGGTCATGGATTATATAGGAACATGAAACTGTTACTTTGTGGCTGTGGCTTTTCATTTCTGTTTGTGACACAGAAGTTGTGTCTTGTCATCAACCACATGAGCAGAGTTCATAACGTCAGTGGTCAGCACTATGTCCCTTTTAGTGCGCAATACTTTGTTTTCGTTTTCTAATCATGGGCTATGCGCATATGACAAATGTCACTAGACTAGGATGGGGTTAAAATCAAGACATCCTTAAACAGCAGCAAGTTTTAAGATGAGAAACATTGACAATGTCCAATTGATAGTTGTTACACAGATGTGGAGCGATGCACAAGCTCAACATTAGTTTGGGTTGTGTGTGAATCCCTCAGTCTAGGTAGAATCCATGGCAAAAGGAGAAATTCAATTTGTCAACTGGACAGAGTTTATTTGGTCGAATACGTTTCGCAGCTCATCCAAGCTGCTTCTTCAGTTCTGGTCAGACGCTGGTGGACACTGCCTTATATCTGTCTGAAGGGAGGAGCTAAATACAATGAAATTACTCTGAGACTAACACACCCATTTGTTTACAGTTTCTGTTAGTTAGGTGGGCCTATTAAATATGCAGTGGGAGTGGAGTGTGGGGTCATGTTAGCATAACCATTCAGGGCCATAATGGGTGTTTTCACACCTCTGGACCTGACCTGGCTAGTCCCATTGATTTCTTTGTTTTGATTTAGGTTTGAGGATAGAGTTATAAATGGGAGACAAATGATGTCTGAGACCTCCATTTCTGTTCAAGGAAGGATTCTCTTTCTTGACAAAAATAGCTTGTTTAACTCTCCTCTCAAACCAGTTCTTTTCTCTGGCCAAGATCTGGACCTCGCTGTCCTCAAAGGAGTGGCCCGTGGCTTTTAGGTGGAGATGTACGGCAGATTGTGGTCCACTCTGGCTCTCCCGTCTGTGTTGGTACATCGTTTTGTGAAGTGGCTGTTTTGTTTCTCAAGTGTAGCGCTCACTGCAGTCTTCACTACACTGAATGGAGTAGACCACATTGCTTTGTTTGTGGCTCGGTGTTTTGTCCTTTGTCCTTTTGGTTGACATGGAGCTCAACAGTGTGCCCCCCCCACCCCCCCACCCCCAAAATCTGAAACTTTGTTAACCACTAAGTTATTAAAGCAGATAGCAGAATCTTACATTTTAAAAGTGCTTTTTATACTTAAAATAAACACATTATGGGTATTAGTTACCACATAGCTAGTAGCTCCACTATTCTTTTGAACCCTTAATATTTGAATTTTTTGAAAAGTTTATGGGAAAAATAAATTGAAAATTTACTTCTGGAATCGGAGCTGACTTCGTAGTGGGCGGGACTACTCCATGACCACAGACTACATGGCAAAAAAGTCACTTTATGGTAATAAGGCTCTATAACACATTTGTTATTGTATCCACTATCTCTCTATCTGTCTGTCTCGTTTGCTCACTTGCTTTCTCTCTCGCTCCCTCTCATTCTCTCTCGCTCTTTCTTTCCTTCTCATTTAATTTTGCTCTAGTCGTATCATGATTCCTCAAAAATGTAGGAACATAAACATTTAAATGACAAACTTTTTGTCCCACCAGACCACTGTATGGCTCCAAAGAAGGTGGGGCCCTGCCGTGGATCGTTCCCTCGTTGGCATTACAATGCTGCTTCAGAACAGTGTGAGAAGTTCACCTTTGGAGGCTGCAGGGAGAACCGCAACAACTACTTGAACAAGGACGAATGCACCAAAGCCTGCTCTGGCACAGGTATCACTGCTTGGATCTCATAAAATTGCTATTTATCTTAAAATTAAGGTCACAAAATTTACAAATGCGTTGTTTTGTAAACCAGACGTTCAGTGCATTAATAAATTGCTCTTTTTGATGTCATTCATACAGAAATATATTTTATTGTGACTATTGTTTTTTGTAGAGAAGCTTGACAAAACTGGCCGAGGTTTGCCACTGGTTCCTACTGGAGGTAATCTGCCCTCAAATAGAAATGAACAGAATTTTGATATACATCATTTATAAGAAGTGACTTAATTTTGTGGTGTGCTTCAGGTGAGCAATGTGGTCAACCTTGTTCTGGAGGGCAGTTTAAATGTGCAAATGACTGCTGTATAGAGAAGGACCTGGAGTGTGATGGGAGCCCACAGTGCAAAGATGGCTCAGATGAACAAAACTGTGAATACTGTAAGTAAATATTAATATGAATAATTAACAATATATATCACAGAGAAAATACTAATTTAATTGTATACTTTTTCCCTCTAAGTGGATAAAACCTTCAGCATTCTCCTACAAATCCCTCTAGATGAAAATAAAGGTAAACCACCTGCAATAATGCATTGTTGGAAATCTACTGCCGAATTTACACTGAGTGCAAGTGCGGTATGTACTTAGAGCGGGTTACTTGCAGATTGCCTGTTACACCAACTACGACAACTGCAGTGCATATATGACCAAAGCAATGCGGTTTCACATGGGTTCATGTGATAATTTACATGTAATAACTTAAAAAACGCTCCAGACCCCTGCAGTGTCTTGCAAAAATAAACTTCTTGTAGATTCTTTCCGCAGACCCATACCTCACCCACACACCTCAGAGGTCAGTGTGGCAGGGCGCATTGATTTAAATGGCTTTCTAAGTCTTGCGGGACACATGCGAGTCCTGAACCGCGCTGCACTTGCAGTCAGTGTACACCTTGCTTAATTATCACTGCTAAACAATTCAATGCTTGGCTTCCACAGTCAGGTGCACAGAGCCCCCTCGTACTGGAAGCTGCAGAGACAGTTTCTCCAAGTGGTACTACAACCCTCTGAAGCAGGACTGCTTCCGCTTCAACTACGGTGGCTGCCAGGGGAATGAAAACAGATTTGACACAAAGGAACAGTGCATGAAAATGTGCAGAGGAGTAACAGGTGAGGAATGATTTTTCATCAGCACGTTGACGTATTTCCAAATTTATGCAAATGTACCTACCTGTGTGTGTGTGTGTGTGTGTGTATAGCATAGCATAATATAATATAAAAATAAATAAATAAATACATATGTACATAAAATCACACATAAAAGTCAAACATAAAGTCAGTCATTTGCTAAAGTGCAGTTTTTGGTGCAAACTCCCTTGGTGAACATATTTAAGAATGCCACATTTCACAATTTTATTCTTTTTTCAGAAAAAGACGTATTTGAAAGGCCATCTGAACCCAGGGTCTCTGAAAGTCAGACAGGTATTTGTCACTTTTAAAATTTAACCTTACCTGTAAAGTGAACATTTTTTATGTGTATCCCTGCAGTCCAATAAAGCTTTGTTCTCCTCCAGTTCACCTTTCCAGTTCACTGAGTCACTTTAACCACTGTAATTTACTGAGGCCTTCTTTCTTGCCTTTTATGTTATTGTCTCCATATTACCAGCTCCTAGTAAATAATTTTTGTTTTATTTTTAAACAGGAATTATGGCAATAGCAGTTCTTCTCGGACTGGGCATTTTCATTCTGCTGTGCATCATGGTGTACTGCATGGTCAAACGAAAGAAGAAGACTGTACAACACCACCGCGTGCCTGCTAACACCATCCCAGTCTCTTCAATGGAGGACAGGGATCATTTGGTGTATAACAGCACGACCAAACCCATCTGACCCCCAGTGCATGACCTTTGAACCCAGCCTTAGTGCTGGGTGCATCTCTGTATGATTAAGAATGAACTCAGATTGATGAGGATTTAATAGTCAATGTTGTTTGGATGCTCAAGGAGCAGTTCTCTCATTATTGTATCAATGCACCATACAGATCCTTTTTTTAAGAAAAAACACAAAAGTGAGTCAACTTTTAAATGTGTCTTTTGTTTGAATTTTGTAACTTGGCTTAATGCAGTAGCGTAACACTGAATATGTTTTTGTCTCAGGTAAAATACAGAATACATGTTTATGGTTTTACTCAAATAATTTAGTTAAGGACAAGTATGTATGTGGATTTTAGAATTTCAAGCCACTGATAGTTTTAATGACGTCTGTGATTTTATGGCTTTGTTACACGCTGCACTTGGCTAAGCTTTTATGTATATATTTTAACAAAGTGATATTTTATGTTTTTAAACTGTTGACAAATACGCATTATACAATGAACAAAATGTTTTTCATATTGTAAGCTTGCTTGTTATACAAACTCTTCAGACTTTCAAGCCTCTGTACATATGACCTTGTAGATGTGGAACCATTTCTAGTAAATAAAATATTAACCACAAGTGTCTTGCGAAGGAAAAGACACCCACAAACTTTGCATATTGCAAATCTAACCATCCTAATGCAAATAATTTCAGCTAGACAGGCTGTAGGTGTAGCCAACAAGGCATTGTCACAATAGTCTGAGGTGCTCATTAACATACTAGTATTATTTTGTAAAACTGCAGGCTTTTTTGTATTCAGGTTTTACTGACAAGCTTTTCTGGTTCAATAGAAAGCACATTTTTACTGTGCTACTTATTTAAAGTTATTTAGGTTGTAGCAACAAAAGTTGGTAACTCTCTAAATGAATTGCTGTGCCTGGTTCACAATCCCAGTGTAACCGATAGGTTTATTTTAACGATTTCCAGAAAAACAGAAAATGGATTTGCACTAGGCCAGTCTGAGCCTCACTGGTTTTTCGAGGGTCTCGTGCATTTTTGTGTTGTGGAACCTTGCAATGCATACTTTCGCCAGCAGGTGGCAAACTTGTTTTATCAACTACGCCATCAAGACTTCACGCTGAAGATAAACTGAAAATAACACTTTTTAATATACGTTATTGTGGTTTGCCTGATATTTTTCGGGGTTTGAGCGTCAGACAGGGGACATAAGGGGTCACACAAAGCAAACCCGCCCCTTTCTGTTTCATTAGACACGCATAAATCAGTACCCATCCAATTGATTCACCCGGCTCGTCTATTGTTAAACACTCTTTCTACTGACTTGACCCCCATAAATGTAATAGTCGAGGTTACAATTTGTTATGGCGGCTCACAAGGCCGTCAGAGTCTGTCATTGTACACTAATACGCTGTTTTCTTTGGGTTATGGAAATTTAAATATAGTAAAATGTATAAATGTAGTTAGTAACTACAACTTTATTAATGCTGAAAATATCATATATATATATATATATATATATATATATATATATATATATATATATATATATATATATATATATATATATATATATATATATATATATATATATATATATATATATATATATATATATATATATATATATATAAGATAGTCAATATTTTCAGCATTAATAAAGTTGTAGTTACTAACTTGCATTTCACCGTTTTTAAAGTGTAGCAATCAGATTTCCCATCCCCCCTGAACGCGTCACGATTTCTTCACAGTTTTTCAAATGCTCCAGTGTTGTGGCTGTGGGACGCAGAGCCAGTCGGTGATCTGCCTTCCTCTGGGATGTGTCTGTGCGTGTTTCTACGGCTTTACCATGTGATGTGAACAAACTAACGGAATATCCTAACACAATATTAGCAACTTTGGAAACGATCTGACGGAGGGAAACTCGGCCCAATTGGTTCGTGAGGAGCTTTTTGCAACTTTTTACAACATGTTAGCCAAAGTTAGCGAGTAGACTCTATTGATATGCTCCATGATTTGCTTATAGTATTATGCAGGTCTAAATGTTGTTAATTTTATAAAATCTGTTTGCATGACTGTCTTTCAAACCCCGCTGCTTTTGTTTCATTTCCGGTTATTTTATTGAAACGCCTGTTGAGTAAGACTTTGCAGCGCCGTTATACATTCCTTATCTCCACCTCAGCCAGATCCAGTGCATCACTAGCCTAGCTGTATTGCTCAAAAAGTATGATCCCGGTCTTTCCTGGATTTCACCACCGTTGATCTATGAAATCCCGCAGGGGGGAGAGGTTTCAGTCTGATAAGTGTTGTTTGTTTTGAAAGAAACCACTTTCTGTGAACTGGACTTTGATCTGATTTTAGCCAGTGTACTTTTTCCCCTCTATTTTTGAGACGTGTGCTTACTGTAGTACTGCAATGCCATTTCCTCTGTATTCATCCACTTTGACCCCCTATGGTGCTCTTTGGAACTCAATTGTTTTTTTTCTTATGAGCACCCTATTGAGAGACTACGGTGCTTTAAATGTAGTCTGTTCATAGGGCCAACAGGGCAGTGACTTACCCCACCAGCTGTCAGGGTTATGTCTGGAAGAATAGGACAAAATCAATCAGTTACCAGTGAAAAGTTTCATCTTGCTCTGCTGACCTCACTTGACCTCTAAAACAATAACGCCTCAACTTCATCTTGTAGATAAATGTTTCTTTTCAGTGCCAGGAGCTGCTCTCTTCTTCCAGGTGGTCCGGACAGGAAACTGCTTGAGTGTGTCTTGGAGCTTTGACATCACACTTCACTCGTGGTATGCTGCAGCTGTTACACCATTACCAGCGTTTGAAAGCAGGCCTGGCTTTCACTATAGAGATTTTTTTCAGATTTTTTTGCAAAATATGAACATTTTACAATCCTTCGGTTCTTTTTCTCACTCCAGCCATTGCCAGCTCCACCTAAGATTACACCGCGACTGGAAAGGTTAACTTTAACAAGACCAGACAATGCTTTTATTTGTTTGTAAGTGGAAAGTGTGAGCGATTTAGCATTTCACCTAGGGAAGGTCAGGCTTAATTTTCATTGACAAACTTTTGATGCTGATGTAAGGCTGATTAATTATAGCTTAAATCACACAGACAGTTATTTGTCTCATAAATTAAATCGTGAATATATCAAATTATTACTTTTATACTTTCAAAATGTACTAGCATATGTGTATGTATTAGTAATTTATGACAGTTTGTTCAAAGGCCTATGTAGATTAGAAAAGTGGTTTTGTTTCAGGTTTTGGGAGGTAGAATAAGCCCAGATATCATTCTGAACAGAAGGTAATTTTTTGTATTTTTTATAAAATTTTTGTAATTGTATAAAATTGCCATTTTAATTTTGATTCATTGCAAAGTGCTGTATGCTCACGGTTTGACATGCACCTTTAAGAGGCAATGGTCCAATTCTGTTTGAAGGGCAGCTTTCTAAAATTACCATGCAATTCTGTTCCCCTCTTATATTCTCTGGGCCATCATGGACAACACAGGTCTTCAATCTTGGAAGTTTTTCTTATTGATATCACACTCAAAATGGCCACCACCAATTGTGAGGATATGTACTTTTGGATCTTTTATGAGGAGGTGAATATTGCACTTTCTTCTCTTTGACCACAGCAGGGAATGATTATTTTGCCATTAAGCGCTGTTTAGAAGTGCACCGGTGCCATATGGGCAAATCTCTTCTTAGAATGCATTCGTTTTGGTTTGGGATTTACTTGCTCCTGACATCTAAGCATCATGCGTCACAATGCAGCCTGACCAAAATAAGTGGCTTGTGCCAGTGTGGGAAAGCAGAAATTTTTGTTTTGGTTTTTTACTAAAGCCTGAAGAGAAAGCATTGGACCATTTTTATTGTTTTCCCCAGAGAATGAAAAGCTGTTAGTCTCTTAAAGCACTGCGTCGGGGGCAAACCACACGAGTAATGTGGGAAAGCAAAATGGCTGTTTGTCAGAGGGTCTTTCTGCTGGGGTAGATGGGGGTAAGAGGGTAAGGCAGAGGTCAGGCAACATAAATATTGCACCAATGCCGAAATAATAAAGACTTTGTTAAGGCTTGAGCCAGGATCACCCGGCACACACTGTCTCATGTCAGGTTAAATTTGAGCGTGAATATCGTCTGTAGTTGGTGATACTTGAAAAGAAACCCACCCCACTCTGTCTGCATCTCTGGAGGGTTATGTCATAGAGATTCCTAAGAGCCTTGTTTGGGCAGACGGTGAGAGGTGCAAAGAGAATGTGCTGCGATCCTATTTTTAGTTTTCTCTCTATAGTTGTTATTTGGGATTAAAAAAAATACTAAAGAGTTAACTGTTGTAACGGACTCTGGATGATGACTCATGTTGAGTAGTGAGAACAGCTGAGTGTGAGCTGGTTACTACTCTGTGTGTCACTATTGGCAGTAACAAAGCACAATGTTTTTATGTCATAGGTTGGTGGTATTGTTTTAATATGTGTGGCTAAATGAAGGTTAAAAAACAGTTGATTATTTTGAGATGGTGTGAAGTAGAGATCGACCGATAAGGGTTTTTTTCATGGCCGAAGCTAATACCAATTTCTTAGAATGTAAAGCCACTGATGGTTGATAAGCACTGCCGATATTTTTGGGCCGATATATAGGGCAGATTTTCATTATTTTCCCCAAATTGGGTAATTTAATTTTACTCACCCTCAACCCATAGCCTTTAAGAGAACAGTGTAGTCACGTTTTGTGCAGTTATCTCTTCATATTTAAGTGTTAAAAGAAAGCTTTGTATGGATTCTTTAGACAGCTTGTCGGGCTGTACTGGAGATTTAAGGTCCATAGACAATATGCTAAAAAGGGTAAATATTGGCTTGATGTATCAGTCTATCTCTAGTGGGATCGGTGGGATATGACAAAAATCCCACAAGATCATACAAAACGTAATATTAGGTCCATGAGAACAATGCAAAATTCACACATAAATATACATTTTATTAATATTTTTTCTATTTATATCATAACATATTACTTGCCAAACATAAATTCTATGGCAAATCGTTATTACAATTTGTGCACTGTTCACCTGTCTAATGTAACCTCACCTACTGGTACAGAGATCATTCTCCGGAGAGAGTATTATATTGTGACCTTTTATTTTGATATTGTGAGATCTCATCCCATTTTTAGTAAAAGATTACCTCTTAGAATTAGGTTAGAAAGCCAACAGGAGAAGAATATAATACAATTGTTATAAATCACCATCTTTTAAAAATATATGCATTTATTACCAATATTTAATGTTATTGTGAACACTGCAGGTATGATATGGTTATGTTTAGCTCATCTACTTCCTTATTTTCTTATTACCCTTCCTGAGGAGACAGTGAAAGTTGTATGGAGCGATGAGCAGAAGTCTCCCCTTCCTCTGGTTTCCTCTGCAGACATGTTTAGTGCTTTCACTTCTCCAATAACAATGAAGGGCTGTTGAGGCTGCTGTCATCCCCCATGGATTATATTTGAGTTGTCAAGCCTGACCTATTATGTGTGTGTGTTATTTTCCCAGACCAAAGCTGTTAACACCGCTGTAGAGCTCTGAATATCTTTATTTGAACAAGAGTCACCATGGGGCCACATCTGTCCATTTATTGTGTGTTTTGATGGGCCTGGGACTCCTGGATCAGTGTAAATCCGGGTGATTAGAGGAACAAGGAAGTTTATCTGGCAGCTGAAGAAGTGATCCATGGCAGGTTTTTCTGTTAATAAGCGTCAGATTAGCCCCCTCTTCAGCACCTGTTTTCTATTAAGTGTCCAGTTGTAGATTACTTTGTGGGAGGTTCATACCATGGGTAATGTAGTCATCAGCTGTTCCTGGGAACCAAATGCCGCTATCTGTGTGAAATTCCAGTTAGTGCAAGCACAGGTGGTTGGATTGGGTGATTTTTTTTTTTTATTTAAAGGGCTTCTCTAGTTTGTTGGATGCACCAGATTACTGTGTCTAGTTACATTTTCAAGATGTATAGTCAGCAGCATTAATTTTGTATTTGACCCCATCATAATCCCCACATTGGAATCCCTCTTTCATTCCATTGTCAATCTAGGTTTTGAGGTCAAATACTTAGGTGTAGGTGCCTTTTAGGAACTTAGAACGGATTAGCATAGTTCTTGATTGCCTATAAAACTATTAGCTGAGTTTTTCAGATTATGAAGGGATCTAACTCGCTAACTCAAATCCCACCAAGTTTGTGTAACATTTCTCATTACATGTCACACAAACTTGGCGTGCCTCTTGAAAATCAATTGGCTCAGGTCTGAGACCTTGAGAAAGTTTCATTATTCAAGAATGCAGAAGCTGAGATGCCTTGACCCAGGATAAATTCATTTGTTGTGCTGTTTTGCTATTTTTATTAATACAAGTGATATTTGTGCTGATGCAAGGCATATTAAAATATCTGACATTTTATTCCATTTAGTTTCAGTTAAAGGTACATGTTAGCCTTGTTTCCATAGGGGTGATACAGTGCGGAACCTGAGCATAGGCCAAACTCGGGGTCCAATAACAGCAGCAAGTGTCCTTCTATGGCGCTGTCTGTGTATTGCTATACTGCTTAGCAGGTACATTTTGTGCATTTGTTTGGTTCTTTGTAGTTGCCACTGCTTCTGGCCCTCGATGACAGATGTCTTCTGTTGCTGGGCGTGAATGAACAGAAGTATGATGTGCATAAACTCTTGCTGCTCATTGCTGTGCTGCTGTCGATCATTGTTGATGCTCCATTAGTATATCTGTCTAGTGCCTTATCGCGGTGCAAGCCTACGTCACATCATTGGGTGTGTTTTGCTAGACCTGTGTCACACCTAAAGCAACCGGGGCCGATTGTAATGGAAGCACTCCCTGGGTGGGGATGGTCCACTGATTACAATTGATTCCATCCCAAACGAATCAAGACAGTGGAGAAGAGGCTTATGTAACTTTTTTGGTGGAGGGTCTGTCACCTGCTTGTCTATATGACAATGTAGACATGTAGTTAATGCTTTGATTGGAATATTCCTCAGTATGGTATTAATCATATCAATCACCATGGAGACAAGTTACAGGTCAGGTAAGTTGTCAGGCCTCACCACTTACACCATTGTTTTTCAAGGTATTTTTGAGCAATATAACCTCCTGAATGGGTTTAATGCCATATTGTGGAGCATTAGAAGCAAAGCAAAAACCTCTCCACGGAGACAAGCATGTGGTGGACCCTCCAGCAGATAAAATGTTACATAGTTCACCTTTTAAAGGGTGTGTGATATTTGAGTTCAACATTAGACTTGTATTTTCTTATTTCTTATTTTATTTTTTATTTAAAAGGGACAGTGCATATTCATGAACATATACTTGTAAATACGCCAGAATTAGCCCGAAGGCTACTTTACATCTGTTGTCCCTAGCAGGTCAGAGAGATAGAAGCAACATAAGAAAACTTCAGAAAATAGACAAACTGTCAATGACAATTCATAGGACAAACGTGATAGAAACAGCACAATACGACAATCATGACATAAAACACTGACATTTACATAGAAGCGTAACATTAGTGATCACAAATCTGATTTCTCTTAAGCCATCAAAAAGACATTTTAATTGGCAAACTGGACTTCTTTTGGCCACAGCAGCCAAGGACACTCATCTCGGCACACAGGCCAGCCAATGCACCAGAAACAATGCCCATCCTAATCCCTGAGGAATCTTCCTCTGATCCACAGGTCCAAGAATACAGTCTTTTAAAAGGCTACAGGCTCACCAGGAGGACACACACACACACACACACACACACACACACACACACGCACACACACACACGCACACGCACACACACACACACACACACGCACACGCACACGCACACGCACACACACACACACACACACACACACACACACACACACACACACTTGGGTTCTCATGCATGCTTGTCCATGTTAATTTGTTGGAAGGAGCAGCAGAGGCACTGATGTGAGAATCTGGCACCATAGTGGTCTACAGGGAGAGGATTCATCATTAGAGTTGCATAGACTGGCATGAGGGATTACTGGAGTCCATGCACCAGGGTGAACCGGTAATCTGACTGTAGCAATAACATGCACTAATGAAACACTTGTTTTCAAGTGCTTCAAGACTCTTCAACACATGATTAATGATGCTTAGCATATAATGACACTTTGAACAGCCGTCAATATTATTTTTGGTGGATTGTTTTTTATTTGAAAATAAAAACTATGGATTAGATGCATAAATTTACCTAGAAAATATAAACATTAACATTAATATGATATCATGTTAATAGTTATAGTATATTGTTTATTTTTACAGTTATTCCACTGTCACTGAATATCTAGTGTTTTTTTTTTATTTGTTGCTCACACAGTAACCTCGTCACTGCCAGTTTGTGATTTCATATCACAGTCACTCTACTCAGCTCTCTTTAAATTACCCAGGGGCTAGCATGAGCAAATGCAGAGTAGCGAGCAGTGGAATGGGAAGAATTTCCCTTTGTATAAGGCCTGATGAAACTGCAGCCACTTTGCTTGCTTTTGTCCAGTGAGTTAGACATTAAAACACTCCAGAAAAGAAATGAGTGGAGGTGAAGATCCACACGGCCATACTGTTTATTCTGTAAGTCTTCACATGTTTGACCACTTCTGTTTGTGTTCACAGCTGCAGAGGCAAGAGTGCCATGCCAGAGGGGTCCCAGTCTGCTCTCCACCAGGGCCCAATGGGGGAAGGTAAGATTATGGCCTATCAGTGAGTCATTCTTACGAAATCTCCCACAGAAACTGCTGACATTCCTGCCTTCGTAGCAGGGATACCAAGGACTATATGGAAAAGTGGAAGAATAGGGAGAAATAGAGCCGAGCTGTTCTGCCCTCCTACTGTAAGGGCTGGCAGAGAGGCTCTTTGTGCAATGTGAAGCTGGACAAGCCCCCTTTTATATAACGGAAACCCTGACATAAAAGTACAATCACAGGCACAAGATTACTAACTTTGTATTACTAAGTACCAGCCAAATTACATATTATTTTAGCCTTTATTATCTTCAGCCACAGAGTCCGGGCATTGACACAGGCCTCTTTGTATCACTTGGCTCTGGGCTGTCCCTCTCTCCCCTCCTCCCCCCATGCCTCCTCTGTTTTCTGAACACATTTGGCGCTAGCCCTCCACTTTGGACAAAGAATAGCAACGTGTCAATAGATCGTATTTACCCTTTTTGGAGTTCAGTTTTGGCCCGAAGAACCTTTTGAGTTAAGTAGAAAATATGTTTACCCCTATAGGACAATCCAGTGCATAATCTCATATGTTATATAGGCTTGTAAAACCAATGGAGCACCCCCATAGACAATAAAACGATGGCTGGTAATTATGGGTAGGGGGTCTGAGTAATTAACTGACTAGTTAGAGAAAGCCTTTGGTCCACAATGAATGCAAACAAAGAGGTTAGTGACCATCGAGCTTCAGAACTTTTCAAGTGGACTTTGTGAATTGCCGTAGTCTTTAGATGACACCACTGAGAATTTTGTGGCCCATCTCCAAACAAAACAGAGGTCTCCTCAGCTTGTATGACATAAAGCACTCGTATTTAGACAGCCGTGTAGGACAGTGCTCAGCAGTCACTGTAGTGGAATAAGCTCTCTCATGTTCCAAGTGTAAAATCTATGGAGTCAATTTAAGGACAGTGTCTGAACTTGAGGCCACTGCTCGCTCTGAGATAAGACTTAGCCGTGACCTACTTCACCCTGGGCAGGAATGTAGCTGTGTGTGCACTGTGCACAATGTACCGCGCCAGTGGGGTTCTTGGGGCACCAATGGATCATCTCCATTCACAGCAGCTTTTCCACACTGCTGAGCATGGGCCAGTCCTGTAGATAGATGATGGTAAGGGTGGCTGCATCTCTTGAGTGGATTGTTAATAGAGCTCCTTCACTAGAACCCTTTCAGTGGATAATTGTCTGTTGAGTTAATCACCAGTCGTTCAACCTCTGCTCCTGTAAAGAAATGCATTGCTTTGCTACAACCTTCCCAATGGGTACACGAGGATAAAGCATGTGATGTGAAATATATTGAACAATCGTCATTTTGCTTTGAGCTTCAGTCTCACTTCACTATCCACCCTAGGATAATTCAAAATCTTGTTTAAACGCACACTACATTTAAACATGTTTGCCTTTAAACAATATAGGTTAATATATTATCCAATGTTTTGACCAGCCATTCAGTGTTCCTAGGGCGACCTGTTGGGAGCAGTGGCTTAGTATTGTAGTATGTGGATTTACTAGGATTTGCCCTTATACCAGCATAAATTAAGTAAGTTATTTTACAGTCTCCTAATATGGCATTTCTTCAATAAAGTGCTTTCTGTGGATTACTGAGATTAGTCACAGGCCCTCTGCTTTGTCTACTGCTATCTGGTGACCTTATTAAAGCAAACTGAAATCTGTACACTTCCGTATCAACCGTCGCCTAAATGGTTAAGTTTCAAAGCAGCCATGTAATGCTGTGAATATTTAGGTGATGCAGTTGGAGTTCAGACACTGGTGACAAAACAGAACTGCATCTTCACAACGTTAATGATATATCTTCTACAAAAGGATTCTTGCTATGAGAAGAAATAAACATTAGTGTGAAATGTGGTTAGTTTTCATGGTTGGTGGCTTGCGCTTCCCCTGAAAACAACAGGAAGGGCTGCATCACAGCTTTTGTGACACCGCATTTAAGAAAACTAGTTAGAAAAAAAAGCTTCCACTCCCTCCACACACATGGTGGCACACACGCAGCTGTCTGACCACTGGCTTGTGTGGACAAAGTAAATAAATGTCAAATTGCCGCTAAACTTTACAATGGACTCACACCTCGGGCATCCCATCAGCACCATATGGGAGTATGTTGTTCAGAGGAAGTGGAAGTTCAATAGATCTGTCGGGCACAGGGGAGGGAGGGGGCGTGTGGATGGAGGAGTTTCCTAAGTGGATCATCACATGCCTATGGTCTGAGGTCAGCTGGCACAGCGGGGTCCTTTTAAGAAGCCAGGGTCGAGCGCAGGGAGAGTTCATAGGATTAAATTTGAGCTTTTAGTGGTTTTGTCCTTTTGCAACTTTGAGAATGCACTCTCAGACCTGCTGTCACTCCTGTGGGTGATGTGGTTTCAGGCATTCTCACATTCTGTTTTTTTAACCAAAAGTGCATCACCAAATGCCATCAGCCATTATGAAGTAATTCACAAACTTTCCCAGCGCAACCATTGGCATGCATTGAATGCCACTTGTGTGTACTCAGTGGGCCTTATCCAGTGTTATTTATCTAACAGGAAGCTAATTATTAACATACATTGGCTGGTGATTACTATCGTTTTTAAGTAAATGAAAAACTGAACAATATTTTTTGAGGCAAAAGGAGAAATTTTATTTGTCAACTGGACAGAGTTTATTTGGTCAAATACGTTTCGCAGCTCATTCAAGCTGCTTCTTCAGTTCTGAACTGAAGTGTGGAACTGAATGAACTGAAGAAGCAGCTTGGATGAGCTGCAAAACGTATTCGACCAAATAAACTCTGTCCAGTTGACAAATTAAATTTCTCCTTTTGCCATGGATTCTACCTGGACGACTGAGGGATTCTACACACAATATTTTTTGAGCTCAATATTTTTATGTATTCTTTCTTTGCATTATAGTAATGATAATACTAACTAACAAACAGAGCTCTCACAAATTTTGTTTCTATGACAGGTGTAAACATGCATTTTGTTTAAGTAAAAAAGTAGTCTCTTGGTTTTAACTTGTTTAACCTCAGCATTTTCCTGCTTTTTGCAAAAACTTATTTTCCGTAGAGATATGCGTCTCCTATCAAGTGAACTATGAAACTGAATTGCTGATTGGACAAATGTCTCAAGTTTCTGCCCATATGATTTACATGTAAACAATACATTTAGTTTCAGCACAATTCTGAACACTGTGGAAAATCCCCACTTCACTTTGGAATGACAATCTTTACCTTCAGATCAAATTGTGAAATACTACGTTGTACTGAGTTGGCCCACTTACAGGCCCTTTGGTTTCATAGTACATTTACCACTGTTGCGATTCATGCTGTTTGATAATGGCCTCTGAGGACTTGGGCCCTAATCCCAATAGGTTCCCATTCTACCGCTGCCTCCTGCCCTCCTATGGGGTCTTTTCACCACTGCAAACTGGGAGGAGTCTTACTAAAGACCATAAGGACAAAACGCTGACTCTCTCCATCCACAGCGGAGTGTCAGGGCTTGTGAAGAACGCCGGAAAGCTTTATTAAGATTTAGTGCAAAGCATGATTCTTCTTGTCCCCTAAGGGATACAAAGTCGCCCAGTGCGCCCTCAGCCATGACAGATCACTTAGCGGATTAGCTGTCAACTCAAGAGCACTTGCTTTTAACTGAGCCTACTACCCAGCCAATTAGGAGCCAGGATCTTGTATGTTGTAGTAATGGGGTTGTCGGCTCTGTTTGTGGCACTTTTGAGTCTACACAAAAAAGCACATGGAAGGAATTTCAATGCAACGTTGTGAAGGACTTTATACAAGAGGCATACTGTTGAAGACCTCCGATAACAGCATACCACACTGTAATCGTATCCTGAAGGGAGAGAAAATCAAGTTGTCAATGTGTCAAAGCTGTGAGCAGTGAATATTTTTATTAATGTTATATCCAGGTAGTGTCTGGAGGGATGTGTACTTTGTAGTCATGACGTTTGATCCGTGAGTCAGGATGATTCAAATGGGAGGGGCGTGGGGGAAGTGGTACTGCAGGCAATGGCTTGTTTATTCCCTGGTATATGTTTGTCAGTAGTAATGTAAGATTAATAAAAGACACACTATGTCTCAGGTACTGATGGAGGCAAGTTTTTGGACTCTGTGTCTGTTCCCCAGTGGTAAGAAAGGCCCTCTCTATTGCTCTATACTTTTAGGATGTTTATTTGCATGTTACCTAGATATAGACGGAGCTGTTCCTGTTACTTTGCTTCCTATTTGGTTAGATCTCAGAATGTCAGCAGACCAGTTGGGCATTGACAGTGTCATGTCTGTGTTGTCCAATGTAAGGATCTCCCTTTGGGCAGAGGATAGATTTTTTGTGGTTAATATATTTCTGAATGTAACTGGATGTAACATGGACTGAAGTTAAGGTATGTGATATATGAAAAGTGTGATAATATTAACAGTAGGGCACTCATTTATAATCATCAAGTGCTTGAGTTGAGATGTCTACAGCCAGTCCTCTTGTTAGTAAAAGCATGTGGTTAGGAGCAGACGTCAGCAGATGTGTGTTTGCCAATTATTATGTATTGTTTATGTTCAATATGAAGAAAAGAAATGTGATACATTTATGGGTATATTGCTCAACCATAATCAGTTGGATTAAGTATTAAGATAATGTTGTATTTTTTGGTGTGTGTTGTATTCTGTTGTGTGGTTTCCGATGACATAACAACATTCTACAGGCCTATAATATTTAAAACTATTGAGGACAGGTAAAATATCTTGATAGCTGATTTTCGTTTTGATATAGTTACGTGAAGGGCCTGGACACTATTAGAAATAATCAGGTTCAACATTTGTAAACTTTCCTTTTTGGATGTT
The DNA here is from genome assembly GCA_029959045.1 of Taenioides sp. WSHXM2023. Classification (NCBI taxonomy): domain Eukaryota; kingdom Metazoa; phylum Chordata; class Actinopteri; order Gobiiformes; family Gobiidae; genus Taenioides; species Taenioides sp. WSHXM2023. The sequence continues at coordinate 11,031,828 of CM057102.1, read as the reverse complement.
TCTCATGAATATGCTTATATCTATATCTTATCAATTGAAAAAACAAGCTCTTCCCTCCCAATACATCAACATTATTAAGAAAAAAAAAATGTATGTCGCTTGCTATCTGAAACTTTATTCATGATGAGGAACTGTTCTGTGGCATACTATAACTACTGTATAATTATCTTTCTGTTTATCTTATGAAGTCATACACTTCAGCCTTTGTCATGCACATCTATTAATGAAAGCCTGCTTATAAGTTTGTGCATAGGGGCGTTTTAGATGTGGAAGAAAGGAAAGGACCAGAATAACTTTGGTTACAGATTTGCATTGGTTTCTAAGCGGCAACTGGTTTTGCATGCGCCCAGGTGAAGACACATGCACCCTCACGTTATTGCTGCATGTTGTGGCATAGAAGAATTAACAGTGAAGGTGATGATGTGTACTTAGAAATGTGCAATAGGATGCTGTGTTGGATCATGTTTTTGAGTAGTGTAATAAGTTGAATAGTTGTGCAATTTTCTGAGATTGTTCCAACCAGAAGTGGAATGTTTTATCTTATCTGTGATATCAGTGGAACCTTTTAAACAACCAGGTGTGCTTCCTGGAATACTTCTATTTTTTACCTGTTAAACGCCATGATTCATATATGGACTTTATGAACTGTCTGCTTTGTTGGGGTAGACTTTACATTCTTAGCTGTAGACTGATTCATTATTACCCCTCTGAGTGTTCAAAGATAGTTCTGTCTGCCTCCCACAGTCACCTGCGTGTCATCAGGTCAGGTGTGTGCCCTGTGCGAGCTCACAATCAAAGCGGAACTGCATTCACGTCCGCCTCTGTTCAGGGGATTTGTTTTCACTCACCGGACAAAAGAACGAGGAAGGTTGAACGCCTGGCACACACACACCTTTGTGCTGTTAATGTCAACCACAGTTTAGCTGCCAGGAAGCAGGAATGTTAAGAATGACGATGCAGGGGTTCTAGATTAGAATTTTTAGAATTCCAGTATTTTTTTTTTGTATTTTTGATAATAAGTTTAATTGACACTGGCTTAGTATCTTTGTTATGGTTAATATGATATAATAAATATTTTCTAAGCTTGTGGACAGTGTTTTTCAACTGTTGGATGAAGTATTTGTATTTAAGGGTAGCATTGTTTATTATGACTGATGTTTTTTGTATTACCTTTTTAAGCACGGCATGTAAGCAATGAAAATGTATCTTAACTTTGCACTGGATCCTGATGGTAATTAATTTGCCCTGATAATCTGCTCTATATTTCATTATAATGTATGCAATGAAGTGGTCACATTTCTTAAAGACAATGCTACATATTGAATCTCTGTATAGAAAATTATCCAAGACAGTTAAGCTATAGTAAGATCAGTAAAAAGGCTTTTTGTGTACAGTGAGACCATTGTGCCAAAGGTGCCATCTGTAATGTAGCCCAAACAAATACTACACTATCTGTATCCTTGAGCTTGGTTAATGGTTATGTCTCTGTCAGTTAAAGACTGCATTGATGTACCACAGGAACAAAAGGCCTGTGTTGCAGTTTGCTGAAATATTATACTTTGTGTTGTGAGTGGGGAAATCAAGCCTTGGATCGCTTTATACCTTTGTCTTTGGCCATATACTTTTCCTTTAAACTGTCTCCACAATAGTCAATGCACATGAGCTGGTCTTTGAAAACCTTGTGTATGGAACTTTACTGCACTGCCCATGTTTACCCAGCACTTGGGGTGTTTACTGTTACCACTTGAGAACAATTAGCACTTACTTAGAGCTTACAGGTTTTTTCTTTTTCAAAATGGCGGCTGAGGTGTATGTTTGTGTGCAGATGTTACATTTTATGGTCTGGGCCAACTGGTAGTTATACGCGTGAACATATGGTTTGAGCTAGTCTACAGCCACTCTCCGTCGCTCCTGTTATGCTTGTTTCCTTTTATAGACCTTTCTTTGCAGTCATGACCAGAACAGCAGTGGCATTTGAGTGTTTCAAATTAAATTATGAGAAGCATCATTTATAGAAAGGAATGTGTAGTTTTTATTAATTTTCCACTGTAAATTTAGGTTTCAATAATGTATCTTTATTGAAACAGAAGTGTTGACAGTCGGCTTTTGCCATACAAGGGCATAGTCTTGCATAAAATGCTGTATTTCCATTTGCTACATTTGAAAGTGAAATCATTGCCAGCCTTATAGCTTTCACAGCGACCCACTTCTGACAACATGGTGGCACGGTAATGGGCACGGCTTTGCTCCGTGGCATAATTTCTCCAGAAAACTTCAGCCCTAAATGTTTTGCAGATGCTGGAATAGAGTGCGTGGAACATCAGGCATTTGATAATGGCTGCTCAGAAGAGGCATTCTGCTTGCTCAGGATAGAAAGGACATGCAGGCTGTGGGCTTATCTTAAACCTACATGTTGACCAGGCTGTTGCATTCCTCTGCTTGGCCTGTATCAACAAAGAGGGCGAGTGGGTCACTCGTGCTAGTTTTTCCCTGGAACACGTGTGCTATCAGCTGCTGATAATGTCTAGAAGCAAAGTCAAGTGGTTAATGAAGGCTACGGTGGAAGCTACAAGAGCCTATGCACAGAGATTAGCTACTTTAAAGTAGGCACAATGCATGAGAAATGAAGGCTTGTGATACTTTGGTAGTACTGGGCAATTTTAATTGAGATTGAGATTCCGTCATGTAGAAACGGCAATGAAATGGTTGGGTCTTTTTAATGGCGAGATCTACAATCAACCCTCTGTCTATAAAAGCATGTGGTCTGGAGCAGAGTTCAGACTTGGCTAAGAAAAATGATGTGGCTATTTTTGTGTTAAATGGCACTGATCAGTCTTGTTTTTGTGTGTAAAATAATTATTGAAAGCCAATTTTATTTTCTTTGATGATGATTCTATTTTAATTTATTCTTTACATTCAAAAATATGGAAGGAAAATTGTGATTCCATTTTCTTGCCATATTGCCCAGCCCTACAGAGCTGCTATGTCCCATGTGCAGACCTCCTACAAGGCACTGATGTTACAAAATGCAAAGTTGACTTTTTTTTTCTTATTATCTTATCTTGGAAATATGCCATGCAGTGTTTGTTATAGTTTGGAATGTTGTAATTGTGGAAAACTACATTAAATGCATTGTAGTGCAGTCCTCTAGTAGTTTATTTCTTTGTGCAAATAGGTATATAGGTCAAGGTTCTGTGCAAGGCCATATTGACTGCAAGCCTGTGGAAACTCCACTAACACGATGTTGGTTTTGGGTTGTCCTTAGTTGTCATAGCTGCGTTGTTCCCCCTCCTTTTACACTTGGCAATACACTGCTCTGTACAACACAGTGCTTTATTATAGCGGGATACCGGGTGTGGGTGGAAGAGAAGGAAGGGAGTTTCACATGCCAGACAGAGCACAGCTCCAAACCAGAAGACTGAACCAGAGAGGAACCGGATACTTTTGTACTTGCTCACCACGATATAGCCACTGACCGCCGTGCCTCAGATGTGTCCCTGTATGCATGACTTACTGCAGTGCTAGTCGCCTCCTGCTTGCCAGCTGTTTCTCACATGGAGATTTAACATGGGAATGATGATGTTGGGACAGTTGTTTGTAGTGTACTATTGAAAATCTCATGAGCTCAAGTGTGACTCATGGAAAGACTGTGGACGCCAAGTTGTATGCTGTGAACCTTGTGAATAAACTGCACTGAATGAACCGAACAACATCATCCAGCTGCCTGCCAGTCACTAAACTCTAAATTACAAGACTGCATGTGTGTTCAAATACTACAGTTTCCCCGTTTCCATAATTCTCTCCACTGAGACTTATAAATGTTAGATGGCCCCTATAAAAGCGAAATTGAAGGCAGGTCTTTGAGAATAAGAAGTATTCAAGAATGCTTATTACCACACATTTTCATCCCCTCATTCCCATTAGACAATATCACTTACTTAAGCGGTTTTACTTAATGTTTATCTTAATGCAAGCATGAAACCATTTATGAGTCTCAAGGCACAAAGCACAATTTATTCAACACATTTGGAAAACCTTTGACCATTTCCTCACAATGTCAAGGAAATGACCTTAACTGCACAGTGGCTATTCCATACCCCGCTCTCACTGTGCTCTGACTTCATATATTTAGGAAGCATGTTGGAGATAAAATTCCCATCTGTTAAGGAAGGATTCAGTTTCTTTTAAATTTAAACAAAGTCATATTAAGACATATAAACACAAGTTCTTTTCGTTTTTTGTCTGCTCATCAATGTTACTGTTTTTCTAAGGTTGAGTGGTCAGCAGGGAGGAGGACAGGAGGAAATAGCTGGGTTTTCCATAGAATATGCAGTGTAGTAATTAGGCCATGTCAGTAATGATTTGAGCTGGGCCCCTTCCTTTATCCCACCTCTTTTTTAGTTCCTGATTAGATATCCAGAACCTTAAGCTGTCAGTTATTGATGTCTGCAACAAGTCTATTCAGTGTAAAGTACAAGACTAATCTAATTGATATCATCTTCTGACTACAGTCTGTAATGACTAGTTTCCATGTAAACAAGATTTTGAGGTTTAAAAACATGCTATATTATAACAAAACTGTTCCACTGACAGTTGTTGCTGATTTAAACTTCAGCTTCAGATTTTAGTGTGAATTTATTCTGTAAAAGTATCATTTATTGTTTTTCTAGTTATGCTAGTTATCCATTTAACATATTTTGGTGGGATGATATGAAATTTGAATGTTACACTATATAATTTGCGTGCACTTTACAATGAAAGGCCCAGTTAACAATTCAAATTAATTATTTTTGTGTATTCCATTACTATAACAGCAGCAGCGTTTCAGAGATTCACCAAAGCATTGACAGTGGAAGTCTACAGATGCTCAAAATACAAAAAAGTAAAGTAAAGTGAGAGCAGAACTTTTAAAATCTAACTTAAATTTGCAACGTCATACTAATAAGTAAAAGCCACATTTATGAAGCATTTGATCTAGAATCAGTTATGTAGTCATTGTAAATGTTGTCTTTAATGGTGACTGTGACATTCAGCTCTCCTGTCAGTAAACAATTGGATGATTGGAATGTTCCTCTAAGACCTGAAAAATTAATACCTTTGTACAGAACAGAAGTACAGTGTTTACTATGAGTTGTGACCTGAACTGTTGTAAATCTGAACTCTAAATGGCACCTGTTACAAGGCACCTGTAAAAATGTATCATAATTATAACCTTCTGTTACGTCAAAAGCATATGTCAGTAATTCTGCTCGTAAAGAATTCAGGACGATCTTGAATTCATACTTACCATTGTTTCCCTTTGTCCACCCTCGTTTTTGCTGCCAAATTTAAAATAAATTAACACTCAACACATGATATAATTTTAAGTGTCAATGGTGTTATCAAACTCCTACATAATAAAATTTCTCTTCCCTTTGTTCCAGAGTCTCCTCAGCTGTCCGCGCCGCTCCCCCACACCGAACATGACCCGCCCCACACAGACCCTGATTGCTACACCCGAATCTGCATGGACCCTCTGGAAGGTGAGAGCGAGCGCCCGGTGAGCCTGGTGTCCACCCTGTCCTCCGGATCGTCCCGGGACAGTCACAGTCTTTTCGGGAGCACCGTGGCGCTCCCCTCCTCCTCCACGCCGCCCATCCCCAGCGAGGACGACATCGACCTGGAGCTCAGTCCCGCTCACTGTAACGGACAGCACACCACGGAGCCAGAGGGTACAGACCGCTGGAAAGATGTGAACCAGTGGAACAATAATAACACTAAACGGAAATCCAATGGCAACATGCGGCATTTCCAACCTCCTCCTGTCATAACGGACGCCATGGCGCCTAACCCCAAGTTGACGTACGTCGACCGGGTTGTCATGGAGATCATCGAGACGGAGCGCATGTATGTCAAAGATCTGCGGAGTATTGTGGAGGTGAGTTATAGTTTTAGTGAAAATAAAGTCTCTAGCCAAGAATTCACAAGGAGCCAACTGTTGAGAATAAGTGAGCATAACTCATCAGTTTCCTGTGTACATGAAACGTGTGCTCCACTTGAATTAATACTGTATTACACCATGACTTAATGTCTACTGTGTGTTTTTGAGTTACCGTGCCAATTTGGACCATAGAGGAGACTGGTTGTAACAGCAGCTCACAGTAAAGAAAGGCCCCTCTGTTTAGTACCATAAATGTGCATTGTGCGTCTGGTACGTCTAACCCTCTCAATGCATTGTGTGTCTGTGTCTCATTCAGATTTGACACTTGTAAACAAACCAGTTTACCAAATGTGTGTTAAATGTCTGTATTTGTGAAATCAGATATGCTTGGCCATTATTTTCTGCTGAATGTGTTGTATAAATCATCTTGCAGTTTGTACCGTGTCTGTTTCTATTCAAACTCAAATCACTACTTTTTTAATCTTTGCCGTCTGACTCTCATTTCTGGCCTCATTTAGATCTGGAAAGGAGAATGTCCATGGATGGTTCTTGTTTCTACCAGCAGCTCGTCTCCTATCATGCGCTGTAGATTACAAACAGCATCCAGACAGCGTTCCCTTCTGACAGTACATCATTCTTATTCTTAACAGCTGTCAAACATTTCCCCTTGCCCCTGACAGTAATGTCTTAAACAGAGGCAGTGGAGTGACGGCCAGTAAAGCTACTCGCACCTCTGCTAGTCTGGAGAGAAGGAAAAATTGCTTGCTTTTGACAAATTCCTGCAGTCTTTTTCTTTGCTTTGGTTTAGACACACATACATCTACCGATCCAACACCAACATGGATGAAAGCATAGCTGGTGGATTTTCTTTCAGAACCCATTTACTGCAAATAAATCCACCATCTTGATTTAATTACATGGAAAGGGCAGATCAAATTGATGCCATGCTGCTTATTTTGACTTTGCACCAAGCCTAGAATGTGCTGTGAATGTGTGATCCCCCTTCCCAAGCCTGGCCTTGTGTCTTTAATACTAATCCACAGTTCCTACCTGATCCTGGAACACCAAAGCAGCTGCTGGTGTGTAAATAGTGTCATTCAGATCAGATGTGGTGGAGATTACTTAACAGCTGTTTAGTTCAGATAACTAAACACTTCAGCACCTGGTCTGAACACACCCAAGCTTTGCATATTCGGGATTACTGCAAAAGAGTTGCTTCATGTCTTGGATGGAGCTGCAATTCTGCAGATATTTTTTATGTCCCTATTTTTGTTTCACTGCACCAAAAAATAATATTTAGATCGTGGATACTTGAGTTGTCAAAATAATAGAAACTAGTGTCTAAAGCAGATATTAGAAACAATACTGACAATGAAACAAAAACCACATAAACACGACAAAATTGTACTTTTTCTGAATAGTTAGTTATTTAGTACATTTTACTGTAATGTGTAATGTGTGTGTGTGTGTGTGTGTGTTTTTTTTAAATCTCAATGCACTTAATGACTCCCTGCCAAGCCTCTGATTCTGTCCTAAAATGTATATTAGCTGTATATGACACATTGAACTTGTATTGCTCTGTTACCAATAAGTCCCAATCCCCTTATATCATTATTACAATGACATAAGCGGATTGTGTAATATATTAAAAGTAATATTTTATTATTTTTAATAATTTTGTAATGTATGTTTTGTGGTTTAGATGAAACCCCCTTTCTGGTCTGTAGATGCTCCATCAAAAAGTGCTCCGGTGCCTTTTTTTTTTTTTTTTTTTTTTGTAGCTTCATGTCATGTAGGACAAATTTAATACAAATAATTTATTGAATTAATAAGAAATCCTTAGCCTCTTACTGGCTGTAGAGTAATTACTTAGTTATCAGCATTTGCAGTTTTACACAATGTTTGTTTTAACACATGAATGAATAATTGTTCAAATGAGTGAGCAGTCATCCAGATGTTGGCATGCCTGACTCAGGTTTTAGCTATTTTTATCTGGACAGAATACCTCGGAGTTTGAAGGGAGTAAACGATTCCTGGGAGGGGGCTCAGACGCTGACGTTTATAGTCTGGGTCCAGCAGGTCAGACAGTCAGACGGCTGAACAAAGCCTTAAAAGGAACCTTTCCAAAACACTTTGTATGAACGATGAAATGTTTAAGGTACACTGATATTGTATGACTTGATATTGGACAGAGCTTTAGATCACATGCCCAGGTCTGCAGCAGAAAAATTGTCATGTGAAAACAGGCCACACATCATAACTGCTTTAAAAGACGTACAATGAGCACGCTGTTTCCCTGCATGTACGCTGTACTCGCTGTACTAAAATGTGATCTTGTCATACATTGACTTACATGTGCACAATAATGAAGTGAAATCTGTTTTTTCTCTTCCAGGATTATTTGGCTCATATCATTGATACAAACAACCTTCCTATTCGACCAGAGCAGGTGTGTGCCTTGTTCGGAAACATTGAAGACATCTATGTGTTCAACAGGTAAAATTCCCTTTTGTCACAATGGATTCACAGCAGCAGTATCTAAATGTGAGTTGTGAGGATGTTAAAAAATTAAAGCATGTCAAAAACTAATGACATTTGCAGAATGGTTAAGTGAAGCTTAGTGGATCCTCTTGCTTTACGTTTAATCATCTAATGCCAGCCATTACTCTTTGCTGACCACTTGCCAAAACACACATTAACATTCTTCTCATATTTCACCAATTGAACTTTATTGGTCTTGCTCAAACCAACATGGCTAAAGAAAGTGTTTCTGTACAGTTGGACTGTAAGTATACAGTATACTCCACTGCACCCTATAGCTTTCTCTATTCTCTAAAGAGCCATAAAAGTCACCTTAGATTTATCTGACCTTAACACAAATGAATATTGTGTTACCCCCGCCCCTGCCGTCTGAAGTATTGTACTTTAAGCAGTCATGGCATGACCAAATATTGACATGGCCAACTCAAGATAAACCTTTTTGAAGCAAGTTTTCTTGAATTGTACTATTAATTAGTTTGTCAGCACGTTTATCTTCTGACAGGTCTGGCACATTTGAATACCAGTATTTAATGTATATTTCGGAATGACAGTTCGGAATTATAGATTTTTCGATTGATGTGGTTTACATAGATTTTTTGTTTAGCCACATGTTTGGTTTCTGTTGCAATGGATGCATTCATATCCAATACAATATCACTGGTTTGTGCTTATTAACAAAATACATGTAACAGAACAGAACATAAACAAAATTTTTTTTACTATATAAAATGTTTTTGCACATTCATTTAGGGAAATTTCAAAAGTAATGGTTGATGTAGGTTAAAGAAATACTGCCCTCTAGTGATGGTGCTATTCTACTACAAAGATCCTCTCCAAAGAACTAGTGGATGGTGAATACTACTATAATGTAACAAAATTCCAACATCTGCCATAGTTGCTCTTTCTGTTCTTTCCAGTGAGCTTCTGCAGTCATTAGACATGTGTCAGAGAGACCCTGTGGCAATCGCCCAATGTTTTGTAGATAAGGTAAGAGCTGTGATTATGGCTATGTATTTATTTGTATAATGGTTGTAACTAACTATTATTCTTATGTTCTTTTTTTCAGAGTGAATCTTTTGAAATATACACACAATATTGTAACAACTACCCCAAGTAAGGACCTTCACTCAAAACATGTGTTGGCTTATTTTTACTACAGGTTGGTGAGATCTCTGTTAACATTATGATGCATGTTGTTCTTCAGCTCAGTGGCAGCACTTACAGATTGCATGAGGTGTAAAAATTTGGCCAAGTTCTTTAAAGATCGACAGGCTGCTCTGAAACGCTCCCTGCCACTAGGCTCATACCTGCTCAAACCAGTCCAGAGAATCCTCAAATATCACCTGCTCCTTCAGGTACACATTTTAACAATATAAAAATATAGTCATAAAAATATGCATAATTGTTTTAATGATCTGTTTGTATATGTTTAGGAAATCGCAAAGCACTTTGACCCCGATGAGGAGGGATGCGAGGTGGTTCAGGAGGCCATAGAAACCATGACGGGAGTGGCTTGGTATATAAATGATATGAAGAGGAAACATGAGCATGCGGTCAGAGTGCAGGTGAGGCCCAGAGACAGTTTTTGGTCAATACAGACACACGTGTGCTAAAAATATATGCTCCATCTATCTGCTAAGACCCGTCTTTACAAATCTTGTAAATTTTCACTCCTCTGGAGGTCTGCTGGCCTTCTTTATTGATTATGTCACACCATTGAAGTAGAAAGAATGAAGTGATCTATAAGCTTTTTAAGCATCAGACTGACATGCTGTTGTGGGTTTGTCTCAAGTGCAAACTCAGTACATTTAATGTTTTTCTGCACTTTACCTTTCTGTTCTGTGTCTGCGCAGACATGTTTTAAAAACATTAATGCAGCTTGTATTGTGCTGAGGTTGTGCCTATATGTATGTCTACAGGAGATCCAGTCTCTTCTCATCAACTGGAAGGGAGCTGACCTGACTACCTGTGGAGAACTGGTGCTGGAGGGCACTTTTCACGTGCTCCGGGCCAAAAACACACGGACCCTCTTCTTGTTCGAAAAGATGCTCCTTATTACCAAGAAACGGGGAGAAAACTATGTCTACAAGACCCACATCTCAGTACGTTTGGCAGTATATATTTAAATAATGCAATGGCGTAATGTAGTATTATAATAGTATTTAACTATAGAGGGGTGTCATGTAATATGTACATTTATTACCCATGTCTAACATTCATAGTTTTTGTTATTCTCTCCATTTCAGTGTTCCACTTTAATGCTACTTGATAGTGCCAAAGATCCCCTACTCTTCAGTGTCATCCATTTTAAGCACCCTAAGCAGCCTCACACTGTGCAGGTATAATATATATATATAATATAAGTATTGTTAAACCTCTTACTTTCCAGTGTTCAAAGCCTGGTAATATGTATCTGCCCCAGCCTGAATAAATGTATGGTTTGTGTTGTTCCGACACAAACCTCTCGATTAAACACACAAGTATACTGGCTTACAGCACCATGTATTTTAATGTGCTTATTTTAATTTACAGGCTAAGTCTATGGAAGAGAAAAATCTGTGGTCACATAACATTAAGAGGCTCATACTTGAAAACCACAGCACCATTGTTCCACCAAAGGTAAATGACAAGATCTACACAGACATACATCATATATAAGCAACTGTATCTGAATGGTGTATTTAATCACATGCTGCCTTTGCTTTTAGGCCAAAGAAGCCTTGTTGGATAATGCTAATTGTAAGTATTAAGAACCAAAAAGTCTCCAAAATCTTCAATACCCTGTTGTCATGGCAACTAGGGATATTAGATACAAACTAGAGGGGAAGAGGAGGATGTCAATGAATGTCAACAGTTGTTGTTAAATTTACAATGACAGTGCAGTTCATAAACGGTCTATAAAAATATATTATATTAAGAACTTTTAACTTTTGTCTAGATCCAGGCAAGTACAACTACAGTCCTGAGAGAATGAAGAAATCAAGTGAACAGACTGAAGACCTCCACTTGGCCACGAGAACTGGACGCAGGAGATCTGGTATAGAACAAGACTGAATAATTATAAAATATTATAATTATATTATAGAGTGTATAATATTAAAAGTTTGAAGCGTATGTTGTTACATGCTGTTTCTTTCTCTCTAGAACCTGCTAAACAGATCTTTAGAAGTGCAAAAGGTGAGTACCTTATTTACATCCCAGGATGTGTATGTGAATATATTCATCTGTTCATTGGACCTGATTTCACAGTGTTTTTTTGTTGTTGAATTTTTGTCATGTGGTCTCATTACACTTTGGCTTTGTTCTTTCTCAAAGACACCTGGAAAGCAGATCAAAAGACGCACTCACTCTCACCCACACACCGACCTCTCCTAATGAACTATTATAAATATATTCCTCTCGTCAAAGGCTTTGTCCTTCACAGGCTCTTTCAAAAGTCAGATTTAGCCTGCACTCAGTGGTCTGTGCACACATTAAAACAGTGGAAACCTCTCTATTGTTTAAGCTGCCTCTGTACTCCCAGACCAAATCAGTTTTTTTCACCAATGTTATGAAGAAGCAATTTTCATGTCAGCCTTCCCATCTTGGTGAGAGAATAGGTCATCACATCCTGGCTAATTGCATCATGTCCTATTTGAGCCAGTGAGAGGGAGATATTTCTGGTATTTATCTAATCATGGCCTTCCATCCGTCTGGCCCCAACTAACTCTTGCCTCTCTGTGTGCCTTGCTGGTGGACACAGAGGTTGTGTCCTCACCATAATTGTACAGGATTAATATGTTTTCATATCATATTCATCTAATTGTTTCTTGTTTTTCTTTTCATATGTCTGCCAAGCAGCTATACTGAAGGTAAGACCCTAATATAGACCCTAATGTAGTTACTCTACTTATTCTACTATTTCGAGACTGTTTTGTCACAGTAGTGTTTTAGCTCGGTATGCTGTAGTGAGATATGCTTTTTCTAAGGATTTGAGAAAAAAATGGCAAACTTCAAAAGCACTTCAATTCAAAATGAAAAGGTCTAATCCTCAGTAAGCTAAAAAATCATATCTCACTCGGAGCTAAAGCTGCTTTATGTGTCCGTTCTATTTGCACCTCTGCTATTGCCATGTTGCTCCTACATTGGTCTTGCAATAACAAGCCACATGTCTGTGACTCCCTGCTGCAGCACGCAGACAGTGAGGGTGCCCTACTGGGAGACAGGTGTCCCCTCCAGCCCATCTCCTGTGTCAGGACGCTGGGCTGCCCTCTAGGTGAGCCCCAGGCCCGCAGGCCCAGTGTGGAGGAGTTCATTACCTCAAGGGAGCAGCTAAGTACCCCCGAATGTGATGAGAGTCTGGGCTGTCCCACTGACGGGGCAAAAGACTGTGACAAGGCAAAGGAGGCTGAGGAAGATGTGGATGAAGAAGGGGACAATTACAAGGAGGATAGTCTGATGGGGGGCGACCAGGTAGCCGACTTTGCCAGCTCAGTGCTGGCGGCCATCTCCTGCTGGCAGTCTAGAAGCAGGGCTATGCTTTCTACTCACTTCACAATGGTGAGGGTTTGTCACTCTCTGGGTTTCTCCTCTCCTGTGCTCTGTGCTCACATATTAGACCTTGTCCCACTCACTCCCTCTTCACTTTAACAGCACATTACTAACACCTGCTCCACTAAATGGCTTGCTTACTTTTGCTTACGTATGTGAATACTGTTGCAACCTTTTACATTATTGTGTAATATATAATGGATATTTTGCATGTTTTGTTTTGTATTTTAAATGAATAAATGGGATACTAGATTTTTCCCCTCAGATTTGCTTATATATGCATTTCAACCAGTGTTTGTATTTTTGCACAGTTTCTTTTTGGTTTCAGTTCTACTAATCCACTAATGCAATAAAAAAAACTGATTGAGTCCTAAAACAATTGTTCTGTTTTTGTTATTAGGATGATAAAGAAGCAGCTAATTTACAGGAAACCCCATTGGAGGAGCCTCAGAGCCTGGGGGAGAGGCATGAGGCTGCTGGGACAGACGTTCACACGACTCAGGTGCTTCATAATAAAGCATTTACACAGGACCCCCCACAATTTACATGTTATCTGTGTTGGCAGAGAATTATTGTTTGGAGTTGTTTGGCCTTATCACTATATGATTGTCTTTCAAATGTATTTTCATCAAAATTCAGTTCAAACTAAGAGATAACTTTGGACAACTTGGATACATTTTATAAGAAAACAATTGGCCAGCTATACTTTATTTTCCTGTTGTTGTATATTCCTAGAGTTGTCTTAAATTGCTTGATACACATTTTTATTTATTTAGTGAGTTTTATTTATTCAGTAAGTAAATGCAGAATAAGCTCGAACTGCCAAAATGTAGGCATTGTGAAAATTATAATTACTTCAAATTAACTGAAAAGCCAAGCAGATAGAGTCTTGCCATCCTTCTCCCCTGACTCTGTACACTTAGTACCTATTTCGTGTTGTTTCAGGTCACTGTGGAGGACCTGTGCTCTCTAGACTTTGTTTCTCCCAAAAACAGCAGCCATCTCCTTGAGGTGCCATACTGTCACACACCGGAGTCCTTACAAACCAGCACCCCAGAACCTCACAACACATCCCAGGAGACTGCAGAGGAGGAAGAGGAAGGAGGAAGTGACTCCTCCAGTTCTCATGTGGAGGAGACAAATGTTCTGACAAATGGAGAGATGTCAGAGGAGGAGCCAGAGATGGTGGCGCACAGTAAACACATGCTGAACCAGGCCAGTGTGACAGCTGAGCGCTACATTAACAGCATTTCCAGACAGAGCAGTCTCATCTCAGAGGACCTGGGTTCAGTTGCATGTTCCTCACCTTTGACCGATAATGAACCGCTTACAAGCTCCTCTGTGTGTTTAGACCTGGAGAAGGACCCTCAAGTGTTTACTAGCTCTCCAGAACCACTTCTGTCATCTCACCAACCTGAGCTAAATGACTTCATTACAGAAGAACGTCGGTCCACTCTTTCAAAGCAGGATCGACTCCTCATCCACAAAATCCGGACATATTATGAACATGCTGAAGACCAGGATGTGAACTTCAGCATCAAACGTAGGGAGAGTCTCTCCTATATCCCAGCAGGGCTGGTCCGACAGCTGAGCAGACAGATAAACAGTGCTCCACTGGAGCAGGCTACACCACCTCACAGAAAAGAACTGTCCCGAAACAGACCCACTTCCTGGTCTGTATTTGATCTTCCTGGATTGGACAAGAATCAAAACACTGAAACAATGTTAACCAATGATGTGTTTAAACCCTCATCAGAGATGCTCAAGCTTTGGGAAGAAATGGATTTAAAGGAAGAGGAAGGTGAAGCTCAGCACACTGTAGAGCATTCTGAGGATCTCTTATTTCAAACCCCTTATAATGTCAGTTTAGAGGGTCCAGGAGAAGACATCTCTGAGCCTCACCCTACAGCCCATAGCCCCACACCCAGTCCTTCCTCTCCATCTGTCCTGGAACAGACTGAACGAGACTCTGAACAGCACCAGGACCATTTCAGTCCACAGCATTTACCCAAGAGCATCAATTTCCGTACAAGTATGGAAGAGGACCAAATTCTCCAAGAAATGGGAAAGGTGAAAAACAAAGTCTTTCAACTGGCACGTCAATACAGCCAGCGCATCAAAAATAATAAGCCAATGAAGTGGCAAAAAACCCAAGACACTGCAACTCAACCTGGCCTGAGAAGCATGCCGGCTGTCCAAGAAGAAAGAACACAGTTTAGAAAAAATGGTAAAGTAGTGTGCCAAATCAGTTCCAGTGATTTTAACATGTAAAAAGCAAATAAACCACACTTTTGTTG
Organism: Taenioides sp. WSHXM2023; assembly: GCA_029959045.1. Taxonomy (NCBI): domain Eukaryota; kingdom Metazoa; phylum Chordata; class Actinopteri; order Gobiiformes; family Gobiidae; genus Taenioides; species Taenioides sp. WSHXM2023. The sequence goes on along the minus strand of CM057102.1, from coordinate 11,016,540 downwards.
TTTTTCTTGTAGGTAAGCCAAACCTGAGATTGGCTTTGAATGTTGCCACTCAAGCAGTCATCCATGAAGTGAGTTCTCCTAGCCCATTGCAGACTCCCAGTTCAGGTCTGAGCTCTCACAGCACTCTGGCCTCTCCACAAACCTCTCAGTCTGAGAACTTCCACTGGCCCGATGTTCAAGAGCTGCGCTCCAAATACACCCAGGATAGTGAAGCCAACTCATCCAAAGTGTCCCAGACCAGCACACTGGTGCATGCACCACTGGACAGCACCCTGAACAGGAGCAAGAAGGACTCACCGAAGTACAGCAGCTTCTCTGACCTCCATAAAGCCCTGGCAGACTGTCCCAGATCTAAGTCTGTGCCAGTGCACCAGGGGGGCAGGTTTGGGATGGAGGACTGGCCCCTACCTAAGGGCCATTCAGTCCTGTGCAGGTGGAGCTCTTTGGACCACATGCTCAGCCCTCACCCCCTACACGAAGTCCAAAACCTGCAGCGCCCTGTGAGGGGCATTCACACAACCAGTCAGCTGTGTCTGGCCCCCAGAGACTCTGAGAGACAACCCCATGCCAGTATGGACTCTGGGGCTGCCCTCAGTTCAGGGAAAATGACTGAAAGCAATATTGTGAAAAGTTTACGAGAAAAGTTTCAGAGTTTAAGTACAAGCTCTTAAAACATTAAATCATAGCAGCATATTTGTTGCAATAAGTTTGAGTGACAATATTTCATTTTCCACCATGAGGGAAATGTATTATTTAATGATTTGTAAATGTGGATAGTAGACTGTGCTGTACAAAGTTATGTAAATCTGTAAATAGCCTCAGTAATGGCAGGATATGATCCTATTATTTGGTTCCAAACCATTATTGGCCATTTGCTATAACCACTATAGCAGCACTGCTCTAACCATGTCAAGTGTAAGGCTTTCGGGGAACACAAAGGGGCCACATCAGAGGGAGGGTCTGCTGCTTATGTCTGACGCCAAAGAGACTTTGTTTTATGTCTGTGGACTCGAACAATAGGCTTCCACATGCACATTAACATCACTGGAGCTGTTTTTTGTCATTTTACCCAGTACTGCATATTTATGAAACTGTATGTGGAGCTTTGAGCTTCATGTAAATACTGATCTATCACCTTTTTACTTTTGTTTTTCAGAAAATATATTATTTTAAATAAAACGTGTCATTGCTTTATGTTACTACAAAAAGTGATGGCATTTTATTGTATTAATCATGTTTTGTGGTAAAATTAATACGTTTTCATATTTTCACGACATTTAGCACATGGCTGTTATAGTGTCAGGGTTATATCTGACAGAAAACTATTTACAAAGCATGCAGTTATCAATTACCCCTCAAGTCATTCAAATTATTATTGAATTGTTTTTTATTGATTAGCCTTGATCAATTGCTTGCTATTTAATTAGGCAATGTGAGTTTGTAGTCCATTTTAGAATAATGTAGCCAACTAAACGAACTCAGACACTTTTCGTTCAGCGTTAGTGCTTCTTCCACCCTGTAAAGCCAGACACAACATGTGATCCGGTCCCGGCGCTTCTCTTCACCGCTGCTGTGGGTCAGTGACAGTCTGCGCTCCACCGGAAGCCCCGTGTCCTCTGTCTCTGTCCTCCGTGCTGCTTTGACACTGCTGCCTGACGCACAGGCGAGACGCACCAGGAGCTGGACGCTTTAACCAGATGCCAACGACATTCCAAATCTTTCAGTACAGTGTTACTTAATATTGCATTACTCTAACGCTCCAGGTACATAATCGTTGGTAGTTTTCCATGAAGAATGGGTTGCGCTATTTCAGGTCTAGCGGCAAAATCTGACTTTGGAGAGAGGGGCACGGATGATGCTCCCGCGCAGCTCAGCGACGCACAAATTCAGATGATAAAGGACTCCTGGAAAGTTATCAGAGATGACATCGCTAAAGTTGGGATTATTATGTTTGTCAGGTAAGACATCCTTGACTTTATGGGATATTGATTGTCGTCCACACTGAATTTACGTAGGCTGTTTTCCATTGAAATAATATGTTGAACAAAATGTGTTGTCATTAGGTTGAAGGCGCTAGAGGGACATTCTCTGTCCTCTGAGTTATAGCTGTTCATGGGAAATCTGTCAATAGTTCCCAATCAACTGTTGTTATGCTCCACATATTGCCACTATCAATGACAAAAAGCAGGCCAGTCAGTCACGGACATGGCGCCACATTTGTGTCAGATTGTAAGACCCTATTTATTTATTTATTTATTTATTTATTTATTTATTTATTTGAGTACTGAAATAATTTAACTGTGGGGAAAATGTGTGGGGAAAACGTGTGGGGAAACGGTGGGTTGCCAGGTCATGCCATGCATATCTCATTTATCTTTAAAAGAGGCCAATTAGCCTTCTCTGAAGGGATATGGGCAGATAAAAATGCATTATTTATTATTATAACATAGGTCTAGTAGCTCGTTTGTGTTTGAAATATTAAGGTCTGTGACTCACTAACTAAAGGGCTTTTAGAATTGGCTTGTTTTATAGACTTAAAGACTTAAGTCTATTGCTTATGAAAGATTGGCCTGTAAGTGCCAGTGGTTAAACTGGTGAAATGTATACATTACCCCTTATGTCGTGAAAAGAGAAACACACATAACAAACGCGTTGTTTATCAGCTTCTTGTAGAGCTGTAAGGGTCAGCCCCGCTGGCCCCAGGTCCATGGAGCCACTGTGACAGCAACACATTATGTGACCTTTTCAGGTAGTAAGTGCACATCCAGTTCTACTGCCCCTCACATCTTTTGAACCCTGGAGCAAAACACTGTTGGCTGGAAGCAGATACCACTCCTCCCCCATCATCACTTCTGATCACATCTTAACCACTTACATCATTATGGCTGCAGGTTTAATGCCATAAGAAATGCATGCAAACTAATCATAATCTAAACGACACAAATACAGTCTCATATGGGCTAAAAAAACATCAGAAATATTCAACCAGGAAATATTGGTAACAAATATCTATAGGTCATGGTCTTTCCCTGGGAAGACTTAAAGCACTGAAGAGTTTGACCTTAGCGTGTTTATCAGGAAACACACAGCCTGTAGTAGGTCAGGGCCACCCACGGGCCCCCAGGCTCAAAGGACTGCTCCCACTGTGTGATTGAACAGTAATTATATCACTAACACCAGAAAAGGGCTACATGCTTGTTTATAATAAGTATTTGAGTCTAGCTGCTACATAAACCAATGTGAAGAGCAGATTAAATGGCACAGGTCTTTAAAGAACATACTATAAAAATATATTAAGTGATTTGTAGGTCTGGCTTTAAAATTGCAAATCTGTTTAAAAGTGATGCCACAACAGGTCACATCACTTTTTCTCCTATTCATCCTTAGAATCTCCCTATCCTCAACATATCCAGCTGTCCCTTCTGACATATGCTTATCCACCAACAATATATTTTTTTGCTGTCAAAGAGTTCTAGGTTGCCTAATATCATGTTATCATATCATATGGTGTGAGAATCCCAATTCCCAATATGCCGTGATTGCAAAGTGAATCATCACTACAAAAGAACATCACTGTAGACTCCTCTTTTTTTCAACTACCAAAAGGGCAGAACTGTTAAGTGAATGGCTTTTGGCTAATTAGGACACTTGTAGAATCTTACAAAGGAATCTGAATTCAAAGCAGAGATCTTCTCGTTCAGTTTCATCCATCCATTTGCTTATTTGCGAGGCAGCAATCTAAGCAGGCACTCCCAGACTTCCCGCACCCCAGACACTTCCTCCAGCTCCTCAGAAGGGACCCCAGGCCGAGGGATGTAGTCCCTCGAGCATATCCTGGATCTTTCCTGGGACCTCCTCCTGGTGGGACCTTTCCAGGGAGCTGTCCAGGCAGCATCCGGATGCCCGAGCCACTTCGATGTGGCGCAGTGGCTCTACTCCGAGCTTCTTCCATTATCTCTAAGGAAGCGCCTAACCATCCTGCAGAGGAATCTCATTTCGACTACTTGTACTTGTACTACTTGTACTTGATCTTGTCCTTTTGGTCATTACCCAATGCTCATGACCATAGGTGAGGGTAGAAACATAGACTGACCGGTAAATCTCCTTCTTCACCAATACAACCGCATCACTGGAGACACTGGCCCGATCTGCCTGTCAGTCCCCCGCTCCATCCTTCTCTCACTCGTGAACAAAACCCCATGTTCAGTTTCAGTTGTAGCCATACCTGCTTTTCAAAGCCCAATCTTGTCAGAAACTGTGTTGTGTCCTTAGGCAAGACACTTCACCCACATTACCTAATATGAATTTGGTGTATGAGGATTGGTTGTGGTTGGAGGGTTTGATGGCCCAGATTAACAACCTCACTTACGGCAGTCTGCCCCAGGGCAGCTGTGGCTACAGTATAGCTTATCGCCACCAAATATGGAATGAATGAATAATGCACTGTAAAGCGCATTGGGTGTCTTAAAAGCTATATAAATCTAGTGGAGAAAAAAAAGGATAAAAGGATCCATATTAACTGATATTTCACTGATCCGTTGTGTTGTCTTTGATAAAATAATTTAAAATCGTCAAGTGCCATTTGGCTCACCATAGTTTGAGAATGACTGTTATAAATGCACTGCCTGATGTTTGGAAACTTGTCCATGAAAGTTTAAGATTATGTTTTTGGAATATTGTTACTTCTGTCAACAGGTTGTTTGAGACCCATCCCGAGTGCAAAGATGTCTTTTTCCTCTTCCGTGACGTGGAGGATCTGGAGAGACTCAGGACTAGTCGGGAACTCCGAGCTCATGGGCTAAGGTAACATTCACCCCACAAAGCCTCAAATATTAGATATTATTTTGCATGTAAGTTGTCTGGTACAGGGCCTGCCACCTGTCTTCATAGATATCGATTTCCTCTGAAATGTTACCAGGCCAAGTTACAGATCTGTGGAGATGAGACCCTCATCATAGTAGGAACGCATGTAATTTAAGGTATTATTAGTAATAAAAATTTCCATGGAGACTGGTCAGTAGTGGACCCCCACTAGAATAGTTACATAGTTCACCTTTCAAATTTCTAAAACATGGCATTTTTAGTGTTTTGTCAGATCAACAAAAGCTATCCCCAGGTCTTGCTTTTCAGTGCATCCAGTGTGGTTTGTTTATTTGGGTACCTATTAGCTGTTGCCGTGGAAACAATCTACTCTTCCTGGAGTCTTTTATATTCAAGGAAAAGAGGTATTCAGTATCGCTGTACTAGGAATCATCATCACTGTCACAGTACAGTGTTGGAGAATGGCATGCGTTGTCAAAATGTGCAGTCACTTCTGAAAAGCTCCACTCTGCATAAAGCAATGGCACATTTGTTTTGATTACTGAGAATTAAAGCTTATTGTGTCATACATCACAGCAGTGCACTATGCGAGAACATAATAACCAGGATGTCAATGTTATTCACAGACAGTGTATTATCCACAAGCACTCTCCAGTCTGCTGTGTCCCGCAGCACCCATTGCTCTCAACATAAGGCCAAAACAGCCAATTACCGCCTGAGGACCTAAAGGTGCAGAGACTAGCCTGGCACAACACACCAAAATGTGTAACCCAGCCAGCATGGTCCTGCTGTGAGAGCAGTGATAAGGCCAAATGGCTCTTCAGTCCAGACAAAACGGATGACAACAGCAAAGATATCTTGTGGGGTTTTATGTGTGGTGATAAGGATGGTAGTTAGATTATGGCTACATTTTAGAATAACTGGCAATTAAGTGTCCAGATTTTCAAAGAACCCAACAGAACCCAAGTGGTTTGGAAAAGCATTCACTTTGTCTTTACAGAAACACTGAATTGAATAGTACACATGCAAAATATCATGACCACTTGTGCAAGTCCCACACACAACAAACCAACAAACTTGGCAATGTCTGTATAACCTTTCCATCAGAATATATATGGGCATATCAGACAGTCACTAGATCACAATTAACTGGGATCGATAACAGGCTGCTCATCCTGTTTCATTTCTCTATCTGCCAGAGTCATGTCTTTTATTGAGAAGAGTGTGGCTAGACTGGACCACCTGGAACGGCTGGAGGCTCTAGCTATTGAGCTAGGGAAAAGCCATTATCATTACCACGCACCACCCAAATATTACAATGTAAGTGGCCTATTTCAAGGATTCTAATATTTTTATTATGCTCTAAAACTTATTACAGGCACAAGACGACCCAAAAAATCAGTTTTAAGTGTCAGAAAACCTACTCTTACAGATAGAATTCTAATAAACACACATTATGACATATCTGTCATATTTTTGTTTTGTAGTATGTAGGAGCAGAATTCATCTGTGCGGTGCAGCCTATTTTGAAGGACAGGTGGACCTCAGAGTTGGAGGATGCATGGAAGGTATGCAATGTATAAAGCTGTGTTTATTACCTTTCAAACACTGTGCAGTACAAAATGATTCTCTGGTCAAATTCAAAGGTATTATGTCTATTCTGACTGGAAATTGATTAGGAAAAACAATGAAAAATAAGATTTCAGCAAATTGATCTGGGGAACTGGACATTAGGGAATAGCTGTCAGTCCAGCTTGAACTCATAATTGTAGTAAAATTAAAACTTAAGTGTATTATTTGACCTTTTTTTGTGTTTAAGACTATGTTCCAATATGTCACGGGTCTCATGAAACAAGGATATCAAGAAGAAAGCACCAGACAGCATCAGCTCTCCCTCTCTCCAAAAGACAGACCAGAAAAAAGAAGCACAGCACTATGAGATGCCTGTTTTTCATGTACAAAAACACGTGCATTTGTTTTCTACATTATTCTCACCGTTTACTCCATTAGCAGTATAGATGTACGCACTGAAAGACTTTGACAGAGCACTTTTATTCATGAACATAATTCTATCTCCAGACTTTACATGTAAAATCAAACTCTGCTGCCTTGTGAAAAATGTACAATTTATTTACAATAGTGTATGGTCTGTACTCAAACATGCCTTTCTGTAATCTAAAAAATATTTAGTTTTTCATTTTTGTTAACTTATTTCACATAAATATTTAAACTGAAAGAAGCCTCATGGGGAGATTATGTTGCCGTTTTATATTTTGTAGTTTTACATTTTTAGTAGCATCTATCGTAAAAAATAAGGTTCTATGTGTTGATCTACATTAATAAAATAAAGATGTACAGTAAAAATGAGTTTGCGTCCACATTCCTTCCTTATACACCATTGCTTCTTTAAAAAAAAAAAAAAACTTAAGACACAAATAAATTCCAAAATATGTCATCTGTAAAGTTACATAAATAGGGGACTAAACCTTTAAATACCAAAGAAGCCATTTCATCCTCTGGAATATTTAACACGCCAACTTGGTTGGTGGTCAGTTTTCAAAGAGGGGAAAAAAAAAAAAAAACTTCAAAATGGTCAACTTGCTTCTTCAGATCTGAAAAATAACAGATGGCACTGCAGAGTCCATGACAGGTGAATCATGCAGCCACAGGGTGAAAAGTATTGTACGTCCAGTCCTAAACTGTGGACAATTTCCTCAGACAGAACATACATGCCAGCTCAGGAACCCCTAAGGTGATCATAGTTCAGCAGTCATTGTGTAGCTTTTGTTTTCTTGCTTTTGCTTTTCTTATCTTTCTTCTTAAGTCCATCCATGTGAGCTCTAAGCAGGTTAGAGTAGGCCTGGAAGAGACAGTTATCACTCAGACAATTGCCAAATCAAATCATACTACTGTATGAAACAAAGAAAATAGACAGGAACTATGATCTGATCTAGACTTGAGATTCAGACGAAGTCAAACTTACCATTTGAAATTTGATTACTTCTTTGGTGCTGACCTGAAGTCAGAAGTAACAATCAGAATCATATAGCACAAATGTAGCTCATGCATATACACAATAGTAGGAAACAAGAAAACTCACCACTGTACTAATTTTCTTCTTTCCATCTGACGCTCTGATGAGACATTTATTGTCTGCAGGTTCAAATGATTCTGAATGGCCTTTTCTAGGAACAGGTTTTGTCCTACCGTCATCTGGGGAAAAAAAAAAACAAAACACATACAGTTTAGTAGTAAAATAGGGCTAGGCAATCAAAAAGGGAAAAAGTTAATTGTATTTCTGTCATATTGCTCTATCACAACATTTTATTTGATTTGATTTTGTCTTAAAAGTAATAAAAATGAATATTAATTTCCTAATTTCCTTTACTTTTAATAATTTCCATTTAACACATAAAAATAGTAAAAATTCTTCCTCCAAAGTCTGAACTCTGCTCCAAACATGCCTTTACAGACAGAGGATTGACTGTGAATCTGTAGATTAAAATGACCCAAGATGATCATTTCACAATTAGTAATAACTGAATATCTATCTGGATTAAAAGTTCAGTCAATTGCACAGGCTTACCATGTGCTCATTTATTGAGAGACGGATTATTATTTCACATCTAGGATTATTGTCAGTTAAAAGGTTGTGAAACTGTACTTACATTTCTTTAGTGTGATGACAACACTACCAGATGATCTACATTTCTGGAAGAGGCGTGTGAGCTCTGTAAGAAACTGTAAAAAAAAAATAAAATAAAGTTACACAAAATCCATGTCAGAACTGAGAAAACTGGACAAGACAGCCTATGTTCCATGTATAAACTGATGTTGAAATAATCTTCAACTGTCCAAGGAAATAAGAGAATATAAACATATGCAACACTGGGTACAGTAAAGAGTTATGCAATATCTTTATTCATAACAAATGTTAAAGCTGTTGTTTTTAATCTGCATTAAATCGGCGAGTAATCATCTCAGCAATGATTTGAGCAATCGCATGTTAGCCTGCTCGTGACCAGCCTGTGAAGAGAGTACATTAAAATACAACCACATACTAACTGATAACTGTATTGTAGAATATATATTGTCAAAGGATTTGATTAAAGTGTACTTACCGAGTCATTTTCCAGGAGCACCATGTTTAAAAGGTGATGAAGCGTTAGCTCAGAAGCCGAAAGCTAACTCATATGAGCCTCATCTGAAGCACACGTACTACAACCGGAGCTCCGCCTTGTAAAGGATTTACAGAAATGACGCCACCTACTGCTGAGGAGGAGTCACTGTCTTCACATGAAATTCAATGTGGGAGGTAGGCTACTTAAATTGTATTTCATTAAAACTGAATCTGCGTGGGAACAATAAAAAGTAGTACTACGTAGACTCCATTGACACAAAAGTGACATTTGCCTATACATATCTCAAGGCTCACTTTATTTCACATTTATTATACATAAATAAATATGTACTTTAAAATCATCTACATGTGTTGACTTGACTTCAATAAACAAAGCATTTTGTCTTTCAAAACAGAAATTATTATCAACAAGTTGAAGAAACAATTCAGAATAGCATGTTATGTCACTAGTGCACAATCAGGATGGTGACCGAGTTCATCTAAGTACACTGCAAACTGTGAGTTCCAGTCTCTTTCAAAGACAACACTGAGCTGGCTCTGAATAGACTTCTTCCATATCAAGTGAGGAGCATGCTGGGAAATCACTAGGCCCACTCCACCTGTGGTGGTAAAGTAATCCCCAGACCAGTTGGAAGTGCCTACAGCAAAACAAAAGTTTTCCATTAATAATTGACTTAAGATATGCAATGTCTTTGAAAAACTTACCAATATAAGCTACTTTATCAGTCACCATATATTTGTTGTGGTTCACTCTAGAATATGGTATATCAGTCTGGTTTCCAACAGGCACAATGAAAAGTTTCTGCAAAAAGAAAAATCTAGTTAGTTAACACCTTATATTATTCTAATCTAAATTTATATGATGCATTGTCAGATCTTACTATTTTGATGCTTATGTGGGATCTATGACTGTCAAGAGCTGCTAGAGACTGTAGGAAGGACAAGACGCTTGGATTGGAATCTCTCCCACAGCTGATCAGCATACGGACCTTTACTTTTCGGTCAAAGGCTGCAACTCTAATGGCATCATCAAGGACTGACCAGTATCTGTTGAACCACACATGTTAAAGTCAGCTGCAAAAGACATGACAATGTAAAAGTGTGGCTTACCTCTGGGGATTTTCAAATTGAATCAGTGGGAGGTACTCCATGACAGCCACATCTACATAATGACGAGCCTCAGAGATACTGGTCAAAATAGCATCTAAGTCTAGAGTCCTGGTCAGGGGACAAAAGAGGGGCGGCGAACCCTTCAGAAAAACAGAACAGAAACTTGGGAACTAGTCTCTTTCACTTCTAAGAAAACTGGACAGAAACTTTAGGAACTCACGGATATGTATAGCTGACTCGTTATATTCTCTTCTTTCACCAGCAGAGGGTGTAATTTGGTAATGTTTGTGTCATACTTTGAGGGCCAGGGATTAGGTAAGGTGCTGTTTGGAAGTCCCATTTCCCAATAAGAGTTGAAAATCTTCTCTAGGTCTATGGCTAAGTCTGAACAGTTGTGGATAACCACTCCCAGTTCCTTTACCTAGAGAAAACACAAAAAACTCATTATAATCCTCAATACAGAAAAGAATAGAGATGGCATAGGTTTTACTGTTACCTGTGTGAGAGCCCTCCAGTCCATGTTGGGACTCCCAATAAAGAGATGTTTTCTGTCAACAATCCAGAACTTAGTGTGGAGGACACCATGTGTGAGACGACCAAACTCCACCTCCCTCACTTGGACTCCTGAAAGAAAGAAGAATTTATTTTCAAGAGAATATATAAGCGCAATAAAATAATTACAAGGCACTTACAGACCTTTTTGTTGGAGGTCCTTAAAATCTGTGGAATTTGTATGCACCGATGGATTACTTGTTAACACCCGGACAGAAACATTTCTTGCAGGCAGAGATTCAAGTCCTGTCAGAATGTGACTCCCCTGCCAAGGTCAGCAACATATTATAACATGGTACCATTTTATAATAACTAGGCTACATCTTAGCCTTAATAAAGCATAAACAAAACCTTAATTCATACTTGTGTATTAATAATAATTCAGGTCTGGTAACTACTTACTTAGTGGTTAGGAGTTAAGGTTAGGGTAGTTACTAAGCCTAAATCTTAATAAACATTGTTCAATGTGAAGTTAATGCTTTACTGAGGCAGTTAGAGTGTGGTACCAAAAGTATCTGTCATTATTAATTTATTATTATTATTATTATTATTATTATTATTATTATTATTATTGTTGTTGTTGTATTATATTTGGGATCTCACAGGGATTGCAGAAGAGGAGTTCACATCGATATCAGTTCCCCTCAAAGTCCAGTAGAAGGACACCACATCTAGTTGTTTAGTTGCCATAGCGATGAGATCTTCCCATACAGTTTCCAGTGGCAGCCCAAATGTGGCATTGTCATTATATTCCATGTACACAGGGATACTCTCCACAAGGGCCATGCTAGTAAATGTAAGGTTAAACAGTGACACAAAACAATGCAGAAGTTTCGAGGGCAGAAGCTACATTCAAATTATGAGGAAGTTGAATGTAAACATGTAAAAAAGCATAAACAGCATGAACAGGTTAAAGGTTTGAGAATGATCAATTACCTGCAACTGTCAACAGAAGGCTCCAGTGGAATTATCTTTTCCCAATTAATTTTGTCTGAAGAGGATGGTCTTTCCAAAATAGCAATGGCGAGTATGATGCCCAGAACAGTAAGACAGGCCATAACTACAGCCAGCATCACACAGCTGGTCGGCTTCTACAGAAATAGAATTAAAATATCAGTAATAAAAATACATTGAACTTACGTAGTGCTTTTTTGGATACTTTTGGATACAAAGACCCTTTACAACAAACATGAAGAGACAGTGAAAAAAGAACAATACTATTGGTGGAAATCAAGGAAATGCAAATTTGAACAGGTGATTTTTTAGCAGTGATCTGAAGTTCTGTAATGAGTCCCGAGTTCCAGTTATTGTACAGTACATTTTATATGACTAACCTTTGAAGAGACATTTTCATCATGGAGCTGTTTATAAGCTGTGGCAGACATTTTCCTTCTGTACTCTACACCTACAGAACAAAATCATGGTATATATGAACAAGAACAAACACTATAGCTAGTGCATAAAAAGCATATCTATGTTGAGTGATTTAATTAAAAGTAACTTACACAGAGTATTTTCCAAAACAAAGGTGAAGTGAAGCTTTCTGGTCAGTGATCCATCTGTAAGTGAGTCATATTACAATTGCTAGGAGTTAAGTTCCTGTTTTGAGTTTCGTTTCAGCTTTTGATTCACACACGCAGTTTTGATTGCAATGAAGCGAACCACCAAATATCAAGTATGTTTTGATATACTTTATTTTGTAAAGAAATACATTTACAGCCCGTCAATTACTTACAAATAATTAAAGAATAATACTAGCTCACAATTTCTACTTAAAAGAAACAAACACAAAGAGCCATACATTTGACACATAATGGAGGAAAGCAGAGAGCTGATACAATCCCATTGCAGATAAATAGCAGCAAATTATTTTTTAAAAGTGAAAATGACATTCAGTGTTTTGTCTGTAAACAACTATATGGCTGGTGACTGAAGAGCTCTTCCACACAGCTCTGGGGCACTTACAGAAACTTCCCATTTCTAATAAAATTACATTCAGAGGTGGGAAGAAGGAAAAAAAAACGTACAGGTATTCACACTCAAGCCATGTTGAGGTGGTCATGTGGTACACAATTAGTGCAAAAGAATACATTGAGAGGTAATTCTTATTTATACATACATAGGATACAGTAATCAAACAGCTGATGACAAACTAATGAAGTAAAAATCATACAAACTAACAAAACAATAATAAAAGATACTACTAGAGAGAGATTCCTACCATAGAATCCTCATTCAACTGTAGTGTTAAAGAACTGCTGTGTGCATGAACTGCCCAATCAGTCACCAGAATTTGATTGTCGTGGGCAAAATGAAATAATCCATTTGTGCTTTCTTTAAAAAACACATAATGAACAATTTAGCTATGCTCTTAATAAGGCCTTTGAGACAAGTAATATAAATACATAAATAGAAGAAAACCAAAGCCTTCCCAGAGTCATTGGAGTTTAGAGTTGCCAAGTAACTAAGCCCCACCTTCTTTTCAGCCCACACATTCCTGAGACACTTCCAACAAATGACCGCTCATTTGTGTTCATTCAGCCAACACAACAAGATACAGGAAACATTAATGACAAAACATGGAAAAATCTCATAGAAAAGCATTTTGTCTGGCACAAAAGTCTCCCATTACACCTTTAAGTTGATGATATCTTAACAATAACCCATGTTCATTCAGCTAATTTACACTACATTTCTCAGAGTGGTTCTTAGCTTAGAGTTACAGCAAAGTAGGTCAGCAGGCATTATAGACTTTATTCTTATAAAAAGATTTACTGTCCTGTCCCCTACTGGTGGATTCTCTATAGAGCAATTTATGGGGTAGTGGTGACTGACCGATTCACCACTTTTTTTTAAGTTAAAAAAAATTAAAGGAAAACTTCTATACCCCATCTCACTTACTTCATCCTTGGAGATAAAATGCACAGCTGTTGAGCACCATTGTTTAAAGTGTGTGTATTGTGCGCATTAGTGTTATATCTCAGACCAAGTAGCCCTGTCTGTAATCATCGGACGCCATGGCAACACTCCTGACTTGGCCCCCTGGTCTTGGCCCCCCTCCTCTTCGGGACACAGACGGGGTGGTCCTCCTGTCCTGTGACGACACAACTCTGGACGGACGGACTCCAGAAGAAGAAGATGCACTGGATGTCCTGGTGGCCTCGAGCTGGTCACTGGGTTTCACAACTGTGTTCATGACTGAGGAGAAAAGGATATTTGACATAAATGCATAGAAGATTAAGTAAATACAAAGAAGATTAAATATTTGTTTTAGCCAATATGGAGTTACTAACCTTCAAGCTGCCGCTGAACTCTTCTGAGCTCCAACAAAATTGATGCAATATCCTGAAAACAAATATTAAATTGTAAGGACACTGGCTTTAACTAGATCAAAATAATGTAGATCAAACCAACCTTATTTGAGGTTTTTAAAACTGGCATATCATCAGCAGCAGAAATCTTTGTTTCGATTTCCTCCCAAATGTCCATCTTGTCTTGAAACAGGACCCTGCAAGAGCAACATTCAATACTTAGGAGTTTTTTGATACATTCTAAAGAAGGTTACATCACTTTTAAGAGCTCACTTTATTTTTTCACTAAGCTCCTCTGTGTTTTCTCTGATGGTGTTAATGATGTGAGACACAGGATCCAGCTGATTGCCCATTTGTACCTTAGTAGAGAAAAATATCATTACATGAAAGTGCTTAAGATTAAACAAACATTTTTGTGGCACCTTATGTCCTCACCTCCTCTTTGTTCTCATCCCGCTGTCTGCTGCTCTGTTGGTGGTTTAATTTAGGGACTGGTTCAGTTGGACCTGCAGAATATGCTGGGGGGCCTCTTTGAGTGTTTAAGCCAGTCTCTGGAATATGGCCAATGAGCTGCAAAACAAGGTCAGAATAAGATCAAAACGAGACTAAATAAAATCAACTCAGCAGTAACCTGTGGATGAGCCGTCGCAGTAGAAACTGGTGCTCTGCTCTCTGCTCCAGGGTTTTGTGAGTCCCCATCTCCTGCGACATCATGGATCTCCCTGGCCAGAATGGCAAGGTCTTTCGCCAGGTCCTGACTTAACCTGCCACAGAGATAACACCAGTACTTTTATTTGTAAGTTAAGATATATTTAGTGATATAGCATAGTTTTTCATACCGTGCAATCTCTGCGCTGTGAGTAGACCAGTTGTGGTAGGCTTCCCCCTCATTGTTCTCGTCCTCTGAGTCCTTGGTCCGGGCCACCGGGTGCAGAGCGACCACAGGCAGGGGGCGGGGCTGGCTGTGCGGGCTGTGAGAAGCTAAGGAGGGTTGGGAGCGTTTGGGTTTAGGAGTGTTCTGGTTGGAGTCATACTCCTCATCTGAGGTAGAAGTATAGTCTGAGCCCTTCTGCCGCCTCCTCGAGCCTTTGTATTGTCGAGAAGTTTGAATTTGACAAGGAGGTGGGAGAAGGAAAAGAGAAAACAGAACCATGAAAGAATAAAGCCACAAAGAATATGACAAAAGTCACTGCAGTCCTCTCAGCAGCATAGTTGGAGCACTGCCTGACTGTGGAAGTCAACATTTGCCTGCAAACAAGCACTATGTTTTCAACCAATTACAAATCTGAACTTGAATAAAAAATGATTGCCGTCCACAGCAGGGTAATGTCTAACTAGAACCATGATTATCAAAATCAGAAGATTATATAATTAGGAAATCATTAGAGTCACTGAGAATAGATATTGTTAGTGTGCAATTATTTTAAAAGTTAAAAAGTTAGTAGAGGTCCACAGTCCCATTTTGTCAACAATATCAAATAGAAAATATTAGATGTTGCATTCCATGTTGCGTTTTTGAATTTGCCCTGGTGGACAATTGTATAGGTTGTGCATTTACTGTAAACTGTGTTTATTTTGCCTCGTCCAGAACTTACTTGCTGTGCTGCTGGTATACTTGGCACTGCTGGGGCGCATTCGGGTGATGGGAGCCTTGTTGAGAGGAGTTTTCTGTGGCCGCTCTAGTGGCTTCTCTCCGGAGATGGACGATCTGCGACCAGTATTGCCCCTTACGTCTGTGCTGCGGTTAGAGGATCCTGTGCTCCGTACTGTCCCCTGGGGGCCCGATGATGCTTCATTGTCACTTGGAGTGTTGAAAGAACTAGTGCGCTTACGAGGCATGGCAAGCATGTCCCATCTGGAGAGTTTTTTAGGTTCTTGAGGTTGCTTAACAGCATCCTGGGATGCTTTGTCAGTCTCTGTGCCCTCATTGTCCGACTCTCCAAGGCGAGCACGTCGGAGCATGGACGCCCTCGTGGGCCGAGGAGCGGACAGACTGTTGGCACGATTCAGAGCCTGGGACACTTTGGTGTTTTTACTCTCCTCCTTCTGCTGGGGCACCGTGTATTTCCTGCTCACCTGGGTGTGGTGTGACTCCTGGTCTGAGTATTGTCGACTAGAGCTGTGGTGGTCGTCACTTAAGTCTGTGGAGCCATGTTTTCCCACACTGCGCCTCAAACCTGCAGGTTTCCTGAAAGTGTCCGTTTTGAAGCTTCTCTGTTTCTCTGCTCTGTCTGACACCGAAGACTGGACAGTAGAGTCCTGACTGGTGATACTGGCAGATGACCTCTCCCTATGGAAAGTGAAGGGCTTTTTACTGATTGGGTGTGGTTTGGTCTGGTTACTTTGTTGGCTCACAGAGCTGGATGTGTCCACATCAGACTCCGCAGAATCCATTCCTGGAGAAGGTGCTATGTGTCCCCCCTGGAGCCTTGCCTCCAGTGTAGCCAGAACATCCTCCGTCTGTTTGAGATACGAGTGAGTGTCTTGAGAGGCAGAGCCATGTGCAGACTCTGGGCTGGAGATATGGGGCAGCAGGGCAGTGCTGGGTCGGTCCGTAGTGAAGCTCTCCTGTCTCAGCAGAGTGACCCCTGAACCCTCTGAGAGCTCCCCCACAGCAGTGTTCCCAAAGAGAGGAGCTGAAATACTGGGACGTACTTTCCCTGGTTCTTGGCCAGCTCTCTGCTTTGTCAGTGTGGCTGTTGAGAAGGTTTTCCCACTGTGTTTCTTCTCTGCTTTTGTGGCATTTTCAGGTTGTGTCACATTCTCTTCTGAGCCGATGTAAAATGATGTGGACTTGGACTGAAGTGTGGGATTATCTAGTTTCCTTTCCTCTGTATCCTGTAGGGGTTTCCTCCTCTGTACAATGATAGAACCATCGCCTGAATTACTGGCATCGCTTAAGCTGTCCGGCTCAACATCATCTTGAGCAGATAACCTCAGATGACTGTCCTGAGATCTGGGAGCAGCACTCTTCTCTATATCAAATGTGGACTGCATGTCATATTGAACATGGATGCTGGGTGTTTGAACATCCTCCTTATTTTCTGTTGAAGCCTGGTAGGTTCTGGAATCACTATGGTCCACCAGGCTTTGGCTCAGTGTGGCTTTGTGCCTGAAACCTTAAGAATAGAGCAATTTTCTTTTAATAAATTCAAATGTACAATAACAAATAAAACAATAATTTATAAATCACGTTTTTGTATCAAGACTGCTTACCACCACCAGACTGCTCCTTTTGGTAAGAAGAGTCCAAAATGGAGGATGAGGGAGGGCATTCTGTATAGCTGTCTGCCAAGCTGGCCCAGCAAGACATCCACTTAGGGGCCTGGATCTGCAGGATGTATTAAATAATTAATAAGTTACTGTTACAGGTAAAAATATATAAATTACCAGTGTTATTACCAACAAGTGCTATGCATAAGGTTAGTGGGACAGATGGCAATGATAAAGTAGTTTAGTAAGTTAGTTTTGGTTTTGAAATGGTTACATCAATAAAAAAAAAAAATCATGTATACAAAGGTTTGGATTAAAAAAAGCAGAATCCCATATTATTTGCAAGCCTTTGAACCAACTCACTTGATTCATCACTCCACTCATGTTAATTTGATCCATTGACTTTGCCCTGTGATTCAGTTAGTTTCCCCTCACCACACTACAGCCCTGCCCTCACCTGCCCAGTGCTAGTCTGTCTATGTTGCTCACTGTCTTTAGCAATAACAGGCCTATCTGTGGTTGACGCCTCTACTTCACTTTGGTTGGTGTGCACCCCAAACACCTGCCGGGAACAGAGCATCATGAGTTAATGGGTGAAGGAATAGTGAGAGCTGGCACTGCAAATAGGTGCTGGTTATGATGGTATGTTATGATGCTTATTATAATAATATTTTATTCTACATGACAAAATGCCATGGTCGATCTTGCCTGGTCAATCTTGCTGCGGGCCTCCTCCAGCTCCTTGTCCTGCACATCTGCCTCGATGGTGTAAGTGCCTGCGTCACTCAGATTGTCCTCCTCATCGTTTCTGCTGCTCTGAGCGGTCTTGACTTCAGCGCCCTCTTGTGTCACTGATGTCACGGTGCTGTTGAGGGGCACAGGATGGTGGATAGGAGAGGAGGTCTGTGGCTGATTGGCAGTGATGGATGGTGGGGGGCTGTGGGGGTCCTGATCAAGTAAATTGGCTTTAACATTTGGGGGGCTGGTAGTTTTTCTCTCTGCAGAAATGTTCTGTTTTGTTTGTTTAAGAAATTCTGCAGTAAAGTCCCGGGCCAGTTTGGATTTCCGTCCCACACTGCTGAAAGGCCGTGTGGAGACAGAGGAGGTGGAGCGAGAGGAGAAGCCGGTGCTGATGCGTTCCTCTGTCTTCTCCCTCCTCAGCGAGCCCGCCCTCTGAGGACCTGGAGAGTCACAGCCCTTTAGAGGCACAGTATAGCGCTGAGTGGGAGGAGTCCTTTCCTCGGTCGGGCTGGGGCTTTTCCTGGACCTTTCCACCTCAGGTCTGAGTCCAGACACAGGAGCTGGAGTGTTATTGGTGAAAGATTGAGAGCGCTTCTTTCTTTGACTGTTGTCAAAAATTTCAATGAGAAACGCCTGTTTAGTCTCAGTCTTGGTGTGACCATGAAAGGAATGTGGTTCTAGGGAGGTGGGCTCCTCGGATTCAGGAGATGTATAGCGTTCTGGAGGAGAATGGCTCTGGTGTCGAGAGACGTGGGATTGAGCCTGAAAATCTGATGGAAGGAAGTCATTCTCATTGGTCCCAGGGATGCCAGAATCACTGTGTGTGCTGTCGCTCCAGTTTGCTGTCAAGAAAACAACAGTTAGTTTAACAGGTTTGTTCATTTACTGGTCAACTTAAAGTGACTTACAGAGTCGTTTTTGTATGGAGGGATCACTGATTGTACTGTACAAGTCGTCAGCCTGTGACCTCCTCCTCATCATACTGGCATTACTCTGAACCAGCCAGTCTGCTACTTTACTTTCTGCTGACATGACTTCAGTGGGAGCAGCAGCAGTTTGTGTGTGGGAAAGCTTTTTCTGCTGGCGATATGAAAACTTAGTGATGTGGTCCTTGATCTTCATTTTCCCTGGTGTGCAATCATCAAACTCTATAGTAAAAGAGGCATGGCTCTGCACCACAGGAGGGGTCGGGGTGGAGGTGGAAAGGACGCTCTTAGGCTGATCGGGGATGTCCTTTGTGGGGACTTCATGCACCGGAGACTCCGGTTTCTTGGCCAGACACTGGTGGAGCTCTTTGGTTGGGATCTCAAAGTAGCTTGGCTCTCGGCGGTAAGAGAAAATGGACTTTGCCTGACTGTCAGACAGGGAGCCATTGAGCTGATATCTGGGGGAATCTTTGGTTGAATCTGTGGAAATAAAAATAATGCATATTACATATCGCACACATATGAACTGATAAGTTATTAATACAATAAGCATGAACACATCACAGGTCTGCACCACTAGCAACAATGTAGTAAACACTAAGTAATCTACCCTTAGGGTGACAGTCAAATGCTGCCAAATTTGAGGTAAGGATCAGAACTCAGGAGAAGTTAGTTGATCAGAAATAATCTGTTTCAGATCAGGCAACATGAGGCCTACAGTTAGCCTCCCTTCCGCATGCTAGCTTAATGGGTGCTAATCCATCACAAACACACATGCACTGCCCAATCGCCTGGCATGTACAGGCTGACTGTTCCCAACTGGCAGCCAGAGACCTGCCTCTGGATTACCACCATTGAGCTTTCAGTCACACCAACTGGGACAAATACCAATGACGTGCAAAGGAACGCCTTCAATATTTAATAAATCTAAAAGTATTGAACCCATAATAACCACAATAAATGACAGGTGTGCCTGTACCTGGTGAATCCTCTTCTGGCTGCTTCCCTCCTCTGGGTGACTTCTTGTTCTCAGGGTCTTCATCTTCCCCCCACCAGGACGGCTGACCGTACAAAGGGGTGGGCTTCGATATTGGTGATTCTGTAGCAGCTAGGAACAGAACAGATAAACACAAGGATAAACACAAACAAATCAACACAACCAAGTACATGACCAGACTGAGGTGGATTTGCCCAGTCTAGGGTATTTGAGGAATACCATTTATGTAAGTCGCTTTTGCTGCTCGCAAGTGGTTGCAGTAACAGAATATTGCACAATACAATGATCTAATGTTACAGAGGGCTACCGTCTAAATTCTCACACTCCCTTGAGAACTTTGAAAAGCAGGAAATGGGGTCAGACCGATACCAATGACAATATGAAAGCCACCCAAACCTAATCCATTTTGTGTGGGAGACAAAATGAAGCTAATCCTAATATTTAAAAGAAAAAGACTAGAAGATAATCACTGATCTTTTATCCAAATTCCACTCTTTAATATACTGTACTATAATCTATTAAATGCCATTGCATAAGTAGTATTTTGTGCCAGACTAAGCACATAATCTGGATTCTGGATGTTATTCTAATACACATTATAAACAGTCATAAACAGCAGTCTAATATCTGAGAAATCTGCAGAGCTTGTTGCCCAGGACACAAATAAAACAACAACAACACTGCGGCAGCATTCAAGTGCCATGCTTCAGTCCTGTCACATTACTCAACTCTCCACTAATAACGTAAGGCTTGTACTGTAGTAAGGCTGTAGTTCATAATCTTAAGTGCTTTTTTTACCAACATTGCACAAGTTCAGACTTCAGACTCAAGACTCGCACTTCAGAGCAGACAGCTGTGAGATTGTACACACACATCCTGTACAGCTTCATGGGAAAATGAGCAAAGGCGCACAGAGGGATAGACAAACCAACCTTTTAATTTTTCCTTTCAGCTCACAGATGTACTGTGTTCAGAGGGCAGTTGTAGTTTGTAAGAAAAAACATTTCTTTCCCTTAAAGGCAGATTTAACCAAAGTTGTAGGCATGAGTTGTGTTTCTTATCAGTGTGTTGTGGCAGTTCTAGTCACACAGTCATTTATATTTATATATCACTTTGGCACACTGCACGCTACAAGAACTCAAGGCTTCATCATGTGGCCTCTTTCAGCCTGAGTGAGCCAACCACAAAGAAGTTACAGTGACCAGTTGTACAGAGCAGTGGGGGAACAGGCTAAAAGTGTCAATGTTCTACCTAAATGTACCAGGGAACAGGAGGCATTAGTACTTTTCCATGGAAAAGAAAAAACATTGAATTCCATTGTGAAGGATATACAAGGAAACACAATGAGCATACAACCTAAACCTACATCGCCTTACTGAAAGTGTTGGAAAACAAAAAAGTCTTCATTGTTCAAACCAGGCAAAAACAGAACTCACGTGAATAATGAAAGTGTATAAAAAGAGTACACGTGGGAACATCTGCTTATTGTAGTTAACTAAGCTAACGGTCAGGTCATGTGTTCCACCTCCCCATGTCCAGGCGTGGCCTTCACAGATAAAACTGCATGACTTCAACCTCAACTGCTCTGGGAAAGCCTGACTCATGTAGGCACACTTCAACTGCACCAACAACATGGGCACATCTATTTATTCAAGCCAGCACAGACTCTTTAGCTCACATGTGCAGTCTAATCACACAACAGGGGAGCTCTTGACAGAGAAGGATCCTTATCCAGGGATCAAGCAGACAAATACAAGCTGACCATGTGGACACAAGACTTCCTCTTCCTGATGTTTTTCAAATCTAAAGACACTAGGTTCACTAGAGCCAGTGCAAACAATGACTTCATCTCAGTTGTCACAATGGCCTAAACCACATGATACAGTTTCTTACAATAGGATTAGATTAATGATCAGACTTTTACCTGTACACGAGTGGGCCTTCCTCTCAGTCCTGTCCTGGAGCTTGGCTTTGGAGAAAAAATCCTTACTCTTGTCTGGACTATGAAGCAGCTTCTCCTTCGTCTTGGTTTCCAGAGCTTTGATACCTAGCTGCAACTGGCTGGTGTATTTTTCATGCTAAAGACAGACAGAGAGGAATGTGAAGAAATTTGTGTTAATATGGAAAGCAAGGATGCACCTCCCTGCAGACAGTTTACAAATAGAATGCATTCACTACAATGTGCATTTAAGTTTACTTACTTTGAGAGCTTCCTCTGGTACCTTATGTTGACTTTTCTCTAAGATATAGACATGGACATGTGCAGGATGAGTCAAGGAAAATTAAATTAAATTTAAATTTAAGACAGATTTTTTTAATGATCAGTGTTTTAATCTAGAAAAATCTTGTACATGTAATTAAAATTCACAAGTACCCTCATCTAACAAGGATGGAAGGAACTGAATGTATAGCTGTGGTCAGTACCAACCTATCAATTTCAGAAAAATTCAGTAATTGTATCCGACAAACTGCTTTTTCCCCCCAGTTATCTCAACCGGATTTCAACATTCACAGATTGCTGCACAGGGGACAAAGGGTGCAACAGATTTTCAGTTTGCTGTGGGACATAATCTCAAACCCCTGACTGAAAACCACTGGGGGGATTAACATACCAGAGCAGCCCAACACCACTGGCTAAAAAACACTTTTTGAACCATACCAATGATTGCCATGTTCAGCATTTCCTAGTAACAAGGATGTAAACAAATGAAGAGAGCTAGTCAAAGTTAGGCAAAGGACAACTAAGAATGGATGAATATACAGGCAAAAGGATATCATAACCGAAACGAATAACATCTGAGAGCTTGAGTGTGATGTAGGTTTGGTCCGGGATCCTCAAGTCATTCACAAAAGTCTGCAAAAAAAACAAAACAAAACAAATAAAGAGTTGTGGTCACTGATTACTAGACAGTCATTCCAGGTGAAAGCATATTTGAAACCTTCTGGCATTCACGAAAGAACTGTTCAAAGTGTAAGGCGCTTTGCATTTGGCTCTTTTCCAGTCTAAACATAATCCATTAGATTATGTTATGTAACTACCAACTTATTTGTTGAGTACTTATTTGTGTATGAAAACATAACCACCAGGCAACAGCAGTACATTTTACATATTTTTGTTATATTAACAAAGTAAGCAATAGTAAACTCTGAATAAACTAATGCATGAGGTGTCCACAAATAGGTAAATGTTCATAGATAATAGTTGGTTTATTGTAGACAAAACAAAGATGTTTGGGGAAGTCAGACTTCAGGGACAAATCTACACTGTTCAGCTCTGATTAGTTTGGCTGTAGTAACAACTGCACATATAACCCAGTGTTTCTGAAAACAAAGAGCTGCTTCTCCTGTTGCTCTACAGAGAGCTTCATTGGGTGCACTGAAGTGGCAACAAGACAAAAGTAAAAGAAAATGAATGAAAATACTTGGATACTGATACCAACCCCATTCAGGCTGCCCAGGTCCTTGACCATGTGTTCATCTGTCTTTGGGTCGTAGTTAATCACAGCATGTTGTTTGTCCACACTGCGAGACTGTAAAGACACACATAAATGACAGCAATGAAGCAGAAAACACACACTTGCTCTTATTCTGTTTATGAATGTCTGTTGACCGCTAACAATGCATGTGATTCACTATAAGCTGGTCCCACTCCCAATTTCCTGCTCATTAGTGACTCTGGGCCTCTTCAACATAAAGAATAACACAGATTGAAGCAGTACTGTCAACACTGCGCACAATCTTTGACCAGTCCATTCAATCCATACTGGAGGATAACTGTTAGGACAGTGCCTATGCTATATATCCAGCACAACTTGTTAGAGAAACAACATTGTTGCCATGGAGAGAGTCCTTTTATATATGACCTTGCATTTATCCCATAAATGTACAATCACAGAATGTTTATGTTGCACATTATAGAGCATACCAGAGAACTTGCATAGCATGAGAAGGCTACTGCATAATTTGTGAGTGAGTGTAAGTCTAAGGTCTCTACAGCCAAATTTGGATTATGGGAAACTTTCCAATTTAGCGGCTGTGGTCGGGAACATTTTTTCTGCCCATAACTTGTTAAGAAGAATAAACAACAACAGCGTAGAGAGGAGCATTGGTTGATTTTACAAAGGTTTTATAAAAATGCTCAGGAATGTACTGCATGGAAAACTTGACACAGAGGAATGCTTTGGCCATGTTAAAGTCTTTGTTTAAGAGGGTGTCAGGGCAACAGTGAATGGAGGGACGTTAGACTGGTTACACAGTCACAATTACGAACACAGAGAGCGTGTCTGGCTCTGCTCGGCATATATTCACACAATGTAGTGAAGAGAGGTGAGGACTCATGTGACACATGGCCACTGTTTGCTGTGTAAACGTTATAGTGAGTTTCTACCTGCAGCATTAGCTCGCAGTCATCACGACCCACAAAGATCATCTCCCGAGGCAGCCGGTGGCGAGTGCCGGAGCTGCTCACCAGGAACCAGGAGGTCACACTCATCTTAGGGCCACGAGTCAGGACTTTCTCTGCATTCTGACAAAAGATAAACACATCAGTGACAATCAAACCCAGTGTCTGGCCAAAAGTGCACTCCGAAGTTAAATCTATCTCTTCAAGATTACAGGACACTATTTACTCCTTGCAGTGCTATCAAAGCACACCTTTAATTCCGGATTACCAACAAAACAGACTAGAGTTTGAATCAAGTTTTAGTAGGTTTACAAATGATAATAATTGAATAACTGAATAAAAATTAAAACGGAATTAAAACTAAAAAGGAAAATAAATTACTGTGAAATCCAAACCCAGGATAGTGAAACATGCTGGGTAGTGATGAACAAAATATTCTTCTGAATAATCTTTTGAATGAGAAAAAGTCCTCTTAAGTGTTGCATAAAACAGGAAGCTGAAAGCCATGAATGGACTTGTAACCTCGATACCGTGTCGTCACGGTGACAGTAACCACATATTAAGAAATATAATCTGGCGCAGATGTAACCCCTGGCCAGGTGTAATCATTTGTTCACTAAATGTAGCCAGAAAATAAAACAGAGCGGGGACAAGGCTTCGGTGACAGTGAAGAGGGCTGATCGGCTAGCACCGCTGGAACAAGCTTCTCCTCCTCGCGTTTGTTCCAACAGCGACATACCTGAAAAGTCTCTTCCGTTTTGCTCCCAAGTAAAGCCAGGGTTAGCGTCCTAAAACAAGCGCACTTCGACGACCGATAAGTACAAGCAGCAGGTAGTAAAGCACAGGTAAACCTTCATCACACCCTCTCCTTCTTCCTGTGGGAATGTCAAGTCGAAACCCTCCTGCCCACGGCTGACGTACCCTGCCTGACCAGTCCCATACGGTCTGTGATGAGTCTGTGATCCAGGCTCACGGAGCGCAGCACGGGCGTGAGCGGAGAGGCGCAAAACCATAAAACTATAGATCCATGCGCAAAACACGAAGAGCGCCCACTCGGTCTGCACCAACGCCGCTCATAAGCCACGCCCCTGTCTCCCATTACGTTCAGTTTGATTCTGATCAATATTATATATATACTTGTTATGTACTATACTCAGTACAGCTTGGGACTACTACTTGTGAGAAATGTCGGTGTTCCCTCATAGCCTAAGTCGCCGCTATAATAGGCCAAACCGTGTATGGGCCAAACTTGAAAATAAATACATTTGGTAATCATAAAACATATTCTGCCTCCAGGTTAATAAGTAACAATAGTGTGTAAGTTATTGGCACAGATGTTTTTTGGGAGAGATATGTTGCTCGTGATTTATTTAGATGTGTGTGTGTAATGTTAAAATAAGCAATGCGTGCAATAAATGACTCCAGAAGATGGCGCTATTGATCTAATTTAGAAGAATGTTTTTCTTTTCCAGCCATATTTATATGACGAACGCTTACATCAAGCGCAATCTCTTTAGTGAAGTTTTGTACAAGCTTTTCAAGCTATTTTCAAAAGTGATCATTTCATGTGCAAATATGGTGTTATATTGCCTTATCTTTAGGTGGTGCAACAAAGATGAGATCTGTTTATTTGTATGGCCTACATTGTAGTAAGCAAAGAGGTAGACTTATACTAGACAGGTTGAACCCGTTTGTACCTTTGTCTCAAAAATCCCGTACCCTCAGGCCTCAGTTAGATTTGCACATGGGTCATGATTTTCACATTTTTGTCTGTACTTTTTATGTTCTGCAAGTCTACCTCGCATTTAGGCCTACTCTTGTAACTGACAAAGTGTCATTGTTTATTTTGGTGTCGTCTTGTGCCTCTGGTGATGGTCTATGTTGCTGTCTAATACAAAGGGGAGGAGGGCTCTTGGGGAGTGAGTGAGTCTTCTGCAGCAAAAAGCAGAGGGCTCAGGGGAGGCCCGTGGCTCAGTTCCGGCCCAGAGCACTGCCACCGTGCGCTGTTTGGTGAGGGATAGTTGTTAGGTGAGTGTCACACCGGGGCACACCGGGTCTCACCACAGGCCTTGGTGCTGCAGCTGGCCTTAGACAGACTGAGCTCTGGCTGTCAACATCTGCTCCAGAGTGCGCCATCTGCCCCTGGCCCGAGGGAGCGCACTGTCTCGAACCAGCTGTACACCACCACACAGACCTGAACAAGTCTAATGCTAACACAGGGTAAGACACACCCAGGCCAGACACTTGCCAGTGCCGCAGTTATCAAGTGAGGAAATGTAAATAACTAGTATGTAAATGAATTGAGCACTAAACGCAGGCTCATTGTTAAGACACTTTATTTTCAAGAAAGAAACAGTGTACAAAGTTTATATTATTTGTTTACTAAAGCTGGTGTCCTCATACTCTGAAATATGACAGGGTAGGTACAAAAAGTTGGAATAAAAATAAGTAAAAAAAAAAAAAAAGAATTTCCCTATTATCAGAAGAAGACAGCAATGAGTGGGTGTGCATAGGAATAAGTAACAATCAGGTAAAAAACAGCTTGCAAACAAAAGTAAAAACATCATAAAAACCATTACATTCAATAACGTGAAAATGCACTTTTAAATTGATTATCTTTCATCTTTAAAACACTGAGGGATTTTAAAAACCTCATAGAATGATACACTAAAATACTAGTTTTAGTTCCCAGGAGCCTCAATTTAGCCTTAGCCAACTTTAAAAAGGGGAATCATCAGTCATATACAACTTAAATTTACATTATAAAACAAGCTAATTTAGTCAACCGTGACATGCAAAATAGTCCAAATACAATCACCATGGGGCAGTAAAGTGCATATCATTGGCACAGTAAACTCATTTAGTTGATGCTGGTCTTATAAATAACACAGGAGCTCAGAAAAGGATATGGAGTCCATAAAAAGCAAATCAAAGATGTGTGTTTCTCAACATGCTGAAAGAGAGTTTTCAATGTATTCCTTGATGTGTGTTTAAAGTGACCTCACTGAGGCTGCAGTAAATGCACTGGGTGGAAACCCCCCAATACTAGATTGAAGAACATCCCAGAGGACTGAGGGCTCTGAAAGACTATTGAAAAGACTCTGGTCAGACAGTCAACCAGGCTCTGTTCACAGGCAGCACTGAGGGAAAAGGCATCAAGAAATGTAAGCACTTAATAAAGCGATCAAGGAGCCCTTCTCGGGACGAGAGGCTTTCAAACGTGGAATCACAACTCCTGCATTCATTGCATGCCGTCATCACTTCTGAACTTTTTACACATTACTGATTAGGCGTGTATAAAATATTGGTGTACACTTTGTGGCTGCAGGCTCATTTTAAAAGCATTCAAACATCCTCTCTTTAAGATGGTGTTTCAGTTTTCGGAAAATCAGCCATTATTACAAAAAGGTAAGTATGCAGAATCAATTGCTTTATTTTTGATACGATACATTCACTTTAGAAGCCTCAAAGACTCAATGGTACTTGTTCAAAAAAGGAAAATTTCACCCACTCAAACACACAAAATGTTTAATCCATAATTGGCCTGTTGTTCTGTAGTCCTCCTGTTTGAAATTTGGGACTTTTGCAACCCATACTTCTTACCTTTAATCTTTGATTGGAAACGATCACATTCATTATAATGTATGGATACCTGCTCAGGATACAGCATAACAAGCGGGAATGGAAGCTAGTGTTAAGCCTCTGTGCTCAGTCTTCAGAGCCACACGGAGAGACCACAGTTATCTTTGTTACGTCTTTCATTTCCTCCTTCCTGCGAAAAGCAACATGCAGACATCCAGCAGCGGCATCTGCAGACAATGCTGGGAGGACAGGCCCGTGGTCCCAGTCTTTTGAGAGTGCAGAGGAAAGAGGGGAGGTGGGACAAAAGGAATGTATGAGAGGTGCTTTAGGCCGTCCCACTGGCGGAGTAGGAGAAATGGGGGAAATGTGGTCTTCGCTCACTGTCAAAGGATTCCATACAGTCATCTGGAAATCAGTAAAGAAGATCAATTTAGTTAAGAATAATTTTAGTACAGTCAAAGCCAATACTTGCCCTTTTTACATTATGTTGATGTTTATTTGTTAGGGTTTTAGTGTGATAGCAAAGTGACCCAACACTTGTATTATAAAGACTGTCAGGCAAAGCAGAATACAAACATTCTGTACTTTTACAACAAACTCCAGCCACAAAGAGTAGGAAACAAGTTTGTGCAGATTATTATCATCATCACCATGGCATAATAAATGTCTTTGTTAAAGGAGAATGCTGTAGGGTATTATAGTGACACTGGTTTTCCAGAAGAGGGCACACTGTTCCCAAGAGAGCTCCCTATACTTTTTGCACCCATTTCAAAGTAGCATTTAATGAATGTAATATATGGTTGTTTGATGCTACCTTGCCCTGGTGGGGTAATTGTGATGGTCTGCGCCGTAAACTCCTCATCAAAATATCGCGTGTCTGTCTCCGAGGTAACTTGGGGCTTAAATGGTGGGACCAGCTGTTGAGGAGAAGAAAAGTTAACATACCAACATATCAGGGCCATCCTCTGGTAGAAAGTGGTCATCTGCTCTTGTTTCTTGATCTGCTCTTGTTTCCTGATAGCCCCTTACATCACTAAGCTATGTGTGGTGTCAGTCACAAACCATCTAGATACTCACCTTTTTTTCATATACATCTTGCCATTCAATTCCAGAAAAGAATTTATGTTGCATAATTTCCTTAGCATCTTCAGGTCCCCCACCTAACCTGGATGGACAATAGGAAAGACCACATCAGCGCACTGAAAGCTACAGTACACAATATCTAATATTATTGCATTAACATTAAACAGGAAGGTGTATCTGTATTAAAGGTGCTAATCATTTTAGCCTAACATAGGGCTGGAGATTTGGAATGGAACTGACAGTACTACAAAACAATCTTTCTTTCTCGTATCTTTAAAACTTTTGAAAAAGAAATGGCTACTACATTATACTCAGTCATAACACCAAAGGCTATATAATTAAAAATAATCTAGTACAAACATGTACGTAATTAATATATAATGGTCATTAATAGTGCTTGATGTGTTAGAAAAATGCAAATATTATGTCTTTGTGATAGATGCAACTATAACAATGTATAAATGTGTGAAAAACGAGACGAATGCCAGCTGAGGAAACAAAGGGACTGTAGGGTGATGCTAGTATGGGATAATATAAGCTACGGTAGCTTATGCAGAGTTCCCTTACCTTTCCTTTTCCTTACAAGACTTTCATAGAAGTAAATGTATGCATATTTTTAATGATTTGTAATATATAAATAAATTAATTAATTAAGAAATAACAGAAGTGTCAGACCTCTGCATGGGGTCTTTCTTGAGAAGGCCAGAGAGAAGAGAGCGTGCCTCCGGGCCCAGAGTTCGAGGGAAGCGGATGTCCTCCATGAGAATGAGCTCAAACAGTTTCTCGTGATCTTGGTTGTAGAAAGGCAGTCTTCCACACATCATCTCATACATTACAACTCCCAGACCCCACCAGTCGACAGCCCGGCCATAATCGTTGTCTTCTAACACCTAACCATTATAAATAACAAAAAATGAGACTCTCTAATACAGGGGTCTCCAACCTGTAGCTCGGGAGCTACCAGTAGCTCTCCACCCCCTTCCAAGTAGCTTGCCAAAGGATTTCTAAATTCTATGTATAGCGGATAATAAGTAAAATTTGATTAATTACCATTGTGTATCATTTTGATGCATAACTTGGTGCACCGATATATGGATAATGGTTTATGTTTTATAAGCATGTACCTGTTCTTGTTTCTTTGGGACTGTTGAAATTGATATCTCTCTGGCATTTTGTTTTGTAAAGGTAGCTCACTGGAGAAAAAAGGTTGGAGACCCCTGCTCTAATACATATTCTTTTGGTCCTTATTCATATGGGCGAGGTGGGTGAAGTTTTCAAGTGAAGGACAAAAGTATATGCAACAGATTGAACAGTCAACCTTTGGACTCAGGGCTTTTACAACTGACACTCTGCCACTTTATACAGAAAATGTTATACTAACTTTCTGGTAAATGCACCTGTACTATTGATGACATCAAAAACCACTGAAAACTACAGCTTCTCCAACTACCAAAGTCACCTGCTCTTTCCTTTCCGGATCTAGGCTCTGGAGGCAGCATTAGCCAACACTGACTCACAACTCACATTAGGAGCATGGATAGAGTTTCTCCTGGAGCCCTGCATATTTAATCATCTCGGAGCCAAACACACATACACAGGTCAACAAGCAGAAATATGGGTAGCTAAAACAAGACAATGTTAGACCACATGTTCTATATTATCTTATCTTACAAACTATTGAACATCAGCTACAAATACATTTGTTTAATGTGTTGTGATATGGCCTGTTTAGTTCTAAATGAGACAAACTCTTAGGATGTTGTGCTGCTGAACAGCAGAACCTGTTGCATGACTAATGTGCTGCTGAGCAGAGTTGTTCTAGGCTCTCTCGGGACATGTACTGGATTCTACCACGCCAGGCGGATGTGGAAGGTGAAATCAAGACAAGAAGTACAGTTTGTTCTTTTAAACCTCACACAGAGTCGTATTCAGCAATTCATACGTAGAATTAAGACTTGAGTAAAATGGGCATATGGATTAATTAGAATTACATATGGACTAAAGTTCAAAGGCCAAAAAAGATGGTCTGATGTCCATAAAAGGAACAAAAACTTTACGCACACGAGTGGGCATGCTGCCTGGTGCTGCGGTGAGTCTGAGCATCAAGGAGGACTCAGAGGGCAGGGGGAGTAACGTGAAGCCCATTTGGGGCTAGGATTACTGGGCCGTCTCTATTTCCAGCGCTGCTGTCGTGTGATTCACACCGTGCGACAGCTGGGCCTGCAGCTGCCCCATATAAGTAGAAGAGCAGCACAGCTGTGAAGCTGCCAGGAGCACAGGAGCCAAGCTCATCCCTCATATACGTAACCAGGACTGCCTGCTCGGGCCCCAGTCTCAAACTAATACTGTTACACTGCCCCTAAGGAGTGCACATAGGGGGAGGAGAGAGCAAGACCAAGCACTTGCTGCTGCTCTATGGCTGTAGCCTGTGCACTGCATTCTTGTTGCCAACAAACTTGATTAACATCAGCCAATTTTCCTACAAGGTTAGGATTTTTAGACTTTTTATTTCAGAGGTTAGACTACTATTATCCACGTACTTTTAAAAAAAAAGTATTCCCCAACACCTAGTTTCTCCAACCATTAATATTTTTGCACTTGCAAGTACTTCATAAAAGTGACTATGTGAATTTGTCCCATTACTCCACAGGGTAAATGGTGAAGTTTTGCAGATTCTGCCCCCCTCCCTCTCTTACCCCTGCACTGGGTGGAATATTCCCAGACGTTACAGCATTCCTGTGCAGCACACACAACAAGGTCATTGTTTACTGCAGAACAACCTGTAACACTGCCTGGCCTGCCCTCCATAGAGACGCTTGCCAGCGACCCTGTTGCCATGGAAATGCCCCCTGATGTCTCCCTGCTCTCTGCTGCTGAGGCCAGAGCTGTCAGAGACTGTGCTGCTTTGTGGAGAGCGCAGACAGAGAATAGACAGGTGGACTGTGGGGAATTTTAAACATGGTTTAGAGGAAGAGAGTTAGTGTTGCCCAGGTGATTGGACACAAATTGGTATAGACCTTTGGGTTTAGTCCTAATGTAAAGACTTTAAATTGACTAATAAAAGTTTCTCCAAGGGGCTTGTGATACCCAGATCACACCTGTTGCAAAACATGCACTACACGTATGTCACAGTTGCGCACCAGCTTGGCTGTGACTCTAAACAGCTGTAATAAACATGGATTTTCCAGTGCCAGAAGCTCACGTTCCATGAAGTGTTGTAAGCAAATCACCCCTCCTCCTTCACTAAACAGAAAATACCAAATGGAGACTAAAAAAAACTGAACAGCAACTGTGTCAACTTCTTCCGGTAAACATTTTTATGGTGACTGACAAGGGACTACTGCAAACAAATTCACTCACACACTGGCCTACAATACAGTATCGTGTTACTCAGCTCCTCTCTGACACTCGTCATACCTGCACGCTACTGGGTGTCACCACACCCCTCCCTACACAGCAAATATGAGAGCGGGCCGCCCTGAGCATACAGCATTCACTGCATCTTAAACTTCAGCTGGAGATTAGAAAAGCATTCAGAAACAGCTGCCTTCTCTTCCACATGCTTCCCATTCACTGATGTCCAGCAACACACACGGAGTTTGGTTAACTAGTTTACCCTAAACATTGTGTTGGTACATCTAAAACTTAATTATATGGCAATAGCCTATTGATACATTTAAACAATTTAATGTGTTGACATACTAGAAAAACCAAGTCACCTCAGGCGCTAGGTATTCTGGTGTCCCACAGAAAGTTTTCATAGTGGCGCCGTCTTTGATGCCCTCTTTACACAAGCCAAAATCTGTGATCTTTATGTGTCCATCTTTGTCCAGCATAAGGTTTTCCAGCTGCAAGAAGGTAATACAATGAATACGGATGAGAATAATGTAAAAGGAGAATAACATAAGGCAGGACGTGCAAAAACAAGGTAACAAAAAAACGAAGTGTGAAAAACTGTAATGCAAAGTGTTAACAATACCCCACTGAGCAATGTCATGGTTTCTTGCCATGACATATGTCAAGGCTTTTCATACCACTATGTGCTTTACTCTGTGCATCTTCTCACTTAAAGTCACCTGGCAGCTGTAGCTCACACGTGGCCAGCATTGGCTGTCCAGAGTCAGCACATCCTCCAATCCTGCTACCCTGGCATTTTCTGGAGAACCCTAGCAGGCAGGGAGCCTGCCTCTTAAACCCAGGGGAAGTAAGGTGAGGGGGAGGGGGAGAATGGGGAGAATGGGGGAGAGAGTTGTGCTGACCTGGCTGCTATAATTTTATAAAGTGGAAGTTCCAGGGCTACAGATGTGTGAACACAAAAATAATGTAAAATACAAAGTCTCCTCACAACCCTTCAGAGCTAAGCAAGCTTACTGTATCAGCTGTATCAAACATAGCATACTCCTTATTTACCAGAATAAAGCTAATAGTATTAACTTCATTAATGTTTAGCTGTGTCAAGAGTCTTATTTGTAGCTGCAATACACCCTGGACACTGGCATGGCTATGGATGGAGGAAGACCTATTTATATCTAGCCTAGTGGGAAATGACAGAGTTTGGGGAGGGAACACAGAGTCAAGGTTTTACCTTTAGATCTCTATAGACTACGTTCCTCTCAGAATGCAGGTAGTCCAATGCTGACACTATTTCTGCACCATAGAACCGTGCTCGCTCCTCTGAGAATACCCGGTCTCTTGACAGATGAAAGAAAAGCTGAAAGAGATAGAAGAGAGGAATGCATAAATGGGGTATAATGGGGTATAAGAATGGAAATGTTTAAACCACTGTATGACTAAGGGTTCAAATTGGCGTACCTCACCCCCATTTGCATACTCCATCACAAAGCACAATCGGTCATGTGTCTGAAATGAGTATTTCAAGCCCTATGAAGCAAGAACAAGAATATTCACAGCAGAACATAGCTGATTTTTAAACTTTATCACTTTATCAATTTCATTAAATGCATTTCTTTTTTTGTAGTATATCCCTGTACTGATTTGGATAACAGTGATCCTGGTGACAACATTGGTCACTCTCCACCTTATCGTTGTGAAGCTTTTCAATACACTTGGAATGGAAGCAAGATTTTTTTTCAGTGGGTTTTAAGTATATAAGGAGCTCCTTACTGTCAAGAACGGATGCTTTGAATTCTGGAGGACTCTGTTCTCAGTGAGTGTATGTGCTACTTCATCCTTGAAAAAGAAGAACAGAAACGATGAATGCTTGTGCACTTCTCAAACCGTTTAGGTGGAATGTATTTACTCCTTAACAACCACTCACTTTAGCTACGATCACCTCCTTCTTCAGGATCTTCATAGCGTAGTAGCGTCCTGTGGCCTTCTCCTTTACTAAGATAACTTTGCCAAAAGTGCCTTTTCCCAGGAGTTTGAGGTATTCAAAGTCATGCATAGTCTGTCAAAGGAAAAGTTACAAATAGATACATTAACAAATTTGCACTAAACCAGGAATGCCATCGCACTGACAACAACACAGAAGCATTTCATCCCCTTTGCAATTTCCACTCCTGTAATGGTCTGGCCTATATGTGTCGGAGTTAACCCTTGAACCCACTTTTAAACAGAACGTTGGAAATGGTTATGTGGATGACATCCAATCCAGTGACCTTGGATCTTTAAGTCATGACACATGTGGGGGTTGTGAAATCTTAAAGGACATGCTATCTGGTGCTAAGCTACAGAAGACAGAAAGGTGGTTTCAAAAACCATGTGTTAAGCAGTTTTAAACCAATAGAAACTTTAGAAAAGAGACAATTAAACATTAAATAAGCAGCAGCAATTGCAGCAATAGAGAAATATAGCTGTACCACTTTGTGTCTGGGTTTGGTCAGGTATACTTCCATGTCCATGGGGTCGGGAGAGGAGTCCATCATCTCCTCCTCTTGTTTCTGCAGGCCCTCAGCCACTGCCTGAATGGCTTTAGTCCATTCTTCCCTGAAGGGGGCACAGGCAGCAAAGAGATTACATCAGCCCATTTACCACCATGCAAGCCCAGCAGTCCAATCACGCAATTGTCTGCTTATCAACAGGAAGGCAATTTCAAGTGTGAGCTCTGCCAATAGTCAGAACCACTTCTGCAAGAGGTGCATAATAAGTAAATGTGCATGTTGGTTAAGGTGTAAATGCACATCGGCATAGCTAAATGTATTGTGGTTTACTGCTCTCTGAGCTGTGATGGGTGAGGGTCTTTCTTGCCTCTCCTCAGGGGTCTCCACATGGAAGGTGCGCTCGATGACAGTGGTCCACTGCAGGCAGCGGATGATAAATGTGTTGGGCTTGGGCCGTTCTGTCTTCATCAGCTGGCATTCTGACCACAACCAGGGAGACAGTGGTGCAGAGGAGGGCCAGAGAGTGGGAGGCACAGGAAAAAACAGACACAGTTATAGCAATTTATCTTTATCGCCACCCCAACCCTGAGTGCTGGACTATTTGGACAAGAACAGGTGTCCTCATGAAAGAAATCATCTCTGAACTTCAACTTCTCAGCTTTAAAGAACTATAATTCATGAGTAAAAAAAAAACCATTATATTAAATTTAATTAACAGCCTTAAAACAATGGTTCATCAAGTTCCCCTTGAGACACTTGAGAGACAAATAATGTCATGTAAGCACTTTGATAACAATCACTCACATTAGTTTAATAAGAGCTATAAGAGGCCTTGATTTCCATCTGCACTTTCTTCATATTAACATCTGTTCGCAAATGAAACATGTCAGCAAATATGTCAAAAAGTGACACAAAGTGCCCTCTGTCTGATAGATGGACGACAGGGGCATGGACCACCACTGAGATCCAACATGGCTCCATCAGGCCAAGTGTGTAATCCAGCTGCAGTCGCCCCGTCAGCAGCGCCGCACCATGTGTCCCCTGAGCTGGGGTCACAAAAACCATAGCCACCGCTGAGGAAGATGAAGCCTCGGAGCAGAGCCCAGATAAATACTTGAATTCAGGCGACTAATAGCTTCAATAACTCAAGAGTGTCACGGAGGAAACATTTTGTTAAACAAACAGTATGCTCTCTAATTGCTGTGTTCAGTCATCTGCACAGCTTATCACAGCAACTTTCTCTGATGTAGAGATGAAGGGGCAAGCTGCTCTGGGCACTTGTGTTATTTTGTCATCATGTGTTAAAATGGAGTTTAGGAAGCCACAAGCTGAGATCGAGGATGATATTTAGGCTAGTAACATCGAGTGTCAACACTCTTGCAAATATACTTTTGCATATGCTGGAGAAATTAAACCATCAATAGCATTAAAAAAATGTTTATCATTAGTCAGAATAATATAATAATAATGAAAATAGTTCTGGATGTGTTCCCAAGCCTAAATATCAATAAAAAATAAATAAATAAATAAATAAATAAATAAAATAAAAAATAATAGTCAAGCCTTGTTCAGCAATAGGGTAGTTGAAAGAAAGAACATAGAAGCCAAATACAGTTTCACACACTAAAAGACAAAAGGGGAGAACGTGTTCCCTGAGGCAAATACTCACGTGCTACAGAGAAATTATTTAAGGGGGTTTCCAGCTGGTCAACATCTTGTGGTCTCTCTTTGTAGCCAATGAACGTACCATCGCTCTTGAGGAGAAAATACCTCGGCCTCCAGGTCTTGATATATTCCCCTGATAAGACAAAGATTTTTAAATTAGAAAAAGCCAAATGATAGGAAATGGATAAAGAAGATTAATAAACACAGACACTGTTTGTTTCATATAACAAACATCAATACATCATAGACAGAGGTTTCATTTCAGTTTAAATTCCTCAATCGTTATTAATGTGCTCTTCAACACTACCTAAAATGGGCATATTGTAAGTGTCTTTATTTTAATGGAGGTCAGCTGCAGGACAAATAGCATTTTGTTGAGCCAGGACCTTCTCCAGCTGTCTTTGGAAACGACTCTATGGCACTGGTGAAATGGTTAGGCTGAATATCAATCAGTGGTTTATCAACCTTCTTAACTTTTGTCAGTAGTCCTGATTTATTCTATTGTTCACACTGGAACCATGTTAGGTAAACTCTTATGTAAACTCTTGACAACATTTTTCTAAACTTAACTTTTCCTCTTTGCTCCACAACACAACAGCCGTAAGCCCCAGCCATGCGTGTCCATCTCATTCAGTTGCATCATACAAATGAATTTCACGTAGGGAGAGACCAAACTCAATTTATTCTAGTGATGCTTCAGGAAATGCTGGGCCAGATGTTGTGCAGTTGGCAAAAAAAGAGGAAAAAAAACTACATACCACAAAAAGGCTGTGGTACACAATAGAGTGGCACGTGCATATTTATACAGGGGAAAAGTGCAATTTATTTTTAATTACGGTGCCGCATATTAACCCCATGCAGAGCTGGAGCAAGCTGTCCTTAATTGCCCCATTTCCTCAAACACAGAAGTGTGGCGTGTGAGATGTGAAGGATGAAAGGGCAAGTGTGTTACAAAAACAAATGACCTTTTTCAGAATTTGTCACTTTAGTAAGACAGGAGGAAGTTGATATTTCTGAGCAATGGCATTAGCTGCTAATAGGACATGTTCCATATGGGTAAAAGGAAGATAGCAATTTTTGACAAGGCTGACATTAAACTGCAAGATAAGTCCCCCTCTGTCACAGACTTCCACGAAACTCCAAAGCTGCTAAACCCAAAGCAAACATTCAACTGTTAAAACACCTGATTCGCTACAATTGGCAAAGAGGTGGCACCAATTACCACAGTGAAGCTAACATCTGCAGCAAATGCTACAAACTTCAGTCTTAATAAACAGCAGATGTCCAATCCGGTACTGCATTTGTCATTGTGTCGTAGAACATTTTTCATTTACTTTATGCAGCGTAAGTGTTTTCATGCACAGCTTATACTTAAATTTGATCAACTTTTGACAGACTTCATTGCCAGCACAGACATCACTCCATGGATATATAATTGATAAACATGGTAGAAATGATAAACACAGTAGAAATGTGCTGGAGTTCCCTCATACACCTTCACCATTACCATAATGAGTCATTTGTCTATTGTAGACACCAATCAATTTTCAAATCCCTTTTTGCGTGTGCACTTCTCTCTGGGGAAGCAACATTTGCACTGCCATTTATCACAAAGACCACACTTCCTACAGTGATGCTTCAGCAAAAACAACAGATACAGTAATTATAAAACAGAGTAATCCTCAAATCAGGAATCAAATTACATGTCTCCCATGTTAGTGATATTGTGATCAAGCAAGTCCTCTCTCCAGAGCTGTTTTTGTCAGCTGAGCCCCAGCTGTTGGGTCGCAGTGGTCAAGTTCTGTCTGACCCACATCCCCTCAATAATAAGGCGAGCCAGTCCACACTAAAGACATGTGTGACCAATACACACATGGGATAATGAGCCTCCAACCTGACAATGGCACAGTCAACTAGACTTGGAAGAAATGCTCAAAGAACTTAAATAATAATAATAATAATAATAATAATAATAATAATAATAATAATAATAATAATAATAATACTACAAGAAGAGCATTAGGGCTTCAACAACTACTCTTACTACTACTCTTACAACTTACTATAATATATTCAACTGTATACATTTAGTCAAAGATTCAACCGGAAAGGTAAAATTAATACTAATGCAAAGTATAAAATTATCATAATCATGTAAACTGCAATGCACAACATCTAAAATAAATAAATAAATAAATAAATAAAGTATTGCACAAAAAATAACAGAAAATTGTTAATAAACCACACTATAATGTTAAATGTATATGCTGAATTTCAGAGTCACCGTGCCAGACCGTGCAAAATAACATGAAATCACTGGTGGAAAATTTGTATGTCTGTGTTAGACTGAGTCTTCCTACATTCTAATTACTCAATCAATCCAAATCTTCTGAATCTATAAGTTTGTTTTTGCACGACCCTTTGCCCCCTCTAGACAGCAG
The DNA here is from genome assembly GCA_029959045.1 of Taenioides sp. WSHXM2023. NCBI lineage: Eukaryota > Metazoa > Chordata > Actinopteri > Gobiiformes > Gobiidae > Taenioides > Taenioides sp. WSHXM2023. Next base: position 10,977,712 of record CM057102.1, on the reverse strand, counting down.
GATCCCAAGGCTTCCTCCTCTGTGACCACAGGCTGGTCATGTGACTGCAGTGGAAGCACCATATCCGCTTGTCTGTGCAGTGCCTCAGCCCCCACAAACAGTCTACTCTGAGGACATAAACAACAATGATGACCCTTGTCAGCTTCCTATTTACACCCATTTCCTCTTCTTCTGACTTTATTCAGTTCTACTTTTCACACAGGCCTTTACAAACACACACTCATGCAAATGCAAAGTAAAAGCAATTTTAGGAAATGAGCAGATGTGGATTAAAGTAAAAATGTTCTATTAAAAACATTCACTAGAAAGTACAACATCGATTTTATGACCAATTAATAAAAGATAAATTGCATGCCATTATTATTTATTAGCTCATTCACGTTTCATCATCGCACCATACCGCAAAAGGTATGAGATTTCCACTTCCGTGGCAATAAAAATTACTATAATTTTAAGACTGCTGACAAAGGACAATGGTTTCAAACAAAGACAGACCATATCCTTTTAATATCACATCTTTCCGATAAACTACAACAACCTTGATGTCAACAAGTTCATCATAACAGGAAACATGGCAAACGGACTGACCACAACCTAGATAGCATTAGACCTTACTGTAAGTGTTACTACATATACACTATAAGGAACTAAATGCTCTGCACTTGAGAGTGAACACAACTCTGAAGTGAAGGGTGACATCAGTGGCCCAACTCAACAAAAGCAGCAAATGGGCCTCGAAAACACATCTGACACCTCATGAGAAATGGAAGAACTGGGGGGGATGAGAAAGCTACACAGTATGCAAAGAGCAGTGCTAGTGAGACAGATCACTACATATGCTGCCCACATATGTAGGAGTGCCACTCGCAGAGAGAGGCTCAAGTGGAGTGTGCCTGAGCCATGCGTACAGTTATGTGCATGGGAGGAGCTGTCAGGGTCTGATAGAGTGTCTTTACATGACAAGCAGCTGCTAAGGCCTGGGATGTGCGCTGGGCAAAGTGGAAAATAATGAACAGAGAGCTGGTGCCAAACACAACAGAATTCATCTTTATTTACCAACTGCTGCATGGCCTCGCATGTGGACAGCTCCAGAACGCCACCACCACACCCTTTTTACTGTAGGCACTTGGCACACACATAAACAGGTGCATGGGTTAAAACAGGTCTAGCCACAGCATCAACACCACTGACGGACTCTACAGACTTAATCAGAACTTTTTAATGAAGTTGCATTTCAAGTTCAACACTCCTTGTAAGTCAGTGTGACTACATAAAAGTATATGCATGAGAGTTAGACCAATGTAAAGAGTAGATGATGGAGGTTAGTGTCCGTTTCCGGTGGCATCCTGTTTCTACATGAGAACAAGAGGAATGTTGAGATCCCAGCTGCTGCGCTGTGTTGGCCTTTAATAAGTTGCTTCATGTAGCATTCAGCCGCTCCCCCAAAAGGACAAGCCACACAGTTCAAACAATGGTACCACACAAACAGTGATGTGCTCTTTTTAGATGAATGATACTTTCAGTGTTTCTTATGTTTCAGAAGTTACATAAAACAGGCAATGTAGTGAATGTATTAAAAAAAAAAAAAAATGTAGCACAGCAGAGCAGGGGATCTAAAAGACACAGACTGGGTTTGTGCCCACACCCAGAGGCTGGACTTCCTGGTGAGGCTGCTGTTGGCACTGTCCATTCAGAGTTGGGGATGAGAGGAAGGCAGCCAGTGGTAAGTGCATGAACTGTGTGAGTGCTGAGAATCGGATGAGGACGAGGGGGGCTCGGCGGAGGTTGAGGATTAGGGAATTAGAACTCCAAAGCGAGGGAGGGGAGGTGGGGGGCACTTCTTTTGTTGATTTTTCCTCAGCCGCCCCCGCCATCCCCTCAGCTCTTTTTCTGCCTGCTTCTGCCTGTAGGCTGCAGCTGCGGCTGCCACCCTGTGCCCTGCATCCCAATGAGTCGCGGGTCACCCTGCTCCAGAGGAGACGGGACTCCCTGATGCTGGGAGCCCCATAAGTGCAAATATCACCCTTCAATGATTCTGTGCTATGGGTCTGACAGCAAACACTTACACTACATGTGATCAAGAGCATTCTTGAAAGTCTGAATGTTGGACCGCGTCTTTATTACGACTTCCTGTTTCCCTGCTCTGTTAAGCCACTGTGTACAGCTGGACTCAGGCTCTGGCTGCCAGCTCTTGAGCAGCAGCACCAACAAACTGTGGGGAACCCTGGCCTCCATCACTTCCCCTCATCCCTCTTCTGTGTGCTGCTGTTGCTATCCCAGCAGGAAGAAAAGCAGGAGAGCAGGGGGGCACGATGGAGCCTGCCCCTCTTTCTCACGCTAGTAGAAAGCCCTCACTTCTTCTCTGGGGTGAGTGACACCTGCTGATTACCATAGAGACACTGTGGGAAGTTCCCCCTGCCACAGGGCAGAGATTTGCCCCTCACTCTGGGCAAACAAGCGGTCCATGGATTAGTTAACTGCATTAGTGTGTGGCAAACAAATAAACACACAGTATTTACAGCACATTAGATAGATGTGTAATGTAGGTGGAACATTCACAGACCAACAGAAAGAGGAAATGTGTGTCCGACACAAGCACAATGCAGATGTTTTGAACTCCCTTTTAAAAATAAGTCAGACGTCTCCAGAAAACTATTTGAAATATGCCCATCACTGTCAGCTGCAGAGGATATAATGCATATGTGTATCTAGGATCCACTCGGGAGCGGACAGCTGAGCATCCCTTTTATCTGCCTGTGCGCTCCCTAAACAGGACAGAGGTACCAGTGTGATTGATGTTTAGTCACTAGGAGCTTTTCGCCAGGCCACAGCCGCTTCCGCCATGTGCCTTATTTGTCAGCAGTGCTTTTATCCGGGCAACTGGGAGCTGTGTTGTAAAGATGGAGCACTGTGGATGGCTGAGCATACCCTGACAAAGTAATCCACACAGAGAGGAAAGAGAAGGAGAATGTGATATGGTATTAATTCTGAGACATGAAAATGACATGACAGTTGCCATGAGCAGGCGGACTCTGCACACCAAAGTAAGCACACAGCAGGCAAAGGCCGCCTCCTGGTCCTGCCACAACACCAACCAGCCCGGCTGCCGACAGCTGCATCGCACTCATTTACTTCTCTCCAGCACATTTAGCACAAGGACTGCATCCTATTACCCAGAGCAGGGGGTCGAGGCTGAGGGCCAGATGCCCAGCCAGAGCCCTGGTTTCCCAGTGTGAGGCCCTCTGCTGCTGGACCCTGCTACAGAGGCCCAGGCCCTGATCACTCTGCCATTTCACATTTCACTGACGAGGTTCAGTTACTCACAGTGCAAGTATTTCATCCCAAACCTTTAGTTCTCTCATTGCAAAGCATGGTATCAAACCTTCTAGGAACAATTCTGTACATGTGCATGTGTTTTATCAGCCATTGGTGGAAACAATTATTAGGTATTTTAACTTTTACTTATATGTTCTAAGAGTTAACCACTCTTACATACTGTTACTTGTGCAAAGTACAGACGCCCTGAATGATGGCACCACCGTAGATACCTTATGTTTCCAAAGATGGAATGAAAACTCAAGAGCAAATGCAAAATGATCCACTCTTTTAGGGTTTACTAAAATGTGACCAAATCACTACAATATTACTACTGTAAACTTCTGTAAGACTTTTTATTCTCACATGCATTTCCCTGGACCACCAACGCTCTGGCTCTGAGGGTGTCCTTCAACACATGACTGCTGCAGGAGCCAATCAGCTGATGAGCTGCAAAGCCAAGGCTGTAGAGGCCGACGGGGTCACTGAGCAATGTTCTGGGAACATCACAAAGACACTGCACACTTCTGTGTCTCTCTTCTCTCTCTCTGTGCCTGTCCCTCCACATTTCCCTCACTATCTGTACCGATGTTCAAACCGCTCACCCCTCCTTTCACGCAGTGGAGCCAGCTGAGCGTGCTACCAATTCCAACAGTTGTTGTGGCCTTCGTTAGCCTAACGAGGGGGCTGGCTCTTTATACTTGTCAGGGAGCAAATGAGTCAAACAAACAGGGGCCAGAGATGAGGGGAGGACAAGCAAGCGCTGTTCTGTTGAGCTTCACTGGGTTCTTGGCTGCAGCCAGCACATCCCTGGAAACTAGGAACCCACAATCTGCCTCTTTGATGTCCAATGATGCTCTGGCTTTGAAGGAAACTTTGGAAAAACACACTTGTGAAAAGAAATAACATGGTTCTGGGTCTGTGAGGCAACTAGAGGCACAGGCATATTGGAAGTGTGTGGGTGTGCAATGTGAAGAGCTAAAAGAGAGATACCATTTGGGGACACATAACAACTGGTTATGATAGAAACAACAAAGTTACAGTGTTCTTGCGAGCCTGTACTTGTGATGTGGTCGGCACAGAAGGCACTGGGCAGTGTCCTGTGGGCGGGGCCATGTCTAAACATGCTGTTGATACACACTTCTGCATATGCATGTCCAGCCGCACAAGCAGACCTGCATAATCCTACTTGACTTCTTTGACTTGGAGTTCTGAAGTGTCCTTCAAGAACAGATAACAACATATCATCCAAGGCACATAATCTAGGCGCTGTAGAAAGTCTGAAGGTGTGTCCTTCAGAATGAGCTCATGTCAGTGTCTGGAACACACGTACGGAGCACTTCAAGGCTGAGAATCTGCAACTCTAATAACAGGGTACACAACTGTACTCTGTGCACTCTCCTTTTCTTAAAGGCCCAAGATTGAAAAGAAAATGCACAAGATCACTGACAAATCAAATAACAATATTGATACTGATATAGACTATACAATTTACATGCACAGAAGATTTATTTTTTATTTTTTCATTTTGTGATAAATAGCTGCACACTTATGCAACTCTACACAAGTCAATGCGACCATATGTAGCCCTACCTGTATCACCTTTTTTTTGTTTTTAAAGTAAATGTTTATGATGACAAAAAATGATAGTAACACTATTTAAAGTTCTTAACATCTATTTTCTTTTTATAAATAGAGTACGTTCCTCCTTGAACCGCCACCTTAATGTCGTGGAGGGGTTTGAGTGCTCGAATGATCCCAGGAGCTATGTTGTCGGGGGCTTCATGCCCCTGGTAGGGTCACCCAAGGCAAGCAGGTCCTGGGGGAAGGGAACAGACTAAGAGTGGTTCAGAAACACAGCAAGGCCAGTTACGTCACCCGGATTTACATTACCGGTGCCCACCCTTGAGCCAGACCTTGGGGTGGTGCTCGATAGCGACCGTCTGGTGGCTGGGCCTTCTCCCACAGGCCCCAGCCGGGCACAGCCCGAAGGAGCGACGTGGGGCCATCATCCCGTGGACCCACCACCCGCAGGAGGATCCATAGGGGGCTGGTGCAGGGAGATCTGGACAGCAGTCGAAGGCAGGGGCCTCAATGACCGGATCTCCAGACATGGAGACTAGCTCTGGGGACATGGAATATCACCTCGTTTGGGGGAGTAGGAGCCCGAGCTCGTGTGGAAGGTTGAGCGTTATCGACTAGATACAGTCGGCCTCACCTCCACGCACAGCTTGGGCTCTGGAACCTAACACGTAGAGGGAGGAAAGACTCTCTATTTCTCTGGCGTTGCCAGCGGGGAGTGGCAGCGGGAAGGTGTGGGCCTGCTCATTGTCCCACAGCTCAGCCGTCGTGTGTTAGAGTTCACGCCGGTGAACGAGAGGGTCGCGTTCCTGTGCCTTCGGGTCGGGGACAGGTCTCTCACTGTTGTGTCAGCCTACGGGCCGAACAGCAGTGCAGAGTACCCTGGCCTTCTTGGAGTCCCTAGGAGGGGTACTGGACAGTGCACAGGTGGGGACTCCGTTGTTTTACTGGGGGACTTCAACACCCACGTGGACAACAACAGTGACACCTGGAGAAGATTGATTGGGAGGAACGGCCTCCCTGATCTGAACCTGAGCGGTGTCCTGTTATTGGACTTCTGTGCTAGCCACGGTTTGTCCATAACGAACACCATGTTCGAGCACAAGGGTGTCCATCAGTGCATGTGGCACCAGGACACCGGAGGTTGATGATCGACTTTGTCGTTGTCATCTGACCTCCAGCCGTGTGTCTTGGACACTCAGGTGAAGAGAGGCACAGAGCTGTCAACCGATCACCACCTGGGTTGTGAGTTGGGACTGCTGATGGGGGAGGAAGCCGGAAAGACCTGGCAGACCCAATCATATAGTGAAGGTCACACTGGTCACTGGTGTCCTGGAATGGACACCAGAAGTAAAGGATGCTGTCAGTCTGAAGAAGGAGTTTTATAGGGCCTTGTTGGCTTGTGGGACTCCTGAGGCGGCGACAGGTACCAGCGGGCCAAGCATGCTGTAGCCCGGGCGGTTGCAGAGGCAAAAACTCGGGGTTGGGAGGAGTTAGGAGAGGCCATGGAGGAGGACTATCGGATGGAGGTCAGATGACACAACGACAAAGTCGATCATCAACCTCCGGTGTCCTGGTGCCACATGCACTGATGGACACCCTTGTGCTCGAACATGGTGTTCGTTATGGACAAACCGTGGCTAGCACAGAAGTCCAATAACAGGACACCGCTCAGGTTCAGATCAGGGAGGCCGTTTCTCCCAATCAATCTTCTCCAGGTGTCACTGTCGTTGTCCACGTGGGCGTTGAAGTCCCCCAGTAAAACAACGGAGTCCCCACCTGTGCACTGTCCAGTACCCCTCCTAGGGATTCAAAGAAATTCTGGCAAATCGTCCGACGCCTCAGGAGGGGGAAGCAGTGCTTCACACACTGTTTACAGTGCGGGTGGAGAGCTGTTGACCTCGACTGGGGATGTTGTCGGACGGTGGAAGGAATACTTGGAGGATCTCCTCAATCCCACCGTCACGTCTTCTGAGGAAGAAGCAGAGGGACTCGGAGGCGGACTCGTCCATCACCCTGGCTGAAGTCACTGAGGTGGTTGGCAAGCTCCTCGGTGGCAAGGCTCTGGTGGTGGATGAGAGCCGTCCTGAGTGTCTTAAGTGTCTGGATGTTGTGGGGCTGTCTTGGCTGACATGTCTCTGCAACATCACATGGCAGTCAGGGATAGTACCTCTGGACTGGCAGACCAGGGGGGTGGTCCCTCTGTTTAAGAAGGGGGACCGGAGGGTCCAACTACAGGGGAATCACACTCCTCAGCCTCCCCGGTAAGGGAGGCTGAGGATGGATCGGTGGAGCATTGGCAGTGATGTGGTCACTGTACTGGACCATCGTGGTGAAGAGGGAGCTGAACCAAAAGGCAAAGCTCTCCATTTACCGGTCAATCTACATTCCTACCCTCATCTATGGTCATGAACTTTGGGTAATGACTGAAAGGACAAGATCGTGGATACAAGCGGCCGAAATGAGTTCAGTCACACGGGAGGAGCTTGGAGTAGAGCCACTGTTCCTCCACGTCGAGAGGAGCCAGCTGAGGTGACTCAGGCATCTGTTCCAGATGCCTGCTGCTGGACGCCTGCTGTTCTGGGCATGTCCCACCGGGAGGAGGCCCCGGGGAAGACCGAGGACAGAGTGGATGGACTATGTCTCTCGGCTGGCCTGGGAACACCTTGGGGTCCCCCCGGAGGAGCTGGAAGAAGTGTTCGGGGTGAAGGAAGTCTGGGAGTCCCTGCTTAGACTGTTGCCCCATGACCCGGCCCCGGATAAAAGGAAGAAAATGGATGGATGGAGTATGTTATAGATCAGACATGTTTGTATGGCCAAGTATAATCAATTTAACAACTAGAGAGTCAGTGAGTTATGTTTTGTCAAACAGTGCTAAGGCTTAAAAGAGTGTCTTTTTGATCTTGTGATCTTGTGTAGGAGGAGTATTGATGGTCATTTTAGAAAACAATTCAATTAGTATTTTGGAGCACACATGGGAGTAATGAGGATGCTGTACACTTGGAGCCGGTCATTATTATGCCCACTAAGTGATGTGAGTCACTTGGGTGGCGCCACCACACAAAACGCAGGAGTGAAGGTGCACCCGGGGCAGATCCAGGATGAGCGGGGGTCTGCCCTTTGGATGGACAGCCGGACAGAGCCACAGGCGGCAGGCTTCTGTGCTGTGGCAATAGGGCACCAGCCCAGTGACAGTGACGAGACCTCCCATAAGACTGAGGACACCTCAGAGGACACAGCTCTTGAAGGCCTGTTTGTTTGGGGTTAGTGAGCAACAGCTCAATGGATGTCAAGACTACAACTACTGTGCACTTGAAAATCATTTCATTTAATTTCTACTCGCATCTTCATCTTTGCCTTAAATTGTACACTTTCAGTAAACTAAAACATAAAACTAATGCTAGTAACATACATTTGAACTAGTCTGAAAAAAATGTCTTCCCAAAAATAACATGGATCATGTGATGTGTTTTAAGGTTATAAGCATTATAATAAGATAATAAACATCAATAATCATCTAACCACTAAAATTCTACTGTTCAAGAGTGGTATTCTTCAAGAAGCAGGGTGTGTCAGCTGATCCTAATGTCTGTGAGCCTTCTCTCTGAACAGCAGCCTGTTGTGTTGTGAGCTCCATATATTTCATGCAGGAGGAATTCACTTCAGTGACCTGCTCCCATCACTGAGCCCGAGTTTCCATTCTTCAGAAAGGCCCGCTTCCCTGGCACACATCCCTATAAACAGTTCTGGCCCCTGGCGGTGGTAGCAGTGTGTGCAGGGGGCGAGCGAGGCTGCTGCATTTTGAAGGCACACATAAAGCTGCTAAAAGCCAGCAGGTATGTAAGGAATGCTTTTTCGTCCAAACAACAGGCTCACGCCCGACACAGCCGCACCACGCCACACAACTCTGCAGAGTGAGGCCCCTCCAGGATTCTGCATCTGGAGCTTTTCAATACATTTCATATGAACTCACTATATCTTACTGTATCTGTTAACATGTAATTCAGGTAAGGGTGTGTGATATAATAAAACTTGAATATGTCACATAAGCATTTAAATTATTGCAAAAAAGTGAATTCTGTCTACTTGACATAGAAAACAAAAATGCAATTTCGGAGTACAGGTTATTACATAAGCTTTGTTTAGAATCATTTATTTAAAAAAAAAATAAAAATCACCTCTTTTATGGAGCCACCCCTCCTTGACGATCACCACATTGGTCATGTTGGTGGGCAGATTTGAGGATCCAGGATTCCCACTGAAAGAGGCACAGCTTTGATTTCCAGGATTTCTTCACAGCCCTGTGCTGGAGCCAAGGGTGCACAGCTGCTGGGTCAGTGCGGTTACCTGTAGAAAGTACAGCACCAATAAGCACTGGATCTAAATGAAATCAATGTGCCATTTGTGACAAATGTGAAACAAATCCCAAGGATGCTTTAAAACATGCACTGAGAGTCAGTGCTGTGTGTGATTGCTATTGATCCAGGAAAACTTTCTTTTCTTTGTCTTCTCATTACATTTATTATGAAAAGGGTCATCCTTTGAGGACATATTTAAATGCGCCCCATAGAAGCAATTGCTGAATATATTAAATAGTTCTCAGAGTATAAATAATATAGGGAAGATGTATGGCATTTGAGTGCACTGCAAGTCATCTGATCTATACCAAATGCAGTGTAACACCATAGAAGAGCTATTCAGTATCAGCACACACCTGCGGGTGATCATAACCCAAACACTCAACCTTTTGATTCATGCACCATTTCTTTATGGCATAAAGGCTGCTTTGAATGCAGAGAACAAGCAAAGGAATGATCAATTCTGATCCTTGTTCACATAAATGTCACTTACAGCAGCAGGAAACCCCTGCCTGTTGGCTCAAATAATTTAGGCCACTACTGCCCATCGCAGTAAGGCCATCATAACAGGGCTGTGTCTGCTGCCTCATCCAGCACACTGCTAGGACAACAACAGGAAGTGGATGGGACTATGGACAGCTCACAAGTCATATCAGTGGGCCCCAAGCACAAATACACATCACAAAATGCCATGTACTGCACGGCAGATCACGTACTAAAATTATTTTTTATTATCTAGTTTATTATCTTTACTGGATTTGCTTGTGTCAAACCTAAGTGTAGGGAGAGTCTCTGATGAGTTCTTGAAAAAACACACATTAAATAAAGAGGGACTTAAAGATCATACAAATTGCAGGAGATTTCTGGCATTTTGAGTGTCCTCACTGACACAGGGTTATACACATAAAAACACACATTAAATACACACTGGACACATCACACAAACAAACTGAGAGCACAGCACATGCAGAGCGGGTCTGGAGCCACAACAGAGCGCTGCTGTTTTAATGGCAGAGACCTGTTGCCGCTGCGGCCTGAGTGGAAGAGCTGGGCTGCTGCCAGCGCTGCAGCCACTGAATGAACCCAGTACCCTCACAGCGGGTGGGTCACATGGTCCGGCCGCCCGGCCCACTGTCACTGCCACTTCAATCATTCATCTGTGTACTGCAGCACTGGGGCTGGTCCATTCAATGCAAATCAGTGTCATGCAGAAAAGACGCCACACATTGAGCTTGTCGCTGAGCCAGAGCCATGCGTTTACAGCAGGCAGTAGAGACAGATTCAGAGCCACATCACCAACCACTTCCTCCATCACAGATCAATATACAACTCAGCTGCTACCAGACAGGTAAACAACGGAGAGCAACATCAGTCCACATTTTACTGTAGTAAGCTCAAGTCATAGTCAAATAAGGCTCACTTCTAATGACCCATATAGTCAACATTTAAACCTGTTTTCTGTTTTAATATCACAATGGAAGTAGTATGAGTATCTATGAAACTATGCCAAGTTCCCATTTTAAGTTCCCTGAAAACACTTCACTAATGATAAGAATTCTGCTCATAGCTGTAGCTGCTAGTGTAACCTTGAAAATTGTACAGTAATGACTCACCATGGTGTAAACTATGGGTTTGATGTTTAGTCATACAAAAACATATGGATATGTTGGATATGTAGCATTAGCAACATCATTTTCACTACACGCCGATTTAGCATACACAATTCATCTGCTCAAGTCTTCAAGAGAAAGTGCACATTAAGGCAAAATGTATTTATGATGGCTGCAGTTTTACGACAAGGTCATGTGATGCTGAGATGATAACCTTTGAAGTACATCCTCCTCTGTGACAACACTGTTTACATATGAATATTGGGCACAGAAACTCTTGTGTAGAGGGACACATTTTCAAACAACATTCCTTGGATTCTGGACGTAACTGGTGGCACATTTGTGTCAATGGGCCTGTGAGGGGATTGGGCAGGAGGTGGTAGTTTCTAAATAGAACAAGGAGAGCAAGCAAGTCATTACGCCAGCCTGTTGAGTCTTCTCTGGATCACATGCCAAGTCCCCCCTGCATTGACACAGTAGACAAAAGTAGTCCCATGACCAAAACACATTGACACTCAAGTTTCAAATACTGGAGACAAGTACTCTTTGCATCCATGTGGGTCTCTAGAAAAAAGAAATGGCCCAAATCTAGTTTAAGAGTTGTAATTGCTGAAATGTTTACAGAAGCATCACAATTTCTGCTGCATACCATAATGTAGGCTAGATAAACAAATGAAAGTAAACCACGGATATATCTGATGAAAACCGTGAACAGGAAATGTAAATATAAATAAAAGTTACTAAAACAGGTGTGGGGCATCATTACATTAGCATCACAGAGCCACACAAACAAACAAACAAACAAACAGGTAAGCAAAGACTGTTTGGCCTATAACAATGAATGAGGTGCTTGTGGAGCTCATTTGTTTTCATTTGCCCCCTGGTCATAACAGCCAAAGATGTTTCCAGTAGAGGTGAGCTGTTTGCACCACCACGGCTGCAGATATTTTGGTCAGAGGGCTGAGTCTCCAAACTGGTCATTGTCAAAAATGAATGGTTAACATGTTAAGGAGTCAAGACACAGTTTGTTTGTGAAAAGGCTGCTATGCGCTAGGCTTTGTTACACACTTTCAATGCGCTCGTGTGGCCTGCGAAGTAACTTTTAGTGCCAAGTCCGGAAAGTACCTCATGTCAGGTTTGCATTTAGCGGCAGAAAAGGATATGGGGCCTAGCAGGGCAGCTTGGGTGAGAATAACCGCATCCCATGTTAAGTACAATGGGGACCTACCCTGTCTTAGCTGTCGATCTCTTGTAGTTTGCGGAGGAAACGCGGACGTTTATCTGGACGGGCCTTTCAATAACGTGTCCGTGTCATTATAGTGAGCTGTTTCGGCGGTATTTTACGTAGATAAGTCCTTCAACAATCTGGACAAAAGTGCTCTCATTTACTCCGTTTCTCTCTTGCCTTTCTTCCACTACACCTCCCAAACGCGCTGTCTGCAAAGCCTCTGTGGCAGCGCGTCTCTCCCGGGTCCTAGCGCCGACTATTTATCCACACCGCAGGCGCAGCACGGGTCCCATTGAAAAAATCCAGCAATGTGTACAACAGTGTGTACAGTGGAGCTAATCCTGCACGGCCTCGCTGAACCCTGGGCTGTTTTATCTTTATTTGTACCGGTGGTTTCCATAAGGGGGCTGGGGGACCTGGAGAGCCCACTGTTAGGTGCGCATGAGGAACATCTGGTCTAAAATGGAAGTCAATAATGTTTTCAACTTCCTGAAATAGGCCTTTATCTAGTCTATCTATTGTTTTAATCATTTGACAACAATCTCGATTGTGATTCTATATTCAATGTTTTCTGTACACTGTTCTTGTTTTAAATAAATAAATACATAAATAAATAGCCTATAACACTAAAAGAGAATTAAGATAATTTTCGACCCTAATCATATTAAGTGATCAAAACTGTAGATTCTCTCAATTTTATTTTTATTTGATCTTTGCCGTGATGCGCAGTTTTGCTTGTGTTTTATGGGTTAATTGTGTTACTAGACATCTGTTATTATTTAGCTATGATGGAAGAGAGGGGGAATACTGCTAGAAGTCACTTTGCTTGTAACTCCAGGGAAATTATATTAAAATCATTTTTTACATTTTAACAGGTAGACCTAAGTGTTGTCCGGGATGCATGGTGCAATGCTCATGTCCTTTTCTCGTTTGTCAGCACACAGTGGTAATTTGATTTATGGAGATATATTTTACAGGACATCTAATTGTAAAACATTGCCAACGTATGCTGATGCTAGCTTTCTTCATTATATGGATGTAGGTTTAATACAGTTGGCATTTAAAGGCACATTAACCAAGGGTAAGGTTCAGGATCAGAAAGAGGCAAACTTTTTTTCATAATGAATTCCTAGGTGTATTTGTAAATTCCCATGTGGCATTAAAAATGGAGGTGGAAACATTACGCTATGTAAGGTAATCAGTGTTCTAATGAATGGAAACACGAGCTCCTTTGGGGATCATTACACATATATCAGTGTTAATTTGAGCATTCTTCCATTGATGATCAACATTCAAAAGTACAAAAGCTGGAGAGGCAGGAGTTAAACCAGTTGTGGGGCAGGTATGGACAGGCCAAGATGCTTGTTAAAAAGTGTCAGGAACCCTCAGTATTAAATGAACCGTAGCCTTTCCATATTACAGTATACACATATTCTAGGACACAATCATAGCATACAATCACATGCAGCACTAGCTTTATTTTCAATACAAATACTATGGTATGCTTTTTTCATTTGTACAGTGCAAGACCTAGACAAAGGCAAAGAAAAGACGCTTTTGCCAGGCAATAGGACAAATGCAAATTTACACCTGTAGTCCCTGAGCAGGTGTTATGAAATTAATATTACTGATGTCATGTTAGTGAGCGAGTCGGCTCTTTTGAGCGGTTCTTTAATGTGAACAATTAGAACTAGATTTCAGTTTTGAAAAAAGACAAATCTTTTTCTAATTTTTATGCTTTTTTTTTTACACTGATTAACACTGAACCAACACAAAAATCAGCACAGAAGCAGAGCAGGCAACATGAGTGAGCGCTTTATGCACAAAAAATGCATTTGGCATGATAATAACAGTGTTATTATTATTGTCGTGCTACATTTAATTTAGGTTATGCATAATTTCAAAGGGCCGTAGCTGCAGGTTCACAAATAATTGGACTATGACAGGACTAAACTAAAACCAGAATTTATATTACATAAATATAAAACACAGCATTTTAATCAATGGCTAATTTCCATCTGCTAACATATCACAGAACATGTAAAGCTCATTTGGATCAGGGCCACCATACCAGGAAGTGGGGGCTTTCATCGGCTCTGAATCTCCAAGCAACTGCAGTGCAATGCTTGTTCTGTCACATCTTTTCCCAGTTTATGTTTGCTTCTATTTAGCACACATAAATCCTCAGAAAAATACAAGTGTAGGTCTATATTAATTGCATTTGTTTGAATTGAACACATTTTAATCCATGGTCTGTTTAAAAGTTTACAAGTCCTGTATATCACTGGCTATGCTTACATACACACCTCATGATTTCTTTGATCATTATCCAATTTCTGGAGTTATCCGACTGTTGAAATGTAAATAGTTACTTCCGATGTGAGTAATCTGATGTCTTTCTCACCTGTACACGTTTTAATAAAGAAAATAAAAAATAAAGGTCAAACGAATGGAGCAGAGACCAAAACTGAGAGAAAATTATAAAGATTGAAAGACATTTGAGACACTGACAGACATTTTAAAATTAATTGTATTTTTTTTTCTTTACTGTAAAATCCACAGACGAACTTGCACAATGTCACCCGGTGTTTTTGATGATCAGATTTAGTTTGTGCATGTAAGCAATTCTAATTACTTGGTTATCTGTTTATTTTAGTTATCTGATTTAGACTGGCCATGTAAATGTACCTGGGGTCATCCAACTGTAATTATAGCTGCATTATAATGATGTATGGTTCGTGCATCAGGTGTGTGAGGGGCATTGGCCTGAGCAGCACAGACTGGTCCAGCAGAAGAGTGATGTGCTGAGGCCAAGCACTGGCTGGTTGGCTGGTTGGTTGGCCGGTCAGGCTTCACTGGAATGCGAGTCCTTTTGTTTGTCGGTGAGAGGAGTGGGTCAGGGGGAGAATGCCATTGATGATTGCAGAGAGGAAGAATGAAGCTTCAGGAAGTGTTTTTTCTCTTTCTCTCTCTCCCTCTATCTTTTCTCTGTGTGAGAACCTTCACAGCACTGAGCCTCTGAGGCCACGGTCCCCAGGCACAACCACTGCTTTGTCTTGCCCTGTGAACACAAGCCCCTCCGCTACTGCACGGCGCCTATACCACTGCCAGCACAGGAACACACAGCACTGCTCCTATTCTCGTCCAGTTCTCTGCATGCGGTGGATCATATACCATTGGGCCAACAAGAAAATGTCTCTCATGTACCACCAACATATACTTCAGCATCAAAACAACTATAGCATAAAAATAGAGCAGGAAACCTCACTGGTGATGGCCAATCTATAAGTGACATAGGAGTCAGTGGATAAGAATTTCAGCCAGTGGCCCCTTGGACCAGTGGTTGGCGTCTCCTGTCACACTGCTCATTCCCCTCTGTGTCATGGGGCTGTAAGGAGCTGCAAATGGCCTTTTCAAAACACACGACAGCTGGAACACAGGGCAAAGGTGACCCAGGCAGTTGGGAGGGGCGTGGGGGTGCAGAGAGGGGAGCAGCTGCAACCTCCAGCCCCTGCCTCTCAACTATATTCCAGCCCTAACCAACAAATCCACAATGCAGGCCACTGACAGTCATAAAAAGGTGCTTGAAACTACCTTAATAACATTCTTCTACTGTTAAATTGCAACTTACTTTTAAACAAGGTCTTGAGTTGCATTTTCCTTAATAGCACAGTGGTAGCATTGGAAGAGAATGAAACTACATGGTACCTAAAATTAACTTACTTTGGAACCATGCTGTATCCATTTTATTGAACAAAAAATAAAAATAAAAAAAATAAATAAAATACTAATAAAAATACTAAACATCTCTATGTATTTCCTCTTCATTTGAGTTAGAATAATGCAGTACAGTCCACTTTATAGGCAGGCCTGTGGACATGTGCTAATACAGTGTAATAACCATAATCACAACGCTATTACCATGCTGTTAAGTTAAAAGAGTACCAGGTCTTTGCAGGTGTTTTAATAAGCTAACTGGCAGGGCACTCAGTTGCTACTTGCTGCCGCTGTGTGAATCCTCAGAGTAGTGCAAAGTTACTGTGGCCACTGGCAATGAAGAAGAGGTGGAGAGGAGGAGGGGGCATATCGCGAGACTTGTGCCATTATGAACCTGCTTGACACACAGCAGCGCTGAATGCAGCCTGCCTTGCCAGGGTCGGAACCGAAGCTCAAGACAAGAGCAGGAGAAGCGAAACATCTGGCCATCCATCATGAAAGAACAACGGGGTTAAAAAGATAATTCGACAAAGTTTAGAGGGAACAAATGTAAGTGCTTTTCTGTTTTTCTCGTTTTATTTATGTGTGCGTAAAGTTAAAGTCTGTCCCTTCTTTCGCCGTTTCGTTCAATGAGTTCCTCCGCTGTTTAAAAGGCTCCAAGGACAGCGTTTCCCAACACGGACATGGCTCACTTTTACTGCGATCTTTATGTAGGGCACTTTTGAAATCCAAACACACCCTCAAAAGCCAAACTATAGTTAATGTGCGAATTTGAAAACTTTGTACCAGCCGTTTATAGCCATTTTAACATATTAGCCTTTTTACGCACGACTTCTGCGAATTGTATTTTCAGTGATAAGAGTATTTTGAAAAGTTTAAACCGTGGTAAAATGTGGCTTGAAACCACTGCCGTGTGTTTTTTGTGCGCTTATAGCCCTAAGTTAACATATGGCATAAAGGGGAGCACAGCTGGAGGTAGCGTTTCCATTGCGGTGATGTCAGAGCAGCTGACTCCACAGCTTGCAGCGTAATTAGCAAACAGAGCGCCAGTTTACTCACTCCGCACTGCTCTTATTTTTTACACGTTAGCTTTCCGTGTTTTCCTTCTCGATGGACCAGTCCTGGCGTTTCTAGTGTCGCTCGGTGCTTGTTCTGTAAACATCAGGGCTGTGAATGTGTGCGCAAAGAAACGTGCCCGTGCGTGTCTTTCGTTTTTCTTCGCTCAGAAAAAGTACGGACACCGAACAAACGCTACTCTTGTTGGGAGAACTCGGGGAGAGTGGATCCGCTTACGCTGTAATTCATGGGTCTGTTCGCTGTAATACATGGGTGAGTGCAGTGTTGTGTGTCCTGAAACCTCTGGGAAAACTACTTTATTCATTTAAAATATTCAGAGTATACTTGCCAACTAAGTCGTTACTGTTAATTTGTTGTCTTTTTGTACTTTTAACAGACCTAATATTAAAAGTTATGACATTTCTAAAGATGGAGCTGTTTGTCTCCCACATGTGTACAGTGCCCTTTACATGGCTTCATTGACTTTATCCAGTATCCTGTTTTTCCTGTTTTCCTCAGGTTATGAAGGAAGAATGGAGTTCCCGGACCATAGCCGCCAGTTGCTGCAATGTCTGAGTCAGCAGCGTCACCAAGGTTTCCTCTGTGACTGCACTGTTCTTGTCGGAGAGGCTCGATTCAAAGCACACAGGGCAGTGCTGGCCTCCTGCAGCATGTACTTCCATCTCTTCTACAGGGACGAGCTAGACAAAAGGGACGTTGTGCATCTCAACAGTGACATTGTGACAGCCCCGGCTTTCAGTCTGCTCCTTGAATTTATGTATGAGGGAAAGTTGGAGTTCAGCACTCTGCCTGTGGAGGATGTGTTGGCAGCGGCGAGTTACCTCCACATGTACGACATCGTCAAAGTGTGTAAAGGCAAGCTCAAAGATAAGGAGCTGCTGTGCCTGGAGGAGAAAATGGGCGAGGGCCTGGGTCTGAGCTGTCTGGACAGAGAGAATTCCTCCGACAGTGAGTTGCACAGTAAGCAGCTCGTGCGGCGACAGATACATGCTCTGTCTCAGGGGGCTCTGAGGGCACCCGCAGCACAAGACTTTGACATGGACAACGGCGAAGTCAAGCTGCCTGTCACTGACTGTGACAGGTTTACACAGGGCAAGCAGAAGGCAAATGGTCACTCTGGCAGGTCCCCGGATCTTGTAGGTGTCAATTATGTGTCAGCAGAGGCCGAGCCCTGCCACCCAACAGCTGGAAAAACAAAAGCTGATGTCAGTAGTTCCACTGTATCGCTGTCCCAGAGGTCCCGAGCTTCAAATGACATGGACTGTGCACTGGATTTGTCTCTCAAGCCTCTGTCTAGCAAAGATCCCTTACACCCCTCCTACGTCTCGGGACAGCTGGCCCTCGACAGCCAGCAGCAGGGCACTGAGCCACTTGTTAAAGACGAACACGACTTGCTGTCAGAGCAGGAGGACAGTGAGCCCATGAGCCCTGAGAGCCAGCGCTTTGGGAATAGTGCCAGGAGCTCGGTGGTGACAGGGTTCGCTGCCCTCTTCCCAGGCAACAACGGCTCCACGGCCGTCCTGCTCTCCCAGGAGGAGGACCTGATGGACGACGAGGGGGAGGCGTGTGGGGGGAGAGGGGCCCCGGGCCGCGAGCTGGAGGAGAGGAGGGGCCGACTGTTGGGGGACAGTGAAGAGGAAGAAGAGGACGACCTGGCCTCTTCTGACATCTCCACTTCCAGCGGGGTGCTTCTGCCACCGGGCCAACAGGTGTGTGTGTGTCCCCTGTGCAGCAAAGTGTTCCCCAGCCCCCATGTGCTGCAACTGCACCTCAGCTCCCACTTCCGCGAGAAGGACGGGCCTCGCTCCAAGCTCTCCCCCGACGGCTCTGTCCCCACCTGCATGCAGTGTAACAAGACCTTCTCCTGCATGTACACGCTCAAGCGGCACGAGCGCACCCACTCTGGCGAGAAGCCCTACACCTGTGGCCAGTGTGGGAAGAGCTTCCAGTACTCCCATAACTTGAGTCGGCACGCAGTGGTGCACACGCGCGAGAAGCCCCACGCCTGCAAATGGTGTGAGCGCCGCTTCACACAGTCTGGGGACTTATACCGCCACATCAGGAAGTTTCATTGTGGCCTTGTTAAAACTCTTGCCATTGGATAAATGCCTCTCTCTAGTGCCATGACAAAAGCCTCTTCATACAGTCAATACTACTGAACAACTACTGCAGCAAACTGACAGTTTACTGGATCATATTAAAGATGTAGCAACCCTAAAGATTTCCTGCTGAACTGTGTCATGGTGGCACTAGTGGTCAGAGGGAGCACAGACTGTTATGAACAACATGGGTGCTGTGAAATTCAGAGCTGGATTCATATCTGTGTTGAACAAATCAGATGATGCACTTGTTTGTCTTGTTGGTGTCAATCTGTTGATCTTATCTAAATTTATTTGTAAAAAGGAAGGCATCCTTATTGTAATAGTTGGATGTGATAATAACACTGTAGGTTAATGCAATCGTCAAAGTAAGACTTCAAGTTTATGGGAGATTTTACCGTCCACAAGTAGCAATATGATTTTTGACTCCAGCATTATTTTATTAATAATATTATTATTATTTATTTATTTTTCAAACTGTTCTGAGAAAATTCAAATCGCTTGGCAGCAAAACTTATGAAGTCTGACCACTGGAAAAAAAGTTGAAGGATTTTGTTTTTTGAATTATGGGAACTGAATGAAGTAAAATGCATATTTAAGGATTTAATAAGAAATTATTTCCCCTTTTAAAGCTTTTTAGTTGTTCCTGCATTTTGCTGAAATGGTTTTCTACTCATCAAAAGCTATTTCATTATAAGAAGGATAATGTCTGCTAATACTGGCGCCTACACATCCACCTAGAGTACTTCGGTAGATTACTTCAATGACTGCTTATCAAATTTAATATGAACCTGGAGGGGTTAACCGTCTCCTCTGGAGTGCCAATTGACCTTGAAGTGTCTTTGAGAATTTTAAGAATGTATGAATAAGTATGAATTGTATTAAATGCTTCCAGGTTAAGTGGCCTTGTCCTGGTGTGGCACCAGTTTTATTTAGAACAAGCCCAAGAGACTAAAACTGAAGGATTATTCTTGTCTCAAGAAATCAAAGCTATGCTCCAAGTGCCATAGGATATTTGAAATCTACAATTTTTTCTTTGAATTAACCCTTAAATAAATTCTAGCTGAATGTGTTAAGTGACTACTGATAAAGTGGGCGTCTTTGCAGATGCTGCCGGTGAAAGACTCTTGTGCTAGGTGACTTTCAGATGCTGTGTGGAGCACCTGGTGTGTAGCACTAAGTGTTTGAAATGTGTCTAATCTTCCTGAGAACACTTGATCAGAATTTATTTATTAGTTTGACTTGGTTCAGGGTTTACTCTTAGTCTAGTTCTTATTTCTTTGAACGACAATGCGTCTTGACCGCTAACTTGGTACTCATTAACTGGTATTGGGGCTGTCTATTTTCTCTGTGCAAATCCAGTTACTGTATTTTGATATGCTGTGTAGAAAACCCTTGAGAGAATGGGAGCTTTTTCACACAGGACATAGAGAAGCACTTGTTTTTAGCATGCATATAGTTTCAACACTATTGCCTAGGCTGCTATTTCGTACAATTTGTATATTTAATGTAAATATATATTCTTTATTTATGGAGCTGTTTGTTTTCCATGTTATAACAACATGTACGATGTCTTCTTCGGAGACTGCAGTTTTCTTAATGTGTCTTCCCAGCTGACTTTTTTCTGTTTTGTAAAATTTGAACGTCGCCGTCACTACAAATCAAAAGAACGAGCACTGTTCTGTCACAGGAAACAGTTGTTCACAAGCACAGCCACACCGATCGCCACTGGATACCTATAGAACTGGGACAATACGGGCCATTGTTGCCACCCCCTCCCCTCAAAGTCCCAGGTAGTTCTCAAGGGATCATTGTGTATCACTTCTGCTGTAGCTGTAGGGGTAGAAAAAAAAGAAAGAAGAAACGCTCTCCCTCTCTCTTTGCACTTTTCTGTATTGAATGGAGCCATTGGAATGTGAGAAATGTATTTAAGCAAAGGGAGACCAAGGAGACTGTAAACAGGTGTATTGTTCGAAAGCATCAAAGAACAGTCCCCACCCCTCCTCTATTATTCAAGCATGACAGAGATAAACTTGCATTGTTTCTACGGAGATGACATACATTACCTTGCACATTCATCTAGACAGAGTTTTCAATGCTTCTTCTTTGTTGTTTTCATAATTTTCATAACACTGGTGATAATGCCTTTTAAGCTCGAATCATTTTAGTCAATCATTGTTCTATTTAAATCACAACAAATAAGAATGTAGTTTTTTATAGTGGTGAAAGTTTTGTGTACATTTGTAAAGAGGTAGTGAACTAATAATGTGTAACTATTTGATAAGTGGTCCGTTCTTATTTATACCTCCAGGATGGTCACCACACGTGCCTTGTTGTAGAAACATAAGCAGGTGTTGTATCTGGAGAAGCCCTTCAATTTCCCTTTTACTGACTGCAACTAAAAGTGACCCATGAAGTTAAAACAGTTCTATCATATCAATATGTGAATCCGGACATATGTAGAGTTTGGCGTTTTGCTGCTTTTGAAGAGATTACACAATGATTTGACCATTGTTTTCTTTGTTTGACAAGCATTTTGTTTTTATTTGTTTTCAAGTCTATACTACTGGGAGCGCTCAATTCCTCAGCTCCTCCCATGTTTTGTGAACTTCGAGATTGTAATCGGAGGGCCTGGTCCATGCTGTATCAATCTTTACACTTTATACTGGAATAATGTGCTCTGCAGGTTACAACTGTGAAATTGTGTATAATCATGAAATATTTATTACGTCATTGCTTCTTGTGCAACATTTGACTGAGTAATTTGGTTGGAGGTGAAAAAAGAATAACTTTGAAATGTCCAACAAAAAAATCTTTTATTAGAATTTGTAGAAGTGCCATTAGAATTTAATATAATTTTTTAAATAAGAAAAGTCTATTTTATAGTAATCAATTGCTTCAGTGTTAGTGTCGTAGAGATTTAGAGGACAATCTTTATGCAGAATTGACATTGCTTAGTGGCATTTTACTTTTAACCGTATGTGCTTTTCTTTGGAGTGTGCTTGTGCGTGTGCTGTGGATATGTGACAATCTTGATTTAGTCATTAAATGCATAGAATTAAATGGAACCTATGTACATTGTCTGTGTTATTTATTCAGCAGCACATATCATTTTCTTACATAATGGTAAAAGTTATTGTAAAGTATTAGTATCTTCTTAGACATAGCAACTCCAGTGATCCAGACGGCATGTGTGGGCAGCTCTGCAGTGTGTACACAGACAACACAATGTGATAATGCTTCTGGTTTTACAAGCCCTGTCCCACTGAAAACATTAACTCAAGGACAGCGCAATTCCAGGGATGGGCCCCCATTGTCCAGAGCCCGTTGCCAATACTCAACATAGAGATAAACCCTATCTTATTTGATCTAACTACCATCAAATGTTTGTATTTCCTTCATTCACTATTGTTTACTAGTAAACAATCCCCCAAATATGTGTGTCTAATTGTGGGGGTGTTAATGCCAATTCACTGGACATTTACAATAGAGAGAAGTTTTAATTATTTCCCCGCTTGCACCATGAAAGCAATCCAGCTGCTCTGAGACGTGAGCCCAATAGGGATGTTCTCGTGTTCCCACCACCCTCCCCCCTCCAGTACCCCAGCTCACCCCTACTTCTGGGAACACCATATAGAGAAGAGGGCCACACATCCCTAACTACCCCTACCCCCCAAAAGTCTAACCCCCTTCAAAAAGCATGGCCCCCAGAACCTCAGCCTCATCCCTGCCTCTCTCCATTGTGTGCGTGGGTAGTAGCTCAAGCCAGGCTATTGTCTGGCCCCCAGCTCCCCGGCACGTACTTTTATGCACAAACAGACTACACGGCGGCGCTGGTCGGTCAGGCTGCTGCAACAGAAAGAAAACAATGTCCTCCCAAGATCATTCAGCGTAATAAGGGCCCATCCACATAGGCAACAGCAGTTACAGCACAATGGCAGCAACATTTCACATCTGCCCCCAATGGGATCCAAGCGCATTTCTTACATGGGAAAAAAAGCAAGGCCATGTGATAGGGCTTAGCTGCAGGGTGACGAGCAGAGATGTGTGCAGTGTGTAACCCGATGGTGTAATAAAAAATTCCACTGTGAGCTGCTCGTGTTTGGCTTTCAGACTTGGAGGTACTTGTATAGAAGTTGAGAGGTAAGGACAGGAAAAGTTGAGAATGTCCAAGCACCTCAAGAACAAGGCCAGCGGTGGGAGCCCTTGACCTCCGAGGGGGGTGGTTTGGGTGGGGTGGAGTGGACTGCCAGGGACAGCTGGTGTGTGGCCGGTGTTTATTTATTTATTTCTTAACAAAAGACAGGTGGTCACACTTGAAAAGGGCAGAGGAAACACATGCGCACACTTGTGTACAGACAACACACATGCACAGGTTGTTTTGGCCCTCTTCATATGAACAGCCGTGCATACACTTAACATCCACTTACTCCTTTTGACTTTCAGGAAAGACTGTTGGGTTAAGCTATTGACATCCACACATGCAATCCCTATCAGAAAAAAGTTGGCCCAATATTAAATCTAAATAATAACGTAGCAATAACAGTCCAATATAAATGTGTTGCTTCTTAAATACTCTATTGTTAATTCCAGCTGTTTTTAGTGACAACTGTTGAATATTTTCTTGCTATTCCCTTAATGAGTTTGAGGTGTGTAACTTGCAACTATCAAATTTAAAACTGTCAAAACAATTGGCAACAATTTTTGGGTAAAATATAATAGAATATTGCCTTTCCTTTGTACATTTTACTTCAAATGTCTGTACATCTGGTTAGTTTAATTAAATAGACTGTATTATACATTATAGGCCTACTATATAGATTGTTGCATGTGCACATCATATCGCATATCAACTAGTGGTCTCTCTCTCTCTGTACTAGTCACACACACACACACACACACACACACACACACACGCACACACACACACACACACACACACACACGCACACACACACACACACACACACACACACACACACACGCACACAGGGCTTGCCTTTTTTGGAGTGGCTCGCCCTGACAGTGCCAAGACAGTGTGTCCTTGGTCCACTGTACAGCTGTCACTTACTCACACTCGTTGACGCATATTTATAGCAGCAGCATCATTGGGCCCGACTCTCGCACGGCGCACTCAGACCACAGCTGGTCCCCAAAAGAATGGGCCAAAGACAAAGCCACGTGCCCCCGCTGGCCCACTGCAGTTGGTGCTGTCTGGGGCTCAGTGGGTGATGATGTGGCCCCCTCTTTTCTTTTGCTTCTCCTTTCTTCTCTCTCACACACACACCCAGGCATATACATGTTACAGGAGGAGAGGAGCACTCGGTAGAAAAGGGCGTAGCGTGACCCCTCTGTCTCTCCTCTGGGTGTCTCGAATGGAGATGTGCTGAAAACAACAACAGCTGCAGCCTCCTGTTTTGAAGATACACAGATAAACACATCTTTGCACAGTTAAGTGAGCAGAGGAGGAAGCTGTGAAGAGCTGCCCTGGCCTTTTAACTTGATAATTTATTAACTTTTTCTGGCATGAAAAGCATTACTAAAATGTGAGTGAGAATTGTGGACATAGCAGTTGTAATGGATGAAATGTTTTGATTACATTAGTACTGTTAAATACAATGGTGTATGACAAGGACAGGTCAAATTGTCCCTGTTAAAAATATATGTTGCCTTTCCCAAAATTATTAGGAATGTTTTTTTTTCTTTTTGGTAACTCATGAAAAACGGTCAGTATTTTTTCTTCATCATAAAAAAGTAAAACCTGGGTTTGGGACAGGCACAAAGATTATTCTGGCTTGTGATCAACCAATACATGTGATATTATATGATATAAGCTTGTACACTCTCTTCAGAAAAGAAATATTGAAAACTTGAAAAAAGTGTGAAGTTACTTGATGCTTGAAATAGGGTTTATAGCTACATAATAGTGTAGATCTTCCTCTCTATGCAATACATAATTTCAAGTTGCTACCAAACAGCCAACCAGCGTAAACTTTTAACTCCAAAGAAGAATGTTTTTATCCATTTCTGACACTGGTGGTTTATAATGAGGGCAAATGTAACAATATCACAATGTGACAGCAGTGATACCTACAGTACCAAGAGCCAAAAACTTTCATTATACATACAATACCTGAGCCTGCAGCCTATAGTGATATAGTGAGTCAACAGAAAGTGATGACTGCGTCAGGGTTACCCAAAACAGTAGGGGTGTATGCTGGCCAAAGTGTCTGCTGCCGCCGAAATCCAATCATATAAAACCTCTGGGGGCCGTTTTAATAAATTCAGTAGCAAAATCTCAAGGTTAAAAAAGATTTCAATTTAATTATGCGTCAGAGACAACATTCTTCTTATATAGGCTACTGTAAAGGGCTAAAACTGTCCTTAAGTGCAAAAGAGCAGTTTCGACATGTAAATCAAGTTCATTCCATCCAGAAAATGTGGTCGCTGTGGTGTTACTAGTTTGGCTACTGAAGGATTACATTTTGGTGTATGCTGCCCTCTGCTGACATGCAAAAACGCACGTTTATGAGGTCAACTTTAATCTTTCCTGTTTACTGCAGAAATCTGTGTCCATCTTGGAATTGAGGCAGAAGTTGCAAACTCCGTTTTGTTAAGTGAGCTTTCAGATTTAAAGAAAGAAAAGCTTGGGCATTTGAGCACAGTGTAAAGTAGTGTCATAAGTGAGCATAATTTTTCCTCAGCGGGCCAAAATGAAGTCATGAATATCTTTGCTCGACACCAATATAATTGTTTATAAATTGTTCTTTTCAGGAGGATAAACTGATATAGTTTCCATTTAATCCCAGTTCAGCACAAAATTGAATCAAAACAGATACTTAAAATCTCAGCAGCCCTTGTAGGCCACATTAGATCCCCCACTTTGCAGGATGATAGAGAAAGCAAAACATACTAAAATATTTTAAAGACATAAATTTGAATTTATTTGATTTGACTTGTCAGATAAAATGTACAGGAAATATATACACAATGTCATTTGCATTACATATAAAGAGTGGCGAGTATAAAAAGCAGTCATAATTATAACTCATTAGGCACTACAAATGTTCAAGTATCATGGTCTTTTCCTTTGGTTTTCCTTCACGTCGAGCAGCCACAGCATATTACTTCATCATATCTGCCACTGTAACTAAAAAAGGAAAGTAGTTGGAGATCTTTGCATAATAATTACCATTTGCTGAAATAATTACATTAAAAACATAATAATAATAACAACAACAACAACAACAACAACAACAACAAAGTCAAAACCAACAGTTTCTACAAATTAAAACTTACTCTATAGTTGTGCAAACGGAGCAGCAGGAGCTGTTACAGCAGGAGCACTGCCTGGTGCAGGAGGAGCAGACCACACGGTCACACTGGAAGCATGGCGTCCGTGTGCCCTGGCTTTTCAGACACACACAGCAGTTTGTCACTCCACTGGATGGACCTAAACACAGATCACATAGGGTCAACAACATGAGGATCTGTCCCCAGCACTGGGAGGTAACCAGTCTAAATGACACTTTAGTGCCATCTAGTGGCTTACAATTTAAATATCTAAACCTGTGTCATGTCCAAATGTGTTGTTTGCAAATTATAAGGTCTGTTATCAAACAGCAATGGCAGATTCCAAGAAACATATGAAACCAGCACAGAGCATCAGTCATGTCTGTCAGCCAGTCCCAGGGCAAGTGAGACAAGGAGTGTGTGTGTGTGTATATATATATTTTTTAAAATACATTTTAAAAAATGCTTAGACATCTTTTCAATTTACAAAGCAAAATAAACAAGAGATGTAAAACTGTCCACATGTGAATCCTAATTTACTGGTTTACCAATTTGATTAACTTGTAATTGACATGGATGTCCTAGATAAAAGGTGAAATGTTGGTTGTCTGTGTAAAGCCTCATGGTTGTCTATAAAACCCTGTCGTTTGTTAGCTAGCTCTACTGAACTACACTAAATGTGAACTGTGCCTATGTCATATGAGCATAATCGTTCAGGCCATTGATGGGTGCTTTCATGCTTTGCATACAGGTGATCACTACTGGTTTCTTCGTTTTGATTTAGGTCTGAGAATGGAGTAGTAACTAGGAGATCGATTATGTCTGAGCCCCCCCATTTCTGTTCAAAGATGGATGGTCTTTCCTAACAAAAACAGCCTCTTTAACCTCTCAAATCACTTCTTTCCTCTGGCCAAGCTCTGCCAAATGCACAGCAGACTGGACAGACTGAAATAAAGGTTATTATAATTTACATGTAAGAGTTAAATGAATCAAGTTAAAATACAACTTACTCACCTTTTGCACACATTCCCTTTGTTAGCTTCCCGTCTTGTCCAATGAGAGTCTGTCCCTTCAGCAAGGACTGGCTGCTGGCAGTGTTCTCTTCGGCTTCAGGGAGCTTTTGGGCTGTGCACTTATCCTCTCCAGTCCATATTTTGCCCATCACCGCCTTGGTCCCGTTAAAAAGCAGGTTCTTCGTTTTCTCTGAGGGTACAAATGAAAAAAGTAAACAAAAGCATGTATGTATCTAGCGCAGAAACACTAGTGGCCTAGGGGTTCCGTGGTTAAGCAGCAGTTGATAAGCCAATGCAGTAAAGTAGGCTTTACAAGGTAAATAAAACAACAACAATAACAACATATTCACATTGTGTTTCGTTAAATAACTTTGCCACAGTTATTGCCAAGAAGAGAGTTAAATACTGCGGCAACAACATCAATTGGAAAAAAGCAGCGCTACAAACATTAGCAGGGCTAAGGGCTGCAGAAGCTAAACACAGGCTAATGCAGCTACACGTGGGCTTACCGTAGATTTCTTGTCTGTATTTGTTCCCAAAGACTCCGCTTTGACAGAGCTCATTTTGCCCGACGTGAATTTTATACTGTGAAGAAAAGCTTTCGGTAAAAGGATAAGCTCTTTTCGGCATTTTGGTCGCACACTCCAAAGCTTCTATTGCGCAGTTGTGCCTTAGTTTGATGAAGCTTTGGTGCGGGAAAAATACAAGGACAGAAGCAGAGAGCCAATCAGAAGAGGGTTTTATTACCACGTGACCCTCTCCAGCCAATCCGCGATTGATGCTAAAACCACATGACTTTAAGCGGAGAATGGTTGCATTCAGAGCGCCCAGAAAGCCCAGATATTTTAATAGATCCATGCCAGAAATTATGGAATTCTTGACTTAAAGGTGCACCATGTAACTCTTTGTTTGGGGGCCCGTCAGCTGCTTGCTTCTATGGATATATCACCGCTCTGCCTGGAATGTTCCACAGGTGACACTGGACAGCGCTCATTTACTCAATTACAAGCGGTTTTATAGCTCAAATATACCTGGAAAAACAGGCATTCTGACTGTAAGCAGGGTTACTTGTCCATAGATCTGACCTGTAACTTGGTTTGGTCTCCATAATGATAGAAAGCAGACAAAGCAGTAACATCTTCATGGAGAAAAAAGTGTTTGACAGACCCTCCACCAGAAAAGTTACACAATGCAGCTTTAAGAAGAAAAAATCAAATTGCGTAGGTCTATTTAAAACGATCAAAAGCAAATGCTTTTGACCAATTCAAATAGGCCTATGCTATTTGTTTATTATTTTTCTTAAGTAATTTATTTATGAGCTTAACATTAGTTACCTTTATCATGACATATAATTATGTTAAAGGCTGGGGCCCTGTGATGGAGCTATACCTGCAGATACACCACATAGAAGGACAAGTAGACTCGGATCAAAAACATTTTGTTCACATTCCTTGTAAGAAGATAACATCAGGTCCTCCTGAAACTAATCTGAAACAGCCTCAATGTCAGATCTTTATATAACAAATATTTTTTTATTCATAACTGTATTTCTTCTTTTAACCTTGCCTTTATGTTTTTAACTGAAATATGGCTTGATAAAAACTCTGGTAATGCAATTATAGTGGAATCAACTCCGTCCAACTTCAAATTTGAATCTGGAACACTATTCAAATGAAAGGTGCACTGTTTATGGAAAATGCCCCATGTTCTAATGTTGATGATTTGTTGAACTCTGTGACTTTGAGTGTTTTGAATGTTCTGGACACCTTTGGTCTGATGAAGGTAGGACTCTTGAGGGCCAAGTGGAAATTTGGAAAGTCAAAGCTCCAGGTTCATTATGAGATTTGCAGAGAAAAGCACAACAGAGAGGTGTTACAACTCTTGTGTCTTGTTTGCACAGAAAACAGGTTAACAGCTCCGCTGCTGTTTAAACTAATTTCCATATCTAGACACAATGAGTTTGCAGTTTTCTTTAATGACAAGGTTCAGGGCATCAAAAATGCCATCAATTCCACAATGCAAATAAAAACCCTACAGCTACCTAGACACTAAGAGCTGAGTTACTTTTTACTTGTAACTGACAAAACTATTAATGAACGCAATGATCTTCATTCTGGAACATTCCCAAAAGCTTTGAAAACTGTAGTAATCAAGCCTCTCCTAAACAGACAGTCTTGATCCCACAGTAGTGAACAATTACCAACCCTTCTCAAATTTGCAGTTTTTAGGCAAAGTTGTTTAGAAAAAGTTGTGCAAATAAACAACTCATTTGATGTTTTCCAGCCAGATTTGAGATGCATTTTTTGGAGTGACTTTGCCTGCACTGATGCAGGCAAAGTCTCAGTCTTGATCCTGTTAGATTTAAGTCCTACTTTTGACACTGTTGATCAAGGGATCCTCTTACAGAGACTAGAGGACTGAGTGGGCATCTCTGGTACTTCACTAAACTGATTCAAGTACTATCTAGAACACAGGAAATACTTTGTTGAAATTGGAAACTGTCTCAGATTACATGGCCTTGACATGTGGGGTTTCTCAGGGGTCAGTCCTGGGACCCCTTTTGTTTAATCTCTACATGCTGACGTGAATATGTTCAGGAACTGTCTTCCTGAACATGTGAGACAGGCCCCTACTTTGACAATGTTTAAATCTAGACTCAAATGGTTCATATGACTGAATGGTTTTAATTCTGCACTCTTCTCTCTTCTCTTTGAATTTTATGATTATTTATGTTTTGATTTGTTTGTATTGTGATTATGTCTTTCTGATTCTACAAAGGACTTTGAATTATTTTGTGTATAGATTGTGCTATACCAATAAACTTGCCTTGTCTGCCTCGGCTAGTTTAGCAAACGTTTTGACACATAGCCTAAATACAGACATTAAAAAATCAGACTATAAAGAGTGAAGATATCTGCTGTCATGTTTTGCAGACAGGCTTGTAGACACTATTCACAAAGAACACTTGAGGTGTTTTCTCTATCAGATTTTATTGTTTGTGTTTGGTGAAGTATTCCCTGATGTCTTCTAGAACATCTGGATCATGCACTCTCTGGACTTCCCAACACCAACCCATTTGACTGAAAAGAGAAGCAAATGTCACAGTATTGAAAGGCCCAGTGCTTTGAACATTGTTATGAGAAACATACTTGGTACTCCAATATGATTCTCGATTAATCGGATGTAGTTCTGTGCCTTTGCAGGAAGGTCATTCCACTTTCTAGCAGCAGATGTATCAGTCTTCCATCCAGGGAAAGTTTCATATTCAACCTCCACTTTTTGCAACACATCCATATTGGCTATAAAAAAAAAACAAAAACAAAACTGTATTAAAATATTTCAAAACAGACCATATATGATTACTGAAATATTTGTATTTAGAGTACCCGGGAAGTGGGGAATTCTTTTCCCATTTAGTTTATAGGCAACACCCACTTTGATTTCATCGAGCACATCTAAAATGTCAAGTTTTGTCATGGCGATGCTGTGAAGAAAAAGTATACAAGTATACAGACTGTTCATAAATGTACAATGAGCTTTTTCTATTGTGCTTTTTCTGTTGTTCACTTACGCAGTGAAGCCATTTATCATGTGAGCATATCTGACAATGACAAGATCCAACCAGCCACATCGACGCTTCCGTCCTGTGGTCACGCCCACTTCATGACCCCTTGACTGCAGAAGATCACCTATTGCCTGCAACACAAGAGAAACTTTGGCACTACCACTCACAGAAATGTGTAACACATATAACAGACTTCTGTTACATAACAAATCCTCAAACAACAAATATACAGAAAGTACCCATGGGTCAAAGGATATTGTTGCATATGGTGACCTTTGTCTATTTGGTCAGTTTTGGGACAGGAAACATAAGACAGGCCAACACAGTAAATATAACCTGAAGCAGGACTCTGGCCCTAAATTTAACTCTGTGAACATGTGACAGGCATAAGACGTAAAGGCACAGTCTCTCACAAAATCTGACAGCTGCACTTGCCAGAAAACATGCCCCCCCCTCTGCGTGTGTCTGTTCTGTTGCCCGTGTGTCCAGCAACATGATCAGAAACAACCTTTAAGCTCAACATCGGACACTTACATAATGTCACGCCTCACTTTAAACACGACGCTCACACGAGAACACATCAGTGGTGAAAGTACAGTACTGCTGCCAAAATCACGTTAGTAAAACATATGCATGGACAGTACTACTCAAATTACTAATTTTTTTTTTTTTTAATGAAACCTAATCAATCAAACTGTGTACAATTAAATTTGGTTATTCTAAACCACAGTCTGCATATTCTTTGAGCTCTGGCCAGTCAGAGCAGGCAACAGAATGCTGTAATGTGGATTATGACAACTGGGAATAAGGAAGAGTTTCATGATAGAATTTACTCAGTTACAAGTACAGGTTTAATGAATTAGTTATCTTCCACCCCTGCATATGATGCACAATGAGCAGCTTACAAACATGAAGCTCTTACGTTAAGTTGTTCTGTTGGGAAGGCTCCAATTCCCACTCTAGTCGTGTATGCCTTTGCAACGCCAAACACATCACCAATATTAAGAGGAGGGATGCCCAAGCCAGTGCAGGCCCCACCCACAGTGCAGTTTGACGATGTCACAAAAGGATATGTGCCTAAAGATGATATATACAGATGAATAAAATAACAAGTTAATCATCAATCAATCAATTGTTGAGTTTGGTACCAAAGTCAATGTCAAGGAGAGCGGCATTGGCCCCTTCAACCAAAATTTTCTTGGGAGATCCATGTAGTACTTCATACATGTAATAGACCCCATCTCTCACCATTGGCCTCAATCTTTCAGCATATTCCTGCAAATCCAATAGAAGCATTACTTTAGTATGAGCCAATATTAGAAGCAGTCAAATGACAATTAGCATCATCACCTTGAGCTTTTTTAATTGGTCCTCCACGTCAACCACCATGGAGGGGTACATGTTTTGATACTGGTGGACAAGATTCTTGAACCTAAAATAAATTAAATAAATGATTATACTTTAAAAATCTGATATGTATGTATTTTCATGTGACAAAATCCATACTTGGTAGAGAAGTCCTTAAAGTCACCCAGAAGGTCACAAACGCGCAGTCCAGTTCGAGATGCTTTGCTAGAGTATGCAGGTCCAATGCCCTTCTTGGTTGTTCCGATACTGTTGTTATATATAATAAAATTAATTACAAATACAAACATATCTACCCTTTGGGTGGGTTAATTGAAATATTCTGGGAGACATAACTCTTACTTCTTTCCTTCTTGTGCTTGACGCTCTGTTTCCTGTAGACCATCAACAACCTGGTGGAAGTCGAACACTGTGCAAACACGTGCAATACAAAACTCAACATTTCTAGAAATAAAAAAGACAATAAAAACATTGTGCTCATACCAATATGGGCTCTGTCAGACACTATCAGCCTCTTCTCCCAGCCTCTCAGTCCTAGTTTCATATACAGATGAAAATTTGTAGCTTACAAATATTAAGCTACATGATATGCATTAAACATATTCTACACATACCTTTTTTCTCATTTTTTTCACACTCCTCAAAAAGGCCGGGAAGATGTATAACAACACCATTGCCTGTAGAGGACAATGCAAAGTTTATGTTTGTGGTACAATACATACAGATTTTTTTAATCCTCTTTACCAATAAGTGATATGCTTTTGGGGTTGATGATTCCACTGGGCAGCAGGTGGAAGTCATATTCTTTGCCATCCACCACCACTGTGTGTCCTGCATTGTTGCCACCCTAAACATCAAAACAGTTTTCAGTAGATGGACATGTTTTCAGTTGGTGCTACTCTCTGAGGTTATTCTGCAACTATTTTAACAGACTTGGCTGGGACATTGGTGTCTCCTCCGCTCTGTTCCCCCTGTCTAAGACCTGGCCTTCTCACATAACACGCCACCCTGAGAATGTGACCTCGCTCTAGCCCTGGTGGGTGGGGTTCTCACCCCTCCAGAACTCTGGTTGCTCTCCTGTGAGTGGAGAAAGTGTAACACAGTGACAGCTGATTTAGTTCTGTATACTGCCCATGAGTACAATAGCCTTTCTATGATAAAAATCTTTGTTATTGTATGGGGCTGCTTTATAAGTTGCTCTGTTTTATTTAGTAGTTGTTGGTAAATAAACTGCCACTGCTCTCAGTATATGCACCAACTTGATTAATAAGCAATTTTTCACTGACAAAATTCATTTTTCACTAACTAAAATAATAGTAGGCCATTTCTGCTCAGTTCAAGTGAATAAACAAACCAGTTTAGCACTGACGTTCTAACTGTCCTGTTAACATTGACTTTACCTGCAATATATGAACATATTCTTTCCAACTTGTGTTGTTCTGCAGCTGACCACCTGTTGCGTTCATACAGACTGCTTGCCTAATGGCAGGTACACTAATGCTCAACATGTTTACATTATTTTTATATTAGTAGTGGCAGTACAGTAAGTATCACAGCATATCCAAACATTACCTGACATCTGCAAACAATATCAGCCTCCGTGGCCAGAAGGTCGACCACTTTTCCTTTGCCCTCGTCTCCCCATTGCGCACCGAGCACCACCGTTACTTTGTTTCCCCCGTCATTACGCGTACGTTTCTGTCCTGTGGCGGTGGGCGCGTTGGCGTTTTTGTGCTCTTTGGCCGACCAGCTGTGGGACATGATGGTGGCTTGAGTCTACGTCCGTTTCAAGACGACTAGACTGCAGCAGAGTCTGGCATTGCCATATCTGTAACTGTAGCCGTGATGTCAGAGCCAGGCGCACAGCGCGTCTGTGGCCAGATGTCCCTGAGCTGTTAATGGTCCCTCTCAAAACTAACTGACTAGTCTATCGGTTTATTAATTTAATAGGCTAGCAGAGGCTTGTGCAATATATTCGTCAAACCATTTTTGAACTAATCCCGTTAGCGCCACCTACATGAAATAAGAGGTACAGCCCGCATAATATTCATTTTTTATTAAAATACATCCAACATTAAAAGTTACATAATATAGTTAATTTATCTTATGAATTCTAAAAGATATTTAAAGACATAAGAACAAGCACTCTTTAGGTAAGTAAATGACATTAGCCAACACTTCATTGGCCTCAAATGTAAAGCTTTTAGCAAAAAAGAACACCTTGACTGCATATAACAATACAAAACAAAGCATATTTTGTCTCCCCTAACAGTGCTTAACCACCCACAGACATGTAACATGGAATGTACATAAAGTGACATAAGCCTATTTTTATAGTGCGGTGCTGCTGATCCAAGTTGCTAAGGAAGGAAGACTCCCCACATTTTCTTAGTAAAGTAACTTTACATTCACCTTTAAAATTTATTGTCCTTTAAGTTTCATCAACATTTCCTTTTACCTCTGGCCTTACTTCTTCTGGAGTCACCTGGGAAAAGAGAGACTCAAATCAATGGATAGAAAAGTTTAAAAGAATTTAAAAAGTTATGACATCAAAGATTAGAAGGTTAGCACGAACTGCACAGACAAACGTCCATCACCATCATTAGTTTTAATATGTTTAAACTGTTTAGTGTCACTTTAATGCATCCACATCACATTTTCACAACCATTTTGAACAAAAGCACAGTTTACAGGGAGCACACACGGTTAGTAGATTCCACAGCTTCAGTTTCGGATTCAAGAATGGACAAAGAAATATGGAGAAAGGAAAGACAAATAACAATTATAAAAGCTTGACTTCACGATGATTTGACAAACTGCAAGGCTGCTTTGAAACCAGAGAGCTGGTGTTAGAATACACATGATTTGATTAATTCCCACTGAGTGTTAAAAAGCCGGACATAGACAAATGAAATCCAAACCCATTTACACCATATACAGATGATTATGTCGTCATTAGTGATTTTATTAGAATGACGTCCCTGCCGTCTCCAACCATTTGACCTACCTCACATCAAAACACAGCCTTTTTTAGCTTTAGCGTGTCCTTTCCCACTGTTACCTTGTTTTTAGAAAGTCAAAATGAAAAACAGAAAATTCAAACACACCATTTTAACCATTAATAAATAATAGTAAAAGTCATGCTGCACTGTATATTAAATATTTAAAATCAAATGCTAAAAACAACAGAATATAAAATGTAATATGCAATAAAAACAAATAGAGATTTCCTTTTAAAAACATGGAGACACTAGTCATGCAAATTTGATCTTTATTCAAGTGAATA
The DNA here is from genome assembly GCA_029959045.1 of Taenioides sp. WSHXM2023. Taxonomy (NCBI): domain Eukaryota; kingdom Metazoa; phylum Chordata; class Actinopteri; order Gobiiformes; family Gobiidae; genus Taenioides; species Taenioides sp. WSHXM2023. The sequence continues at coordinate 10,942,205 of CM057102.1, read as the reverse complement.
GATGGATTACCTTGTTTACTCTTTTTGCTGCGTTTAAAGAACTTTCTCTTTGGTTCAGGCTTAACAGATTCTGATGCAGCAGTCATGTCTTCAACTACCTCCACTCCATCAGGGACATCACAAGCCTGGATCACTTCAGTCTTATTGCTTTTTGGAACAGATCTTGCAGCATCCAGACCAAAAGGTTTGGATTCCTCTTTGTTTCCCTCTTCTTGAGTCTCTTGTGAATGGTGCTTTACATCATCATTGATATTGCTTTCACTACTTTGTGCAATTTCGGTAATCGATATGTCTCCAATTTTAGCTTCTTCCAACTTCTCTGGTACCATGTCTGAACCTCCATCCAAAACCGCCTCTAGCAAGTCAGCGTCCGAAAGGGAGGAGGGGCTAAGGATGCTTGAATCAGTAGAGTCCAATGTGAACCCATTCGTCGTTGGGAGAGACAGGCTGCGGTCTGCTGGCATCACATCTTGGGGTGTCACTTCCACTGGGCGGGCCTCTGGATTCTCCGATGGTGTAGATTTTTCGGTGGGTGGGGGTGTCGAGGTTACTGTAAAGTCTGAGGGGGGTGTTGGAGTGGTTACGATTCTTGCGTTTTCTGGGGCTGGCCGAGTCTCTGTGAGCACTGCACTCTGCTCGCCCGCTGGAGGAGGAGTCTCTTCTGACGGACTGCTGAGACCGTTCACTTCGCTTGTGCAGGCCGCTGCTTTGGGTGGGGATGGAGCGGAAATGGTGGCTTGTTCTGCGGTTTCGACGCTTGCAGGCTTCACATCTGACCCTGTGAAGGATAAAAATGGATATCAGGAAGTTGAGAATTACAGGAGTTTGGAAACAAAAGCAACTAAGCAATGCACTCTTGAAATGGCGTGATGTTAAAGGTACACTACCAATGAATACTACGCTAATCTTTATTTGTGAACTAAATATTTTCAATTTTAATGTTACACAGCCCAAATCGTAATGGCTTTGTAAAAGATTGTACACATTAATTGGTAATACTTGTGTTTCAATGACTACATAACACATTTTTTTATTTTTTTTATATATGTGTGTGTGTGTGTAGAATCCCTCAACACACACACAAATGTTTTTTTGTAGTAGGATTGTTTCATGTGGCATTAAAAAAGTTGGCAGCAAATTTGCCAGCTCAGCATAAACTAAAAATATTTTTTAGAGATCCCGTTCAATACAATCCAAGATGGTACTCAAACATTCCTAAAAAGCAACAGCACTTCAGGTAGTGTCTCTTTAAGTCACAGTGAAGCCAGGATACAAAGTGGCAGCAGATGTGTGGCTGGCAGTATAAAGGACAGCAGTGGCAGACAGCAGGGGATACCACGGTCTCTTGTCCTTACCAGGCGGGCAGGTATCCCTACGCATTTCACTAGAAGGGAGGGTTCCCGAATCGCACCTGGGCCTGGTCTTTCTAAGGCTGAACCCTTTCCTGATATCGGCCAGGAGCTGGTCAATGATGCAGCCATCGTCCTGAGGCACTACGCCCTTCTTGACTGAAAACAAAATCAATACTGTTTGTAAATGTGTGCTCTTGAGTTGATCTTGATATTATGTCTAAGACACAGCCGTATAACTCACTTATCTTCCCATTCTCTCCCTTCTGCCTCTTGGATTCCTCCTCCGCCAGCTGCTTCTTTCTCTTCTCCGCCTTGGCTGCCTGCTCCTTTCTTGATTTATTTTCCTGATGAACAAAAGGAGTGACAGTAATTGTCAAGTACATAATGTGCAAATAGATTTGTCACTGTGTGATATGCAAGAGATATTTTAACAGTTTTGCACAGTATAAATAACACCCTTCATTTGCACAGCAGATGCACGACTGTCACACCACACAAACATTTGGAGAAGAGCCAAATGCTCCTTCAGATTCTGTGCATGTTCATAGGAAAGACAGACCTTCAATGCTCTGATAAAAAGTTCTCGGAAAGTTTTGATGGTCCCAAAGAGATCCTCCAGCGACAGTTGATTGGCATCTTCACAAAGATACACTGCCAGCTCACTCCTCTTCTTTTCCATCTCTAAGAACCTTTCACTAAGAACTCCACAGGCTTCCAGGTTTTCCTAAAAAGTGTAGGGGGAAAAAAGCTTACAGGGTTATAGGTATGTGGTATATAGCAGAAGTATATATTATGCAATGTGAAAATGCAGTAATTTTCAGAATACTTACGCAAAATTTTTTGTTATGAAAAGTAAAGATTAAATTATTCATTTTGATTTGGATCCAGGTCATAGTAGATTTTTTTTTTTCTTTTACATAACAAGAGCATTTATAGCGCAAGAAAAAAAAAAAAAAGTTTAACATACACAAAATGATTAACTAGACAGGATTAGGGACTCAGGTTTTGGTTTTTTTGTCGATTGCTTTGTACACTTTTGTTTTTAACGTTGAAAATACTTCCAGAGCACAATACATAACTTTGTAAAACAGCTGACTTACTTCCAGTACACTTGCATATTGCTCCTTCACCTCCTCTGCAGAATTGGACACTTTCTTGGCAGTATCATTCAATCGTTTCAGTAAACCATTTGCTTCATTCTGAACTGACTCGAGGTTGACTCTGTGAAGAAAGGATATTTGCAATTCCTCCTACTCCGCACGCAATCAGAACAATACAATACACAGTGATAGCTGTCAAGCATTTACCCCGCTGCTTTTTCACAGATCTCAATGTCATCGGGCAGTACCAGGAGCTCTGGGTGGTTAGTCTCTGCCTCCTTCACAAAAACATTACCATGGATTAAAAAAGAAATGCATAACTTAGATAAATATACAGCAAATACTTGAGAGCTCTTATAGTGGGCACCTCCAGGATGTGATGGAGCAACGTTATGCGGCTCTTGTTGGCCTTGGTCTCTGTGAGCTTGAGCAAGGAGCTGATCTTAAAGCCTTCTGCATTCCCTGTGTGACTCCCCTGGAAAGAGACATTATAATGAAAAATGCAAATACTTGATATTCTACCCATGTAAAATACAAATGATGAGGGCTTACATAGTTGAGGAAATTGCCAACATCAAGAATGAGCCTGCAGAAGCTTGGCAAGAGGGTGCTTGTTCGGAGAGCTGAAAAATAAAAGCGACACTAACGATTAACCTGATAATCGCAGAGACAGGTCAAATCATGTCAAAAGGTATGATCACAAGACTAGACAAAAAATATGTTGTAACAAGTGGACAGTTCATTTTTTAGTTTGAAAAATTGGCAAAAACAGCTTCTTTAGATAGTACTTGCTGTGATTACTATTAAAGTTGGTTCACGATTGACTTGGTGGTGGCAAAACATGTGGAGTGAAACAGAAACTAAAATAATGCCTTATATAGCACTTTTTCAGACATTCCAAGTAGTTTTACAATTTTGTGCATTATTCATTCACTCCATTACTCAGCAGTAATGTAAACTACTGTAACCACAGCTGCCCTAGGTTAGTCTGACAGAAACGAGCCCGACAATGTGCATCAGCTGCTTCAACCACCAGCAACACACACACACACACACCACCTTCATACCAGATAAGGAGGGTGTCTCGCCCAAAGACCACACCAGAGCCACTGCTGCCCCCCTGTGGCACCTGGTATTTCCACACAGCGAGTCTCCCATTCAGTTGCTACCACACCCAAAACTGCTTAGCTTCCAAAATCAGAGGAGATCATTGACAAGTTGATAAGACAAATGCTAAAGGCTGTTTCTGAAAAACTGGTCTATCAGTGTTAATAGGGGCAACTGTGGACTGGACTGCTTTAACACCAAATGACCACCAATATTGAGCATGCATTTACATAATGCCTCACCAATGATCATACATGAATAAACATCAGCTGCATAGGACATTATGCATTCTTACCATGGCAAGCCTCCTCCACCAGTTTGACTTTAGGCCTGAGTATGTTCAACACTGATGCCGTCTCCTCACACAACAGCATGCACTCAATCCTCAGCTGATAACTGCCAGGACAAAGTGACACAAGAGGAAAGATGAAATCCTCCCAGTAGTGTCAAATGGATTGACAGAAACCAAACACAAAGCTCAAGGCTAAAAACTACCGAAACTTTACAAGTATTACTGAGGAAGTTACCATGGCACTGTCAGGAGGGAGGTGTAGAAGCGGTCCACATTGGCAAGCTTGTCCTTCTCCCCTTGGAAGGACTTCAAATTCTCAATCTTTTTGAAAAGCATAGAACAGATGTAAAGGGTAGTTTTAAAATGTCCATTCATGTGTGAGGTGCAGCTGTATTCTTACAAACCTCATGCTTTTCTGGCAGCAGTTTCAAGAGCTGTTTTAGCACCTCAACATCAAATTTGGAACGATCACCATTATGAATCATGGCAACAAAGTCCTCATTTGAGCTGCAAAGAAAAATGTGTGATTTTGTTGAACACTACTCAAAACTGTTAGGAAAAATCTGACTTTTCCATTTCCTCACCATTTGAACTGCTTCAGGAATATGTTTAAATTCAAGTTTTTCTTTGGATCAATAAAGGTTATCTGGAAAAATAATAGAAAGATGTAGATTTTAGGTCTATGGTAATTTTTCTCCGTTTTGCCTGCAAGTGTTGCCTAAGCACCTCTTTAGGCTCCTTCTTGACAGGAGCAGCTGCCCCCTTATCTTTGGGCTCAGTCACCGGGAAACAGAAAAGCTGCTCAATACTGCTGTAGTCAGGCTCACGGGGAGTAGGGTCCTTCTGAACCGACGCCCACATGGACTGGCCGTCTGTCAAGGGGAGGGAGGGGAAGAGAAGTGTCAAGATCATATGAGCTTCACTTTAGGTCAACAAAAAGAAGGAAACAGGAATTGAAAAAGCAACTGAAAGTTTTTTGAAAAAAATAATAGTTTGCATTGAGGAGAGCATGGGAAGATTTTGAAACGCTTCCACTTTAGATTGCACTAAACTTGCAAATGAAACATTTATTTAGGTATATAATTGTTGTTGTTTTTTTAGATTTAAAAGTCAATGTGTCTTGCTTAGGGCAATTTAACTGCAAACAAATTAGATAAAACAGCCCAAGAGAACAGCAGGTATTTGCTAACAATAACAATATTTTCCCCCCTCCATCTTGCTTCAGAAAGATTTTTTTCCTTTAATTTTGTCCACCATACATATTACCTTAGAACAGAAGTAGAGAACTACAGTCCCTGACAAAAGTCTTGTCGCTTATCCATTTTGTAGAAACAAAAGCTTATAACCTGACTTTAAATTAATCGATTGGTTTTAGAAATGTCTCATATGAAAGCTAAAACCCTCCCAAATTATGCTCAATATACTAAAATAAATTTGCTTCACTGAAGAAAGATTGATCATTAAATGAACACAGAAAGGTCAGATTTTGGCAAGACAAAAGTCTTGTCGCCTACAGAAAATTGAACAAATAATTTACTTCAAATACAAAAATATGTTGCATAACGTCAGTGAATTAAGTAGTGGTGCTGTGAGATCCATATTTAATATCTTGTATGACTTCCATGAGCTTGAAGGACTGCATCCATGCGGTTCGACAATGATTCATACAATTTGTTGATGAAGTCATCAGGAATAGCAAAGAAAGCAGTCTTACATGCCTCCCAGAGTTCATCAAGATTCTTTGGTTTTGCCTTCCATGCTTCCTCTTTCATTCTACCCCAGACATGCTCAATGATGTTCATGTCTGGTGACTGGGCTGGCCAGTCCTGGAGCACCTTGATCTTCTTCGCCTTGAGGAACTTTGATGTAGAGATAGAAGTATGCGATGGAGCACCATCCTGCTGCAAAATTTGACCCCTTTTATGGTTGAGAATGTAAGAGGTAGCTAATACTTCTTGATATTTTAGGCCATTGATATTGCCTTCCACCCTGCAAATGTCTCGCACACCCCCATACTGGATGTAACCCCAGACCATGATTTTTCCGCCACCAAACTTAACTGTTTTCTGGGTGAATCTTGGATCCATGCGGGCTCCAGTAGGTCTCCTGCAATATTTGCGGCGGCTGTGATGTAATTCAACCGAGGATTCATCTGAGAAATCCACCTTCTGCCACTTTTCCAGTGTCCATCCTTTTAGCAGGCTGTGGGCCTTGGCAAATGCCACACGGTTTTTTAATTGCCTTTTGTTTATTGCTGGTTTCTGTGCACTGATTCGACCATGGAGGCCATTTCGAGACAGAATTCTACAAACACAGGGACTTGAGGTGACCAGGCCTGGTGGAGCTCTGCTGCAGTGGAAAAGGGGCTGGCCTTGGATTTTCGAATCAACAAACGGTCCTCCCGAGCAGTTGTCTTGCGGGGTCTGCCGGACCTGGGCTTGTCAAAAACATCTCCAGTCTTTTCAGATCTTTTTCTTATTCTTTGTACTTGACACTGAGACACATTGAAGGTGTCAGCCACCTCAGCAGTGGATCTGGTCTTCAGCCTCTTGATAATTAACGCTTTGGTCTCAGGGTGGATCTTAGGCATGTTGTCAGAGGTCAAGTTGCAGTTGATGTGAAGGTCTGGTGTGCTGGGGTTCTTTTTATACACACCCACTAATTGATTGATCAGTAACTGATCACAGGTGAGGCTGTAATCTAGGATTGGGTGCATCATATGACAAGGCGACAAGACTTTTGTCTTGCCAAAATCTGACCTTTCTGTGTTCATTAAATGATCAATCTTTCTTCAGTGAAGCAAATTTATTTTAGTATACTGAGCATAATTTGGGAGGGTTTTAGCTTTCATATGAGACATTTCTAAAACCAATCGATTAATTTAAAGTCAGGTTATAAGCTTTTGTTTCTACAAAATGGATAAGCGACAAGACTTTTGTCAGGGACTGTATGTACTATATAGAGTGATGGGTCATTCGTTTTGTAATTTAGTTATTTTACAGAAACTGTAAACACTTCAGACTTACAAAACTCTTTACATAAGTGGCAGTTGTGTGAATTATGGAATAATGCTTTTCTCTAACAATTAGTTTATATAGTGCAATGGCCCCAGTTTAGTGAATAAAAACTATTCATCATTTTGTTGATATATTTTTGGTCCCACAAGTTTTACTGAATGGTGCAAGAGACTTACCAGTAACAGTCCTTAGTTTCTGCCAGTTGAGCTTCTTCATCCTCAGAGTGGGGCACCGGTGCGTCCTGAGAGAGGCACTGCGGCCGAGGCTCTGGGCACTCTGGGGCACTATTATGTCCATACCAGGGGGAGGAGGGGGGCCCATGCCTGGTAACGGAGGGGGAGGGGGTGGACCCATTCCCGGTAAAGGTGGCGGTGGCGGGGGGGCCATACCGGGCAAAGGCGGAGGTAACCCTGGAGCACATGGAGGTGGAGGAGGGGGTGGGGGAGGTGGAGGAGCTCCAGGCAGTCCTGGGCCTGGCAGTGGTGGTGGGGGAGGTGGCGGTGGAGGAGGGGGGCAGCTGTTGGACAAACCTGGAGCTGGTGGAAGAGGTGGAGGAGGAGGCGGTGGCGGCGGAGGAGGAGAGGCACACAGTGGTTTCTGAGGAGAGATTTGAATTTTGCCTGGCTTTTCATTGACATTCGGGTCACCTGTTTGCACAGCTTTGTCAACTTTGTCAACTTTGTCCAACAGTCCATCCATCTCGTGTTGCCCCTGGTCACTCTTCCTTTTGGAGGACATCAGCCGCTGCATGATCTTCTCACAGGAGCCAATCTGGGCTATAGACAGGCACACATTAAAGTCATATTAGATAGGTTAGGTAGTTTTCACACATGGTTTTTGTACTGGGATAGAAGATACAAGTTAGAACTTGTATTTACATTCCATAGCTAGTTTGCCAGTTTGTGCCACATTCAAATGTGCAGTTTACCATTCCATTGCATGTGTTTATTTTAGCGTTGATTGCTTTTTTCCAAGGAAGGGTAACTGTACAGTAAGAATGGTGCATGCCTGTGACTTGAAAAAAACCGTCATTGCAAAACTAGTTTGGGTGTGGATGTGTTTTGCACCTCAAAAGCACCTCATCTTTTGCATTCACACTGACCCTTGAACTTAAGCCCTTTTACACCAATATAAACAGTGCCAGTGTGAAAACAACCAAATGAAAACAGAAAAGCTAGGTAACAGTTTGCTTTGGCTGTAGTGATATGAAGAAAATATCTAATGCCAAAAGTCTATTGTGTTTTTTGCCATCATTTCATCTTTAGAGATCAGCTTTTGTCAGCCTTTGTTTTAAGTCTTTGCTGAATCATCCTAGTATCTCTGAGTGGATCATGTACTGGCCTTTAGACCAGGTTTACATGAGTGAAGTGTTATCTTACAGTCTTGTGCCACCAGGAGGGCTCTGTTAATGATGGCTTCCACTGTGACCCATATATCCGTGCGATCTGGTCCAAGTAGCAACAAAGCTTGTAGAATAGACAGGAGCTGAAGAGAGGCTGGAGAACTGCTAACCTGTGTATAGTCAAAGTGGAATTTAAATCAGACATAATAACATTACCACTTGATAGCTTGCTTCATGCTTTGTAGAGATCGAACAATATGTTTTTTCATGGCTGATGCCAATACCAATTGTTTACAAACTTATTTGGGGCCGATATGCATAATTATTACTGATTATTTTTCTAGAATAATGTCATTTAAATTTACTGCAAACTCATCCACAGCCCATTTTACACTACAAACATTTAAGAGAGCTGTGTAGTCAGGTTTTGTGCAGTTAAAATAAAAGGTTTGCGTGTACTCTTTATGCAGCTGGACTGCTAAAACTAAATATCAGCGTGTGGTGGAGATCTAAGGCAGATAGTAGATACGCTGAAAAGTGCAAATAACGCCCTGTATCTCTAATGCCTTCTCAATCTTACTTTGTTGAAGAGTGTGGTGAAGACCTCCAGATGGTTGCTCATGTCAATGCCTCCATAAACCCGCAGCAGCTCTTCCTCATCTTCGGCCATAGCCTCTTCAAAAGCTTCACATTGAATCATCAAATCCTCATCCTCCTGCTCCCTGCGCAAACGCAGCAGAGACACAGTTAAAACTTTTCGAAATGTCATCGACAAACACTAACAAGTGAACCTTTTGCTTTAAATGGAAGCAGTTGAGAAAAACAACTTGAAATAATTATAGGCTTTTAAAAGTTTACACACCAAACAGAAATGTTAAGAAATGATCAGTTCTGGCATAAAAAGACCTCACCTTAATTTAGGGAGAATATCAAGTAGTTGAAGGCCTATTAAGAACAATAAAACAGTAAATCAGTACTCAGCAAGTGTCAGCAATCAAAGCTTTGGTATCTTAGAATTGAGGAGTCATTCACAGAGGCAGAGATAAGATTTTGGAAAGTGAATGGTGAGGCAGGTGAGCAATCACACAAGAGGCGTGGCTAATCAGACAAATTAACCAGTGGTAAAGATGTTTTAGAATATTAAAGGAAGTACAATAACTGTTATTTTTTATGCAATCGTTTAGTTTGAAACCCATGCGTATAATTTTAATGTTTTTCTTGTGTTACCCTTTCACATACTTAATACTAATGTGACCTTAATCTAAGTAGCTACTGGTCTGGCAGCATTCTAATTTTTTGTCAAACAGATAAAGTGGCACGGTGCTGGCTAAGGTAATACTCTGCCATACAATTTGTGTAGATGGCTTAAGCCTCTTAAAACATATCTGCTCCATTACACATAGACAGTGCTAGTGACAGAGATATTTGTATTATACTGTAAAAACGACTTCCTCTTTGCACTTACTGTATTTATACCACAATCAAAAACACAACATAGTCATATGATTTCAACTTGATAATAAGGTGGAGTTTTATGCAACGTAAGCAACGTACCAATAAATTCCTTTCGCATTCTGTCTCTCTGCCTGAGGTCCTCCGTGCCAAAGATGATAGCATTGATGACGCTGAGCAGAGTAACCATGTAGGGGACGTTATCTGTGCCTTGCAACTCATTCATGATCACACTGAACCTGTATTGCTGCACCTTTACCCCCTGTAGGAAAAATTATATTCAAGTTTTGATACATATTGTTCACCACTAGATGGCATTGTCAAATGGAACATGAAGAAATTAAATTAAGGTACTTTGATTAACTTTAACATACCTTGTAGTGGTCAAGGGCATCCAAGGCAAGACGATGTCCATCTGGCGAAAACATACTGAGAGCGGCCAGTAGTTCAAACACTTGCTTCTTCACCATAGTGTTTGAAGTATCCAAAGCTACAGAACATGATCAAAAATATAGAGTCTATTAGTTGGTGTAAGTCCATGATTCTGTCAGTTGTTCTACTGTGTCATCAATGTTTCTCTTCACTCTCTCCGCCAAGTCTGAACCCAAACAGTGTTTTCTTTCTTTTAATCACTTCAAGTTGGACATTGCCCTTACTGGAGTATTGATATGGACCCAAAATAGTGATTAAAACGTTTTTCCAATAGTCAAACAAACAGCAAACTATAATGTTATGAGGGAAATAACTTTCAAGAAACTTCAAGAACTGGCCTTTTTATTTATCTTTATCTAATAATTTTTATATAGTTAAAAAAAATCTGGCAAGGTTGAATAAAGTTTTAAGTGATTAAGTGATTGAGATGTCCAAAATCTATCAAAGCAAAATGAAAATTAAACATCATTACTATCAGTGTGGGTCCAACATTAAAACCAGAGGGAAACAAACTTTCTAATCAATGACTTTGTTATTGTTATACATATTAGCTTGGGGATAATCTGTTAATATTGAAATTAAATAACATATAAACAAATTAATTCTAAAACATATTTCCAGAAAAGTAGATTCATGTGAGATTCACCTTGGGAGAGCTTGCGGATGTAGCCTTCATTCTCGATAATGAAGTGTATCCCAGCAGAGGAGTTCATGACCGCTCGGACACAGCTAACACAGGTGAGCTGCAGCAGTGCGTCGGCAATCCTGGAGCAGCCTCGTCCTGACAGCCGGTCCAGGGCTTCCAGCAAGAGGTCCAACCCACTCAGTTCCAGAAACTGAACCATCCATGTCTGGTCGCTGCCCTCCAGACGCCTCTTCAGCCCGGAGTAGTTGACTACAGTGGGCACCTGTAGCAGCCGGATGCACAGCTCGGGGTCGGCACTCTCCAGGTTGGCTTCCTGTGGAGTGTCCGAGTCCTGAGAAGACCCCAGGCGACCTCGCACTGCCGCCCATTTGTTTTTGCGATCCGATTTGCCCGACATTAAGGCTGGAAAATCTACACAGGTAATACAAAATGATGTTAGGTTTAGTGTAAGCTAATTTGTGAGCTATCTTTTCAGGGAATTGGATCAGGAAATATAAAAGATGCTAAATGGGACTAATAGTTTTAGTTTAAAATGTTATTCAGTCCAAAGGAACCAGAGCAAAACAAAACATTATCCATGAAGAAAAAGAGAATAAGAAATGATGACAAGTCAACACAATGTGGATGAGTCAAATATGTCAGACAGCTAGCCAGTGCTGCCCCATACATTCCCTTTTAATCCCGTGTGAAAGACAAAATTGGGCTGTCAGCTCATCCAATGTCAACAAAGCTGGGATCAACAAACTATACTTAGTATACATACTATAACTTAGTGTTGTGACAATATTAAAATTTCAATCTCAATTTTGATAATAAGGAACAGACTTGATACTCAATAACAATTCCTATACCACATTGAAATTACATTCTTTAAACAACAGAATGTCATTTTCAACATTAATGGTCCATGAGGGTATAGTCTATGTGGTTTTATACTTGTTCTGATACAGCTCAAGATCATTCTAAAGCTAATCAGGAGAGGTTAATTTCTGTCTTGTGAATGTGACATTTTTTTAAATCAAATGAGTATCTAGTTTTGATACTAGTTTTAATATTGATTAGTACCTGATTTCTGATACTTTTGACAACCCTACTGTAAGTAGAGTTTTGTTTTGCTTTGAGAAGTGTTAGCAGTGTGATAATAAATGTAAATTTGACACTGACCTGATTCCACGTGTTGGTCCCACTAGATCACTTACTGCTATAGAAGTCCCAGAGTACAATTTCCTCTTTTACCAACATGACACACCCTCCCACTAGCCAAATATGTTCACTACCAGTTCATGCAGCTAGTACGACACATTGGTGTTACTAAATCAACATGCAGAGAAAAAGCTTATTTGTCTGATAGTATTAAAAACATAGTAAAGACTTTTCTGTTGATTTTAGCCTTGGCACATACTAATAAACAGATGAAGTACTGAGAGAAGGTGTTAAGAAAATCAAATGTTTCAAACAGAACTGTGACATTTTTCAAGCCATTAGTCATTGATTGGCGGTGTTTCTTAATCTACCTACATGCATGACTCAGCTTTCACAGGTATGAGGAAAAAACTACTTAAAACATACCCAGCCAATTGGGTTTAAAATTAAGTCTTTTCTAGGCAGACATCTGACTGCTGCATTAGTTCTGCTGCCAGTGTGTTACCGTGGCAGCAGCAGCCACACAATGGAGATTCACAAAAGGCCTCCTCACAAAGCTGTGTTCAGACAAATGCCCCGTTAACCCTGCCTGCCCAGTAAGACAGAACAAAACAAGTGAAAGTGCCTTCTAATTCCACACTGTTATATCCATCAGCCTCCATCACTGACTGGCGATTTCTTCTGAGTCATGAAGACTTGTGAAAACTACACTGGGTAAGATGCACTAAGAATGGTGTAGAATGGATTCTTTCCCAGAAAAGCCAAAGTTATGCGTCATAACACTTGAAAAGAGGCACTCCAGCCTGGGTTGAGAACTTTTTGGGAGGAAGGAAAGGACTTTCCTGACTCAGGAAACAGCATGTGATAAGCACGCTGTTGATTATATGGCAGCTTCTGTTCTTTCTGACTATCTATTTATTTCATGTGTTTATTTCTGTCATTTGGGAACATACATTTTTTTAACCGTCACATAATGTTGTGTAATCTATGAAATACATTCTTGGTGGACTTCTGCAATGATCAGTTTAATTAGCTGACCTTGTCTGCCAGCGCTCCCACATGCCTAACACTAAAAGCAAGCTGATTCACAGCATTCAAGTCAAACCTTCTCCTGTGTCCTCTGGTTCAGCCGCCCACACATCAGCCCACTCCTCCTGTACTGCATCAACACTTAGGTATGAGCCGGAACATCATCAGCTCTTTAAGAGCATTAAAACATCTGCACTTTTAAAGGCTATGCCTAATATCACAAATTTAGCTCATTTAAAATAAGCCCAATCATGTTATTAAAATAATGAATACATTTTTACTTATGTGTCTGGTCAACTACTGCAGATTGTCGAAAGCCACAGTGGACTATGCAATGAATGGTTAATTTTTAAAGAATAATTATTACATTGACCATCTGGTACTCATATAACTCCCTGCCCTAACTCTGCACTCCTCCTCCACCACAGTTTTCTCTTTTCTTTTTTTTTAAGGGAGGAACCAACTGCATATTTTTGGAGTTTGTTGTTATTTGTAGCTTTCTGTCTGGGTGCTTAGAGCTTAGTGAGGTGGATACAAACATCTGTCTGTGTCTGAAAGAACAGTGGAGTGCCAACGTAAGGCTGACTAGAGCAAGGTTCAACATAACACAAAAAGACGTTCAGCAGCTGGTTTGTAGAAACTGTATTTGTGCCAACGGCCCCTCCATTCCGTCCACGATGATGTCGATACAGGATGGACGGCGGTGGCACCAAGACACCATCAGTGCACCACTGTGCAGCGCATTATACATCAGTAATTACATAATGATTGTTGGGAGCATTAACAACAAGGGTCTGCGTTGGTTACTTTGGAACGTCTCCCTTTTTTGTCTGTCTAAAACGGGACCCATCGCCCCATTGGCTTATGGAACATCCTTTGCAGAAAAGCAGCGGAATGCAAAGGTGACACTGCAATGTTCAAACCTCACTTCACCATAACACGTGAATACACCATGTGTATATTGATAAGGGTCTTACCTGGCTTTATTCCATAGATATGCACATTTAAAAATCGCGAACTCTTGCGGTTATTCTTTCCTTCTTTTTAAAGATGTGATTGTCTTCTAATATGGCATCTTGTTTATTGTAAAAATAGGAGACGCTGGGCTGGTGAAAGTATAGGCACAGTGCGGCAGGTCCGTATGGTATGCGCTTGGCAGCTCGCTCAAAGCATTGCGGCCACAATAGCCTCCAGTCACTTGGGAGAGATTGATCATGTCAAGTGCGCACAGTGCTTAGCGCGAGAATCCTGTTATTACTTTCAAAATAAAAGCAAAAGCGCAAGCCACTGTGCTTGTGGTGCCTCTTGCCTGCGAGCATTTTATCCCAACCTTTAGCCTATTCAACATGGGAAAAATGAAGTAAAACACAATGTAAATTAGGACTGTTTATTTAGGATAAAAATAGCCAATTTTTGAACGGCACTGGGAGTTGTTTCTATGCACATTGCTGTTTGTGTCTTAGTGCAAAATACGATGCGTGAATAAAGATGCACAGGCAAACTTGAGGCTTTTCTCAAGCAACTTAGTAACGCGTAATAAGCTACAACATTAACAACTCCAATGGCTGTGACAAAACATAACAAAACACTGGGCCCCATAATATCGCCCTTTTCCAAGGACCATCAATGTCTACCAAGCAAGACCTGGTTCCGACAGGGCCCGCACAGACCAGCCGTATAAGACTTGGCAAGCTGCCTTCAGTGTTGCATCTTCTCCGTCGCCCTCTGCACCACTGCAGGCTCAAGGAGTTTGTTGGTCACACGTATAGACGGTTTGAGGAACTGTGCTGGGCTGCTGCCTGTGTTTGTTGTGGGAGTATTACTAGAGGGGTCGCCGCCTTTTTTTAAGAAGGGGCATAAGGTTTTGGAATGTATGTCTCTGAGCCTTTGGTTAAACAAAGTGTGCGTGTGTCAGATGATCTTTCTGTGTTCTCAGCTGAGCTTCTTGCTATTTTTGTGGTGTTACAGTGGATTTGAGAACAACCCCCTGCGAATTATAGTGTGTTCTGATTCTGCTGCTGCGTTGTCTGCCCTTACATCGTCACAGGTCATCTGAAACTCGCCCTGATGTAATCTTTAAGATTCTTTGCTGTATGAATCGAATTGATAATTTGGGATCAAGTTCTATATTTGTCTGGATCCTGGACATGCTGGTATTTTGGGGAACGAGGAAGCTGATGTCCTGGCTAAAAAGGCACTTCAGAAAGAAAGTGGGGTTGTTTTTAATCACTGTAAAGCACTTTGTGTTACATTTGTGTATGAAAAGCTCTTTATAAATAAAGTTTGATTGATTGATTGATTGATTGATTGATTGATTGATTGATTGAAAGTACAGATCTGGTTGTATCACTGGCAAAGCAGGAATGCCACAGTGTCTGTAAGCAGCATGTGATTAATAAATGGCAAAAAGAATGGGAGGCACCCTAGTGGCCTCTGCAACTGTGACAGCTCAGAAACAGCCACACATTGATGTCATGCAGCATTTACAGCAGGAGAGAGGAGGCAGCTCTACAAGGATTTATCTGATCTGGGAACTGAAACTTAAATCTATTCTTTTGTCTGACAATAGTCAAGTGGTTTAGCTTTGCTAAACTTTCTCCGCCGCTCCGGCCTCTATCTGAGAATTTAATGTCTTTTAACGACGGTGGAGGGCAGCATTGTGCACTGTAACGTGTAGCCTGCCGGAAATCATTAGAAGAAGAAGAAGCCCTCTAATGAACATCAACAAACCTTTGCTTCTAGAGACCTTATAACGGCGTTTTGAGACACTTTGGAAACTATTCTTTTTTTCCTAAATCAGACATGTCCGGAAAAACGAAAGAAATTTTGCAAATGGACCTGTACGGGTTACTCGGCGTAGAAAGTACAGCGACAAATAAAGAGGTTTGTGGTTTAGCTGTAGGCTGTAGTTGGCATGTGCCATGTGTGGCCATAGAGTATAAATCTGAACTGAACTTTACTTAAATTAAAACTCGCCATAATAAACTGTGTACCTAAACGGTGAACCAATGAAGGGAGTGCACGTTAGATAACATGTTACATGTTTAAAAACATGGCTAGCTAGTATAATCCTCTATCTTACTGGGTAGCTATCTATTTTTTCACCACCTGTGTGAACAGGTTACAATATGGTGGCACCTGAATGTAGGCATAATAAATGCGGATCTGACTTTTGTGAGACTGAATGCATGCATCTCTTCATTCTATTACTGGTTTAGCAGACTGAATCTACTGTTCTTAAACTTGATTGCTGTTACTCAATGTAATGGTCTTAAATAGCCACTAGATGGAGTCATTGGATGGAGTATAAGCCTAACTATGATTCACGTACCATCGTAACCGTTTCATGATTTGGAAATAATATAACTTAAGCCAAAGAATCCACAAGTCAGTGTGGAATCAAATATAAAACTTCCCAATAATGTATATGCTTTTTTTTTTTTAAACATTAATGTCAGTATTCTCTAGTTTGTCCACTCCTATACAAAGTGTTTCGCCCCATGTGTAAAACGTCAGCCACAAAATAACTAATATCCTGAAGTGTAACTTGGCCTGTGGATTCTCCATGGAGAATGTTCCAAGTTTGGCTTCCCATCTTCATGGAGACTTGCAGGTGGCATCAAGGAATCTTATGTGGTGCTGCTTTAGTTTAGTTAAATCAATTTCTCTTCCACTGATAATTACACTGTAGGAAGTGGTTGTGGTCTCTGTTGAAATTACAAAATGATCATTGTGTGGAGTCAGTTGTCATATGTCATTTCGGTTCTTTCAGTTTAAACCATGCACTGTTAATGTTTAAAGTAACATAAATAAAGTAACCCCACAGGCATTATCAAATGTGCTGCAATGCCACAGCAGTATGCAGTGCATCCCACATTACAATGATGAAGGGGAAGTTTGTCTTCTTGCAGCCTGTTTATGTCAGCTCAGCCACAGCTTGTAAACCTGCTGTGTTAACCTAAGGGATTTTCACTGGCTCAGTGTAGTGTCTCTGACCTTTGCCAGTGCTGGAATCTTCTCTTGAACCATATTTGTGAGGTGAAAATGGCATGAGGTTTGTGTTTTTAATGATACTGGATTTTTGGGGCTTTGCTGAAGGCTACCTCATTTAATTGTGCTGCTCATGAATAACTGTGTAAGAAGTCTTTTACCTAACACAGGTAGCTTTGTGTGAGGTGGCAACAGCTTGCAACTGTAGGCCTTCTTTAGCATGTGTGGAGATTAAACAATTCGTTTAGTTAGTTTAGTTTAGTTTAGTTTAGTTTAGTCTTTATTTATGTCTGCTCTCACTCTGAGTACAGTGTTTTCAATCAGGGCCTGGCTGCTTGAGTCACTTTTAAAGCAGGTTGTTGTGACTGACCCATGCTGCTCTACTGCATTGTCCTGTCAACTTCAGTCTGTTACTGCGACTTCATGATCCTTCTAAAAATAACCCGTGATAATGCGACAAAGTAACTATTTAGTTTTAAAGATCAATTTGACTTGTATGCAAAATGGCATAGTAGGGCAATACACATTTTCATTCATGTCTTTGTCCCTTAGTGATGTTGTTTCCAGTCTCCCTGCTTGCCACAGATGTAGTTCCCATGCCCCTGATAATCGGCCTGGCAGGAGGATGGGCCGGTGGCAGATCAGGCAGCTAATCAGCGACACAGAGCCGCACCACCACCGTTTGTCAGCTATAATGGGCACTGCTGTAATGAGTACAAGATGTGGGCATGCACTTACAGTTGTGATGGGAACAGAGACAGTGAAGGAAAGTGGTAAAAATTAGTGATGATGAGGGAATTGAGAATTAGCACTACCTATAGCTGCATGCTTTGCCTGTGACTGCATTGTCCCTGTCAAATACATAACAAAGGTTCACTAAACCATGGACAGAGAGTCCATGGGATGAGCTCTGTTTCACTCCTAAATGCCTGATAACACTGTACTTTGAAACAGTTCAGGCAGCCAGACGCTGTCAAACATCTGCTGTACAGACACCTTTATCTTCTGAGCAGCCTGCGATGAAGGACACGAGAAGAGCAGTTTATGCAATGTGAGGATACGGTGTTTGTCTTTATCAAGCAGATGTTGTCTAAGCATTGGATTCAAAAGTGGTCATGCCGGTGTAATTAATTGTATCCAGCAAGTATAACTACATCATTGATCACATAATTGAACACATAACTCAAACAAATCTGCTTTCAAAAAGCATTACAGAGATCAAACACAATAATATGATGATTTGAGATGGCTCAGCGTTAAGGAAAGCCATGACTTTTGATGGTTTGGTAAATATGAGGCAGACAGAAATGCATCATAAATTAATTTCAAATAATATGTCTTAAATATCAGAGGGATAAGTCTGAAGCAGTGGAATAGTGAGAGGCTTCTTCAGGAGTGTGTCAGGACAGTGGTCCACAGTCCAGCCTGGCCCATGTCCACACGCTGCTCTGCGTGCCAAGCACCAAGTCTAAATATTCTTAATGATGTCTAGTCTCTGTAAGGCCTCTCCATGAACCACACACTCATTTACTGTTGGGGCCAGGACCAGAAAACACCAGGCTCACCCTTAGCTAGAGAGAAGGAGCTGTTGATACTACAGTTTCTGTTCACCATAGGCACGCTCTACTTTGGAGCTGCTGTCAAAAGGTCTGGACATTCTGCTCAATTGCCTCAGTTTGCCCCCTCCCCCCAGCAAAGCCAAGTTTGTGTGTTTTGGCAGAAATACAAGAAATAAGTGCAAAAGATTGCAGTGGAGAAACACTGCGCATGCCAGAGGACATGGCGCCCTGTCCAAGTGTTTCCCAGACGAGGAGGGAGCTCCTGCAGGCAGTGTGCTGCGGGCACATATGTGTGGATTTCTGTGTGTGTGTGCGTGCGTGTGTATGTGTGTGCGCGCGCGCGCGCGTGTGTGTGTGTGTGTGTGTGTGCGCGCGCGTGCGTGTGCGTGAGCTGCATGTACCATGATTTATGAGCTTGGGCTTTGGCGTGCCACGTACATGAGTGTATTTTAGAGGTTTTGTGTGATGGCCCCTATGGTCTTCACGGCAAATTTCACCAACTTCCTTACTTTGGCCAGTGGAGGTCTAATGAAAAACACCTTGTCCTTACCCTTAGAAGGAACAGTTACAGCCTAAGATAGCCTCAATTTTAATATTACTACATTGGTTTACTATAATTTACATTTTATCATCATCATCACTCCAAACTGGCATAGGCCCCAAGAATAGTTTGAGATTGTTGTAAAAGTAATTTAGCGTGAACTATAATAACATGTCATAAAGACACAAAGCAGTGCTGATTTGGGCCAAACATTACAAACCATCAGAATTATATCCACATGTCACCTTTTTATGTTTATGGCAGATTTGATTTTAAATATGAAGTGAAAATGTATTCTATAAAAAGTATCCCCTTTGCTTTCAGCTTAAAAAAGCATACAGACTGACGGCCCTGACGTGCCATCCGGACAAGAACCCAGACAACCCAAAAGCAGGTAAGGTGATCTTCTGTCTGACATCTTTCTCACCAATAACTTCACCTGCTGAAATGCAGTCCAGTACCTGCAGCACTACCCTTGTGTTTCCCTGGCTGGCTGTCAGATGTGAGCAGACAGCCACATCCCTCACTGTGGTCTCTTGTGAAAAATCACCTTAAACTAAGGCTGGGCATAATAAAAATGTTTTCTAGTGAGGTTTGTGAGGTTCTTGGATGCCTCAAAGTATTCATAATTATTAAAAAAAACAAACAAAACAAAACTGATATTGGTTGGTTTGAGAGCTTGAGAGGAATAATAGTGAGGGGCGATTTTGCGGAAATGTAAAAGAAGTGGTTCTGAAGGCCTCAATACATGAACCAGCACATATGCAAACATGCTCTATTGCACAAGAAGGCAGGAAGACCTGAGCTCCTAGAGGATGTCAGTATGTATGAGGAGGTCATCTGAAGATGAACACACTGTTACTACTGTCACCCTTCTGCAACCTATCCCCTTTAGCACCCTGCCCCTTCAGGCCACAGGTGCTTTTCTGATTTCATTTAAGAGCAATACTGGCATGCAGGTAGCGTGAGTGCTGCTGCTGCTGCAGTGTGATCTCTGGTGTGCACTGCTAGTCCCCATGGGTGAAACCCTATCTGTCTGCTAGGCCCCCCATAAGTGAATGATTAGGCTGAGCTGCAGAGAAGCTATGTGTGGTTCTGTGATGGAGAGCGGTATTGTGGTCTCCTCGCAACTATGTGTGCGTGTGTGTTAAATGACAACCGAGGCCTCTTGATGTGCTCCAACTGAACAAGGATGAGAGGCAAATGGTTATATAGAACTGGAACAGCTATTCCATGGAAAAATACATCAGACACAATTTGAACAATAAAAAAGTATTGTTTTACCCTCAAACTTGTTGTAAATCTAGTTTAAAAAAAAGTCTATCGTCTATCATCATGTCTGTGTCTCTTTACAGCCGAACTCTTCCACCAGTTGTCCCAGGCCCTTGAGATTTTGACTGATGCTGCTGCCAGAGTAAGCACTTGAATAGTTCCCATTGTGTTTCACTGAACATTATTTTAACCTACTTCTGTTTTCAGGCTGCATATGATAAAATCTGTGCTGCAAAAAAACAAGCAGAAGAAAGAAACCGCAAACTTGATGATAAAAGGAAGAAGATTAAGCTTGGTGAATATTAATACAGTTAACACAGTGAGTTGTGTGGTGCTCTGTGTTCATTATGGTTGTTATTATTATTATTATTATTATTATTATTATTATTATTATTATTATTATTATTTATTGTTTTTCTTTTTATTTGGCTTTACTGATTCATTGTTTAGGACTAAGATTAACCTGACCAAGAATTCTGACTCTGACTCTTTTGTGTTATTTATTATTATGCTGTCTCTGTGTAGCACTTACAGCAGTTTTCATAAACTGCACTATAGAACAAATTGGACTTGGATGTGCATTTGAACAGATTTTAACTTGAATATTGACAGCTACTCATTATTTGCCATGCTCACAGACTTGGAGGCCAGAGAGCAGCAAGCTGAAACCCACAGACAAGATGAAGTGCAGATGACCAGGACACTCAAAGAAGAGGTAACCGCAAAGCATGAATCCAATGTTGCTGCAGATTTGTTTATGTCCAGAGAAAGCCAGTAGGTGGCACTAGTCAAATGTTCACCTCCAGATGCTCTTGCTTCAAATGGCACAATGTAATAGTCTCTCTCATGTGGACACTTTTAGGAAAGTTTATATACATGCACGTCTCCCTGTTATTTAGTGTGGTCTGTCTTTTCCCAGATTGCCCGTTTGAGAGAGGAGGGATCCAGACAGTTGGAGGAGGAGCAGAGGCTTATCAGAGAGCAGATTCAGAAGGAAAGAGATGCCCAGAATCCACAGTCTGGTGAGTCCACTCAGGGTAGTATGTTCTTATCAAGCATTCTCTTTCATTTTCAGCACTGCACAAAAGCACACTCAAAGCATACAGATACATGTCACCACTACTCACTCATATTATCCATCAATATTTTAATGATCTGTTCCTCTCTCTTTGTCTTTTTCCTGTTTCAGGGGTAGACAGATGTTCCCATGTCACCCCAAAACTGAAGGTAGGCTATAAACAGTGAAATTTACATTGTCTAAGGGCCTACTTTGTCTAAGGACTGAAAGTGGAAATTAACAATTTTGCTATAACCTGGCACAAACATATTACCTCTTTCTGTAGGTCAATGTTTTTTCTGTGCATTTTCCCTGATAAATAAAAAAACTAATTTATTTTGAAATGCGATCTAAAGTAGGGCTGGCTGATATGAGGGGGAAAAAAAACTCTCAAAATGATTGATCTTGATTTTTCCTTTTCAAAAGCAAAATTAAATTAGCTCTTAGTATTGATTTCATGAACATAAACAATACAGACTTTTAATCTGTGCCATACAAAACAAAAACACTTCCTCCAAAGTCTTCTGTTTGATCCGAACCACATGCTATTACTGACAGAGGATTGGCTGTGGGCCTCTCTTTTCAAAACCCCCAACCAAATCAATGACTATTAGACATGACTGAATCACGATCTCTCAATCTTTCGATTAATTCCCCAGCCCTTAATTTAAGCAATGTTTTAACTCTGAATTCTTATTTATTTTATTTATGAGACAGGGACAGTGCACAATATACATTAACCTTAACAGGAGAGATGCATTGTGTCTGGTTGTAGCACTAGAGCTAATTTCCACCTGTAGTCCCTGGTGTATGTTTTTTAGGTTTTAGGATCTTAAAACTGAGCCAAATATATCACTACAAAACAATGTTTCTCCTCTCTCCAGCTCAAGTGGAAATGTAAAAAAGATGATGAGACTAAAGGGGGCTACTCTCATGACATCCTTATGAGACTTCTCCAAAAGGTATGTCAGGTTCCTGATATGTCTTCATAGATTATCTCAATAATACCATTAAAGAAATCCATTGTCTCCATGTGATTTGTAAATTGTGTTATGCTGAAATGCCAAATTAGTTGTTATTGTATATTGCATGACCTTATTTTGAGTTGACTGACCCTATCTTATAAACAAAGTCCGCTAAAATTAAATTGTAGTGAATGTGCTGTGGGCAGTGCTGCTGTGTCCTTTATAATTTATGCGCAGTTTGTGCCCCTATTACAGGTGACTAAAACTGCTACGGGAGGAATTCAGAAACGTGCCCTTCTCATTCAGTCTCTGGTTTAAAGTTCTCCAGTGCGTGCAGACATTGTATATAAGAATGCGGTATCAGGCTTATATAGAATTGGAAGTAGCAATGTATTCAAATTTGTAAGCAAAAGCAGTGAATTTGAGCCAAAAGCATTTTAGAAGACAGGCAACACAAAGTGACATTTTATGGTTTGGACAAGTAGAAATAGTCACCATTGTGTGGGAGAACTAAATGTGGTATGTTGGTTCTTCTTCTTTACTACACATTTTTATATTGTGTATATTGGCCACTAAAAATTACACATCTACATTTAAGGGAAATTATTTTGAAACCAAGTCCTTTTGGGAGTCCCCTTTGTCACTGTTGGCTTACTCCACACATTTCTTTTATGATTTTGCATTCCTGGAATTTCCTGTTCCCTGACAATTTTGTTTTCAGACAAATTGATTCTCTAACCTTTATCTTTGCCTCTTCTTGCGTGGCTTCTGTTATAAAATACATGATCAACTATAATGAATTTCATATTTATTTAATCAGAAAATGGTCTGTTACCTTGGGCCTATAACAATATTTTTTCGTGTTTCTTTTTTTTTTGGCTCCCAGTATGGTGATGTCTTGAATCTCATTGTGTCAACTAAGAAGAACGGTAGTGCTGTGGTTGAATTTGCAACAGTGAGAGCAGCGGTAAGCACCAATTAATTTTCACTGTTTGCATTTGGTTTTGTCTGACTTCAATACCACATTTGATGCTTTATACATAAAGTTGTCAGTTTGATACGGACTGATCAATATGACACTATCAATTCTTTGTCTTGTTTTAAAGTAATTCAATGTACTGTGCTATTTGTCACTGTGGTTTTCCATCATGCACAGAACCTGCTGGTCACCCGGGCATCTGTCTCTGGTAGACTGTAGACACTAGTCAGGAATGGGTAATAGGATAATGGCAGATAAACTAGTTGATGTGTGTTTCAGGAGCTGGCAGTGAAGAATGAGAGCGGTCTAAGTGGAAATCCACTGAAGATTTCATGGCTTGAAGGAGAACCAGTGACTGCTCCTCAGACAGATCAGTTTATGTCAACACAGGTCTGTAACACAATCACTATTCATCTCAGTCACTCAGCCAAAGATCTTGTATTACCAAATTCAATTATTTCAAGTTTCTTTTATTATGTAGAATCTGAAAAAGTCTAAAGTTTATATCATATTGCTGCTTTGAGACAAATATTTGAACAAACAATATTTTTTATCACAAACACTGTTACTGTTCTGATAATTTGTGCTCTTTCATTATTTAAAGGTTGTATAGAGGATTTTCCAAGGAACGAGAAATCCAGCGACCTTTTTCAAATGTTGCACATGCGTAAAAACCACACCCCTCCCCCAAGTAGAAACGCCTCCTCCTTACGCTACAAATCATGTTTGTTTGCAGCTGGTGCGCCTTCAGAATCGCTGTTGCTGCTGTAACTATACTGTATTTTTTCAAATGATAAGCAGAAGTTTCCTGTCCAGAAGTAATTTAGCGACCAACACGTCAGTCTTTAGACCCTCTGCTTCAGTGCACGCCATCGCTGGAAGGAATCTCCGAGAATCACTTTAGTTTGGCTTTGCTCATTTTCCCCTTTTCTTCTTCTTTCAGCGATCTCAAAATCAGACTTTCTTTTGAGGCTAACTGGTAGTGGATTCTTGTTTGCCATTGCAGCAAACTTTGTGTTAACTGCGGGGAAGCTACAATTGGAAAAAGCCTCTAAGAACCGCTGCGTTGGTTGAATAAACTGTGTCTTGCGTCTGTGGAATGCGTGAGAGGCGTACGTAAACCATGTAATCCCAGCGTGCCAGCAAGTCAGTTACGCTAGAAACGTAAGGAGTTTGATTGACAACCAATAGATAAGAGGTAGCCGCGTTATCTATTGGCTAATGTTTAGCTCGCCCCACCACATACACAGTTGATGGATTTTCATTCTTTTTTGTTTGGTCATCATAATTAGAAGGCTGCTGCATCTCTATAATGCTATCATTGACAATTTGAAACAAGATAAAAGAAATCCTCCATACAACCTCTAAGCCCACCTTAAATGATTTTAGATTAACACATACAGGCCACTATATGTATAAGCATTTTCTCTTGATTGATTACTTCACCAAGCACTTCCTATCTTTCCCCCACAGAAAGGAAGCATAGTACAGGATACTAGATGCATCTTTATAGAATTGGAAAAGAGTTAGTCATGGCTGAGCAAACTAGAGATATGTGGTTCACTTAGTGTCAGCCATGCAAATATTTCCCGCTCTGCACACTTTTCTTGTCTGGCCTGCAACGATGTGTTTGGTGTAATGGGCCCTAGTTTATTTCTGTTGGATCCTGAGGCAGTGGCCCAAAGCCATCACAGCTCCTCTCATTAATTGACCCACCAGATCCCAGGAATGTTGTAGTAGTACTGTGCCATAATGGATTGGCAGGACTCACTCAGTGGCTGCAATCAGTGAGCGGGCCCAGGACTTCATTTGATAATAAATATTTTCCCTTTCAATATTTGTCCAGAATTGATTGAATTTGTTTTCTGTCCCATGGGCATGGTATTTTATTTGCACTGCTGTTTTTGACTAATCATTACGTGTAAAAATACGTGTAAAAAAAAAAAGAAAATATGTGTCTTCTGTGGTTTTGAAATCACAGTAGTGTTATGTTGAAATCTTGTAATAACTGATTCGACATACTCCGTGATTTGACTGTGGAACTAGGCGTGCAGTTCGCATATGCACATCAGGTTCTCAACATAATCAGATTTTAGATATCTTGTATCTAGTGGAAAGTTGAGCAAAATGTGTTTGGTGTGTTCTTCTTAGTCTCCTGTGCTGTATCTGGACAATGAAACCATGGGTGGGAATGGGATAGCATGTTATACAAAGTCCCCTCAAAATTCCAGTATTTATTTCTTGAACTGTGTTTCACCCTACAGCTCAATTTCTCAGCCCCTATGTCAGTCTGAGCCCGCACACTGGGACTTGTCACTCTAATCTCTTTTAATGTTATTATGGTCACCCCTTTTACTAAAGTTGATTGCTTCAGTGTTTTTTTGCCCTACACCTGAGAAGGACACTACAATGCATGCAGCGTACTTTTCACATTAGCCCCATGTGAATGTGCTTCTTGCTTAAGTGGACCCACATGACATAATTGAAATATCTGTTTGTTTGGCCTTGAGGGGTGTTTGAGATGGAGATAAAGTGAGCCCAGCCAATCATGGTGGTCCATGCAATCTTGTTGAGGTTTAAAATTTGACTGTCACCATCCTAACAAATATAAATATATATACTGAGGAGGCCATCCATTCAAACACTGGAAGGTATAAGGTACATATGCAAACATACATGACCTCAGCTTCACCTCTTTCCTCTTATTCAATAACTACAGGCACTTTTGAGGCCTCTATTAAACCTAGCATTCCCTTTGGGTCCTAAAATGTCATGAGATGAGAAGTGTGACTCCAGAGTCACTGAAGCTGTTCTGGTATACTTTTAGTAAATATGTCTGATTTATAATCAGTGCTTATCATGTCTGCGCCACTAAACTTTGTGTTAACAGTTCTTCCCTTTCTCTTGACTGACGTGGAGCTATAATGTTATAGTATACATTGTGTACCTTAAGTTAACACAACCCAAGCACACTTGTTTATTTAATAATTGCCCTGCCAAGCATAATGTCATAAATAGATTTTGCAGAGATAATCCATCGTTCAATATCCACTGTTGTCACGGACATTGGACCATCTGTACTTAACTGAACTTGATCCTCAATCACTGTGTCATGATTTATGGTTCATTGTGTAGCTTAACTTACAGCCAGTACAATATAAAGTATTTAGATCCATGCTTTCAACGCCTGTTCCTCCCATTTATATGTTGAGAATCACAGAAGGCTTGTCACGACAAAAACCAGATGCAACTATTCTTGGATTGTTTTTCCAGCTTGCTGGCTTGCTAGTGGCTGAAAGCGCACTCTCACCTAAAGTAGCCCCTCTGCCTAGGAGAGACGTATTGAATATAGTCGTGCAGTTGGCTCATTAAATCCAGCCTGACCCTTCTCTGAATAGTGATACAGATGTGGGAAGGATTATACTATAGTCAGTGTATTAACTATCAACACCAAAATCTGTGTTTCTATGCAGCATCAGAAGAAGTACATATGCACTGTTTAATTTTTTTTTAACAGTTAAATTACTCAGTAACTGCTACCTTTTGGTCAAAATGACAGGATATTTCTGTAATCTGTATGGCTGCAAGTTTATTTTTTAGACAGAAGAAAAGTAGTACCAGATGTTATAGGGAAACTTCACAGCTTGACCACTTTATGCGTAGACAAGATAATTTGTCCTCAATTATAGGCTCTTTGTTCTTGCATCAGTCATTTGGCCGAAAACTTATCAAATGTAAATCCAGTCCGTCTTCACACTCACTTATGTAGCCAGAAGTCACACAACCAATTACTTTTTTTCCAGAAGAAAATAAGAAATTCTACAGTTTGACTGATACAGCTTGGGTAAACTGTCTCACTTGCTTATAGTATTGCAGTTCTAAAACTTGAGTTGTCTATTTTAAGTTTGTCATTTATTTAATTTTTTATTCTGGTGAGAGTTTGGCCATAATTCTTCTGGAAACTGCATAAATGATTTTATTGATTCTACAGTGGCTTTGATTTCAAGCCAAATAAAGATACACAATGTCTTTCACATGAGCACTTTGGCCACAAAACAGTTGAAAAATATGTTATTTTAGTTTCTGACCATTAAATTGGTCACATTTAATGTCAATATTTCATGAGATTCTTATCTGATATGTCCAAAATAGTGCTGCTAGGTCCCATCACATACCCCCACACCTTCCCCTTCTCTCTCTCTCCCTCTCATTTTCTAAAAAAGAGTGGACGTTACACAGACATTCTCTGGTGCAGTGTATTGTGGATTTAAACTTGATCAGTTGCATGCAGCTATTCTTTCTGCTGCTTTATCATTGTATGTCATTGTATTTTTCTTCACATTTGCTTGTGTTTAGTCAGAAGGTAAAATTTAAATATCCATTTTGCTGCTGAAATGAGTGTCTGTCTCTTTACCCGTGACACCCCTTACATATGTATATGTATGTACATATGTATGGAAGTATCGCATTACTCTTTACCACTGCCTCTCGTGCTCCATCACCAGAACATTGGACTCTGATTTGCAGCTAAGAAAACAGCCTGCTCTGACTTTTTTCCTTTTTGAGGTCTTGGACTTGTGGCCTGGCTTTGTCTGCAGCCCAATCTGCCACTATAGCCTGGCTTTTATTAAAAGCAGAGCTAAGTGTTTGTTTTTACTGCATTGTTGGGAATAGGAGATGGGGGGTACCTTGGCCTACCTAAGAGCAGGGCCTCTGGGATGCGTGCAGAGTATAAATGGCCCTGTGCACACAATAGATTGGCAAGCACGCCAAGAGCCAAGACATCACAGCTAGAGGACCTTGGATTGTAGCCGCGGCTTTTCTTCTTTAAACACGAAGTACTTTCAAGTCTGAACAGCCATCCTTGGTGCTGTATGGTGCGGTTTGGGTTATTACAACAAAGTAATATGAGGTAAAAATATGCATGTGTAAAAATGTGCAACAATGGAATGTCAAGGGAGGAGGTCAATTGTTAGTCCCCTGCATGCATTCCTAAGTGAACCTTAACTTGGTGTTGCTCACACTGGCTGCCATAAAAAACTAGTACAGTAAAATACTCAGTCTGGTGCTTTTTGGATTTTAATTTTGGTTTGCTGCAGGATATTATATCCATGATAATTTGTCCTTAATTATGACATTTGTCCATTACTTGTAGCACATCATCCAAGATGGAGGGGCCCAGGTCAAGACTAAAGGAAAATCCACTCTCCTCATCTTTTGATGTTGTTGCATTACTGTCTGAATGATCCTCTCCAGGGTCTGAATGTTCATTGTACTGTTTAGGGCTGTAATTCTGCCTTAAAACATGATTTTCTCTTTGGAAATGCTCTGTTTCAGTTTCTCCATCATCGCTATCAAGTAGTGGCATTGAGCTGCATTTTTTTCTCTTCTGTGACCCCCATTCAGGGCTTTCTGAACCTTCAGGCTCGTCCAGGTTGAGCCGCGGGGGCTTTGGTGGTGGGGAACAGGCCATGAAAATGTTCTGCTCACTCTGGGAGCTTTGCAGCAGAAGACTATGACCCTTCTTTAGAAAGGAGAGGTCTCCGAAGCTGTCTGCATGGGCGTCATTGCCGATGTGTGTGATGTGACGAAAATCGGCCAGTGGTCGACTGATCATGTTGACTGACAACACGTCCTTGCGCTTCCTGCTGGACCAGCGGCTGGACGAGGGCTTTCTGTACAAGGATGTTCTCAGGGGCATCTTGGAACTTTGTCCCAGTTTGATGACCTCAAAGCCTTTCTGTTTCAAGAGAAGCGTCTCAGAATGTGTGAAGCATTGCCATCTACAAAATAAACCCATAAAAACAACATTAAAACCAAAATGAACTTATTTCTAAGATCTAAGCATGTATACAAGCTCAGCTCCAGATGGAAATAACTGGACACTATCTTTTAACGTGATGAGAATAAGCAACCATTATTTAGTTAGTAACAGCACCTGTTCAGCTCTAGTATTTCTTAATAAGACACAGCAATTTGGCAAGAGAGGATTCAACTATGCTTCAAAGCCGTTATTTCCAAATGGTTATTCCTGAAAGCTCAGTTCTTCCCATAAATGCAGGTGTGGTCTAGCCTTTGTTCAAAGTCTACTAGCCCTTTCATGACAAACACATTCCCTATTGTTATCCATCATGCAAATAAATCACATTAATGTACATTTTGTTTTGAAACAATAAAAGCGATTTACTGTTAAATCTGTTGGTAATCAACTTAAAATTAGATTGGATACACGCATATAAAACAATCATTAGGAGGCAATCATTATTATTTAGTTGCTGTGGTGTAACTGAAATGTGGCAGTTAATAAGAAACTTCCACCCTGGAGCTTTACGTTTGAGAGGAAGCGTGGTGCATGGTGCATGTTACATAGTTTTGCGTGTCTTGTTCACTTCCATCCACGCAGCACTAAATTAAGTGTTGGTAAATAATAAAACCTGTGCTTTTCGTGACCTGTAATCATTTGATTGAGTAAAAACAAAACGTAGTTTATCAACACTGGCATGGCGCTGCATCATTCTCTGTGTCTGTGCTTTTACAGTCTCGCCAACAGCTTTGCCCACATAAGATGTGTTTTCGTGACATGAAACACTCACTCTGTAAATTTGTAAGCCACTACAGCAAACAGGTTTTGTGTGCCTGTAAAGGTTTTATCGGTACTTTAGCAGCAGCAGGAGACCGCAGAGCGTGGACACAATAGCATTCCTTTCTAAACATGTCAGTTTGACCAAGGAGGAGTCATGGGATTTGATCCAGGAGTACTGTCTTAAAGCCAAATCAAATTAATGAAGTCTATGAAAACTGGTTGTCTAAAAATTTAAATATCTGCTACTTGTTTTTAGATGACTCAAAGTCTGTTCTAATTTAAAAACTGGACACAAATAAAGATCCAATTTTACTTCGTCAAATAAGTGAAGTACATAATAAAGTCTTACCTGTATTGATGAGCAAATAGAGTATCTCTGATTCCAATGTAAGCTCACAGCTCTGTGAGGAAAACAGACTGTGTCTAATACCTGCACACTGACAAATGCCTCCCTGACATGATTGGGCTTGTCCAGCTTTTACAGGTAATGCCACAGTCAACAGCTTCACAGTGATCAAAACTCAATACAACACAATAGAACTTACGTCGTTTCCTAAACCTACTAGATCAAACCTCACGTGTAATAGTCCCTGCCCTGACTAATAAAGAAAACCAGTTCTCACCGTTTGTTGTATCCTTCTTCATAATTATTTTAAAGAAAAGAACTCTGATCAGCAAAGAGAAGCTTTTTCCAAGTGCATTGTTTGTAAAAGAGTATTCCGTGTCAACGAGGAGAGGTTAAAGTACACCACAGGTGGGGCACTCAGGTGCAGTCTGGTAATGATCAAACAGAGGAGTGACCCATGCTCAGACAGTCTGATGTCTTTAAAGAAGCCAATGTGAAGCAATGCTTCAGTGCAGAAGGTTTCAGAGTGTGTCAAAGCCAGTATAGTCTGTAGACAAACAGATTATCTGCCCAGAGTAG